>OZ014474.1:24716308-25460806 GCA_963965965.1 Trididemnum nubilum
GACAATAGTTCTAAACCAATTGAAATAGTGAAAAATGTTAATGACGAATCTGCAACCATTACTACGTCTGCGTTAGCATAAAGTAAACAAAAGTTTGACGAACATGTTAAACGATGGCTTTGTGATATTCCTCAAACTTCCGGGGTAGATAACGAAACTAAAACTGTAGTGCCCGAGGAAAGTGGGATAGGCGACAAAACAAAAACTGTTACCAGTGACGATAACCAAGCTACTAATGCGCATATTGAAAATGATTTTTTAAAGACTTTCACTATAACTCTTCAACTATAACTAGTGCAACTAGTAAAACAAGGACAAGTTCGACGTCCTCTAAAATCAGTGTAAATTGCATGCAAACCCAAGAACAGCTAAATATTGCACAGCTTCAAGTAAGTCAGCTCGATGAGCCGGCAGAAGAAGAAAATGCACAATTTAAATTGGAGTTTAAATTAAGTCATCAAAAAGATGAATTGAAACTAGAAGAAGGGCGCCGTAAAAATGAATTAAAACAAGAAGAGCGTCTCAAAAACGAACTAAAACAACAAATCAAAAAATGGGAGGCACTGCGTAACCTAGAATTGGATTCTGTCCAGTGTGAGGTATGGAGTGAAAGCGGGTCGATTAAATTCTCTAAGAGCGACTTTGCCTGTAGACCTAAAATTGAGATCCCTTTTGCCATTTGCA
The DNA here is from genome assembly GCA_963965965.1 of Trididemnum nubilum. Taxonomy (NCBI): domain Eukaryota; kingdom Metazoa; phylum Chordata; class Ascidiacea; order Aplousobranchia; family Didemnidae; genus Trididemnum; species Trididemnum nubilum. The sequence continues at coordinate 24,716,993 of OZ014474.1, forward strand.
CTGCCGAGCATAATACTAAATCAACATACCTAGTTAAAGAAAAACTTCGTAATGTTTTTAAATCGGATATTAAAAGCGGCCCTCAAACTGAGTACCAAAAACCAACGATGTAAAATTGGCTGACCTTCCTTAGGGAAATAAATCAACAACCACTATTAAGAAGACCTCTTCTAGTTTACAAACCGCGACAGCCCCTGAGTTTCGGCCTGAAGCATCTACTATTTTACCAAAAATTGGAGTGAACCTCTCTACTGAACCGCAAAGTGGTGTAGATCCAGAAAGTAATTCGTTTGTAAACTACAATCGTCAAAGTTTTCCTGCCACTACATTTCCCTTTCCGTGAGAAGTATGTACTGAACGAAAACGTGTACGTTTGCAGGATTGAATGTGCGGGACTGCGGGATTGAAATGCGGGATTGCAGGATTTGTCCAATTGCAGGATTGTCTAATTAAGGCGTATACCAAATGCGGGATTTTCGAAATGCGTGATTAGGTAAATACAGCATTGTCTTAATGCGGGATTGTAATATTCTTAACCCCAACCCTAAGTTTAATCCTAACCCTAGCTGAACCCCCCTCAGCTCTAACCCTAGTCCTAACTCTAACTCTAGTCCTAACCCTAGCTAGTTGCAAGAATCGAACCCGAAACTTGGTCTCGACCTGAAGAGTGTCTTGCCTGAGTATCGAACCACCGCAGGTGGTACGGTTTGCATGGGAACTGGCTATGGTTTAATTCTAAAGCATTACTTAGTAACTGGTTATGTTAAAGTATGATCGAATAACTAACCTGAGAATCGAACCTGGTAGTTTCTGAATTGGAATCTAAAACCAAAAGGTTATCTAGTTTGTGCTATGGAACATTTTATAAGTTTTGGTTTGAACTTTATTTATTCAAGTTTCGTGTGTGTTGCTTGAAACCGTTTCCTGTTGTGACCGTACAGCGTACTGTAGCTGAATTTTTGGCGCCGTGGCGTAATTGCGTGGTAAAAACAGCTGGTGACATGACCTGACCTGTCCAAGGTTCAAATGGGAATCACCGCAGGCAGTTCGTTAAAATTTGTAAGGCTTGCCTGGTAACCAGCTATGGTTAACCCTATGGTTTTGTAAGACTTGCCTGGAAACCGGCTATGGTGGTTGATATGCACATATTTTTTACAGAGTTGTTTGAAAAGAACTCAGTTATCTTTGGCTAGTTTCAAAGTATGTTACAAATTTTACATAGGTTATTCTTGAAAATCGTACCAAAACTCACTAGCATTTCCATCTCTGACTTACCTGAGGTTTGTCCCACTGCAAGGTGTTTTTTCAAAGGAAAATTTAAAGTTCAATAATTCAATGAATGTCTTGTGCAAGAGTCGAACCCAGATGTTAAATTATCAACGAGATTAGAGCGTGGCTCACTTGAAAATCAGTTTTCAGAGAAAAATTTTATAGATTACTTGCATTTCAATATGGGGTTTGACCTGAATACCAACGAAGCCGCTACATTTTGAAAATTTTAAAGTTTTATAAGCTGCAAAGCTTTTATTATATTTGGGACTTAATCTTAGCAAAAAGTTTATATTGCGTCTGTCTTGAAGGTATGGCTCGCAAGTGAAATATAAAACACAAGGGAATTTACGCGTATTCTCGACGCTTGTATAACCTGAAATTAAATCTACTAGACCGAGATTGAAAGCTTAAATCGCTGCAGATAACTTGAATTTGATTGGTGTTATTGTACCTTGACGTCTTCGATTTTACCTCGAAGAAGTAAAGCTGTATTTGACCAAAGTAAAGCTGTATTTGACCAAAGTTTTTATTGAGTCATGATGAACTACGCTCGGAACAAGGCCGGAAATTGTTTATAAAATTTAATTTCAATAATTTTAATTTAAGCAATTTCAATTGATCAATTTTATAAACAACTTCCGGCCTTGTTCCGAGCGTAGTTCATCATGACTCAATAAAAATGTCTCAAAATAACATTTTTTCATCATAACATTTTTTTAATCATAACATTTTTTCAGTACTTTGACAAAAGCAAACAAAGTCTATAATTTTTTGGTACTTGAAGTAAGCTTTGAGGTTAAAAAATCGTTCGTGTTTTGAAAGCTATTCGCTCAGTTGTTTGGGACTAAACAAGAGAACTTCATTGCATAGCCTTTGCAAATCGTTTTAAATATTTAGTCGCATGTCCATAAATTTTTTTTGTAATCCTATAAACAGCGTGTTTTTGACTTTAGATTCTGCTATCTACAAGGTAAACACTAAACCTTATTCTTGAAACTAGTGTATTGCAATGAAAAAATGTTCAAATCAAAGCGGCAAAAGATTTCACGAAACCTCAAATAGTACAGTCGTGTAACTTCGACTTAAGAAAAAATTACGCCAGTATGTGATTGCGACACAGAAACTCAAACGTTCTACAGCAGTATCGTCTATACAAGACTCAAAATGAAAGCAAATGCGAGAATGGTTTTTTCTTGCGAATTCAAGTGTCTATAATATGGAAAATACATTTGTATTAGAGCAAATCATATATTTTGGCCGCAAGGATGTGTCGCTCAAATTCGATGTTTATTTGATAATGTGTTAAAACAAAACCAAACTTCAAAAAATATTAAAAACGAAACGTTTAGATCAGTCTGTAAGTGTCAAAGTAGCGGTATTTTGATCTTTAGACACACAAACATTTAAACACTCAAATTTATTTATTGTCATATTGTCGTTAAATCATTATTCATTTTGTAAAACAATGTTCCAATTGCTCTTGTCCTGAACCTTTTTAACTGAATTTGACTTTCGCTCACCAAGTTAGTGGTTTGAGCCCTCTCCGTTTTGGAATCTCTTGACTCTATGACCTTTGTCTTAGCCTCTCTCAAAATTTAACACATAAATATGCAAAACATAAAGAGTAGTTTTTTATCCTTATTTTTGCAAATCAGGTTTCTATGACTTGATTAATTGTTTTAACGTAAAAAGCAGCTATTTTTTCAACTTTAAACAAAAAAATTCGATTAAATCGTAACTTTTAATTAACTTTTTTTGCGTTCGTTAAGCATAACTTTGTCAAACTATTTTAGAATGGTATGACTCCTTTGTCTTGAATGACATTTTTACCTTAAATATCGTTAAACTAATTTAACTTATTAATTTTTTATTGATTTTCATGTTTTAAAGTAAGTGTTTTTGTAAAAATAACTTTAATTGTTTCGCTTTGTTTGTTTTAAATTGCATGTTTTCCTTAAAAAAACGGTAATTTTTAACAATTTTTTAGTCATATAATTTTCTCAGACCTTAAATTCGGTAGAAAATATTCCAAAGTATTAAAATGTCTAATAAACCGCTTACTTAAAAAAGATAATGTTTATTATTTTTGATCAAAAATTGTCAACTTCTTTGTTTTCGTAGCCATAGTTTTGTAAAAAAACGTTCAAAATCTTGCATTTTGTCATTTTGAATTGAAACTTTAATTAAAAATAACGTTTTTTTCTACTTTAAAACAGAAACTTTATTTAACATTTTAAATTTTTTAACAATTTTTTAGTTTTACACCGATTTTTTTACTAAAATGTCTTAAATTTAACCAAAATAGATAACGTTTATTAATTTTAGTTAATAAATCTCAAGTTTTTTGTTGTCGTAGCAATAATTTTGCAAAAGATTTACGTTTTGTCATTTTAAATTAAAAGTTTAGGTAAAAATAATCTTTTTTGTACTTTGAAACTAAAACGTTTACCTAACATTTAAAATTTTTTTTTAGTTTTACACTGATCTTTTTACTAAAATACTGTAAGATTTTATTCAATTAAAATCTATCTTGAGTTAAAACAAGATCTTTTGCTATTTTTTTGGTGTCATTTGATATGAAACCTTGTCTTAAAGTCTCGCATTATAAAATTTACGTCAGTTTTTGCAATGTTCTTGTTTGCGTCAAAATGTTTTTTGCAGAAATATTTCAAAATCTTACATTTTTTTTATTCAAGCGACAATTCAATCTTATAACGAATACTGTTTGACAAATATTTAATCTAAATGTCCACACAAAGTTGAGTTTTTTATTACTTGATCTTGTGTTATAGGAATAAATTCATCAAAATATTTTAAAACCCAACGCTTTATTTGTCCTGGGTTTAAATTTTAACAGACATAACTAAAAAGCTTGCCTTAAACCTGAACTTTTCAATTAATTTTTTTTCTTCGTGTGCCGATAATTTGATCAAAATCTTGAGTTTCTTCATGATGGTTATTACTTTTACTTGAACTTATCTAATATAGTAAAATTTTTAACCGTTTTCATGTTTTTATGAAAAATGTTTGATCAAAGACATTCAAATACTTGCAATTTCTTTGATACAAAAGTTTTATCCAAAAAAAAAATTTACTTAAAATTTTATTAAGACGTCTTGATGATCGCGATTACGGGTGGAAAAAACTGTAGGGTCTTAAATCTTTAATTTTTGACGTGAACTATGTTGTGTTATTCACTCTGAACTACGCTGTCAAGGACATTTTTTGGAATCGGTTGAATTCAAACTCCACTCGTCAAATATTTTATTGGAATATTCAACAAGGTGATAATTTTGCAAAACTTTTCAAAAATTTACCTTGAATTCTTATTTAAAATTGATATTTTTTCATAATTATTCCTGAGAGTCGTTCAAAATTAAACCTTTTTTCATGATCTCGGTTATAAATTTGCCTGAAAGATAGTTTATGTATTTTGAATCAAAAACGTTCTAAACTATTTTCTTCTTTGCTTGTACAATTTGTTCGTATTATTGAACAACATCTTGCAAGTTTTTTGAGTAATCATGCTTGCAAAGAGGTAGATTTGTGAAAAAATAATTAAAGTCTTAAGATTTCTTTGTTTAAAACAATAGTTCTATACCAAAAAACAAATATTATTCAATACCTTTTCATTAAGAATTCTCTAAAATATTGTGTTTAATAAATAATATTATTTTTTATGGGAACAAATTCAATAAATTCTCTTCAATCCTTGTAATTTCTCTGTCTTGAGCGAAACTGTAGCGTAACAATCAAAAGCGTTTGTCTGAAATCTTAAACTTTTATAAGTTTCTTGTTTACATAAAAATAGTTTGATCAAAAACACATTCAAAGTTCAATGTCTTTGACTTGAATAAAAATTTTATCCAAAAAAAACGAAAACTCACTTAAACTCTTACAAGTTTGAAATATTCTTGTTTATATAGAGACAGTTTTGTGAAGATAATTGAAGTCTTACAATTTTTTTGTAAACAATGATTTAGCCGTCCTATTCGATAAGGCGACGGCAATAGTTCATTGGCAGAGCGTCGGACTAGTGATTGAAAAGTTGCTGACCCCTGGTTCGAACTGATGATGCACCGTTGTGTACTTGGGAAAGACACTTTACGCTAATTTCTCATTGCGACCAAGCAGTCGACCCGTTGCGGTTGTCCACAGCCTGATGAAAGACTTGCAATAAGAACCCGAGAATGGGTGCTTTGCGTTAGTGTGGTTAGACAGATGCAGCGCCTGGTTCATACAAACAAATCAAAAATATGATAACTTTTAACTAAAAATTCTTATTTTTTTTATAATGTACAACGAAAACTAATCTAAAAAACTCGTTTGATACCTTAAATTTTTATAAACTTTGTCTTTATGTCAGAGTGATTTGATCAAAATATTGAAAATCGTCTGTTTATTCTGAATACTGCTTCTACCTTAACAATTTCTAAAAATTTTCTGGTCTTTGTAGAAATGATTCGATCAGAGAAATTCGAAACCTTCCAACTTTAACTTAAAATTTAAAAATTTTGTAAAAGTATTGTATAAATTAAAATGTAGGGACTTCGTTTTGGAGTGGTATAAATTCATGTCGATCAAATTGCCTAAAAACAACACTAAGTTTTTTCTTCGGGAACAATTGAGAGACTTAGTGCGATTTCAGCTTTCAATCTCAGGTAAAAGTTGAAGGTGTCTGCAATACATCAAGTCCTGTAAAACTTCTGCGGTTATGGAAATTTTTAATCTTGATAGATTTATCTTTTCGAATGAAATTGAATAGATATCTGTAATGGTGAAAGCTTTTAACCCCGATCAAATATACAGTAACTTTACTCCTTCGAGATGAAATCATAAATGTCTAAGGCGCTTCAGGTTTGTAACCTCAAAAGTTTAAGGTTTCAAAGATCGTTTTTTGTTTGTTTTACAAGGATTGTCAAAGAAATAAAGAAATCCATACATGTGAGAAGCAAGTTACCTATAATTATGCAACGCTTAAAAATAGACTTATGTTGCAAATTTGGGATTCGTCGAGTAAATAGAAATGATAAAAAACTCGCCTTTTCGTCTTGTTCAACACAAAAAAATATATCAATGTTGATTTATTGCAATAAAAAACACTGCAAACAAAACATAAGTTTGAATAAAGAACTTTAGATTTTCGGTAGCGTTTTTTCAGCTTTTCATTCGCTTTGCCACGCCAGTCAATGTTCATCGGTTTTGCACAGCGGATAAATAGTCACAAATTCGCAGAAATAATTTTAGTCGCTTGTGACTTTGGGGAGGTAGATGTCAAGTTTCATCATTTTAATAACCAGCGAATTGTAGTTGTTGAGAAGATACAAAAAAACGTCGAGGTGAACTTGGGTTTTCCATTTTGAAGCGTAGCTGATAGCTGTCTACTGCCACCTCTTGTTGAATTTCTGCTTTTTGCTCTGAATTTCACGTGTAAAACATCATAGTAAACTTAGGATGAATGTCATAGGTCATGACAGTTAACGTGTTTGAGTATTGATGGCGCAATTTAAAATGGATAGACTCTCACTTTTCTATCGATTTTCACGTCACAGATGTTACATCGAGTGAGAAATTCGCTACATTGAAAACAAACACCCAAACGTTTACACGGTTTAAAGACCACATCCCTTTCTTCTTTCTTGCATCTTTTACATTTTCCTTCTTCTTCCACAATTTTTCTTGCTTCTGCCAGAGTCATTTGTCGATCTTCAGGGACATCCAGCAACGCTTGAAGGAAATCATTAAAGTTATAGAAATCATTGTCGTGTTCTTCATATCTTTGAGTTAAAACGCGTCTAATTTTCGCCTCCCCAAATCCTAGCGTTTTCAAAATTCTCACATTTTTTCCATGATCCATTTCAATGTTTATTGATTGCCAAATTTTCAATTTTCTGGAGTCAATAAAAACTCGAGAAGTCTGAAGTTCTGGTTGAGGTTTCAGATATTTTATCAAGTCACCAACGAGTTGAACTGAAGTGGGCTTTGTTATAATCGGACGTTTCAAATTAAGGTATTTTTTAACTTCGTTTTTGACAAATTCAACGCCTCACTTTTTCAAAATGTATTCACACAACGAATACCATTATGCATGTTCCTGAAAAGGGTCATCAGTCGGTTTCCAATTTTTTAAACCACCGTTGCAGTAAAAACATTTGACTCGATCTCAATCACCAAGGTAAAAACCAGCGTCAGCAAATTCAGGACAGGTTGCCTTAATTCGTGCACCTGGCCAGTTGATCGATTCAGTAAAAGTCTCCAATCGGTCAGCGAACTCTTTCAGATGCCCTTTTATGGGGAATAGACATTGAAACTTCGGCTTTTTGTTTGAGGGAGTAGAACTAACGGGTAGTGCAACGGAGTCACAGCAATCACCCATGATGATAGAATATGTAAAATGTGTGACTACAGGTGAATTTACATACCAGTTTAAGGGTACGAATAAAAAATGTTTAGTGTGATGCAGGCTTTAAATCTTGGGTGAAAAAATATTTATCTTTCGGGGTGAAAATTGAAGGTGTCTGCAATGCATCAAGCCCTGTTAAACAAAACACGTCTGTAGTTATGGGTTTTTATTCTTGATAGAGTTTGAGGTGAAATGCTAGACGTATGTAATGAAGTAACTTCGATCAAATACAGCTTTACTTCTTCGAGGTAAAATCGAAGACGTCAAGGTACAATAACACCAATCAAATTCAAGTTATCTGCAGCGATTTAAGCTTTCAATCTCGGTCTAGTAGATTTAATTTCAGGTTATACAAGCGTCGAGAATACGCGTAAATTCCCTTGTGTTTTATATTTCACTTGCGAGCCATACCTTCAAGACAGACGCAATATAAACTTTTTGCTAAGATTAAGTCCCAAATATAATAAAAGCTTTGCAGCTTATAAAACTTTAAAATTTTCAAAATGTAGCGGCTTCGTTGGTATTCAGGTCAAACCCCATATTGAAATGCAAGTAATCTATAAAATTTTTCTCTGAAAACTGATTTTCAAGTGAGCCACGCTCTAATCTCGTTGATAATTTAACATCTGGGTTCGACTCTTGCACAAGACATTCATTGAATTATTGAACTTTAAATTTTCCTTTGAAAAAACACCTTGCAGTGGGACAAACCTCAGGTAAGTCAGAGATGGAAATGCTAGTGAGTTTTGGTACGATTTTCAAGAATAACCTATGTAAAATTTGTAACATACTTTGAAACTAGCCAAAGATAACTGAGTTCTTTTCAAACAACTCTGTAAAAAATATGTGCATATCAACCACCATAGCCGGTTTCCAGGCAAGTCTTACAAAACCATAGGGTTAACCATAGCTGGTTACCAGGCAAGCCTTACAAATTTTAACGAACTGCCTGCGGTGATTCCCATTTGAACCTTGGACAGGTCAGGTCATGTCACCAGCTGTTTTTACCACGCAATTACGCCACGGCGCCAAAAATTCAGCTACAGTACGCTGTACGGTCACAACAGGAAACGGTTTCAAGCAACACACACGAAACTTGAATAAATAAAGTTCAAACCAAAACTTATAAAATGTTCCATAGCACAAACTAGATAACCTTTTGGTTTTAGATTCCAATTCAGAAACTACCAGGTTCGATTCTCAGGTTAGTTATTCGATCATACTTTAACATAACCAGTTACTAAGTAATGCTTTAGAATTAAACCATAGCCAGTTCCCATGCAAACCGTACCACCTGCGGTGGTTCGATACTCAGGCAAGACACTCTTCAGATCGAGACCAAGTTTCGGGTTCGATTCTTGCAACTAGCTAGGGTTAGGACTAGAGTTAGAGTTAGGACTAGGGTTAGAGCTGAGGGGGGTTCAGCTAGGGTTAGGATTAAACTTAGGGTTGGGGTTAAGAATATTACAATCCCGCATTAAGACAATGCTGTATTTACCTAATCACGCATTTCGAAAATCCCGCATTTGGTATACGCCTTAATTAGACAATCCCGCAATTGGACAAATCCTGCAATCCCGCATTTCAATCCCGCAGTCCCGCACATTCAATCCTGCAATCACTAAGCATTTCAGCCAATTTTTACTAATTCCGTGGCATATAAACCTTAGCAATGAGAGCCTGTTTTTACCCGCCCTGAGTTTGCTAAATTTTCAGGTAACTTACTCGAGTTTAAAAATTTTTTAAATAATTTTAAAAACGCACGTTGAGTCACGAGTTACAGACCAAAATACTTTGTTTTGTCTTCTTGTTCAGCATTGTACGGACCCCACTAAAGATAAAATTAAGCACTTTGCAGAGAAGGGTGAGCTTTACTATCAGTCGGCGAAGAAAATGCTTATAAAGAAATACGGTTCCTGTTGGGTGGTCTTGGACGTGTGTGGTCAAAAGCTTAAAAGTTTTCCTCCGATAAAACACGGAGATGCCAAAGAATTAAAACGATTTGCTGATTAAGACTTTTGTTGTTTTACAAAGTTAAATGGATTTAAATAGCCTTAACTCTTTAAATACCCTTACGCAGTTTGTGCAGAAATTGCCCGATGCCCTAAAAGGGCGATGGGTTAAGAAAAGCATTCAAATTGAAAATTCCACTAATTCAATAGCGCGATTTTTGGAATTCGTTTCTTTTGTTCAGGCAGAGTCTGAGAAAGCAAATTCGGTTCTCGGCTTGCGATCGTTTGGCACTAAAATCCCTCAATCAAAGATTAAAACTTTGTCCTTTAACGTGAATGCTTTGGCAAAACGTAGTAACTCTAAACCAAATAATTTTGCTTCATGCACTTTCTGGTTCTGTAAACAGAAGTCTCACAGACAAGCAGTTCGTGCTGAACCTGCTGCTACAAGGCGTTTCGCTATCGTAAAATAATCCAAATTGTGTCATAAGTGCTTGAGCCCTAAACATAGGGCCCCAGAATGTAAACTGAAAAAGCCAAGTGAGAAAAACGCTTGTGCAAAACCCTTCCACCACACGCTATTCCACTTTACAAAGCCTGAATCAAAAGGGGAAAGTTCCACTGCAGATATGGGCACATCCACTTCAGAGTGTGGAAAGGTTGGAGCCTTTTCCTCAACGTGTAAGTATTAACTTGTCAGGCCTAACGTGTATCTCTGTGTCGTTCCCGTTATCATAGAATAGCAGGGAAAGCAAACAAGGACTTACGCTTTCTTGCACCAGGGGTCCACTCACTCCTTCTGTGACATTGGAATTGTAAACGAGGTAGGAATTACTGGTCGTAAACAAAGTATTTCTCAGCAAAGTCTTGCCACACCGAGTAAGTCTTATGAAGGTCTTTTGTTTGACTTGAATATATATCGGATTTAAAGGGTAAAGAAAGATTCAACTTATCTAAAGTGCTTTCGATAGACGAGATACCAATCCAACCTAATACCATTCCGCTCAACAAAGACTTATCTTAGTTGAGATACTTAAACGATGTGACTTTTGACACAATACCCGGTGGCACTGTCGGCCTTCTTCTCAGAGCAGACAATCCTGTGTTGTTTCTTCCGAGCAGTACTCGTAAAGGGCCACGTGGTCTTCCTTCAGCTATTCTTATACCTTTGTGTTGGTCTCTTTTGGGTCCCTCCTTGTCACCTTCTTTAACAGTATATTGCTCCGTAAACTTCACTCGCTTGAATGAGCTATCTGAGGTTGCGCTGGTCAAGCAAATATGGGAAACCGATTTTCAAGATGGGATAGCATGCTTGACATTCCAAACTCAAAGGAGGATCGGGCTGCGGACTGTGACTTTTAGGCGCGGACGTTTACACGCGGGACGTTAAGGCGCCTGGACTTTTAGGCGCCGAGACTTTTAGGCGCCAGAGGTAAAAAAAAATTTTCTCAAAAAAAATTTTTTTGTCAAAATAAAAATTTTTTTTCCAAAAAAAATTTTTTTTCAAGAAAAAAATCTTTTGTCAAAAAAAATTTTTTTCCAAAAAAAGTTTTTTCCGAAAAAAAAATTTTTTTTCCAAAAAGCATTTTTTTCTGCAAAAAAACGTTTTTCTTTTCAAAAAGATTTTTTTCTTTTAAATGACAGTCTTTTTTTAAATAAAAGCGTTTTGGAAAAAAACTTTTTCCAACAAAAAAGTTTTACTTTGATTAAAATGTTAATACTTTCGAAGCTTTTCATCTGATGTTTGTCAAAAAGAATCGTCAGAATAGAGAGCGCAGGAAAAGGAGTGGCTATAGGAAAAAGCCGAGCAGTGATTGGCTGGAAAAGGATTGCCGAGAGAGCGTCGTTTGTGTGCAACCTTTAAGCTGAACAAGAATTCTTTTTGTCAGCAGAGGGCAGGGTTAGAAGTTTTGATAAAAGTGACTTCAAAAGCAGATAGATGGAAACAGAGCGGAAAAAGTTTTACAAAAAATTGGTTTCTTATTGCATTTTTTTAAATAACAAAAAAAGTTTTCCATTACTTACTTGCAAAGATTTTTTGCCTAATCCAAACGCAAGCGATCTCCAGCCAGCGGTGTCAAATTTTGCGACGCACGGACACGAATTGCTTGTGCAATATTGGCACATGCAGCAAGCCGTGTGACGTTTCATGGTTATTTGGAGTCTACCTTTACCAAACAATACAGTACAAACTTTTTCAGGAGCTAATTATTCTTCTCTCGGCAGATGTTTGTTTATGGTTTTTACATCTTGTTGTAAATATAGTAAAAGCAATATTTAAATCGATATTTTTAAGCATAATCTTAGCACCTTGTTGTAAATACACTTATAGTAAAAACAATGTTAAATTTTTGAAGTCAACTTCTTCAGAATTGCGTCAAGAACTTTTGAAGTTGAACAGGATTGCTGCTGCTTCAACTTGTTATTTTACTCGACAACCATTTCTGACAATTTTTCATGTAAAATTTTTCATACAAGTGCTACGTAGTTTAAATTTTTCACGCTCACTGCATTCGCTTCAATAAAAATAAAAAGATGGACAAAAGACGTTTTAAGAAGAGCTTTCTCAATACTGCTCACAGTGCTGTCGTCGTGGGTAGCCCTGCGACCTGTCACTTTACCTCATTATTAAGATGGTTAAGGTCACGGAGGAGCTCAGGGGAGACTCAAAAATTGAACCACACCCAAGGTCTGAGCCATAACCCAGAAGTCAACCATAGAGAAGGAAAATGGGCTAGGCGGTAGATAAAGGGCTGTTGTTTGCAAATTAACCCTTCCTGGATAAATAAAGGTGTTTTTTCCCTTTTTTTCTAACAGTCTAAACCGCCAGGGAGCCAAAATCAAAACCGCAACCGAAACTGAGATAAAAGCTTGTTTAACATGATGATCCCGATAACAATGAAACAGACTGTAGGGTTAAAATTTTTCAACGTTGACTGTGCTATGTTACGATATTCGCTCTGGCCTACACCGTCGAACATTTTGATTTGTTGAATTGAAACTCCACTCATCATAAAGCAATTGTCTGTTGAGGATCAAACAGGTACTGGTAGGGTTACTTACTATAATACCATTATTAAAGTTTTTCTATTTCTTTCTGCTTTTATATTCATTCAAAACAAGTAAACACCCATAATAAAACAGTATGATGGTGTGCGCTAAAAAAAAACAAGTTGCGTATTTAACAACATTAATTATTTTCCAAGTGAAAAATACAAAATTAATTTAATAGTTCACAGACATATCACGTCTTACAATCCTACTTCATTTGACTACACCTTAATGTTGCCTCCTGTCTAAATCGGTTGTCATTTCAACCCCCTAGTGATGCAGGTGTGGCGAAGCCTCCATCGCGGGAGTATTTCATTGTTTTGAAGTCAACTGTCTTCATCACTGTGAAGAAAAGTCGACACAATGCAAGAAATTTTTTGAGAGTGGACTCAAAATAACAGCTTGTTTGGTAAAGGTAGACTCCAAATAACCATGAAACGTCACACGGCTTGCTGCATGTGCCAATATTGCACAAGCAATTCGTGTCCGTGCGTCGCAAAATTTGACACCGCTGGCTGGAGATCGCTTGCGTTTGGATTAGGCAAAAAATCTTTGCAAGTAAGTAATGGAAAACTTTTTTTGTTATTTAAAAAAATGCAATAAGAAACCAATTTTTTGTAAAACTTTTTCCGCTCTGTTTCCATCTATCTGCTTTTGAAGTCACTTTTATCAAAACTTCTAACCCTGCCCTCTGCTGACAAAAAGAATTCTTGTTCAGCTTAAAGGTTGCACACAAACGACGCTCTCTCGGCAATCCTTTTCCAGCCAATCACTGCTCGGCTTTTTCCTATAGCCACTCCTTTTCCTGCGCTCTCTATTCTGACGATTCTTTTTGACAAACATCAGATGAAAAGCTTCGAAAGTATTAACATTTTAATCAAAGTAAAACTTTTTTGTTGGAAAAAGTTTTTTTCCAAAACGCTTTTATTTAAAAAAAGACTGTCATTTAAAAGAAAAAAATCTTTTTGAAAAGAAAAACGTTTTTTTGCAGAAAAAAATGCTTTTTGGAAAAAAATTTGTTTTTTTGACAAAAGATTTTTGTCTTGAAAAAAAATTTTTGCTGGAAAAAAATTTTTTATTTTGAAAAAAAAAATTTTGGAAAAAAAATTTTTTGACAAAAAAATTTTTTGACAAAAAAATTTTTTTGACAAAAAAATTTTTTTTGAGAAAAAATTTTTTTTACCTCTGGCGCCTAAAAGTCTCGGCGCATAAAATTCCAGGCGCATAAAAGTCCCGGCGCCTAATCGACGGCGCCTCAACGTCCGCGCCTAAAAGTCGTAGACCGATCGGGCTGCCCTTCAGCTCTTAACAAATTCTGTTGAAGTACGTAATGGTCACCACCAACTACCATTGTTGTGGAAACCATATGATGTCGAGCTACCTAACAATTTTGTTGTGACCAAGCAGCGTCTTGCCAGCTTAAAGCAAAGGTTTACCAAAGATGACGACTTTCGAGGCAAGTATACTAAAGTCATTTCTTGCTTACAACGGGGTTTTGCTTTACAAGTTTTGCATAAAGAGTTGAATGATCACACAGGCCCTACATGGTACTTGCCTCATCATGCTGTTGCTAACCCGCCTAAACCGGATAAAGTAAGAGTCGTATTTGATTGCGCAGCTTAATACTTGTATAAAGGTACTTCACTGAACGACAACTTAATACGTGGTCTGGATTTAATAAATAGTCTTATTGGAGTTTTAATGCGTACTCACAAAGAAAGGGTGGTACTAGTAGCGGACGAGGAAGCCATGTTTCATCAGGTGTTTGTGAAACCAAGCCACGTCGACGCCCTGCTTTTTTTGTGGTGGCCAAATGGGGAAATAGGCCAAGAACCCGTTGTCCACAGAATGTTGGTTCATGGTTTTTGAGCCAAGTCCTCACCCACGTGTGTTAATTTTGCACCGAAGCAAACAGATACTGAATTCGGGCCTTTATTCGAACCGAACATGTCGGAGATCGTAAATAAGCATTTTTATGTTGACGACCACCTCGTGTCACTCCCTTCCGTTGCAGAAGCTGTGACTGCTCAGACACAGCTCTGTGACTTGCTTTCAAAGCGGGGTTTTGGTTTAAGAAAGTGGCTGTCGAACAGCAGTGAAGTCCTGGATCAAATTCCAGAGACGGAGCGCTCTAAAGCACTGCAAAGCTACTTTTTTCCTGAAAATGTTTCTGAACGGGTCCTTGGCGTTCATTGGGATGTTAAAAAGGACATTTTTACATTTAACGTAAATTTGTGCGAATTTTCTTAACACCCAAAGAAACGTTGTTTCTGTGCAGCAGGCTTTCAAATAGTTAGCCTACTGACTTTACAGGGGGCACAGAAACCCTACAATTAGGCTGTCAGCAAAAACAGTTGAAGATATCTTATCAAAATTTATCCAAAATAACTCAAAGATTCAATATTGTCAGTTCAAAAGGTCAAATGCAATTCCAACATCAGCTTACAAGTTCAGACATACAAAATTACCAGATTCAAAAGTCCAGAAAATTTAAGCTAAGCATGGCTCAGCAAGTTTAATGAAAGTTTCAAGTAGGCCTAAATTAAAAAGATGAAGAAGAAGATTTACAACTAATTTTGGGCTAACATCCTTATTCAAATAATACAAAGAATCATTAAAAAAGGCAGTTAACAAACTTAAAACACTAAATACAGTCACTCAATGCGGTAACCTAGGCTAAACCTAAACCCTAACGCTGTTCCTGGTCTAACAAGCTTGAAAACGTAATCACAAACAGTAATGTTTCCATAGACAAAAATATGAAAAACTTCGACTCCGTAATTACGAATAGGGAAAGGACAGCAAGCGAAAATAGGCCAGAAAATAACATTCTAAATCCTACACAAAGCAACAATCCACAAAAGCAAGCAAATCACTGCAAAAATAAAAAACACGAAACGAGGCGGTGAAGAAAAGGAATGGATTTAATAATATAGCTCACTGGAACAAACGTTTTGTCAACCATAGCTAGTCTTTATGATTCACTATGGTTTGTTCGTTCAATAGTGTTAGAGCCAAAGCTTCTGTTCCAACAACTTTGTAGGCAAAAGTTCGGCTAGGATGTGGGTATTTTCGGTCCTTAGCTAGAAAAATGGCAGCGCTGGCTGAATCACCATCAAGAGCTTAGCCACGCTCAAATTCAGCGTTGTTTTAAGCCGACGTAACTAAAGGTATTAAAATCAATTGAAATACACAATTTCGCGGACGCGTCTTCTTTTGCTTATGTGGCTTGTTTGTATTTGCGTTTGGTGGACAAAGACGATAATATTGTCTGAGCATTCGTCATCGCTAAATCACGCTTAGAAAGCAGTATCGATTCCGCACTTACAACTGACCGCAGCAGTTTTAGGCGTGCAACTAAACACTTTAGTAAAAGGAGAATTAAATTTTGATGTTAGTCAATTTATTTTTGGATTGACTCTCCCGCTGTTTATTGAGCATTTTAAAAATCTAAGAGATTTCCGATTTTTGTAGCAAATCGACACGCCATCATTGAACAATCCAGCGACCCCAGCGAGTGGCATTTTTTACCTAAATTAAACGCTGTTGATCTATCTAATCGTGGATTAACGGATAAGCCTATTAATTGTTCAAATTCTTGGTTTAAGGGTCCACAATTTTTGCGCGAGTCAAAGGCGCTTTAGCTGCAGTTTCCCGTTAAATTCGACGCTCAAATTCCAAAGAAATTTTTCATTTCAAAACATCGGACCGTTTTTTCGAACATTATGACTGGGAATAATTGTGCTATCTCACGTTTGATTGAGCGTTGTTCGAGCGTTTATAAACTTTAAAGGTTAATGCCTTGACTATTGCGTTGCCAAACTAAGTTTTCCCGACTTACAAAGAAATCAAAATTAGAGCCACCTGGCTTGCCATTTTCGGTTGATGAGTTGCGCCACGCCGAGACAGAACTCATCAAATTTTTAGATCGAGCTTATTTTCCTGGCTTATTCGTTCAGCCAAAGAATGCAGAACAAGTTGCTGCAAAAAAAATTTACCGCGTAATCTGCAAAAACTACATGCAGTTATTTTGGATAGCGCACTTTGTGTGGGGGAACGGCTTGGGAGGGCTCTGGTAGATTTTGATTCCAAGCATCCAGTCATTCTCCTGCAGCGTTCTCATTTTACCGAATTGGTAATCACGCCTTGGTGGGACATTCTAGCGCTAGTCATACTTGGGCTTCTCTAAGGCAAAAATTTTGGATTATTAAGGGAGGTACGGCGGTGAAACATTCCATCGGGGATTGTGTTTTGAGCAAAAAACGTATTTATTCTTTAAATAAACAATTTATCACAGATTTACCGCCATGTAGATTGCAAGTCAATGAACCACCATTTTGTAACGTAGGAGTGGATTATTTTGGACCTTTTTTGATTAACCCTATATATACTGGGCTATTTTTACACCCTATTTGTACCGGGGGGGGGGGCAAATTTGCCCCCCTATCTAAAAACCGATTGGTAAGTGATAGAATCGAGATTTTTTGGTTGTTGAAGCTATTTTTTGTTAAATTCTTAAAAATAAATTTTTTGAGGTTGTGACGTCACGAAAACGATGATGACGTCATCAAAACCAGTAAATTCTTATAACAAAATGCAAAATTGCCTAAATGTTGCAAAATATTAGTTTTAGTTTGGACTTTTGTAATTTCAAAAAATCTCTGATAAAGTTACCGCAAATGATGACGTCATCATGCATGATGACGTCACATGCGTGATGACATCATCGTTAATATATTGTGTTGATTATTCTTTGTAATTTTTTGTGACTGAAATTAGTATATTTCACAAAATTATAGACTACTGCAGTATAATTTTCATTTTGTCATTCAGCAGCTGATGAAAATGAATATTTTTTTTATGCAAACGCAGTTTATTTCAAGAAACAGCAATATTTTTGAATTATGACGTCATCAATGACGTAATGATGATGCAATGAATTTATCAGTATATAAAACTTTTTATTCCAGCTGAAGATTAGCATTGACAATGAATACGCAGTACAATGAAAAGAATATGCACACTGATAAGCATGAATTGTGCTCAAAACTGCATAAAACTCCTTAGGTGCCTCTGATAAAGCCAAAAATGACGTCACTTCCGGTTGTCCGGCTGACCCCAAACTTTCTGAAAATGTGTGTTATTAAATTTGATTCAAAGTCAGGGTGCATCAAAGCAAAACTTTGCTTTCGTTTAGGAGCTATATTAAAATAACTGAGAGGGGGGGCAAATTTGCCCCCCCCCCCCCGGTACAAATAGGGTTAAGCAAAAACGCAGCCTGGCAAAGCGTGACGGTGGTCTCTTTACTTGCTTAAGTATGAGAGCGGTGCATACTGAAATCGCGAATTTCTTGACTGCTGACTCGTTCATAAACGCCCCTCGTTGTTTTATTGCTAGAAGAGGGAAACCCGACCACATTTATTGTGATAATGGTTTAAACTTCGTGGGAGCTCACTGCATACAGCGCGAATCTTTAGATGAATTAAATCAAAAGTCTCTAAATCAGTTTTGCTGTCAGCAAGCAATAACGTGGACATTTAATCCTTCCACGGCTAGCCACATTGGTGGAGCCTGAGAGAGAATGGTCCGCTCGGTTCGTAAAATCCTTACGGCTTTAAACTTGAGCCAAACCCTTAATGATGAAGTCTTTTCCACTTTCACGACGGAAGTAGAGGGGATATTAAACTCGAGGTCTCTTGTCCCAATAATGTTCAACGGCAGCACTCAAAATGCTCCCCTGACGCCAAATCACCTCTTACGGTAACGAGGAACTGCTAATTTGCCACCTGGTTTGTTTTCAAAAAAGGATAGTTACACCCGTAGGCGTTGGGCCCAAGTACAATTCCTTAGTAATCAGCTATGGTGCAAATGGGTAAATGAATTTATTCCATAACTTGACCCAAAGACAGAAATGGTTCTAACCTGAGCGGAATATCCAAGTCGGTGACGTAATTCTGCTAGCAGAAAGCATGCAGCAGAGGTCCGAATGGGTCATGGGAAGGGTATTAGAAACTTACCCTGATGAGCATGGTATAGTAGGAACTGTATTATTGAAAGCCCCAGGATCAACTATGAAAAGACCAACTGCTAAATTATGTGTAATTTTGAGCGAATCTGCTAGTCAACTACTGTATTCCATTTTGTGCTACTGTGTTTTGTAGTGTTAAAACTGTTTCGTTTGCAAGGCGTCCATTGTTAAATATAAGTACGCTCATATTCTGTGTCACCGATGTAAGTTATGATGTTTTCATGTGGTATATACAGTTAATCATGATTGTTTGCGTTTGCTTTGACGTGTTTGTTATTGTTGGCAATTTTTTTTTTGGGGGGGGAGGTTTCCATTTGGGGGTAGTGTTACGTCATAGCATGAAATCTTAATTTACCCCATTGCATTTTCACATTTTTGATTTATTTGGCTTCATGCGAAGAACGCAGTCTACTAGGCATTCATGCAGCTGTTGTAATTTAGCTCGGGAACTTGTTACAAATTGCTAAAATTTGTGCGTGTTTGAATTTGCATATAATCAAGCTTGTTTCTTCATTATGCGTAACGCATGAAGAAAGCAAGCTTTGCGATTCTTGCCTGTGATGGCAAGCGTTCTTCAAACCATTCTTCTTCTTCATGACCTCATGGCCAGACGTTTTAAAATGACGTTACGTGTGTTGGGTACATTTTGTTAACGTTCATTTTTTGGTTAAGCCAGCTGGGCTTTAGTTATTTTGATTTAGCTGGCTGGTTTTCAAATTCAATTGAAACCGTGCTGTGCGTGGTATAGTTATTCATTTGTTTCATCTTTTGTTTCTGAATAAAGAAGAACTCGATCCATAGCAGCACGCGTCATGTGCGAACCCCAGGCGAGCTTAGCTTTTTTTCGGAGTTCGTTACAGCTGTATTGCTGAAGAAAAGCAATTAAATACGTGATGATGAGAAGAGTACAGAGCAGGCGATGCTTTTGTTCATGCAAGAAAGACTGGAATATCACACTGTACCGGAAAGAATTTATGGATTGACCTGCAACAGTTTATTACCTAACTAACAGTTTTGTATGGTGGGATTAAATTAAAAGATGTCAGAACATTTCCTTGCGAATACAAAATGGTTTCAAATAGTCCTCTGCAAAAAGAAATTCAAAGTTGCTGACAGAAGGTTCAACCCGAGTCTAGTGCTTTCTTACCAAAGTTGAAATTATAATAACAAGCCACTGCTAATAAGAATAGCATTTATGTACCAATTTAGATTAGATCAATAATATTTATGTTATTTATTTCAATATCTCAATTGGAACCAAAATTTATGTGTCAATGCATCTCGCTGAGGGTCCAACTTCAAAGTAACATTTAAAGAAAATTGGCTTGCAGAGGTAAAGGTAACACTCAAAAAGGAAAGAAGCCAGAAGGCCTAAGAAAGTAACAACAGCAAAACGATGGTTTGCTCATGCATTATTAGTGCTTTGCTTAAACGACTAAAAAACCGTGCATAGGAGTAAGCGATTTCAAGTATTTTGATGCAAAAAAATACGAGTGAAAGCACATGAATGAGTTTCTAACCCTTAAAGTGATATAATGCAGCATTTTGTTAACCTCATACGCATCACATACCTTGAAGCACATCAAAACTCCTTTGAACTTTATTCGAGTTTGATATTTTCAAATAATACTTTGAATTTTGCAATTTTTTGTTAAAATAAAATACATATTCTTTGTTACTAGAGGCATACACACATTTTTAGACCCCGTCATTTCAAAGATAAACGAAAAAATTTTTTTCGTTAAAATTGACCCGCTCTATTTAAGTGACATAGTTTCCCAATGTTATGATAATCTCAACTGCAAAAAACATACTTTCCTAATTCTATTAGACATTAGAAAAGCTTTCGATACCGTAAATCATAACATTTTACTCAACAAACTGAATCATTATGGTATTCGTGGGATGCTAATGACCCCTACTCCATAGCTACCTTTCAAATCGTACCCAATTCGTTGATATTTCTGAATTCATTTCTTTTGCTGATGGAGTTCCCCAAGGATCGATTCTAGTGCCAATACTTTTCTTAATTTTTGTAAATTATCTGGCTAATGATCTAAAAACGTCCCCCAATTATTCGCAGATGATACTTGTCCCCCAATATTAGTGATGCTAGTCTAGATGGTTTGGGACAATTCTGTAACAGTGAATTACTACACGTATGAGAGTGGATGACTTCAAATCGTTTGGCTCTTAGTCGTTATAAAACTCATGCTTTGCTAATTTCTCACCGTAAAATTAATTCTAAGACTAGTAGCTTGGCTATCAACAATATCCCGATTAATATCACCTCAACAGCCAAGTATCTTGGCATTGAAATTAATTTAACTTTGTCATTCACAAATCAAATTAACAAAACTGAGGCCAAAATACCAACAGCATTGGGAATTCAACTTCGGCTTCAACATTTTGCCTTTTAACAGATATTGATCTCGGTTTACTACTCTTTAGTTTTCGCTCATTTATGCTATGGAATAATTGTATGGGGCTCTACATCTAAACAGACTTCAAGTACTGCAAAACAAATGTCTTCGAGTTATTAACGGTTGGCAATTTAAACAAAGAATTAAACCATTGTATGAAAAGTATGATTTTCTCAATATTAATCAAATTGATTTCTTCGAAGCTGCCAAATTCATGTATTACACTGTGCATCGTCTACAGCCTGCGATATTTGATGATTACTACAAATTTGTGACTAACGTTAGTAGACATCGCTTGAGAAGTGTTAATGATGACAAACTTTATCCCTTTTCAAAAACAAATCTGGCCAAAATTCAATAAAATACAAAGGGATTAAAATCTGGAATTCTTTACAATAAAACATTAGAACTCTTTCTTTTGTAAAATTCAAAACGAGCTACCGTCAATACGTGAAAAACTACATCGAATAAGTAATGCTTGCAAAACTTTGCATAACTTGTCATCTAATTGGATGTAAAACAGTGACTTCGCAAACCGCAACTCTTAATTTAGCTAATTGCATATGCCAACAGGAGTTTGTTGACCCAAAGACTGAAAAGTCCCTTCCAGACTCCTGGTCGCTAAGTGTTTATTTTTTCACTTGTAGGTAACATAAATTAATTATTCAAAGTTGCACTTTTGTGGCAAACTAAATATCTCTGTCTGTTTGTCTATTGTGTATGCTCATGGCAATGCACGGAGCTAGTGAAAAGCGTCAGGCTCCCAGAACTGACGCACAAAGCAAGAACCATCTTTGGTATTAGTACCAGCGGTTGATCTTTGAAATTTATCCGCCTGCTATCTATTTCAAATACCATTGACGTTGTCCCGTTCTACTGCTGCTCTGAATACTGACACCCTGCTACCATGTTCGGCCGTAACCTAGACAAGGAAGCTGTCGGATACTACATCTTGCCTAACAGTGACCACCCGGAACACACAGTAGTTGAAAGGTTGCTTCATAATTGATAATTCTCAAGTGAAACCAGTTTAATGTCATACCCAGGACGCCATTGTCGCAACAGCCTAATAAAAGTCCATTACCACACAAGATGCCACTTACCGCGTTTATTACAAACACCGAAACACTTAGTCTTCCTCCATTGTTGGCAGCCTCCCTCATCACAAACCCACTCACATTAGCTCTGCCGGAATTTATCGCGATTTGTCCATTAGCAGCTGGTGAGCAACCAGTTGATAAGCTAAAAATACTTGCCAGTTGTCAGGGTGTTAATGTTACATTTTATAACTTATACTTTTTTTGAAAGAACTTTGTAACAAGGTTCATTTTTTCTCGAAGGTAAAGAACGAATCCAACCTTAGCATGAAAAAATTATTTAAGTACGCTGGCATAGTACAGCGTATTTGTATACGTAATCTGCAGAGTTTTGGTAGCTTTTTTTGTATTGCCATTGTTGGTATCTAATTATAATCATTATTTATAACAAAACACAACTTTTAGTCAAACGTGATAAGTTTGTGTCACTTTATTCTTCAAAATCTTCAATTAAGTTTAGAAAAAATTATAAAGAAATGGTGAAGAAAATTTGAAAAAATTTAGGAAGAGCCAGCCTCAACCCAAAATTTACTGAGAAATTTACTGGATCTAGTGAAAAAGTGCAATTTAAACCACTCAAAAAATTAAAAGCATAAAGTACAACTACTCCAACCATTCTTCATTATTGTTTTACGCAACCAACTAGCAGCTGTGTTGGTTTGGAGATTATCGAAAGCAGTTCAATGGCCAGGTTGACGTCACATCAGATTTACAGAAGAATCTACAGGTCGATTTAATATTTTTTCAGGTTAAAACTTTCAATACCTGGAACCTTGTGCACTGGTTAACTCTCTGCCATTCACCAAATCGATGGGTTGAAAACTACTTTGCGAAATCATATGATATCTAAATATACCGTAGGTATACAAATGAACAATACACACAAAAAATGCAAACTCAAAATTGTCCTCATTATTTTATAGTTAAACGTGTTTGTAAATGAAGGATAATTTTTAATTTAGGAAAAGCTAAATTAATTTCTTTAGTGAAACAAGGAACAACAGCCTTCTAACAATATAACTGCAAAGACACTTCACTGTCTAAAATAAATGCTGGTCCACACATGTTGGCCGCAATTGGTAATTTGCAGAGCTAGGCAACGCTATTCCGAACTTTTCTTTAGCAATATTAAAACTGCAAACATGATCTAAAACAGTAGATTCCTAACTTTATACCGCCACGGACCCCCTGTGGATGTCAGAAGTCTCTACGAGCCCCCAAGACAAGGACAAGAATGCTCGACGCCAAGGACCAAGGACACAACGCGCAAGTGTAATCCAAAAAAAGGTCTTTTCACAGAAAAAAAATCGCAAATTTTCCGCGATTATTCAGGCGATCTCCAAAAACAAAAAGGTTTTCGCGCAAAAAATCGTTTTCAACATTCTAAAAGTGATTTCCAACATTTTTAGTTTTGATTTTCTGAAACGTCTCGCTAACCCCCAGGGATGAACTCACGCACCCCTTGGGGGTTCATGCACCCCAGTTAGGGAATCCCTGATCTAAATCAAACTAGTTGAGAATTGAACTCAAGCAAAAGAATCTTCATCACACGAATTGGTTCTTGTTTCTACCATTTGCAAGATTTAGACCATCTCAGAAGTTCTGAGAACTGTAATGATAGGAACAAAACCTACCAAACAGCTCTGACCAGCTTAAGAACAGCAACGAACACTACTTAGATGTCTTCAGTGACAATGCAGCCTATAAGCCATAGTTTTTCATCCACTGAATAGGTGTATTACTTTTCTGATAAGGAATACTTGAGGGCGATGTAATACTGGATTAAGTAAAGCAGCCACTTAATTCTGTACAGAGTTATGTAGCAGTTAGCAGTAGGATTCTTGTGGTAGATAACAACAAAGAAAAGGTATAGTTCAAGTTTGGCTCGTTGATTTGGTTCCACTATAGCAGTGCTCCACAACTTTTTTTAACCTACAGCACACTTATGCAACTTGTTAAATTCGGCGACACTCCGCAACAAACAATTTCGGCAAAAACACAAAAAAGCAAAAAACGACATAGATTTATTCTCGTACACCAGAGGTTCTTAAGCTTTTTTGTCTTGTTTACCCCTAAAAAAATAGTCTCCAGTCTGGCATACCAGCGATTTCTCCGATTTTCAGGGTGGTCTCCAAAAAAAAAAGGTCTCCAGTTCGTCAACCAGCAATTTCTCCAATTTTCGGGATAGTTTAAAAAAAAAGAAAATAAAAAGATCTCCAGTCCGGGAAACCACCAAGCTCTACGTTTCTTAAGATTATCTCCGAAAAATAAAATAAAAAACGGTCTTCTTAAGTCTCAAATAGTAGGTATAGACAAACGTTCAGATTTGGAAAATATTTTTGTTAGTTCGCTAGAAAAATTGCAAATACTCTGCAACACACCGGCTGCGGAACCTTGCATTAAAACATATCAGATTAAGCTTATTTTCGAACCCTAGCCTAAAGATATTGGGGCAAACCTTGTAGCATCTAGTCATCGCATTCGCTGAATTTAGTCCAGCAGACTTCGATAAACCTAAAACGGTCGTAAAATAATCTTTTTTTTCATTTCTGTGCAATACTTTTTGAAACATCCCACCTAGCGTATTCCCGGGCAAAATCGCGATCTTTGTTCAATTGCCTTTGTTTGTATGAGGAGAGCAGTTGAAAAGCACTGTCTGTCGGGACAAACAGGGTCCAAGATTCGTACATTAAATCTTGATTTTCCTCAAATGCGTTGGTAAAACTCAATATCTGCAAAAAGCACAAAAATATAGATAGCGGTTTCGATTTTCATATCTTAATTTAATTGAACGACTTTTCAGCGGTACTACTTTAACATGGATTAAACTATCTTGTAGCATCAGATTCATGATCAGGGCCAGGTGGGTGGTACTGATGCTGCAGCATTAGGCCAATGAAGAAAATAAACAAGAGCTTTGCAAAACCTTTACATTTAAAAAATAAAGTCAGGATATTTTTTCAGCAAATCATGTCTATTTATCAGCTAAATTTAGGTTAGAAGATTACAATTACCATGTAACCAATAATATTTAACGAAACTCAAACTTGCAAGTCGCATTATTGCCGGCATTGCCTCAATAACATTTGCAACTAATATCATATTGCAATTGGCAAGAATGCTTTTGCAACTTCCATTGCGGAGTTTCAGGCATGCGTGAGAATAAAATCTTTTCTTATTAAAGGAAATGTTTCTGAATGCAGTAAAACTGCATACTGCACGGAGCAAAAAAAAAAGAAAAACGTAGCAAGAGTAAAACCGGTTTAGTTGAGAAGAATTGTTCATACTCTATCAGGCGCGCAACCACGAGTTTGCTGAGGGGGGAAGGCTTGAACTCAAAACTAAAATTTGCCTACATGTTCAGACAGGAGTCTGGTGAACGGATCCCTCAGCTGCTGGAAGCCATAGTGGTCGGATGACAATTTTTATAATTTTTTGTCAAAAATAGTCATTTTAACGTTATTTGGATTACATTTTGCGCGGTTGTGGAACCATTTGAAAGAACTACAGTAATTGTTACGATTTGGAAGCCTGATTCCAGAATTAAATCAAATTACAGAATTAAATTAAATTACTCTTTAGCCCTTCCACTTTAAGAACTGGTCAAGTATAAAACACATTTAAAAGCATACATATTTGGTTTAAGTTTTTTAAGTGACTTGGCTTTAGAGGAAAGAGCTACACTCCACCTCCTTCGCTCCTTCCTCCTTTGCACCTTCCCACTGTACGCTATTAAAGCCAAAAACAATAATAATGCGTTGAAAAAGCTATAAATTCTTCGATAACTAAGAAAAGGTGTGAATGTCGAGCCCTGCAAGAATTTATGTGATGTTACTGCGTTATTCGAGATTTTTGCGAATGGGCAAAAACTTACAAATTGAATTGTGCTATATAGGCAGCCCTAGTCAGACGAAGAATTTTTTTGGGGCTGTTGGCTAGAGAATGAACCTAGACTCGTGGGATCTAGTAAGCTTTAACTTAAAGTCTCGCAAATTAGTGGAGCAAGTTTAAGTTATGTTTAAGCTAGCCTAGCACAATCAATTCTTGTACTACGTGAATAAAACAATTCTTATCTTGCTGTAAAGTTTAAACAATAATCAGAAATACAGTACTACCATCACTACACAAGTCATGAGGCAATCAGTGCTTAATGCTTACAGATATCCAACTGCTATCGCTCACCTTTTGTGACCATTATACTGGTTAGGAGGCTTCCATTCAGCTCTAAAAAAGCACAAGAAAAATACCGCTCGACCCCCTGATCTGATCACAAAAAGCTGCATAATATATGATTTTTAGCCACCTCATCTCCTACACCCCAGTCAAACTCAGAAGGTTGCAAAGTTACATCAAACCTGAATAAATCTTGATGCGTTCAAACCTCCTAAAAGCTTTTGCGCCACACTGGAGTTATGAAGGGGTGGTAACGTGGTAGAGCCGCTCGCATTGAATTTCGCTGGCGGCAAAAATGATCCGTTAATTTTGTACAAAATTCCGTTGGAAAATTGCTGGCCATCGTTAGTCAACCTGTAACAGCAATAAGCAAAAGTGATAGGTTGTGAGTGAAAAAGATAACTTAATTATATTTGAATAGTGCTGATTTTTCATTCCCCGGGACATGGGCTCCTCAAATCTATACGTGATACGAAGAGCATTTTATTAATGAGTCATAGTGTTTTGTTCTTTTCTGCTTAATTGCATCATTTCATTTAAGCCACATGGGGAAGAGTATTACGTTGTCTGGTTGAGCGCGGAGGTAGAACAGGCGGTCAGTTGTTTGATATTTTGCACCACCCGAGCAGACTGCCGTTTCGTGAAACCCCTTTGACGCACAACATCCGTTCGGACCGCTCGTAGATGATAACGTGAACTGAAGATGATTAAAACAAAATCGATTTTAGCAATTCGGGAAAATGATATTTGCACTGTACACTGTACAGTATGTGCATTGTTTTCGCAATTAACCCCAACAAACCGTGGCAAAACCATCACATTTTTGGTCCATCGGAGTTTTGGACATGATGCTCAATATTTCGGCGCCTTCATTTAGTTTCTATGGAGACCACGAAGTAGCCATAAGATTGTATTAGAGTTTATTACAAGTTTATGACACAGCAATCGGGAAGTACGTCAATATTGTTATCGTCTATTCATAAACTCGCTGACAAACAGTATAATGCCAATAGTTTGCTCCAGCAAGTCAGCGGCGTAATCTGATCGTGATGTGAAGATATACATTTGTTGCATTACTGTTCAACAAGCTGGTATATTTCTTGCAGCTTTCCAAAGTTCAAAGCGGACAAACGTTTACCGACCAATGGTAGAGCGTCTGCTATTAAAACGATAGACTAGGGTTCAATTCGAGGTCGGGTCAAACCAAACACTAAAAAAACGGGTAGTGATAACTTTCCTACTTGACGTTCAGCAATAAAAAGGACAGAGTAAATCCTCTATCCGAGTCCATTAGGTTTATAAGACAGGAATATCGCTAGAGCTTTCGCTGCCTCCTGGCCAAAGCAACTTGGTGAATAAAGATGTAATTACAATTACTAATTGCAAATGTATCGATTTTTCTGCGTCTGTGTAACCGCACAAACACAAAAAATCTCTTTGAAATTCAATTTTGGTGTTTTTTTGTACTGGGCAAACACAAGTGGACTGCTTGCCCTTACTGGGAAACAAGTTTCATTCAAGTATTTTTTGTCTAACAAACACACACGCATTATTACTAGTTTGGACATTGAAATAAAAGGCAAGTATTTATGAGATACCAATCCGACACTTTATCATCCGAGTCTGCTGCAGCATTACAGCGCATACAAAATACTGCGGCCAGTAAAATTACACTAATTTATCGTAAACGAGTTAAAAACCATCAGCTTACTTTAGGCCATTCACTGATACGATATGGTTTTCAAAGCTGAACGCAATTTCGCGTCCATTAAGCGCGAACAAACGATCGGAATTTCGAAGTTGCGAAATATTCTTGGCTGTACAACCTACCACGTTTCCAATGCTAAACTACACAAAACATCAAATAAAAATTTTGAACTATCTATTTTAATTTACTTCACTTGCTTTTTATTGTATTCATTAGCAACGGTAAGAAAAAGCCAAGAAAGCAAGGCTGTTGAGAAGGGGGAGGGCAAAAGAACATGCAGTACCCAGGTCCCGAGGGCTGGAATCTTTTAGATTTTTAGAGAGCTTGCCACCTGCTTTGGGCGAGAACAGGTTGAACCTAAACGTGAACAAAACGTACAAAACCATGCGGCAAAATAACAAAAAAAAAAAAAAAATAGGCGAACATCGCGAAAAATGCGGTTCGTTTGCGCAAAGACTTTTTTCGTTCTCCACGTAAACTTCTAAAGACAATTATGGTCATTTTGAGCGGAGCGCAGATCTTCTTTTGCTCCTCACCTAAACTTTGGGAAAAAAATTAGCTAATTTTTGGAGAAGACCGTTTTGGTCTCCACCTTATTTTGGTGGTAAAACATAGCAATCAGTTTGGGGCAGAGACTTTTAATCATTTTGGCCATAAAAGAAATGACCTTCTTTTCTCCTTTTTGTGTTCCCTGACCAGGAATTTTTTTCAACATTCCTGCTAGGAAGTAGACCTTGGCTAATGGCGAATTCAAAATTAAACTACACAAATTTCTACACCTCGAAGCCTGCTATTGCTTGCAACTTGCAAGATCAAAATACTGTACAATAAGCTACAGCGTCGTGACAAGCTATAAACCAATGTGAAACTTACAGCAGATTGTTAACAAAATAAAAGGAAATCTACCTGGTCTGAATCCATTTGATCATTATCAGCAACATAAGGCAAAAAGACAGTGATTGAACCGTCAGATGAAAGAGTCGACGCAATGTTGGGATCGCTCATTATTGCCGAAGAATATCTAATGTCTCCCCTCAAAGCTATGAACACGTTTCCTAACAAAATTGTTATGCAACTTAGCGATAGTTATACCGAGAAACAACTTCGTTGTATCCAATTGACGTTTAGCTGATCGTAATACACAATATCTGAAATTGAGAAAACCGTTTGATAAATCTTTGTTTTTTGTTCTTTTTTTATCTCCCTAAAGTTACCTAAAGTTTACAGAAGATTAGTTTACGACTTTATATCCAAGTTTATTCAGGAACCAAACACTAAAAGATCTGCTGGATCTTTGAATAAATATAAAATCGCCACATACCAATGCAACTGATAATTCCATCTCCAGCATAATGACGTAAGCAATCACACCTGTGCATTCCAGGTCCCATGCTGACGCAGCGTGCAAATTCATGGCACTCAGCATTTCCTGAAATGCAATTATTGTCATCATTTTGTTCTAGGAGTGTAAGTGCCATGGTTCTCTTCCTACTGAAATTCGGCTAGTTTTTTCCCCGTACCAGTTTATGAATTTCACGCGAGAAATCTATTTCCACAAAACGCACTTATTAAAATGTAAGGATTACAAAACGTTTGTAGAGATTTAGCTCTATTCTACACGTGCTATTTTTTTGCACGGGAAGTAGGATGTCAAAATGCTCTTCTAAATCTACACCAGTGGTTCTCAACCTGCGGTATAGGCGTACCACTGGTGGTACGCAAAAGCTTTTTTTTTGGGTAATACGCGAGTCACTTTCGTTATTTCTATAAAAAAGCCTGGATTCACAGCTTTCTGGTATTTTATTTATCGGGTTTTGTTTTTAAACAAATCAATTTTCCGAAAGCTTGCTATTTTTATTGTTTTGTATTATTGCAATCTTCATGCACAAAAAGTAGCATAAAATTATGCGTCACAAACAAAACTATGACTTTTGCAAGAAAAAAATAATTTAGAAAATGTAACTAACTTTAGCTAAATTTTTTAATCAACCCTGCATAAAGCGAAAGCGTGATCGGCGTACGTCAAATATGGTTTCATCTCAGTTGTTCGCTATGGCGAAGTTCTTCCACAATGTGCGGGCAGCATGAAAACACTCTTCAAAGCTACTATGAAGCCCAGGCACCGGCTCAAATACCACGTAGAACAAACCACGTCGAAAAAGCAAATCAAGGTTTGAGCTAATTCTAGCGACTGGGCAGGAACGCCAAGCAGCAATGCTTGGATAGTGGACAATATGCAAGCCCATACAATAGCAAAGTTCAGGAGTGTTTTCCCCTTTTTGAAGTTTACGTTTAACGAAGCTGTGACGCACAGCATTACGATAATGTGATTGCAGGATTAAAAGTTCAAAGTTTGGATTGAGCAAGTACTTCAAATTTGTAGAATTTAATGTCATTGCTCACCAGGAATCAATAAGATGTTCTACAAGAAACGGTACGTATTGACAATTCTGGGTGCCCAAGTGGTACAAGGTCGTAAAAACTTTGAGAACCACTGCTCTACACCACAACATAGGAGCGCCACATTGACATGAGGGTTGGTGACAAAATACAGTTTTTTTACTTTGTTTCTTAAATCTAAATCAAAAATGCCTAAGTCAATGCGATTACGTCACAAAATCTTTTACTTTGTTGTTGAGATTGTAGATCAAAATTTGCCCAAACTTTATTAAGTGGCTCCGACAAACTCAAATTTTCAGAGGTTATTTGTGAATGAAATGAATATGGTTGGTCTAAAGATAATTTGTTTTTCTGAAAAGATTTTTCACTAAGACAGAAACAAGAAAAGGAGCATTTTGACCCCCTACCCGCGTAAAATACAGGGTTAAATGCTTAATAGGTTAGGCTTATTAATTACAAAATTGTATTCCGTATTTTTTGCCTTCACCAATTGAGCCAAAATCCATCATAATGCTGACTATTTGCAGATGATCTGGCTTTGGCAAAGATGAAAAAATACTAGGTTTCGCACCTCTACAGTCTACACTGTAAATAAATATTTTTAAGTTATTGAATATAAAATACTGATTCCAATAAATTGGGGGACTAATTGTATCAGTTTCAAAAAAAGGGCTCTATCTTTGATTTTTCTTTCTGGAATCAAACTTATTTATCAACGAACTCCAAACATAAAATCACAAAAAACACAAAATAAGTTGCAAAAGTCTTAAAAACATATTCGTATGAATGGAGACTACGAAATGACCGGTCAGGGTTTTTTATTCAAGCAACCATCAGACCAAAACTCAGCAAGGTATCAATAAAAGTAAACAACCTTTGTTAGTAGTTGGAGTCACTTAAATTCAGCCAAAGTTAAAATAATATATCTGTTATTTTGCAATAAACAAATACTGCATACAGTATTTGCTAATCGGATAAGCACAACACAATCATGGAGTAAATAATTATTTACTGCTTACCTTGGCTACAAGCGTCCACACTGCGACACGTTTTTCCATCACCGGTGTAATGTTCTTGGCAAATGCAGTTGTACACTGCAGGCCCCACATGATGACAAACTGCATTCTCATCACATTTTACAAGGGTCTTGTTCAAACAAGGGTTAACTTCAGTGCAGAAGACCCCGTCGCCGCTGTAACCGTCCTTGCATTCGCATTCATACAAGCCAGGGCCAGTGTAGCTGCACAACAAACTGGCATTTGTCATTTTGCTCTTTCCATGTCAAAAGCTCAAAGAAATATTTTCAGTTTATTGTTTTGATGCGATTTCACTTAACTTTAAATCTAAGCTGTTTTTCAGAAAGCTGTGCTACATCTATTGTAAACGGCTGATAATCTAAAGACCATATCACTGCAATTAGCAAGAATATTCTAGCTAAATTTAGACTCTGAGGGTGTTTTTATAGGCAAATTATGCAATATGTTATTTTTGAATTCTTGTTAATTGATTTGTGGTCTTGGAACTATGAGTTTCTATAAAATAATTTCACTGAGAATAAAAGAGCAAAAGTATTTATTCAAAAAAAATTTGAATATGATAGAACTGAATGAGATTTAAAAAAGTTACTTTTTTTCAAATAAAATCACTCTGTTTTGATAAGATTGATGGTGACTTAAGAGGTAAGTCGAAACGTCTCTCAAATAAAATATTTACAACAATTTGGCTCCGTTATTCTTATAGTGCAACGGTTCTTAAGTCTAATTTTCATAATCCAATAACACAATGTTTTTGTTCTCGGTCAAATGGTTACGGTATTTTCTATGTTTTTATCTCAAACTCTCATTCAAAGTGAGCAGGAATAAAGTAAGAGAATTACCTGCACGATGCAAACTGGTGGCAGTTTGTCACACCGCCTTGTTTGCACGGGTCGAGAGGGGCACAAAACTCCCCGTTTCCCGTGTAACCCCAGTCGCATATGCATCTTCCCTGCAGCTGGCACGTGGCGGCGCTGTGGCAACTTCCGCCACAAGCATCGTTTAAACTCTTTGTTCGATTACAGCTTGCTCCAGTGAAACCTACAACGCAGAAGACATCAGCTTATTGGAATTCTCATTTTGAGCTCTCATGGCCGTCATTACAAAGGTATGCGCTGAGTTCAAAATGAGAAATCGAAAATGATTGAAATTACTTTCAATCTGCTGTTCACTGTATATATTGTACAGAAGAGATTTGGTCCCAACGAAGAGATAAAATGTACAAAGAGATCGCGAGAGATATTTTGTAACGCATTAAATTGTAATTGAATTCTTAGCTGTACACTGTACTACAATCAACGATATCTATGACTGCTAAAACACCGCATATAAGCCGCCCCAGATTTATTTATTTGAACTTTATAAAAGCTTGGCAAAAATGCTTCATGGACAAGAATATGTGTAATTTATGCTAAATTTTTAAAAAACTGACGGCCTAAGTACTGTCGGCATCAAAGTAAATACTACAGCTAAAAGTTGCAGTTACTAATAATCTCTACTAAAATACTAAAAACTTAAGTTTGATTTAAAAGGAAAATTAAGCTTGATACGATAACCTGGTTGGCATGAACACGCTCCCGTGCCGGTAATCCCATCGGAGCAAGTTCCGTTCACACAGTTGCATCTCCGATCACACTTGCTTCCGTACGAATTCTTCGCACAGTCATCGCAGGCCATGCCAGACCATCGGTTGCTCGAGCAGCTGCATGTACCTACACAGTAGTAACACTTGGTAAGAAATTCAATTTTATAGCATTTTCTGCTTACTGTCAGTAGGGTATTTAGAGGGATTGTGCCATGCCTCGTGGCCCAGGAGATGTCAAAACCTTATATGGTGTGTATTTCACCGCTAAAAATCAGCGATGCCACTTTCTTTAGACGGAGTCCGGCTAACATTGAATGAGGTTCCAATAGAAAGCACCTAAACACCGCGTAGACAGCAGTGTTAAAAGCTGAAGACTTTTTTTTTCGTTAAGCTCTCCACCTAAACTCTGTAAAAATACACGCAAATGTTTCAATATTTTGACTTTAGGTAAATTTCTGTCTCTTCAGAGTTGAAGACCTTATCTTTTTTGTTTTGTTTTGATCTTCACCTAAATTCGGTAAGAAACCCATGCAAAATTTCGGATTCTCAAAGTTCAATTTCTTTTGAAAAAAAGCCTCTCTTACGGGCCGTACCTTTACAAAAACTCTGCTTATATGCTACAACATACTAGACACTTGTGCAGACTACTTATCGGCGCTTCCAGAAAACGCTCCATGACGACTTAAAGCTATTTAATATATTTACAAATTGTGCGTTGAATATAAATTATGATATTAAACCTAAAAACATTCAAAGAAAATAAAACCTCGCAACTTGGATTGCTATTCGACATATGAATTTTCTTTTATATGAATGAATTCCTGTACGCACAGCGTGACACCCATATACTAAGCTTGTTATGGCACAGTAGGCATAGTATAGTGTAACACTAGGCGTATGGCATAGTTGGATTAATATGGATCAGTAGGCACTGGAGGTTAGTATGTCATAGTAGGGATAACATGACACCCTAGTTTGGCACAGTATGGCATATAGGAGGCTTGATATGGAACAGTGGGCATAGTATTAGTAAGAATAATATGCCACGTATGCGCTACAGGCTAGTACGATATTGTAGGCATAGAATGGTATATAGTAGGCTTATTATGGCACAATAGGTATATTATGCTATATTGTAGGCTAATTTTGGCACAATAGACATAGTATGCTGATTATGGCACAGTAAGCATAGTATGCCACAGTGAGCACTGTAGCTTTGAAGGCATAGTATGACATATGGTTGGCTTATTATGGTACAGTAGGCACTGCAGCTTAGAATGTCATAGTAGACGTAGTATGGCATTGCAGACATAGTATAGCATACGAGTATAGTATGGCATATACAGCACTAGCCTTATGGCACATTAGGCATAGTATACCACAGTAGGCGTAGTATGTCATAGGAGGCTTAGTATGGCATTTTAGGCATAGTATGACATGAAGTAGGCTTATTATGGCACCCTAGTAGGCACAGTATGTCACAGTAGGCTCTGTGGCATAGTTGGCTTTATATGGCACAGTAGGCACTGGAGGTTAGTATATGATAGTTGGAATAACAGGACACCTTAGTAGGCAGAGTATGGCATATAGGGGACTTATTATGCAACAGTACGCATAGTAATAAAAACCATAAAAAGCGCTACAGGCTAGTATGACATTGTAGATATCGTAGGCTTATTATGGTACAATAGGTATAGTATGCTATATTGTAGGCTCATTATGGCACAATAGACATAGTATGCTGATTATGGCACAGTATGCCACATTGGGCACTGTAGCTTTGTAGGCATAGTATGGCATATAGTTGGCTTATTATGGCACAGTATTGGCACTGCAGCTTAGTATGTCATAGTAGACGTAGTATAACATTGTAGACCAGAGTTGTAAGTCGGGCCGAGTTCGGGCCTAAAACTGACAAAAATTTCGGGCTTGAGGCGTGTTTTTTATCTAAGGTGCACAAAAATATAGTCAAAATTACTTGGCAACATTTCTAAATTTTTCAGATCTAACTTAACTTTCGGGTTTTTTTCGGGCATGATTTGGGCTTCAAATTAGTTGTCGGGTTTGAGCTTATATTTTTAGGTTCGGGCCTGAACTAGTCGGCCCGATTACAACTCTGCTGTAGACATAGTATAGTATGACATATACAGTAGTAGCCTTATGGCACATTAAGCATAGTATACCACAGTAGGCGTAGTTTGTCATTGGAGGCTTAGTATGGCATTTTAGGCATAGTATAACATGAGGTAGGCTTATTATGGCACCCTAGTAGGCATAGTTGGCTTAATATGGCACAGTAGGCACTGCTGCTTAGTATGTCATAGTAGACGTAGCATGGCATTGTAGACATAGTATAGCATAGGAGTATAGTGAGGCATATACAGTAGTAGCCTTATGGCACATTAGGCATAGTATACCACAGTAGGCGTAGTATGTCATAGGAGGCTTAGTATGGCATTTTAGGCATAGTATGACATGAAGTAGCTTTTTGCGGCACCCTAGTAGGCACAGCATGTCACAGTAGGCACGGTTGCATAGTTGGCTTTAAATAGGCACTGGAGGTAAGGAAGGATATCATAGTTGGGATAACAGAACACCTTAGTAGGCAGAGTTTGGCATATAAGGGGCTTGTTGTGGAACAGTACTCATAGTAATAAAAACCATAGTAGGCGCTACAGGCTAGTATGACATTGTAGATATCGTAGGCTTATTATGGTACAATAGGTATAGTATGCTATATTGTACGCTTATTATGGCACAATAGACATAGTATGCTAATTATGGCACAGTAGGCATATTATGCCACAGTGGGCACTGTAGCTTAGTAGGCAAAGTACAACATCAGAGTATGACATATAGTTGGTTTTATTATGGCACAGTAGGCATAGTATCCCACAGTAGGCACTACAGCTTATTATGTCATAGTAGGCGTAGTATGACATTGTAGACATAGTAGGCCTATAGCATTCGAGTGTAGTATAGTTGGCAGCTTGGCCAAATGGGTAAAAGCGTATTGTTTACGACAATCCTGATTGAATGATCTGGGTTCAACCCGCACCTGGTCACGCTCTTGCGTCCTTGGATAAGACGTTTTACAATAATTATCTCTGCTTGGTGGCTTCGAACAAGCAGCAAATTGCGTGGGCAAGAATTTGAAGAAATCTACAGGAACATTAGGTCATTGGAAACTCCTAAGCAGGTGCGGATTTCTACAATCACGAAGTAGTCACTGCAACAAATGTGTGCGGATCGTCCAACAAGTTAGCGTCTTATGCTGTCTGGTGACTGGAGGATAAATATGCGCTACAACAACGATATATTGTAGTGGGCTTATGGCACCATAGGTTAGTAGGAGTGCTATGTCAGAGTAGGCTTAGTATGGCATTGTAGGCATAGTGTAACATGAAGTAGACTTAACCGACAAGTTTGACGTCCTACTTCCTTCGGCCAAGAGTCTTGTCCAGCTGGGGAATAACTTTGTTAGAGAAGCTGAGGGCTGCCGATGAGAGCTAAAAGCTCGAAACAGCGCTGTCCAGCTCTGAGCATCTTATGAAAGAGACTTGTTACGGCACCCTAGTAAGCATAGCATGTCACAGTAGGCACTGCAGCTTACTATGGCACAGTAGGCATAGTTGGCTTATTATTGCACACTATCCCGCAGTAGGCACTGCAGCTTAGTATATTATTTAGTAGTAGGGATAGCATAACACCTTAGTAGACTGATTATGACATACAGGAAGCTTGTTATGGAAAATAGGCATAGTATTAGTAAGCATAGCGTGCCTCAGTAGGTGCTGCAGGTTTAGCATGACATTGTTTGCATAACATGGCACCCGGGTAGGCATAGTATGGCATACAGAAGGCTTATTGTGGCACAACAGGCATAGTAGGCCAAAGTGGGCACCGTAGCTTAGTAGGCATAGTATGACATCAACCTATGGCATATAGTTGGCTTATTATGGCACAGTAGGCATAGTATAACATAGCTTGGCATATTAGACCTACAAAGCATAGCTTTTCCATTAACTATCACCGTAACGAGATGGAAAAGTCTATGTGCCTCAATGACCTACAGAGCTGTACTGGCTGGAGATTTAATTCTCCTGATAGGGTTACCCATGCCAGATAGGTCTGATGATGGAAGCGAAACGAAGTATAGTTCAAATCAAAATAGTTGGAAAACTTAAAACCTGGGTTGGTTATGCCCATCAGCTGTGGTAAGCATATAACCTAGGAGAA
This sequence comes from Trididemnum nubilum, assembly GCA_963965965.1. Taxonomy (NCBI): domain Eukaryota; kingdom Metazoa; phylum Chordata; class Ascidiacea; order Aplousobranchia; family Didemnidae; genus Trididemnum; species Trididemnum nubilum. The sequence goes on from OZ014474.1 coordinate 24,754,358, forward strand.
GAACAACTCTGATATAAAACCTCTCCGCAGTTAGATTAAACTGCAAAACAAATCATGATGAGCACAAATAATGAAAATTACGTGAACGACGTTAATGGGGCCACCTTCACGAGTGAAACCTCGTCCGGCAGGGGAGCGCCTAGGGACTCCCAGGTCGTCATTCAGCGAAACCCCTATGGCGTTCGAGTCTTAGGTAGAGGGGCCGTTCGAAAAATAAGCGACAATCTCCACCAGCCAGCCCTAGTGGCAGTTCCACCAATGTGTCCACTACACGTTTGGAGAGGCGAATGGAGGCAGCGCAGAGTATTCGTACTCGAGATAATGTCGCACACTCACGGGTCAACCATCACCAACTGCTGTTGGGCAATTGGAATATTCTCACCTTCACCGGAAAAGAGCTAGAATTGGTTGAGGAAGCAAAGCGGTATCATCTCGATATTATCGGAGTTTCTTCAACCAAACGACATGGCTCTGGAACCGTGGATCTGGATGGCGGATGGAAACTCTTCTATTCTGGTGCTGATCCTAGTATGTCTGCACAAGCGGGTGTGGGGATTCTCACAAGCCACCATTTGTCAGACTGTGTGTCAGATTGGATTCCTTTGGGATCACGGGTCTGTATGTTGAAGCTTAAGGTATTGGATCGGTCATTGTGCCTATTGCAGGTATATGCCCCCAATGCCACGAGTGAATATCAGGCTTTTGTGGATGAAGTAAATGATGCTCTTCTACAAGTATCAGCTACTGAATCTACAGTCCTTATGGGTGATTTTAACGCACATGTTGGAACAGACACAGATACGTGGAAGGGTGTGATCGGAAAACATGGAGTCACTGGACTGAATGAGAACGGAAGGTATTTATTGCAGCTCTGTTGTAGCAACGGACTCCGCATCACGAATACCTTTTTCCAGCACAGAGAGGTTCACAAGTATACATGGTATCGACCTAGTATGGATCAAAAATCTTTGATGATAGATTTTTGCATAGTTTTGTCAGATTTGTTTTCTGATGTGCTGGACGTTCGAGTGAAGCGAGGTGCTGAATTGTCAACTGATCACCATCTGGTAGCATGTTCCTTACGACTTTCGAAACCTTGGCCAAACAAGAGATCCAACAGGTCGTCTGTGACTTACCGGATCAAATGGGAGGCTTTGGAGGACAAAGAAGTAAGAAAACAGTTTGCATCCAGTATATCACCTAAGTTCAGACAACTTCCTGATGTATCCGAGGACATCGAGAGGGAATGGCTGCTGTTCAGATCAGCAATCATTTCATCAGCTGCAGAAAGTTGTGGGCAAAAACGGCATAGAGTGGCGGGCAATAGTGAAAAAAGAACACCTTGGTGGAACCAAGAGGTTAAAGAAGCTATTTGAGCAAAGAAAGATGCGTTCAAGGCCTGGCTACAGGACAGATCGTCATCTGATTTGCAATCCCGGTACACTGAGGCGCGAAAAGCGGCAACTTCGGCAGTAAAGAAATCCAAGGAGAAGTCATGGGAAGAGTTTGGTCGTCGGTTGGATTCCAACTATTTTTCGGCAAACAAAGTATTTTGGCAGACCATCCGCCGTTTACGTGGCAAAAGATCGAGTATCACGTACTCCATTAAGGATTCTGACGGTAACATTCTAACGGATGAGAATGATATCCTTTCACGATGGAGAGAATACTTTGAAGATCTTTTGAATCCTGTAAAGGCATCGACTCGTGACACACACGAAGTGACACATCTAGGGGAGGACGAGGTTTTCACTGCAGCAGAAGTGGCGACGGCAATTAAAGGGATAAAATCTGGAAAAGCTGCTGATGAAGATGAAATCAGACCTGAGATGTTGAAAGCGCTGACAGGAGAAGGAATTCTCTGGTTAACGCGTGTGTGTCAAGTTGCGTGGAAGTTTGGCAAAACTCCCAGAGATTGGCAAACAGGTGTGATTATTCCGATATTCACGAAAGGATATCGCAAGCAATGTACAAACTACAGAGGAATATCACTCCTTAGTTTGCCAGGGAAAGTATATGCCAAATGCCTTGAAAGGAAATGCCGAGAAATAGTGGAATCAAAACTGGAAGATGGTCAGTGCGGTTTTCGTCCGGGTCGCAGCACCACATACCATATCTTCACTCTGAAGCAAATCTTCGAGAAATCTTGGGAGTATGGCAAAGATCTCTTTGGATGCTTTATCGATCTTGAAAAAGCATATGACCAAGTTCCTCGGGATAAACTTTGGAAGGTTTTGCAGGAGTATGGCGTTGATGGTTAATTGTTACGCGCCATTAAGTCATTCGACTGCAGACCGGAGGTTTGTGTTCGGATAAATGGCAAGCAATCAAAGCCGTTCCATGTGGGCGTCGAACTATGGCAAGGGTGCGTTTTGTCACCTCTCCTTTTCATTGTTTACATGAATTGGATCGACAAATGCAGCCAAGCTAATGAGTGTGCCACGATTGGGAATTGCAAAATCAGTCGTCTGCTATTTGCTGATGATTTGGTTCTGCTTTCTTCCACAGAATCTGGCCTCCAGCGCGCATTAAATAGCTTTGCAGATGCATGCAACACCGCCGGAATGAAAATAAGCACGGCCAAAACTGAGGTACTTCATCTTTCACGAAACCCTGATCAGTGCGTATTACAAGTGAATGGAGCGACACTGAAGCAGGTAGAGAAGTTCAAGCATCTTGGGGTTGCATTTACAAGTGACGGAAGGCAAGACGAAGAACTCGATACCCGAATAGGCAAGGCCAGTGCAGTAATGCGAGCTTTGCACTACTCAGTTGTCATGAAACGAGAATTGTCGAAAAAGGCAAAGCTCTCAATTTTCAAAGCAGTTTTTGTCCCCATTCTCACTTATGGTCATGAATCTTGGGTAATGATCAAAAGAATGCGATCACAAGTGCAAGCATCCGAAATGAGGTTTTTACGAAGAATCGAAGAACTTACACTGTTTAACAAAGTGCGTAGCTCTGAAATTCGAAAATCTCTCAACATCGAGCCGTTACTTCTCCGAATGGAAAGATCTCAGCTTAGATGGTTTGGCCATGTAAGCAGAATGCCACAGGAAAGACTCCCCAAACAAGCTTTACTTGCCAAAGCAAATGGGAGAAGACCAGTTGGACGACCTAGAACTAGATGGACCGATTACATTGAGGATCTTGGATGGAATCGCTTGGGTTTTCGCCCAAGCGAAATGATGGAGGTGATGGAAGACCGTGAGTTGTGGCGGCTCAATCTTGAGCTACTGCCCCCGCAACCCTCACGGAAAAGCGGGCAATGAAGAAAGAAGAAGAAGAAGAATTTTCTTTTTGAATAAGACGCCTCTTGATGAGTAATAAAACAAAAACAAATAGTGAATTTAGTTCATATTGATATAGTCTGTGCAGTGTGCACAATAAAGGCAGTGAATTTAGGCATAAAGATGCACTGCTGAATACTTTAACCTACGGTGTAAAAAAGCGTTTTTGTTTTTTTTGAAACTACGTTCTTCTTTTTTAGAAACTCTCTCACCGCTTCCAGTCATGCCGTCATCGCATTTTCCGTTCTGGAAGCAAATGTTTCCTATCCCGCCTGGACAAGGCTCGCAATCTGGTCCGTAAAAACCTTTGCAGCATCGAAGTTTTTTCGACCGGTGCAGGCACAACAGGTTGCATGTGCTGAAGGCTGGTAATAAACTTGTTGGTAAAAGCTGGTTACGGCACGGAACCTGCAAAGTACTCGGAAAGTTAAGATTACCATATGCTTTTGTAAGTCATTTTCTAAACATGATTTGCAATTGAACGCATTAGAAATTACAATACACAGCTGCTCATTGCATTAAGTTTTAATTGACATTTAGTACAAAGCACGTTTTTGCTCGTTTTTAGAAAAACATACGTCTCAAACGAATATATAATTTTTTTAAGTCTTTAAACGTTCTTTGAGTTAATAGTTTGATTCTTTGAGTTAAGTCTTTAAACGTTATTCAGTGAACACTGAACATGTGCAGTTAATTTTTTTTTAATTTTTGTTGGTTTTTATAGAAACACATAACCTCTTCCATTTTCGATTGCACCAAAATTGACTAATACGTTCTGTTAGATGTAGCAGATAAGGCGTCGTTTTTACGACAATCCTTATCGCATAATCTGGCTTCAACCCGCATCCTGGTCACGCTGTTGCGTACTTGGATAAAACGCTTTATGACGACTATCTCTGCTTTGTAGCTTTGACCAAGCAGCAAATTTAGATGGGAAGAAGTCAAATGTCAATCGGAAAAACTGAAATACGGTCAACACCTGAGCGGGTAAAACGATTTGTCCAAAACAAAAGCGCGACAGTTGCTTCCTCGTGAGTGAGGATAAATATGAATCAATCAAATCAACATTAACTTGGTTACTGCTTGACATGAAGACTACGGCCTTTCGCAGGTGCCCGCTGCCAAATTAGCATGTAATATTGCGATTGCGCATGCTTGTGTATGTTATTTGATGCTTGATTGTTTTTTGAGCTACAAAATTAAATTAGTTCTGTTCAAAGGCAAAAAACCTTCAACGTGACATGTTAGTTCCTTTTCTTAGTTCACTTTTTCTAACAACAAAGTTTGTTTCTTTTCTACAAATACTAACATTGAAAACATGCGATCACGTTCATACTACTATAAAAAAAAGTAAACAAGCTATAAAGTTACAACACCGACATCCTATACCTTTGCCACTAAGGTATCCCCCGCAGCACAGGTGAGCAGAGATGAACATGGCTGGCACCCGCTTCTAAGCAAATCGATTCCCGTTGAGTTGCAAAACTGTTTGATGGGAGTAAGGAATGATGACATCAGGGTATGGATGATGCCGCGGCTGGTGCGTAAACCACTGCCTTTAAGTTCCTGGCCATTAACGAGGTATGTAGCATGATTGTGAATCAGAGTGATCTGTAAATGAAAAAGAAATCTATTACTGTAAAACTTAAGACAGGAAAGAACGTGAAAGAGATTTACGGTTGGATTATTTTTTCACAACTATAAAGCATTCGATACCAATAACACTCTGCAAAGCAATATTCCAAAAATATTTCTGCGGTTGCTTCTTTGTGCTACAGCATAATTAGACAAAAAACCAATAAGTTGCATTGTAAGTGTAAAATAATACATTTGTAGACAAAGCACACCAAACCAGTAGTCGAAGCATCCTTAAACAGACAAGGTAACCCGTATTCATTCTAGCTTTGGAATTTAATGTTTTCTTTTATCATCGATCACGATTATTCAAAAATCTTCAGACAAATCAACAATATTGAAATACTGCGTAGATAAAGTGAAGAACAGCTCCTCGCTACTTTAAAATTTTGCCCGACGTTCTTGATTATTATTTTATTATGCCGAGGTGTCATTCTTCTTAATTTTTGTTTACATTTTGAGGTGTAACTCTGGTAACACAGAAAAATCGAAGATAAATAGAACCGAAAGTTTGGTGGTTTTATATTTCCGTTTGATTACGCACTAACCTGGTATCCGACTCCTGCCATAGTGGCTTCATGTTGTCCACTCTCAATAGAATCCAGACGGATTAGTTTGCCCAGAACCACGTGATAAGAAAACAACAGCGATTCGGAACCTTCAATATCAGGGCTGAAATCGTAAAACATAATCATAAGAATATGAGTATGGAAGCCGCTGGGTGGAGTTGAAAAAAGATTGTCTGTCACTTGCAGAGTTGTAGGAGTATTTACTGTAAACTTTTTGCTCAATGCCGAATTATTGAAGCGTAAAGTACAGGCGCGCAACTGGGATTTTGCTGAGGGGGGTTTGAACATAAAGATAGAATTTTTTTGTTCGAAAAATGGCTCGTTCAAGTGGCGAGGCTGGCAAACCGGTACAACTATGTGTACCACAAACCGATACAATTATGCGTGCCACAAACCAAGGTGTATTTTTTTTTTTGGAAAAAATAGCTATTTGAATGCCATTCGCTCGTTTCTATAACTATTTGAATGAACTAATTTGCAAAAATCGATAGTTATAGTCAAGAATTAAAGTTCCAGCTCCTACACCCCCCCTTACGTACAGGTGAAGCCCAAAATACGCTTAAAACGATTGTATTTCGATTTAATTTCATTAGGTTGTATTTTTTTTTAATTTATTAGGTTGTATTAATTTTATTAGGTTTATTATTGTATTTCGAGTTGATTTTATTAGCCTAGAGAGGGGCTAAAAATCTTCTAATCCACCTTGTTGCGCCACTGGACTAAGCTGAATAATCAGCAAAATTATGAGTAGTACTTCCTTATGTGATCTTGGAAAGATGAAATAGCTCACTCATGTGACCAAGAATCTTGGGTTTAACTTAGCACCAGATGCAGTAATTTTGACAGTACCTATAAACATCTACACGAGAAATAAGGAACCATTAACGTTGCATTGGACAGACCAGAGCAACTAACTGGCCATTGCTGCTACTGATTTTTTACTAAAAAAAAATAGAATCGTTAAAAAAAAGTCACTGTATTTCTAAAAAAATAACAAAAATGGCTGGCAAAAGTGTCCAAACAGAGTAAGACTTTTTGCTTGAAAATTTTGAGAAAAAATTACAAGAAAACAAAAAAATACGATATCGAATCACCTACATTTGGAGCAAAAGACGAGTGAAATCTAAGCAAAATTCCAAAATATTGCTCAAAAACAAATAAAAAAAAATCACCCGATTTTGCATTAAGTACTCTCAATATTGCGAAAAAAAATCACGAAATCTAATGAAAAATCATTAGGCTTGTGACCCTTGTTGCAGACATACGAATGGTAAAAGCAGCTGCTGCTGCTGGCAGGAGGTAATCAGCGTTAACCTAAAATTTCGTTGCACTTACTCAAAAAGATAATTAGGAAGAGCAAAGATTGTGTAATCTTTTCCTGAATCATTGATGCGGTTAAATATTCCAGAGGAATTTATATGACCGAGAAAGAGCGAAAATGTTGCAAATGGCGTTCCAGTGGAATTCTGTAAATCCAAAGACATAAGTAAAGCAGAAAGAGCATTTTTGAGACCACTGACTAGATTGATGTCCTTAAATCGAAACAATGGTTAATACAGCCGGCAGAGCACATTAATAATGTAAACTTTTTAGTGAGTTTTTTGGAACTTGCTATTAAAAGGGATTGAAATCGACTGGCACCTTACTGTCCTTGCCAAAACGCATAAGGCCCAGTATCATCACCTAAACAATAAATTAATGATAAACTGAGTTCAAACTGAGAGGAGAGATTACCAATCACAATTTTGACGGCTTCGCGTTAATGTAAGATTGATTTTGCTGAAATGAATACAGTAATACTGAACTGAAATGAATACCATTTCCCATAAAAATGACACAAAATCAGCAATGTGTAATTATTATTTTTCTTTTGGTGCAATGGATGATTTTCTGTTTTACCTGGATGATGTTGTAAAGGGAAGGGTGTTGGTCCACTGCATCTCTGGGAGGGAACAAAATACTGTCGATGATCTGCAACAACCCCCCAAACGTTTGCACATCTGGAATGATTATCTTTGCGTGGTTCTTACCAAGTGTAGGTGCAACATAAGTTACAGTGGAGTTGTTATGTAAATCCTACAAAAACAACGTTTCAACCCAACATCACTCTAATGGATACAGTGTTGACTTTTGATGACAGTACTTTTTAATGACATCATTGAAGTTAGTTCATAGTGTTGATTGCTTTGGTTGCGTTACAATAAGCGCTGTAATCTTTTGCGTTTACTGATTCTTCTAAATGGGAGCAAAATTAATACAGTATGTCTCAATTGTCAGAAAAACTTGTGCTCTCAAACAATACACAATCGTCGTCAAATACTTTTTTATCTTTTGACCAAAAAATTTTTTGTTTTGTTTTTCATTTTCCTGCAGCATCAAGTGCTGGTTTGTCATAAAATACTAAAAAAATCCTTTCACTACCACGTCTAAGACGAAGAAAAAATTCAATTCGTGAATTTTACACAGCGGTTCAAAACTGGCTGTCAGTGGCATAGCAGGGTTAGCGTTGGTATATCAATGGTAAGCAGACATAGCAGAATTCAAGTTGGCAGTGGCATAGGCGAAGCCAGGATTTTTGATTAGGTAGGGAGGACACAGGCTTAGCCAGGATTTTTGATTGGGGGGGCCCCAAACTACAAATCACATGCAATGAAATCTATAGCCAAAATGCAAAAATATCTAAATTGGGAGACGTGTGTTGAGTAAAAAAGTGTACTGTAATTAAAACGTATCACAGACAGGGGTCTGAGAGCGGAGCCCCCAGCCACTGTAGGCTATGGGGGTCTGGGGGCGAAGACCCCAACCGCTGGGCGATTTTTCGTAATTTTTTGGCAAAAAAACTATTTTAATACCATATTGGATCACATTTCGCACGTATTCAAAGCCATTCGAAAGTACTAGATTTTTAACATTTGAAAGCCAATTGAAAAAATTAAGTTGTTCAGTCCTGCTTTTGCTAGCAATTTAAGTCCAAAACACGTTTAAAATCTTGCATTTGGGTTAGATTTTGTAAATGATTTGGCCCAGGTAGGGGGAAGTAAAGTACGTTGCCTCCTGCAATATTTTAGCGGTAAATAACAATCCAGTCGAATATTTTCCTTAGAAATTATTGTCTTGTAATGAAAACAACCAGTTATAGCTAGGAGTATATTTACGGTCAGGGGGCCCAGGCACTCTCAATTCAAAAATTTGTGCAAGGAGCATTCCCCTTACTGAAGCTTATTTTTTTCAAAAGTATTTTGTTGCATAAAAACTGGCGACATGGAGGTGAATTATTATTGAAAAATGTACAATAGATAGTTTCGCCTACAAACCATGCTATTGTTCGGGCCGGATTTACATTGAGTTGGGCCCCTGGCAGTTTGGGATTTTCGCAATGCTTTCCTGCCAAGTACAGGTGAAGACCAAATAAAAGTCTTATCTGAGTGCGGGGTCCCTGGCACTGTGCCATATGCTAAATCCGTCCCTAGTTATTGTATTACGTTCATGAAAAGGTTAGATGGGGGCCTCAGTTAGAAACTTTTAGGACAAAAACCTTAATTTTACTCTGGTTATACGTTTAAATTGGTTGACAAACATTAAATTGAAGGAGCCCGGGCCCCCGGGATCATTGGATCAAATATTGTTGGGGGCACATTTGAATTGGGGGCCATTTAAATATTATTGTAGGGGGCCCAGTTAAATTGGTTGACAAAAATTAAATTGAGGGTCCCGGGCTCCCTGGATCTATGTTATTGTTAATTACTGCTGTACGAGTGTACTGTTGTACACGAAGATGCTAAAAGAAACTGAAACTGAAGAAACAATAGGCTTTTTTGAGAGATTTTTATAATTGATAGCATTTCAATTGGTGGGGCCCCCCTCCTGGCTACGTCTATGGGGGAGGGGGCAAACCAAAAATCACATGCAATGATGTCATCAAAAATTTTCGAAAGAGGAACTTTTTATGGAACAAAGATATAGAATGGAAGATCAGAAGCCGAAGCTTGGTGTGGCACGCAACCAGAATTTTGTTAAAGGAAAAGACTTGCACAAAAAGTTAAAAACTAAAAACGTCTAAATTGGGAGACGTGGTGAGCAAACTAGCGCAACTCAAACGTATCACAAATGGGGGTCTGGGAGCAATGATTGTAATTTTTTACAAAAATCACAAAACCTTTTTCGTAATTTTTTGGAAAAATAGCTATTTTAATGCAATTTGATCGCTGAAAAAATTAAATTGTTCAATCCTCCTTTTACTTATATTATAAGTCCAAAACACATTTAAAATTTTGCCCTTCGAGGTTAAATTTTGTAAGTGATTTGGACAAGGTAAGGGGAAGTAAGGTACATTGTCTCCTGCAATATTTAGCAGTAAATAATAATCCAGTCGAAGATTCTCCCTAGAGATTTTTGTCATAAAAATAATGAGTTGTGGGGGTACGTGTACGACCAGATGCCCAAACCCTCTCATTTCAAACTCAATAATTTGCTCAATGAGGATTTCCCTTAGCCAATTTTTTTTTTTAAGTAATTTGTCGTCTAAAAACTGGCGACGGGGGTGAATTGTTATTGAAAAATTGTACAATGGATGGTTAGGCCTACTTACCATGTTATTGCCTGGGCCGGATTTGCAATGCGCGGCGCCCCCAGCACTTTGGGGATTTTCGCCACATCTTCCTGCCAAATATAGGTAAAGACCAAAAAGTCTTACCGTCTTAGCGCAGGGCCCTTGCATTGTGCCATATGGAAATCCGGTCCTGGCTATAGCATTATGTTCATAAAAAAGTTAATTGAAGCTTGAGGTTACAACTTTTAAGACAAAAGCCCTCAATCTCACCCGGGTTATACATTTAAACTGGTTGGCAAAAATTTGAACCAAGGGGTCTGAGCCCCTTGGTCGTCAATATTAATAATATTGTTAATTACTATTCTACGCGTGTACTGTTTGTTGTACGCAAAAATGCTTAAAGAAACTGAAACTGAAAAAAGGATAGGCTTTGTTAATACAGTTTTATCATTGGTGGCACATCAATCGGGGGGGTCCCGGGGGCCCCCATGGTTACGTCTATGGCCGGTGGCGTTGCTCTTTATATCTGTTCAGAACAATCCGGCATTATTTATACAATGCCTACTATGCTTGATTACAGTAGAATAACCTTTTACAAAGTAGTAGCAGCAATTACCGAAAAAATCTTTTTTGCAAGTTTTATGTTGAGGTTATTTTTTTAGGCCGAAATATCACTCTTTTTGCTAAAATTTGTTATCGTGTTAAATTGTACAAGATTTATAAGCTTACTGTGAATGACGCTTGATCAGTGACATTTGTGAGAAAGATGGGAACAGTGGGAAGCATGGTGTCCAACTGCGTGTTAGGATGCAAATTCGACGTCGAATATAGACCTGAGTAAGAAATGAGCTATAATAAGCTTGCATGTTATGGCGAGATCCATTCAGTCTTGCTGCCGACGAAAATCAAGACTCAATTTTGATCGGATTTGGTGTGGGTATCATAAATGAACTCCGAATTAAACAAAGTTAAAACCTGAGACACAGAAAGTAATGCGAGAAAAAATGCAAGAAAATTACCCCGCTTGATTTTGCCTTCAGTCCTCGTTTAAGAGTTAAGGGTTCAAATCTAAAGACCTTGCACAATTTGAAAATACAAAATAGCATAATTTTGTTTTTATATGATTTGTATTTCCATTTAAAGGTTAACTTATTCGAAGCTTATGCAAGGTAAAGCAGTTCAAGACGAGTTGGATATTTTACTATAGTCGTCAAAAAAGCTGAACAACAAAAATATAATAACAGGGCTATTGCGAGTACACCTTGCGCAATATTATTTTCTAGAGCCTTTTCTAGGAATATCCGTACCTGGTACAACATGATGACGAAAAAGAACAGGAAGGTGGTCTCGATTCACCCAAAAATGGTAGTCTCCAGGGCTGAGACTTTCCCAAGCTTCATCAGTTGGCAGAAAAGCTGTGACTTGTTGATAATTAATCTGAAAGAGAATTTACAAAACTATAGCTCTATTAGGTAGGTAATACAGTAAGTATCCTTTCAGTTCTTGTCACAAAAACAGAATAGCAAAAACATTCTATAAAAACTTAAGGGCCAGAATGCCAAGCCGAATACCAAACTCAGTGGAAGGTATGATCATTCTACAGACTTGATCTATGTAGTGCTTGCAACTCTGATATACTTTCGCATTGCTCCAACTGAAAAAAAAATTACCGATAAAAAGAATTCGCGCGCAGTGTCGTATGAATCAATCCATGTTTGGACTTGAGAAAGATCAGCTTGTTCTCTGATTTCCACCAGTAGGTTTCCGACGCAAACTCTTCCATCGCCCTGGTAGCCTGTAGAGCACGTACATGTGTTTTCTCCGGGACCGGTAGATGAGCATCTACACAAAACTAGGAATATGAAGTACTTTGCTTCCAGAAGAAATAAAAATGATCGGTAATGAGCATCGAAGGCAAAGATCCATTTTAGCGATTATCGAGCTAAGGTGCTCCTTGTCATTCTGTAGCAAATTTGTGCTTACACACAACGAACAACATTCAGATATAATTTGTACTAAAAGAGTGTGTTAATTTGCTTTGTTGTTTAATGCTATCTATATATGCAACACTCAACGCAATGCTTATGTATAGCTGCACAAGTAACTTTCATGCATCGTATAAAACGCGGTTTGTCTTCAAAAAAAATAGTTTTAGAAAAGATAAAAATCAACAGAAAGCTATCACATAAGTGATTGTATCTACAAATAAGACCGGTTTGATTTGGTCGAAAACACCGTTTGCTGGGCCAGATGGTGGATGCTACTGATGCCGTAGAAGAAAAATTCTTTTATTTTTCCAAGCTACAATGACGTTGCAGTATAAAAATCGAAATAAAATTTAAGTAGAGCAATGTTTCCATAACGATTTCTAATGACGACATACGTATTTGGGCTACTTCTGTGGTTAAGAAATTTTGTTGTGCTAGATGCGGTATCCAAACTCAATTTTAAACTCGGCTTTAAAAAACTGCCGTTGAATTTACAAGTGGATTAATAAAAACAGAAAACTAATGCAAACCATATTTTTCTTCCTTTTTTTTTGCAACAATACCAAACGACAAGGCTATAATTTGCAAAAATTGTTGCAAAAAAAAAAAAATAAACACCTTCCCCAACTTACGTAGCCCTGTAATGACAGCCACCATTGTTCTCCAAGCATGGGTTGATCTCGCTGCATACTTTTCCATCGCCGCGGAATCCACGTTCACAGATGCATTGATACATCCCTGGTCCCGTGTAAACACACTCGGCGTTTGAACCACACAGATCAGCTCTTTCTTGGCATGGGTTGATTGCTTCACAGCTTCTCCCGTCGCCTAAAACGTAATTTCAATCAAACTTGCATAAGAAATTTTTGAAGTTCTTCTGGTGCTCTAGGCTAGCTTTGATAAATCACTCAGATGCTACTCAAAAGACTAACTTTATTGGCAAAAAAAAACAAAAAAGCAGAAAAACGATCCCACACATCGCAGTAGTAGAATAACTAGCGAAAAAAATTCAAAGCAGACTCCGATAAAATTCGTTGTTACGATAGGCTTCGTCATACAGGTAATGTATAGGTGTGTAGAAAAATGACGCGGTTCTTAGGAAAATGATTTCGCTGAATCAGCATTGCAGCAAAATACGTTTGAACTAACACTAAAAAAACATTAAACCAGAAGAAATTTAACACTGGGAATTAAGCAACTTTCTATAAACTGCAGGGAATGATTAACTATCGTTTCTATCGAGCACTTGCGGCTTTTTATTGATGTACCATCTTTTAGTAAAAAGACGCTTCGAGTGATCATGTTCCACTTTTAAAATTTTAACTTGAGACCAATTAATGAGATAATCATTTTCTATCAAATGCTTACAATGTGATGATTTCTCGGGCCGTTGAAATTCTATTGCTCGGTGATGTTCCGTTATTCTAGATTTGAGGTCCCGTTAGTTTTTTTTCAAATAAGAAATTTCAAAAAAGATTTCAAATAGATTCCAAATAAGATCTCAAATAATTTGAAATAATTTAAAATTGGAAAATTAGATTTCAGATTTTCAAATTTCAAATTATTTCAAATTTCAAATTATTTCAAATTTCAAATTATTTCAAATTTCAAATTATTTCAAATTTCAAATTATTTCAAATTTCAAATTATTTCAAATTTCAAATTATTTCAAATTTCAAATTATTTCAAATTTCAAATTATTTCAAATTTTCAAATTTCAAATTATTTCAAATTTCAAATTATTTCAAATTTCAAATTATTTCAAATTTCAAATTATTTCAAATTTCAAATTATTTCAAATTTTCAAATTTCAAATCATTTCAAATTTCAAATTATTTCAAATTTCAAATTATTTCAAATTTCAAATTATTTCAAATTTTCAAATTTTACTTCAAATTTCAAATTTTCAAATTCAAATTATTTCAAATATTTTTAAACAATTTGAAAATAATAAGAAATTTCTTTAAAAATGTAATGTAGCTGTACACCAGGCATTTCAAATAAAAAAAATTCTGAAGTTCTTCTGGTGTTCTAGGCTAGCTTTGAGAAAGCACTCAGGTGCTACTCAAAAGACTTACTTTATTGCTGACGTTTCGCTAGTTAGGAACAACTAGCTTCATCAGAGCACTGCTATCAATAGTGATGGCAAATCGTCATTAACTTCTGATAGCAAAAAAAACAGAAAAACGATCCCACACATTGCTGTAGTAAAATAACAAGCGAAAAAAAAGTGGAACCTGATTGCTCAAAGCGTCTTGTTACTGAAAGTTGGTACATCAATAAAAAGCCGCAGGTGCTCAATAGAAACGATGGGTTGCCATTACCTGCTGTTTACAGAAAGTTGCTTAATTCCCAGGGTTAAATTTCTTCTGGTTTAATCTGTTTTAGTGTTAGGTTCTAACGTGTTTTGCTGTAATGCTAATTTGGAGAAATTATTTTTATAAGAATAGCTTTCTTTCATTTTTGTACGCACCTTTACATTATTACCTGTATGACGAAGCCTATCGTAACAACGAATTTTATCGGAGTCTGCTTTGAATTTTTTTCGCTAGTTATTCTACTACAGCAATGTGTGGGATCGTTCTTCCGTTTTTTTTTTTGCTATCAGAAGTTGATGGCGATTTGCTATCAGTCACTTGTGATAGCAAAGCTCTGATGAAGCTAGTTGATTCTAAGTAGCGAAACATAAGCAATAAAGTTAGTCTTTTGAGTAGCATCTGAGTGATTTCTCAAAGCTAGCCAAGATCCCCAGAAGAACTTCAAAAATTTTTTATTAGAAATTTCTTATTTGAAACGCTCGGTGTACAACTACAGTAGTACGTTTTTTCAAAATTTCGTAGTTATTTAAATGGCTACCTGCACAAGAAAATAAACAAAGGACGTTTCAATTTTCCGTCAATTAAGCAACCACCTGTCAACCACACACCGAGGAGGTTTTACGTTTCATTTTTTAATGCTGAACGTGAAGTAGTAAAACAAGTTCTATAGTTTTTGGTTTAATTTAACCAAAATAAAAACTACGAAACACCACATTACCGTTTCAGCTCTATAATTCACCATATTACTACTGTATTTATGAGATTAGAAAATAATTGTGTGACTTTGAAATGTCAAACCTTGCAAGTAAACGTTTTTGCAAAGTGGTTGCTTCGATTGAAATAGCAAATTCTTTGTGCTGATTAGTTCATTTAACTAACAGTTCTGAGAGTTGCACATGAGGACAAACAGTCCGAAACAGAGCTTTTCAGCCCTGTGAACTTGTAAGTCTGGAAAGGAAGATGGATTCAAGAAATTAATTCTTTTCACTCGAACAGGCAAGACCAGTATCAGTCACCAGAGCCAAGCAAGGTCGATAGCCAGAGCATATGTAGGCGGAAAGCAATTGAAAAACTGGTACAACAAAACTGCTTATTAAAAAAAATCTTCATCGCCATTAACTTGTTATGTCATGACAAATAAGT
This sequence comes from Trididemnum nubilum, assembly GCA_963965965.1. Lineage (NCBI taxonomy): Eukaryota > Metazoa > Chordata > Ascidiacea > Aplousobranchia > Didemnidae > Trididemnum > Trididemnum nubilum. Next base: position 24,769,850 of record OZ014474.1, read on the forward strand.
GAAGACAAAAAGTTTGATGATACCTCTTCCGACCGCGTGCTTTACTGCCCCAATACTCGACCTTTTTTAAAATAAATTGACGGCTCATCTGCAAGGCGAGGCTCAGTTTCCTCCTCGCCCATGCAACTTTGGCCGCGTTCTTGCTTACATGAAATGGCTGTACCATGGTTGCACACTTTGGGAGTTTCTTTTTTTTCTTTTGTTTAGTAAACTCAGAATTTGTGCAATTGGAACTTATAGTTATTTAAGATTATAATAAAGTTATACTCCGTAGAAATCAGGACCTAATGGGTTACCTTTGTAAAACTCCTTGCATGAGCAGGAGTAGTTAGCCCGGCCGTAGTACAGACACCACGCGTTAACGCTGCAGCCTCCTTTGTCCTCATCATCGGTGCAGGGATTGAACTCGGTACAAACCTCCCCGTTGCCCACGTAGCCGCTCGTGCACTGGCAACTATAGATATAGACTATTCAAAAATGACTTCAATTAACTATATTCTCTTTTTACTGAAATCAAAAGGGCATTTCAAATATGTATGGTTAGCAATTGCAAATAGAATTATCTCTTATTTAAAAGAAAAAAAATGCTTAAGAATTAAGTGCTACATCTAAAAACAATTTCCAATAAAACACATAACTTAAAGGCGGTGAATCATCCAGCCAATTCCGGTGGTTTACAGTAGCTAAAATTGAACTATAATTTTTGATATTTTTTGTTTTGATTTTGGGGCTGCGTTTGCAAAGATATTCAACAAATACAAAAAGATATCCCCCCGAAAAAGTTTTTGGAAACTCTGAGTTTTGTTCTTCCCGCCAAAACCATAGTTCTCTAAACTATTAGGCCTACTGCAATCTTATTAAACTATTAGGCCTAACTATCTCTAAACTATTAGGCCTAATAGTTTAGAGATAGTTAGGCCTAATTAAGCTTAAACTATATTAGAAATAAACTATCTCTAAACTATTAGGCCTACCACAGTTCTATAAACTATTAGGCCTACTGTGGTTTTGGGGGGAAGAACAAAACTCAGAGTTTCCAAAAACTTTTTCGGGGGGATATCTATTTGTATTTGTTGAATATCTTTGCAACCGCAGTCCCAAAATTAAAACAAAAAATATCAAAAATTATAGTTCAATTTTAGCTATTGTAAACCACTGGAATTGGCTGGATGATCCACCGCCTTTACATACAACACAACTAGTAAAACAGAAACGATCAACAAACGATGAAAAGTCATAAAATTGATGCTAAAATCAGTTATGTCATCATGAACCAAATACATTTTCATGAAATATGAACAAATTGGCTCGTTTGATATCAACATTTGATTGGATGCTAAAAAATTTTTAATTTTTTAAGGTTTTCGTTTTTGAAAAGCAAACTATAATTTTAATCAAAGTTAATATTATGAAATATAATAATACAATCATATAATTATCATAATGAATCCGATGCCACAACTTAATAATATTGCAGCAAAAAACGCTCGCATCTTGTGTTTCTTTGTTTAGGCTCGACCATCTTTCAACCAACGAATGCGAAATTTCGAACTTTTGCTTATAACTTGAGAAAGGTTAGGTCTAGCTACATGAAATATGGACAGCAGTTAAAGAATAATGTTTGTTTAGACCAAATTTTGGGGCAATAGACCCCTTTCGTCCCTGCCAACCCAGTTTTAACCGCAATGAGTTTTTTCTTTTTCTTTCCTTTTTTATCTTCCTAAACCATGTACGCCCGCAACCTAAAGGCCAAACACAGAAATCTAAATTTTGTGTGAAGATGTTGAGATATAAACGCAGTTGTGTCTTTTGAAATTTTTTTGGTGTCCCCCACACAATATACCCAATATTTAATTTTTTGAACAACTGAAGCTAAAATCTAATTGTTTTTGATATCAGTGAATATTTAAGAGACAAACAATTTGACATAGTTTGGGTTGCACAATCCTGGATCCCTTAAAAACGAATTTTTTATACGATAGAAGTTAGAAAGCTGTTTTCTTTTTTTGATATCGGTAGATATTTAAGAGACAAATATCTTGACATAAACAAACTGACAACAAATATCATTCCCTGCGAACCCCACCAAATTTCAGAATTTTTAGCGGCTTAAGCATCAGAGCTAATTGTTTTTCATATCAGTAGATATTAAAATGAAAAACAAGTTAACATAGTTTGGGGAGTGCCACCCCATCACTCTAATGTAATTAAGGTTCTGAAGCAAAAGAATGAAAGCACGAGGCTCCAATCAAACTCGTGCGTGAGACTTGTCAAACGCGCGCCTTAATCACTACGTCAGTAATACAACGCTATCATGTTGTCAAAGTGTCGGATTTAACTCGAGTTAATGAGAAAAAATCAATAGATTGTTAACATACAGGTACACTTTGTTAAAATGGCCCCGGGTGCCCCCTAAAAACTTAATAATTTACACAAGTTTAGCTAGAGAGCTAATCGCTGTTAATATCAGTAGATATTTAAAAGATAAGTATTTTGACATAGTTTGGAGTGTCATAAACCTCCTAAATGGACCCCCAAATCTTTTCTTTTCACTTGAGTTAAAACATGTCTTTCTATTTCAGTAAATAATTAAGAGACAAAGAATCAAACGTATTATTACCCGTCTGTACAAGTTATACGGCAAAAATTGCGGTTATCTAGGGACCAAATTATATTCTTTACGCAAATAAATTGACGTCATAAACAATCGCTCTGTACGTGGTTTAAATTTACGTATAAGATACAAGCTACGAATTTACGGTGCACGTCCGAGACTTCACGGACAAATTCTACTTTGATGAAGTAAACGTTTACTCACCTATTTTTTTGCTAATATGGTTCAAGACAAAACGATTTCTCTTCGATCGCACTTTGTTAATTTTAAAACATTTGCCAAAAACGAAACAGAGAGCAATTACCATTTATAGTTGAAAGGAAGCACGAACGAGGTTTCGCTATCTACAGTACATGTTTCGCGTGAATCGTGTATGCGAAATTACTAGTAAAACTCTTTGTGAATTAGCTAATTTTTTTTTCGGACATCATATTTGAAACTGCTTCAATTCATGATTTTTTTTCGAACATGGAGCAAAAAAATGGGAAAATATCCGAAAAAATTCACAGGGCGCCCCGCCCCGAAACTTCTCCAAATTGACTCTCACTTACTGGTTTTTAAACGCAAAAGTTTTTAATGGTAATAATTATTTAAGATGTTTTTGGACCACCCCTTGGGGCTTCCCAACTGTGCCCCCAACAGTTGTATTTTAAATAGCTTAAGCAAGTAAGATTTTTTTATCACGCTGTGGCACTATGAGGTTGGATAAATATAGTTTGATAAAGTTTAGGATCCAATCTTCAAGCCCCCTTCCCCCGAAAAGAAAATAGCTTTGAATTGCGCTCTAAACGGCTAAACAACAGGCTTTTTTAAAAATCACATTATTCAACATGCGTCGGTCGTTCACTGGGCTTGCTTAATTGCTTGCAAGCTACAGTACAATCTGGTTTGTTTTCTATTGAAGCGTGTTCGTAGCAAAAAGCAAAAGCCTCTCGCTTTTATTTACTAAAGTTTGATCTACACACGCGTCTACAAAAAACTTGTAAATTTGACAAACTTAAAACATCAAGATTAAGTTTTAGACGTAATCATTCATAAACGCTAATAATCAACCACTTGAAAGCTAACGGTTCATGGGTAAGCTTATTGATTTTGCTAAAGTAATAAAGTGTACTGTTACTAATTTATTATTTTTAATGTGCTATACTCAAAGGATTCTTGTGCGTGCGAGCGGCAGTCATCTTAATTGCATAATACTGTACTGCATTAACTGCTTTTAAGCTACAAAAACTTCATCAACTAACTGTTACATTTCAGTATTGTTGACTCCGAGGCTGCACTCCGCGTATTGATGGCAAGAGATGCTTCCCGGTCCACACGGATAGCTTCTCCTGTCACAGTTTTCCCCGGACCAGCCATCATCGCAGCTCCCAGGCACGCATTCTCCGCGGCTGGTTACAGTATTATCACATCTTCCATGAATGCAAGAGCAATCTAAGTAATAAAAAAAACACGATTTTCACTAATTTAGAGAAACTTTTTTCACAACTGTTCAGACTTATATTCCAGTATTAGAACATTAGTTAATGCAATTATTTGTACTTGCAAAGAATAATTTAAAGAGAAAAGAGCTCAAAACATGGAGTCATTTTGGAAGATAATTGATTGTTTCGGGGATTTCGCGTTTTTCTGCATTTTCTGCATTGATAGTTGGTAGTCGGCAGCGTGGCCGAATGGGTAAGTCGGCAGCGTGGCCGAATGGATAAAGGCGTCGTTTTTACGACGACCCTGATCGAATGATCTGGGTTCAACCCCCACCCTGGTCACATTGTTGCGTTTTTGGATAAGACGCTTTACGATGATTAGCTCTGCTTGGTGGCTTCGAACAAGCAGCAAATTCAGTAGACAAGAATTCGAAGAAATCCACAGGAACATTGGATCACTGGAAACTCCTAAGCAGATGCGGATTCCTCCAATCACGAAGCAGTCGTTGTAATGAAAAGTGTGCGGATCGTCCAATAAGTTATCGTCTGACGCTGTCCGGTGACAGGAGGATAAATATGCGCAACAACAACAACATCACATTAGTTGACACTGACTTTGCGAATAATCCGTTGATAAATTAAAAAAAAGCAACACAGCTTCATGTAGTAACTGGTGGTTATTGTTCGAAAAATTTTTACAGTAAATTTAAAACTTACAAGCTGATCTGCAAAGGTAAACACGTGGTTTGATTTTCGTAGACCAAGTGCTCGGCTCATACATTTTGCTTGACGAGCTGAACAGGAATATTAAACCAAGCTCTGATAAAATTCTGCCTAAAAATGATGCTTTGCTCTTTGTTGGGCGATCTCCCCGATAGTGTTGCCAGTTGAAATCTAAGTTTCTAGGAATTGGGATATACTATTTAAATTTTAGAAGCATTTCTGTTGTAACACTAATTCATGCATAAGTCTGGCATTCGGGAGCTTTCGAACCAATGCGAAAGATTACAATAAACATTATTTTAAGAAAAATGAAATTTTAACTGGCAACACTGTTGGGGAGATCTCCTTACTTTGAAATTAAATATTTCAGAAACACTAAAACGTAACCTGGCGAAATTTGGTGAAAGTATGTTTTAGATTATTCTTTATTTTTTGCTCATAATCGCAGCTGGATGCTTCACCCCCTTTAATTTCAACCAGTTGAAACTGATAATTTTTACTTTGAGTACATGTAGGACCATAAGTGAAATTGGACAAGCAAACTGAACAATCCACTCCTACGAATCCTCGGTTACAGATGCACAATCCGTTGCTCTCGCGTCCATCTTGACAGAACCCATTGTTGCTGCAAGGAGTAAGAAGACTGCCTGGACAGCTAAAATAACCAACAAAGTACAAGATACTCACTGGAAGTATAGAGGCTGCAGATTTGTCAGCAGCGTGGCCGAGAAGACAAAGGAGTCGTTTGTACGACAACTCTGATCTCATGATCTAGGTTCAACCCACACCCTGGTCAGGTTGTTGCGTCCTTGGACAAGACGTTTTACAATTACACGCATATCTACGCTTGGTGGCTTCAAACAAGTCAGCTAATTCAGTTGATAAGAATTTGAACAAATCTACAGGAACATTCGATTAATGGAAACTCTTAAAACAGATGTGGATTCCTTCAAGCACTACGTAGTTATCGCTATGAAAAGTGAGTGAGTCGTCCAACAATTAGCGTTTGACGCTGTCTGGTGGCAAGAGGTTAACTATGCACTACAGCAAAGAAAAGTTTAAAGAGTCAGTGTGATGATGTTGCAGGGGCAGCTTTTTATTTCTGCATGAATATTACTTGTTCGTTCAGTTGTTGGAGAACTGGCTTTTTTTGCTACCAATGGCTAAATTATGATCGTTAGTTTTGACTTTTTAGAACAGATTGCGAAGAGGCAGATAACTTGTGTCCCATTAAGTCTCTAATTTTAATTACAAGTTATTCATCAAGTTGCCTTAGCCAGGAGACAGCGAAGAAATCTTTCAGTCTTTGAGCCAAACTGCCACCTGCCCAGGGGCGACGCCAGCCGGAAATGATTGGGAGGACAAAATTAAAAAAAAAGTGATGCCATAAATTTTTTCTTCAAGGGCTAAAAACCGCATGCTCTATAATGATCACATTTTGTGTGTAATTCAGAGCAATGAAAAGACAAAGAAAGAATTCGTAACCAGGCGTTTATTATTTCAAAGTAATGTAGCAATGACATGCCGGTACAGTAAGTATAAAAGCAATTAGTCTGGAGAATCGCTGTTGACTCCCCCAGCGGGGTCGGGAGGGAGCTCGGCAAGCCAACGAATATTAAGCTTTTGTATAGTCTAAAATGTGGCAAATTAACTGAAAATACTTGATATGAAACTGCCATGCAGTTTATGCAGTTCCCATTCTTAAAAATGCTATTAGTCAGGAAAACTTTACACAAAAATTTTTCGCATCCAGTTAATCTGGGAGCGTTTGGGTTGGAAGGGTTAAACTGACAAAGGCTTGTCAATATCTGGAGGGGTTCACCCCTCACGCCCTCTAGATATATAGTTCTCAATAATTATGTTTCCAACAACCGAACGTACATCAAGACCAATGGCGTAACCAGAGGGGCTAAAAGGCTGAATCTTTTTTTTATAGCTAGGTTCCTTAAAAAAAAATTAACCCAAATACGCATGCTTTTGAATGTGTTTTGAACTAAACTAAAATGTAAAGGGGGCTGAGGAGGCGAAGTAATCTAATTCTTTTAAACTCTTCCAAATCTCAAGAAATAGCTCTTTTAAATCGCTCTTTTAGATATCACTCAACTAATTTACATTATCATACAAATATGCACGTTGCGAGATGAATGTTGAGCAATGTTGCGAGTAAAGATGAATGTTGCTAAATAATAAACTTTAAATTGCATGTAGTAGCACACTCTCTACTGTGTCAGACCCGCACCATATAAATAATTTTGAAAGATTTGGGAGGGGCGTACAAATTGTACATTATACTGTGCAAACATCAAATCAAATCAAATCTTTCATTATACTCGCTGGATTACGCCGAAGCGTCTAACGAGTTGGCGGGGCCCATCTCCGCGTCATTGCGCCTGGGCAACACAGCTCCTTTTGAAGAAACGTCGCAGCGGTGGCGAGCCGTTGGCAACACTGTGTCTGATTTGACCGGCCCGAGATTTGAACCTCAGACCTCCCGCTCCAGAGACGAACGCGTTACCGCTCGACCAACTGGCCGGTCTGTGCAAACATAACACAGCAAAAGCTTGGTGCATTTTAACTATACAAAGCCTTTCCACAAAAGCTGCTTTTAATGAATTCTGCAAAGACAAAAGCCCAAAAATCATACTCAAGTGCGACCCAGGATTTTGCTAAAGGTGGCTTGAACCAAAATTTAAAATATCATTGTTAAAAAAAAACGTCCCATTTAGATGGCGTGCTGAGCAATCTGGTACAACCTAAGTAAGTTGCAGAAAGAAAGCGAGAGGGATGAGCCCCCCGGCGCCGCCGGAGGCCAAGAGGGACTGGGGGCAAAGTCCCCTGCCGCTGGACAATTTTGTGATTTTTTGGCAAAGAAATGCCAGTTGGACACCATTTAAATTACATTTTGCACATTTTTCAGCATTTGAAAAACACAAATTTCTGAAACTCAGAAGTCATAATCAACATCATCATCAACACACGTTGGATCCGATATTGTCTCCATCGACGGAGTTGGCGGGATTTCGTATGGTCATTGTCTTCCTCGCCATTTCGTTCGATCACGTGCATCCTTTCCCAAGTCCACTGTTCTTTATCTCATTCTCTACTTGCTTTTTCCCCGTTTGCTTTGGTCTTCCTCTTCCTCTACTACCATTCACTTCAAATTTCAAAGCCTTCACTATCACATTTTCATCTTCTTTCCTCAAAACATGACCGTACCACCCTATACTGCTTGCTTCAGCCATCGTGTCTAAAGACTCCTTTATGCCCAACATGTCCATCAACTCCTCGCTGTTTCTTCGACCTGATAGCTTCACACCACACATTGCTCGAATCATAGCTCTTTCTGTTCTTCTCAAAATTGCCATCTCTTTTTCTCTCAAGCACTATGCTTCACTTCCATGCAACATAGCTGATCTTACACAACTTTTGTAAATCTTTCCTTTCATCTTTAAAAAACCTTCTGCCTTTAAGTATTTCGCTGCATTTCCTGAACCACATCCAACCAATTCTTGATCTAGCTGTTACCGCCGTTTCGCACCCACCAGTTGCATTCAATCTGTCACCTACATAAGTGAACTTGCTCACAGTTTCCACACCATCACACAATTTTTTATCTGCTGGTCCCTTGAAGTTTTTTACCACGCTTCTACATTTCTTACAAACAAAATTTTTATTCAAATAAACTGCAACTTTCTTCTTATCCGTGCATCTTGCGTGGACCCACTTACCACATGTTGTACATAACACCGAGTTAGACATAAGTCGTGTTCCACACACGCCACAAGGATCTATGTTACTGTCGAATGCTTCTTCCTCCATCTCACTCACCATCAACTTTGTCTTTCCAAGATTGACTCACATCCCTTTGCTTTCAAACGCTTCTCTCCATTCATCAAAGTTCTCTCTCAATTCTTCCATAGTTTCCTCCATTACGACCAAATCGTCTGCATAAAGAATTTGCTTCATCCATCCTTTCCTTGCATTTTCCGTTACTTCATCAATCACCATTGCAAACAACAAAGGTGACAACACAGATCCTTGATGTACACCAACTTTCATAGAAAATTCTTCCGACAAACCCGATCCAACTCTAACTTTCGTTTCTGCTCCTTCAACAAGACTCATCATCGCCTTGACCAGGATTTCAGGCAAACCTTTCTTTCTCATTGCCCATTCCATCACTCTTCTTGGTACTCAGTCAAATGCCTTTTCCAAATCAACAAAACACATGTACATTCTCTTGTCTTTCGCTCGATGTTCTTCTTGCAACCTTCGTACAAAGAAAAAAAACCTGGAAGTCATATGAAAGAATTAAACTGTCCACCTCCTTCACCCCACATTACGTGTAGGTTAAGTCCAAGACACGTTTAAACGCTTGTATTTCGAGGCTACATGTTCTAAGCGACATGGCTTAGGGAGGCTGAAGCTTCTTAGCCCCAACTGCTTTCGCCATAACAAATACAATTGGAACGGGCTGCCAAATTATGCACCGCAATATTAACCGAATTAAAAAAAAAAACTTAACGCTTTATCGCCCGACTTTCCATTAAAAAAAAAGTTTTGTTTTTGCTTTTCATTTTGGCAGTAAAATGCTTGATGAAACAACCAAAATAAGCGATTTTCTAAAGTAGCCACAAATAAAAAGTTAGTTTGAATGTTACAAATACGCTGAAATGTGCAGTAATTCGAGAAAATGTTAACTCATCATGTACAACGCATTCGTTTAAGACGTTACATATTTGGTGAGCTTGGCAATTCAATTTTTTTTCAATTCAATTCAATTTATTTTCCCAAACGCAACCAAGCGCAGGAGGGTTGCAGCGAAAGACCAATTGGTCATCTAATGTCTGCTGCACCCAATCGCATTGAAACTTGCACAGGAAAATTTGTCGCAATGGCTTACAAAGATGAACAAACAAACACTTTAAAACATACACATCAATTTACAAATATGATGGGCAAGTCGTTCTTTATGAGAGGGCCGATAACTACCTACATAAATAAATAATAACAATGACAATAAAATTAGCCTAGTATTGTCTCATGCCTTCCCCCTCCCTTCACTAAAAAAAATAATTAACTGACTGAGATAAAGGTATGTCACTACAATAGTTTACGCACTGTACTATTTGGGATGTGAATCGAACATAATTCATATTGAATAACGTTATCCCCCATACCCCTAAAAACTCAACGGATTTAAGCGAATCAAAAAATTACCCTAAAAATGATTAGGGAAGATATGCCCTCCCCATCGTGCCGCTCCTGTCTACCACACACGGTAAAAGCTTCACTTTCACATTGTTAAACGTTATGCAGAGAAGCTGTGAATACCGACTGTTATAATCCTTGGTTTGATCTGACCGGGAATCGATCCCCAGTCTTCCGTTTCAATAAAAGACGCTCTATCCACAGGACTACTAATCGGTAAAGTGTTTAGTGGTTATATCAGGATAAAGCCTTGACGTTTTGTATCCAGGTTTTTTTTCGTTTCTATTCCCATGGTCCGACTTGCATTACAAACTGTTATGGGTGAAATTATTATGATTATCTTTCGAACACTTGTCCATTTGTTGTTTATTCTGAAACAACGTTTTGGTTCTATAAAAATGTAACGATCTTACATTGGCTTGATTGTCTCAACAAAGAAAAGCTCATTTAAACCGACTAGTGAACTTGAATATACAGCATCCGTTGCTTACAAGTAATCCAACAAAAGAAGAAACTTGAGTGAGACTTACCTCCAACATCCTGGGCCATAAAAACCGGAACAACAAGCGTCGATCGTCTGGTTTTGATGGCAAGTGTATTTGCATCCTCTCAAGAAGACAGTGTGGTCGTCTGCCATTGCTCGAAACGCGCACTAAATTAATTCATATTTAGGTGAATGTGTTAGTACCATTCCTGATGAATTTGAAAAAAATTATTTTTGTTGCACTATTTTTCCATTAATTGTTTAATGTCCCATTTGCAGCAACTATAAATTTCGAACATTGATTACTGGCGCTGTGTTCAATTCAAACCAAAATCATTTTGTGCTGCCACAGCAGCATTTTTATAGAGCGAAACAAACTAACCGACTGAGGGTTTCTATCTGGCACAGGATCGTCTCCGTCTTCGCAACGAGAGCTGATCCTCCTACACGCTCCACACGGACCGACTCGCTCCACCAATCGCCATCTCACACAAACATTGTGAACGAGTTTTTTGATTGACGCAGGAAAAAGAACTTTGTCAATGATAAAAATGTAACTTCCAGTTTGGACAGGAACTTCCGACACTACAATCTGCAAAGTAAAAATAAAGAAATATCTATATTTCAAGGATATAAATGAAACTATGCGCGTGGCGTTACTAAAATTTCGCCTTTTCAGGGCCCATGTGACAGAAATTTCCTCGCTTGCATTAATAACAAGAATTTTTGAAGAGGTGCTACCCAAAAAAATACTTGCTAAAGGCGAGAGGTTATTTTTCCACGCGCATCTGAAGCTCTGCGAGCTGGGTAACGTCATATTAGCTCGCTAAGTTGCTTGGATCGACTGCGAGATAAAGAGTGCTTCAAAATCTTCGTTAAGTTGGCGAGGTACATGTGACGTTTTTTTACTTGAGTTAGGGCCTGTCTACACTGTGCGTACAAAATTACAAAAAATTTTACGCTCGTACGTCGAAGGTGTCTACACTATACAAAACGGCGCTTACGAGCGTAACGGCTTAACAGCGTATTCTGTGGGTGGCCATTATATTGTGCTGAACTGGATGACGGAAATCGCGGATTTATTACAATTCTATGTTGTTTCGGTTAAATTTGGGTCAGATTATAATTTAAACGTGAATTTTTTTCTACCTTCCTCACAAAAAACATCACGTATGGCCAATCAAGAGTGTTGTGGTGGCTATTAGGTAGCGAAGGTTTTGTTGAATGAAGAAAAAAAAATTGCACCAATGAGTGATCGAGCGTTTGTTACTGAAATGCTATATTTGGTTTGATTGGATTTCTTGCTTAGCGTTCAGCAATAAAAAGGGACAGTGTGAAGACTCCGCAGTGTGTGGTAGACAAGACGGGGCAGCTTAACTAGAAGACCAAAAGGTTCCTTTGCCGTCTTCTGGCCAAAGCAACTTGGTGAATACAACAAAATTACAAAAATTAACTTATAGGCCACTGATGCAGGCCCGGCACCAGGAAAGCGTGACTGGGGGGGGGGAGCAGAAATAAATTTTGGGCAGGGCACTAAAAGTTTATTCATGTGAATTCGAGAGTGTGGATCTAAGAAAAAGATGAAGACCAAAAAAAAGGTCTTCAGTTGAAAAACTTCCACAAACTCTGGTTTTCATCTCAAAATTCTTTCGATTTTCCACGAATTCCAAAGTGAAGACCAAAAAAAAGGTCTTCGTCCCCAAAGTTTCATGAAATCCGGCGTGAGTCCACAAAAACTATGAAAAAACAGTTCTTGCTCGCGAATTCTTGGACGATAAGCACCAATTTGGTAGTCTTATGCCTCGATTTGCACTCCAGTAGCCCCGAGCGTGTTAATTTCTTCGAGACACAGTCCTCATTTGGGGGGGCACAAGCAGTCATTTGGGTGGACACGGCCCCGGAATGCTCCCCTGTGGCGGCGGGCCTGCACTGATGGGCACTAGAGGTTGGTTTCAAAGGTCTGGTTCTTCCACTTAGCGGAGGGTGACTCGGTGGAAAGATCTGATCGCAATGTTTTTCAGGGTACATTTTGTTTTCAGCTTTCAACTGTTTTTCAGTTCTACTGTTACATTCCGTTTACAGAAGTGGAGTCCTTGAAGACACACTTTGAAGTACTTGGTCTTGAAGCTTCAAGTCCTCAAAAATTGCCCTGTCCCCGGCTCGAGGACAGCAGTATTTTTGGAATCCTTAAAATGTTGTAGATCGTTTTTTGTAGAAAAATTTGTTTTTTTGAGATCACCTAAAAAAAATTTTAGAAGACATTATTATTATTATTTTTTTTTTGGAGAACACTTGCGCCTGTGTCCTTGCCCTAGAAAAGGTCTGTTTTTGAAAGGGCTGTCTTTGGCCTTGGATATTTCTTTGTGTTCTTGGCCTCAAGCGTAGTGCCCTCGACTCCACCTCTGTCCCGTGTCCATTTAAGCCAAATTTTGAGCGTCTTTCGCCTCTCTCCCATATCAACTTTTATACAAACTTTATCCAGTCCACCCTTTGGAAACACAATCAGATGGTGCATGATGTGTAGCATGCAGATATAGGCTATCCTCTCGAATTGTCAAACGGTTTGACTGCGCGAATAATGCGTAATTAAGTGATGCAATATCACGTGCAACTACAATCTTTTCTGTATTTAATCCCTTGTGCAAAAACAACATGCATTTTATCATTATTGTGTTGACTCCTCCCCCAAGCGGTTTGCGTTAACTCCTTGTAATCAATCAGATTGACTTGCATTATAACTACTGATTTCATACCCAAAATTTTTGTTGACATGCTTGTTGCAGTATTCATCTTTTTTTTCTCACACGAACGCTTTTCCTGAACGCTTTTTTTACTACCACTCTGGTAGTTTCGTATCACAGTAACGCACAAGAATTTGATAATAAAAGTTTGGGATTCAATCCCTCACCCACTAAACCTAAACTTATTCGGAGAAATGCTTACCCTAGCATTAGCCGAAGATTGAGAGAAATCTCACAGATGTCCAGCTAATTACACTTCCATAAAACATAAAACGAAAATAGGGCGAAGCTAAAAAATTTCTATGACCCTATACTGCAGTAATATAATTACCACTGAAATTGCAGAAAATTGAAAATTGATTGTGTGACTAGAGCATTCAATGAGTCTACTGTACCCCGAGGAGGAACTTTTCTATTCTCTCAATAAGACAGATCTTTCAACTTTTGTGATACAACTGTATTCAATATTTACAAAAACCCAACAAACTAAATTTGTTGCAAGCAAAAGTGCAAAATTCTAAGCGCAAAGCAGTTACTATTTCAGAAAGTAACTCATCAGGCATCTCTTACGATTGTAATGCTTCGGAGGGAGTGAGAAACCTTTCATCTGCTTGTCACTTCAGTTAGATATCAGCGCAGATTAGACAAGCACATATTACTATTGATGTATAAATAAGTGCAAAGCAAAAGCTACCTCACAGATTTAATCAAAACTTGTGAGAAAGTTTATCTCAAGAGTTTTGCTTCAAGCGAAAGCTGTCTCATAGGTTGAATCAAAACTTGAAGGAAAAAATAATAAGAGGATTAAAAATGATGTCAATTTCCAATCAGTCCCAGAAAGCAGATATTTTATTATACATCACCAATACTTCGATTATAAAACTTGGAAATTGAGTAATGCCTAGATCCTGGAAAAGTCAAGCAGCAACTCTATGACACATTAATAGTCACCAACGTCTTGGTTGATTTCATGGTGGGAAAAGAATAAAATGTCACAAGTTCAGCCAACAGCACTTAACCCAAACCATGAGCAATTTTTATTACGGTGTGTTGACCATGAGGCACGTTGAAGAAATACAAAACAAACATTAATGAAATTTGATGGCTTTACTTCTGCTTTTCACTCTTTTTACTAAATGAGAAAACGTCATATGTTTGGTCAACAGCACCTAACCCAAACCATGATCAATTCCCAGTAGTGTTTGATAACCATGAAGCATGTGTAGAAATACTCAACAAACATTGATGGAACTTGATGGCTTTACTTCTGGTTTTCAATCATGCAGTTCCAACAATTTTCCAATTATCTTCCACTCATTGGAGGACCAAGAGTAAAACAGATAATAATTGTCCCTACCAAAAAAAGTTCAAAATTCTGCAAAGTGTCCAAAACCGTCATTAGCAGTAGACATCTCAAAAAATCTACCAATTATGCATAAAACACTTGCACTTAGAGAAGAGTACAAAATTTTTAAAAAGCAACCAGTTGACACAAGATGATTATTTTAAATGATTGTTTTAAATAAAAGCAAATGATTCAGATAAAACTTCTGATTCTGTTTTTTTTATTTTCATTATGAAAACGCCTGAAGTTTTGTTTTTTTTACATAAAAGCTCAAATAGCTGGTAAAGATTGTCAATCTAGGAATACTAATACATAACTAACCTTAAAAACCTGACAATGCCACTGTTAGATTGGCCATCATTCTTGAAATCTTTGAGCATTAAAATTCAACATTGCTTCATAAGTTCATCAATAAGTCTCTTTGAGTCTGGACCAAAAGTACCATATCATTAATAAGTTTGCTAAATTCCAAGCACTCACAGTTAGTATTTGCTCACTACAACAAAAACTTGCTAATAGAGTCTTAATTTACAACTCTGAAAAGTAATTGCAGAATATAAAACTTTTGACTTCACTATCTTATTGACACTGACAGTAGGCCAAGCCTATTGGTGAGAGTGTTTGTAATTCAACTATTTGTAAAAGTCTAATCAAAACCTGATAGTTGCTGAATAATAAGTGAGCACATCTTGAAATAGAATAATTTTACATGTCTATTTAGCTGCTACTGCACAGCCCATCATATCAGTAGGCGAGTACCGGGGTACCCCTGGATTATTGCATTTTAATTCTGCTTTTATTACCGTAGGCTAACTGATACTGTAGCCTCTGATGGTTTTGAGTTTCATTGATATAAAAAATCAGAGCCTAGATTTTATTGGGAGAGTAATTTTTTAACTTTGCATATCTGTTATACAGCATCACTGCACCTGCAAAGTGCACCAGTAGGTTAAACCTTTTGAAGTTAACTAGCCTACAGCAGCTATCAGGCTAGGATTACCAGTTTACTTTAACAATGTGGTATAATACACGCTAGGTATGAGTACCACCAAGACATAGATTTATCGTACCATACTGGTAGGCCTACAGGTACTGGTTTTGGCCTAAGCAAGTCCCCCTAATCTGGACTGTGATCTACATTGCCACACCACACATCGGTTTTAATTTTCAAATTTCTTTACTTGGAATAGGCTTACCAAATGTCACATAACAACAAACAATTCATCATAATTCACTTTTGGGCAATTCGACCTAGGCCTCTTTTTCGCAAGTTTTTTTTATAGAGCCACAAATTGACCATTTTTACGTTAAATCAGGTTATTTCAAACCAACACGCATACTTTCACTTTTGAAAATCAGCTTTTTTTCAACAAAACTTATGAACCTAATTTTAACCTATCTCAAAACCTGGCAAACCAGTTTTTGAAATTTCACGTAAATCGTGAGCTTACAAGCGTACCGGCGAAAAAAATTTGCTCTTTTAGCAAATTTTTTCGCTGGCAATTTTACTCTTGTAAGGTGCTACGCCCGTAAGGTGGTACGTCTGGGCTTATGGAATTTTCCTTTGAAACAAGCTGAGGTTATGCTCGTAACCTGACGATTTACGCACAGTGTAGACAGGCCCTTAAGCGTACGAGAAATCTTTTTTGATTAGAAATTTAATGGCAAAATGTTGAAAACTATAACTAAAGCAAATTTTTGTTAAAAATTACGAAAAATGGTCTTCATGTTTGCTATTAGAGAAAGCGAATTGTTTTGAGAACCGTTCGCAGTATCGACTGATAAAGAAATATTCAGTAGCGCAAGTTGACAAAAATAACAATACACTCTTTTTATAAGAACAATTTTCTAAGAACATAAAACTCGTTTTTGCTCAAAGTTGAAGAAAAAATCAAAACAATGCTAGCCTGGACAGCATAAAAAACCAAAAGCAAACGAAAAAAAATTCAAATTAAAGAAAAGAAACTAAATTTTATACTGATTCAAACGGGTAAAATTTTAGTGATTTTCTTTCGTTTGCACGTAAAATTGCAACCATTCCATGAGTATAGAACGCTGTTCGAGAATATTTTTTTGGCAGTCATTGAATGTTTAGGCAGAAGTTGAACGACTGCCAAAAAAGTGTTTTGATGCTGCAAAGCCGGAAAAAGTCTTTACTCAGGACGACAGAGCATTAAAAATTAAACACTGCTGCAAACATGGTCGCTAAAACTGACATCGATGCTCTGAAAGTTCAAAAAAAATCATGAACAAATGACGCTAAAAATCGGCAAAAAAATTAAAAACAGCCAGTGTCAATTCTACATTTACTGGTTCTAAATAAGAACATTGTTTTCCGACTTGTTCACTTTTGAAAAACTTGAAACCTATTGTCGCTGTCAACATAAAAGTATACCCACCAACAACCTCAAGAGCGCTTCACGTCATTCAAAAAATTGTGGTATGGTAAAAGTTATTCTCTTTTTTTTACATTGATCCAAAAGTATAATTTAACTCTGTCGGTCATTAACCAATTGCTATCAATGGAGGATTTTGCAAGCTTAGAATATTAACGCATGGCCCATTGTATCTTTTTCCATAACAATTGCAGTACATACAGACACAGTATGCTTGAACGCATTATTTTGAAGTGGAAATGCATCTGACGTCACAAGGAGGTATTATTACGAGCTAACACATCTCGCAAAGAAATTCGAGCGAGCATTTTTACCGCATGCTATGCGAGACGGTTGGGAAATAGCATTTTGTCAATGAAGTTTTTTGCACGTTAAAGCCTTTTAGCGATCGAAAATCGCCTTTATGAGCTCCCTAACATGTTCTGTCATGTGGGCTCAAGTCTCATCAAACGTATGAGCAAACCAAGCGAAATATTCCGGATAAGACCAATTGATCCAACCCTACATAAAACACTAGATCCGCACCAGTAGCAAACTGTAATTAGTCAGAAAAAAAATGAAAATTTTCCAACCAGTTTCGGTAAAAATCACGTAAAATCATCGCCAATCATCTTATTTAAATAACCTATCAGTTTATTGACAACTGCTTTTCGTTTGAACCACAGAGTCTTATAATACAGTCCGCTAATCAAATTTTCTCCAAATTTTATTCAGGTTTCAACTAGCAACAGTCAGATGTGCGACCATGAACAATACTGATAAAGGAAGGGCTTAATTCAAGGCTAAAATTTGTCAGCGTGTCATAGAAGGGCATCTGGAGAAAGCTCCCAGCCGCTGAGCAATTTTTTTGATTTTTGCAAAAAATAGTCATTTAAATGCCCTTTGAATAACATTTGTAGACACGTTTGCAGAGCCATTTCAATTAACTAATAGCTAAGATTTGGAAGATCTTTAAGGGATTGAACACAATGTTACCAACAACTCGCCACCGCTGCGACA
Organism: Trididemnum nubilum; assembly: GCA_963965965.1. Taxonomy (NCBI): domain Eukaryota; kingdom Metazoa; phylum Chordata; class Ascidiacea; order Aplousobranchia; family Didemnidae; genus Trididemnum; species Trididemnum nubilum. The sequence goes on from OZ014474.1 coordinate 24,787,787, forward strand.
TTTCTTCAAAAGAAGCTGTGTTGCCCGAGTGCAATGATGCGAGGATGGGCCCGCCAACTTGTTACACGCTTCGGCGTAATACAGCAAGTATAAGGAAAGATCAATACTACAGGTAGGCTAGCCTACTGTTCTTCCGGTAAAAGGACACACGATTAGCATAACGCTAATTTATTCCCTTGACGTTTCGCTCAGCCGAAAACGCCGAGCATCTTCAGAAGTTGAGTTGGAGGAGTGTCGAGCACTCCTCCAGTACTAGCACAAACAGTTATACATATCGCAATGTCTAAAATATCCAAATAAATATCAAAAGAACCGAATAAATTAAGTGAGTTATAGATGATTATAACGTCATAATGACCAACTTGCGATTAGGACTAATTCAATGAAACGTAAAAATTCAATTGCTTTACTGTGATAAAACGAGAGAATGTGGCTAAGTCATATATGGTAAAAAAACATTAGCAAAAAAAAAAAACAAAAAAAAAAAACAGCATTTACTGAGCACTTTTGGCTAAAGATGGTACACTGATGGCAATGTCTCACCATCCGAACGGTTGATAACGTTAGTGTGGGCATTAATAAACCAACTTTCAGCAATTAACCGTCTACGATAACTATTAACATATTTTAAAACAGTGGATTCTTCCCAATTAATACGATGATCAAACAACATTAAATGTTCACATAAAGCGGATTTTTCTGGTTCCGCATTTTTGACGGCTCTTTTATGTTCTGCAACACGACTTTTTAAATCTCGTTTCGTTTGCCCCACATACACAAACTCGCAATCAGCACAAGGTATCTTATAAATTAATCGACTCTTTTCATGCTCTGCAATAGGATCTTTGGGTGAGGTAAGAATATTTCCAATGGTTTTAACCGGCTTCATCGCAACTTTCACACCAGCTTCGTTAAGAATACGACCGATACGTTCTGAAGTACCCTGTACATAAGGTATGGAGGTGAAGTGCATAAGATGCCGTGTTGTGTTCCGTTGTTTGACCTTGGGGATGGGGTAGGAGTGCCGTAGAGGGAAACCGTTGAGTTGTAGAACAGACAGAACATGGGTGGCTTCGTGTCGTGCATCTGCTGGGATGGTATTGTGTGTTCTAGCTCTGTCATGTAGTGTCTTGGTAACTGCGAGTTTCTGGTGCTGAGGATGATGAGAATCAAAGTGAAGGTATCTGTCTGTGTGGGTGGGTTTGCGGTAGACTTGGGTGCGAAGAGTTTTGTCATGTCATATTACTAGAACATCCAAGAACGGTAAAGAGAGATTCTGCTCTTCTTCCATAGTGAACCGTATATGATGACAAACCGAGTTGATATGTTGGTGAAATTCTGTCATGTGCTCTTTTTTTAATACACAGAATGTATCATCTACATATCGAAGCCAGAGTTTAGGTGGCGTGTGAACTTCTGAAGATGCTCGGCGTTTTCGGCTGAGCGAAACGTCAAGGGAATAAATTAGCGTTATGCTAATCGTGTGTCCTTTTACCGGAAGAACAGTAGGCTAGCCTACCTGTAGTATTGATTTTCATGCCCAGTAGACCAGATGGTTCTAGAAACCACTCTTATTCAGTTTTATAAGGAAAGATTTGATTTATAACTAGAATATGACATTGCAAGCGATATACGGGAACTTGTGAAACTATTAACTTTACTTAACTACAGAACTTCACAATTGCGTTAAGCGTGTTAATGGCTGCTGATACTCATATCTGAAATACATCGCTTTCGAATTTCATATGTTCTCTTAACTTAGTCAAGTTTGGATTTGACTGCTTTCAAAATTTAAATGTCTAGAAAAGGTATCTATAAATATCTATCACATCTCGTTTCAACTTTTAAGGAGTTAGTTGAATTTTCGCTTAGCAGCGCAATTGTTAAAATTGCGGTTACAAACAAAATCCTCATTAAAACAAATATTTTGACAATAACCTTTCGCTCCGATTGAAAGACAGAAACAAAAACTTTTGATTTGAAAATGCCAATATGATTTTTGGATTTTGCAACTTACATTATCTTTACCAAAAATTTGACACACTATCCTAAATATCAAATCTACATTCTAACTAGCCCACTGCAGTATTTTTTAAGACGAATTTTATACCAGCACATGTACGAACAGTTTGACAAATTTTTATCAAAATCTAAAAACTAAATTAAACAATGCCTGCCTTAGCAATTAGCATGGAAAGAGATACGCACACGAACAAAATTTAGAAACATAAAAACAATATCTTATAAAGTTGTAAGTGATATTACAGAGTCTTAACTTTACAATGATTTCACATTGAAAACTTACAATAATTTGCTCAACTCTATGCTTTCCAGAACACTAGGTGTAATGCTAAAGTCAAACAACCATAGGTGGGCAAGTTAATGCAAAACGTTAGCTTCGTTAACCACTAGTCCGTTAACAAACTTCACACCTCCGTTAACGTTAATCCGTTATTTTCAGCTTTAATTAACGGAAGTTAATATTGTCCGTTAATTCGTTAACATTTTGTGTGTAATTTACATTTCTTATTATTCACTCGCTTTTAGAACACGTATTGACGCTGTTGAGCTGATTGCAAGAAAATATTTATTGCTGTGGTGGTCTTTTTGTGTTTTAGAAATTATATTTTACAGTCTAATCTAATTTCAAGATAAAAATGAATTCAAATGCACTAACAAAGCTGCGATCGGAAAACCTTCGGAAATTGTGAACAGCAATAACTAGACTTATGAGGCTGCAGGTTATTATTTGCCACAAAAAAGACCTCTTTTCTTCGCCTTCTTCTATAAAACTCGTGCTAATACGCAACAAGTGTTACCAGTGCAAACTGGTTTGTACCGGTACGATAAATAAATGGTGCAAGATATTTACGATAAAAACCTTAACGGAAGTTAACAGAACTTAACGTAAGCTAATTTAGTCCATTAAAAAACCTAACAGAAGTTAATTTAGTCCGTTAACATGAAAAAACTTTTTAACGGATTAACGAGTTAATGAAAAAGTTAGCTTCGTTATTAACTGATTAACGATTAACGGACTAGTGCCCACCCATGCAAACAACTATTTACCAAAAATCATTTTCTTCTTTCGCACAATGCGCTCTTTTTAGTTCATTTTAACAGCTTGGAGGTTATTCGCTCTCAAAGTTTGAAGGTCTTAAAAAGTAATCAAAATATTCAAGTAGCATCAATCAAAAAGCTATGAGGAGTTCTAACAGTTTTTCTTTTTATTATGAAATAAATAACATAGAGCGATCTTTAAAATTCAAGCGACTTTATTACATCAGCCAAACTTAACACTATCCACGGCCAAAAATAAGCACGCGTTTTACAACTACTCTTATTCTGAGAACGCTATTTAGCAGTGCGACCCAACGGCCAACATATTAGATATTGTACAGTATATTGTATTACATCCATTATTCAGCACAAAAGCTTTCTTAATAAAATTGTTCTAAAACTTTGAAGAAAAAGTAGATGATTTTTTCAACATCATCAGTGACAGTTTAGTAAAAATACTCGGCCTTACAGCTTAAATCTAACAAAGTCATTAAGCTCAAGTACTTCAACGTGTTAAATGTTGCAGTAATCTTATAAGTTTTACTCTTCTACTTTTCCGTTATACCAATTCATTGTGAGAATTTAACGTACATTTGAAGGTCCATTTAAGGGCTAATTGCCCAACATGGCATTGCCAAGTTTGGCATGTTTTATCTTTTTTTATATTAGCCTACCGGTACTCTTTGGTTATGTCTAGCTGAAATACTTTGTAATAAAGAGTTGAAAATTTTAAGGAGCCCATGTGGCATGGTTTCCTCAATGTGGCCAATTTCATTTGTTATCTTTAATCTTTGATTCATATTAACTTACCCAATAGATTTAGTTTGTTTAGCTTTTGTAGTTGATGGGGGAAGGTGCCAACACAATTGGAGCATCCCTATAGTATAAGCTCCTCACTTTTTTTCATATCATATTTTTAACGATTTTGAAAGTTTTATTTGTCTAGCTTGAGTGGTTAAAAATTTTGAAGGACCCATTGAAGGAGGACTCTCCAATTGTATCACTTCAAATTAGTGATCTTTTGTTAATCTAACCTGATTTCTTTCTTTTATATTTACCTATTCTGAAAGTTTCATGTCTCAAGCTTGAATGGTTGAAAAGTTTGAATTTTGAAGGACCCCTGTTTTGGTGCCACAAAGTTTTCATCAAATTTTATCTTTCCTTCGTATTTGCTTGTGTATCCTGAAATTGTGATGTGTCAAGCTTACACAAGTAAAAAGTGTAAATTTCCGCGTCCTTATTTAAGGGGGACCCCCATTTTGTCAAATTTTATCTTTTCATATTTGTCTATTCTGAAAATTTCATCAGTCCAGGGTGATTAGTTCAGTTTTGAATTTTGGCGTCCTTGTTTGAAGGGATCCCTTCATTTTGGTACTCCAAAACTTTTGTCAAATTTTATCTTTTTTTCGTTTTTGCCTATCTTAAAAATTCTATCAGTTCAGCATAAGTGGTTAAATTTTGAGTTTTGGCGTCCTTGCTTGAAGAGAATTTTTTCATTTTGGTACCCCGAATTTTGTCAAATTTTATCTTTTCTTCATATTTGCATATCCTGAAAATTTCATGTGTCTAGCATGAGTGGTAAAAAGTTGGAATTTTGGCGGCCCAGTTTCAGGGCTATCCCTGTTTTGATATTCCCAATTTTCTCAAATTTTATCTTTTCTTCATATTTTCCAACCCTAAAAATTTCATGTGTCTAGCAGGTGTGGTTAGAAAGTTTGAATTTTTGGTAGCCCCATTTAAAGGAGACCCCCATTTTTGAATCCCAAATTGTTTCAAATTTTATGCTTCTTTTATATTTACTTACCTTAAAAACTTCATGTGTCCAGCTTTAAACTTTAAAAAGTTTGAATTTCGGAGCTCCCGGTTAGGGGGTAACCCCCTATTTTGAAACCCATAATTTTAGTTAGGTTTAGTGTATTTTTGATATCTAACCACCCCAAAAATTTGATTTATCTAGCTTTAATGATTAAAAAGTACAAAATTTTGGCGGCCCCATTTGAGGGGGAACCCCCCATTTTGATACCCCCAAATTTTGTCAAATTTTATCTTTTTGTAATATTTGCCTACTCTGAAAATTTCATGTGTCTAGCATTAGTGGTAAAAAGTTTGATTTTTTATGACCCCGTTTGAGAGGGGCCCCCCATTTTGATACCCCCAAATTTTGTAAAAATTTATCTTTCCTTTATATTTACTTTCCTTAAAAATTTTATGTATCTAGCTTAAAAGGGTAAAAAGTTCGAATTTTGGAAGGTTCGTTTGGGGGAAACCCCCATCGTGGCTCCCCAAAATTTTGTAAGGTTTAGTTTATTTTTAATATTTAGCCATTCCAAAAATTGGATTCAAGTAGCTCCAACGATTTAAAAATTTAAAATTTTGGAGGACCTGTCTGAGGGGGATCCCCCCAACCTGGCACCCCCAACTTTCAGTCAGGCTCTAGTCCTCCCTGATATCTTCAATCGCTCAAACTTTGAATTCAGTGCTATAAGCGGTTTAAAAGTATATAGCCGTAGAAGAAAAAAGAAACAAAAAAGTAAGAAATAAGAAAAAAAAGAAGAAAAATAGTATTTAAGTTGGGGTAAATGAACATAACCAAGAGAAAGGCAGTTGATAGTGTGCTCAAAAATCACAAACCATTTTTCATCAATATCAGTAATTACCGAGATATATCGGTTCAAAATCGTCCACTTTCTGCCCATTTTTGGCTTGTAAACTTTGGTCGTGCGACCGCCCTCAAACTCGGTTTGCGTAAAGCTTTCATAAGCATCCACATTGTGTCCGAATTTCAGCTTAGCACGTCAAGTGGTTTTGGAATTATAAGCGATTTAATAACTTTTCAAGCCAAAAATTACCGTTTTTTTATGTTTTTTTTTTGTGTCTCAATTCGCGATCATCTCACCTAGGATCTCCAAAATTAGCACGCAAGACGCTTTTATTAATTGTTGAGTTGAGTCCAAATTTGAACTTTCTAGGTTTTACCGTAAGTTAGTTATAAGCAAATCAGTCCTCATCTGCCAAAATTCGCGAACAAAACCAATGGTACTAGGCGCTCACGCAAAGTCCCGAAAATTCATCCTCCAAACTATGCCTAATTGCAGAGAGTTTAGCAACTGCATGCGCAGCTGGTAGCTGGCGTGCACGAGCAGCGCGACCCCCTTGTTGCTTTATTTTTCACCTTTCATTTTCATTTCAAGCTGAAACAAAATTGTATTCACTGTATTCTGTTTCACACTTGCGATGGCTACATGCGCGTGTTTTTTTTTTGTTTTGTTTCAAAAAGACGCAAAAAATTTCGAAGCGTGATTGTTTTCAATGCAAAAGCTGACAAGTGACACGTTTGATGTTATTTTATAGCAGCTGGCTTTTGCAAAGTCAAAACTAGTAAGCCGCGCTTTGAAATTATCTTGCACTGTGTAAGTGAACTAGTTCGATAGTGATTCTTCAACAGAATCGATTTTGCAAAAATCACTGCCAAGCAGTCTCAACGTGTAAGTGACGTCTGCGAGTTGCAATCATATGCAAGCATCGCGTTAAAATGTCACCCGTGTGAGTGGCTGCTGCGATTCGACTTTTTTTGGGCGTGTCCGGCGATATCTCTCAAGCAAAATCTCACACAAGTCTTGCGCCGTGTGAGTGACCTTCGCGATTTAAGAAAGAAAAAAAAAAAAAAAATGCTGATGCTCGCAGCCAAAAGTCACCCGTGTAAATGCAGGCATTCACACGGGCGACTTTTTTGTGACGCAATTGGAAGATTTTTTTTCCGCGTAAAAATCTCTTTCGCAGAGTGGTTATCACGCGAAGCAAGACTTGCTTGCCGCGGTCGCGTCTGCCAAAAATTGCTGACGTGTAAATATAACACCTGTGACGCTGATTAAATTTTGCGAGAATTGATGCAAGAATTCTTCTCGCCCGTGATCACTTACGCGAGGGCAATTTCATCGTCTTGAGAGACCTGGGGCAAAGTCGCACTCGTGTAAACAGTAAATCGTAAGCAATTTACAAGACGCCCAGGCAAAAAGCATTGAACAAATGCTTTGCAAGTCGCAGCATGGCTGCGGTTATCCTAAATTTACTTAAAAAAGGTTGTGTTCGTAGTACGAAACTGTCTGTAGTGCTTTTACCGTATTTTACCGTATCCGCGACGCTTCGCGTCGAAAGTCCTATATTGTTTGTTTTTTTTGTGCAAAATTACGAATTCGGCAACCAGAAGCCGAAAACACTATAACTTCAAAACGGCAAAAGTTAGGAACTTGAAATTTAGAACTTAGATGGGACACATATGCAAAATTCTTTTTGAAAATTTTGAAGGCAATCAGTCTTGTAAAACGGGTTTCCGAGCCAAAAACTGAAATGCCGATAGGAGATTTAAACAGCTCAAGCTTAGAAAACTCGCTGCAGCAGGACAATAAAAGTTTTGAATTTAGAAGCGCCTGAGAATGCAGTTTCGGCTCAAACATTTGAATTATGACATTTCTGACCCTTTTTTTTTCTTTATTTATTTATTTAAGAAGTTTTTTGTTGCAAACGAAAACTCCGAAACCACGAAGCGTAGAAAGTTGAAATTTGGAGATATGATAAGTCAATATATGGAGTTGTGCACCTGCATTTTTGGAGACAATATGTCACGTGGTTTGGAGCAGACTTATAAAAACTTGTGACAGGGATATCTAGAACAACGGGATTGCTAACTGCGTCACGTTCCGCATGACTGGTGACAACTGGAGGGTTACTCATTGAGCTCATAAGCACAAAGCAGTAGTGATGGTAGCCGCGCAGTGTACGCGGCCGCGTACGCGGTTAGACCTACCGCGCCGCGCCGCGCAGCGTGGAAAATTCCAACAATTTTGCAGTGCAGTGCCGTGCAGCGTGAACGAAGATGGTACCACTTCTTTGCATTAGGATTAGGTTAGAAATCACCCACTTTTTAGTCGGTTACCGGTACCTCTGTTGTTTAATTCACTCTCCAATATAACCAGTCTAGATCTTTTAGGTACTCTGGTTTACCAGTAGGCTTGGTTGATCGTTCAAATCGTTGGCCTACCGTGCATAGGCGGTTACCAGTGATCTCGTCACATGGCGATTTCGTCACAGTGATTTCGCCACAAAGTGAGGGTTAGGGCAAGACAGCTCTGGGGATAGTAGAATAGTTTAATGACTGCTGTTCTTAGTCAATTCCTAAATTTCAATACAATGGTAGTATAATACGGTTAGCAGATAGGCCTATTCTGTCTTTTCTTGTCCTCAAAATGCCGTCTGTCACGTAATCATTTGTGACGAAATCACTGTGACGAAATCACTTTGTGACGAAATCACTGGCAACCGCATAGGCTATCTAAAGGTACTGGTATGCTAGGCTGGATGGATACCACTTGTATTGAGTGGTATTCGGTAATTCTGTACCAGTGGTAATAGTTACCCTAGGCTATTGCATAGCCTACTGCATAGGCCTAACACCTGACACAACAGTTAAGGTGATATCAGTCAAACAGTTAGCAGGTACCGGTACCCTACTCTGTACTTGTAAGTTGAGTCACACCAAATACTGTAGTCTGATACCAGAAGGTGATATCAGTAATGATAAGCCTATTGTTTGCTGCTGAGTGTGGTAGGCCTACTCTAGCTTTTTGTATGTAGTAAAGTTGACGGTCAAGGCAGGGATATCTAGAACATCGGGATCGCTTACTGTAATTATGCGCTGACAACAGTGGTGCTAGAAATTTTTTTACGTATTGTTGATATAAACTAGAGACAGAGTTGCGAAAATACGAAAACCATACTACATTGAAAACCGTACTATTTCCATGAGAAAATTATAGACCTGGGTTCACTTCCAGAGTCGTTTCTAAATTATGCAGATTGAAAATCAGCAAAAAATTTAATTGAACCGTAGCAATACTCAAATAAAATGACAACACCCGACTTAAAAGTTAACTAGCAAAAAGCGAATTCACAAATTTAAACAATAAATAATTAATCGAACAAAATCTCAGTAAAACTACAGTATGGTCAAGTTCAAATTGGCACAGCATGTAACATTAGATTTTGGGAGTGAATTTGGAAGGAAGTTTTCTTATGCTACGGTTCATATTTGCAAGAGTCTCGATCTCACTTTAGGTCATTTTTAGCAAAACAGTTGAATAAAGCTTTCAAGATATGATTGAAATTGCAATGCTCTGCCGCGCACGTTTGAGTCACTAAAAACTCGCGTTGAGGATTTAAGCAATATCCTTTATAAGAGTGCAGCAAAGAGCGCTTCGGCTTTTTTAACACAAAAACTGCAGTCGAGCGCTTTCACGGACAGCTACTTAGTTGTAAATTTGAACTCCCAAAACACAACTAGGCTAGCATGGCAGTACTGCTTGGGACTTGGGAGCATATAGGCCACCACGATTCGCTAATACCACTAAAAGGCTTTTTGCTCTCCAAACCCGGGATATGTTCAGTATCAATCAACAATTCTTTTCAGCCAAAGTATTTTCGTTGCATCAATACTTCGTCAACTTCAATTTCTGAAGCATTTTTTTTAAATCTTATTTCCTCCAAACAGTCCAAAGCTTCCATGTCATCCTCTGTTGAGTTAGTTGAGGTGGTATTTAGGTGAGCCAAGGTATGCAAAGCATTTTGGCGAAGTACAGTAGACTCAGGCAAAGAATCTTTTTTCAGCCAAAATAACTGCGGAATTGACATAAAAGTTGCCACCATTTTATTCGCCTATACCAGTCAAAACGTCCTCAACTGGATCATTGGTAAATTTGCCAGGTAATATAATACTTAAATCCATGCATGCAAATGAGGTGGAAGGTCATTGCCACCATTGCCTCCAGTAATAAGAGTGCAGGCAGTAAACGTTTCAGCTGTTAAGCCTGATTGACCAGATGCTTTCCATTACATAAAGATTGCAAGTGCTTTTGGCAAAAACTGGAGAGTGTAGTTGCTAGATCCATCTTCATCGAGACAAAAGGGTTTATACATTGAATTGTTTTTTCGAAATCCTGAAAAGTGTGATTGGTGATTAATTATTTTCAATTACATGGCTATAAACATATAAACAGGACTGGTATGAAAAATAACATTTTGGTTGCAATAACTGCCAACTCAAGACAAGGCAAATTGTAATTTAGTTACCGTACTTAGTAACAATATATAGCAGTCATAAAGATTGATTAGAATTGCGACAAGAAAGTTGCGAAAGAATCTGGCGGACAAGTCAAGCAACCACCCTAATTGTCAAAACTTTCTAATTTAGTCAGTAATATTGAGGTCAATATTTTATTATGATATGCACTGTTGTTAAATTCAAGCGTTTAAATGCAGCGGATTTAGCCTGAATTAAAAAGTTACGAATAATTCAGCATTTAAATAAGATCAAAATTTTAACTCCACCATCAAAGTTTAAAAAAAGGCCATCAATTTTACATACAAAGTGCAGTTTATTAAGTAAATTGTATAGAACAAAAATTGAAAAGGGAACACCGTTTAAAATGTATACTACGAAAGCAATCGAACAAACATCAAAATTCACAAAAGGCCATGCTAAAAGCAGAGAACAAAAAATTACCAGTTGCATGCCTAAGACAGCTGTTTCGCCTAATTTTAAGGCTCATCAGTTAGGCTTAGCAGGGCCAAAATGACAATGATTACAGTGTTAAAACTTCCGAAAAAAAACTCAAGAAAATAAATAATTGTTTGTAATAAAACTCTGTCCCTTAACAATCTTTACCCAGCAAATTATGCTAAATTAATTAATTCTTTCCAACTGAGATATAGCTACCGAACGAAACTCTGGGTCTCAAAGTGCTAAACCCACAGAAATATTTACCAAATGAAACTAAGTTACAGGCTATTAATCTAACTAAATCCTTACCGAATAAAGAAATCCTTATCGAAATATTCGATTGCTTTCGTAATGTACCTTTTAAACGGTGTTCCCTTTTCAATTTTTGTTTTAATACGTGATTACTGCACCCCACCTAGCTTGGATGGATTTCCTTATGCTACAACTTTGTTGTCCCTTTCTTTTAAATTGTATAGTGAATTTTTTGAACAAAATAGAGGTTTTTACCTTTCGATAAAGATTTGAGAGATATTACTTTCCACAAATTGTTAATAAAAGACACAAAGTTTCCGGTTGCAACAAAGCTTGGATAATTAGCATTATAATGAATCAGAACATGGGTTGTGGGTTCACTTAAGAAACCTGAAAATAAGCACACAAATGTGTCAAACACAAAATGCATCCCTAAACTACAAGGTTTATTTTTGAACAGAAGCGTAGGCGTAGCCAGGGGGAGCTACAAGGGTCCGCCCTCCCCCCAATTGAATTGCCACCAATGACAAAAATGTGACAAAAAAGCCTATTGTTTTTTCAGTTTCTTCGCGTACAACTGCACACGTGTGCAACAGTAATTAACAATAAAATTGACGACTCGGAGGCCCGGGCTCCCTCAATTCAACCAATTTAAATGTATACACCGGGTTAAACTAAGAGGTTTTTGTCTTAAAAAGTTGCTACCTCAGGTACTCATCTAACCTTTCCATGAATGTAATACAATAACCAGGGTCGGATTTACCATATGGCACAGTGACAGGGGCCCCACGCTCAGGTGGTAAGACTTTTTTTGGTTTTCACCTATATTAGGTAGGAAGATGTTGCAAAAATCCCCATTCCAAGGGCCCTGCGTAATGTAAATCCGGCACGAACAATAACATGGTTAGTAGGTGCAACTATATATTGTACAATTTTTCAATAACAACTCACCTCCACCTCGCCAGCTGGCTTTTGAAAAATTAGCCAAGAGGAAAAGCTCATTGAACAAACAATTGAATTTGATTTAAGGGGGCCTCGGCCCCCTGGCCATACATGTACTACTATAACTGGCTAGTTTTATGACAAAACAAAAAGTTCTAAAAAAAATCTTCAAGTGGATCATTATTTACTGCTACTATATTGCAGAAGGTAAGGTATCTTACTTCCCCCTACCTGGGCCGAATCACTTACAAAATTTAACACCACAAAAAATTTTTCCATTGGCTTCCGAATTAAATATCTAGTTCTTTCAAATTGCTCTGAACATGTGCAAAATGTGATCCAATGGCATCAAAATAGCTTTTTTTCAAAAAATTACAAAAAAACACCCAGTGGCTGGGAGCTTCGCACTCAGACCCAGGCGCGTAGCCAGAAATTCGCAATGGGGGGGTTTGTTTGGGGGGTCTGGGGGCAGAGCCCCCAGCCGCTGGAGGCCAATGGGGGTCTGGGGGCAAAGCCCCCAGCTGCCGGAGGCATGGGGGTCTGGGGGCGGAGCCCCAGCGCTCGAAAATTTTGCATTTTTTTGCAAAAATAACTTCATTTTAGGGCTATTTTGATTAAAAAATAATGCTTTTAAAATGTGGCTTAGAAATTGGCAGTGCAAACACGATTCAACTGGAAGCATAAATGGGCTATTTGGGAGGTGGCTAATGGTAAAATGTAGTTCTCTTGTTTAGATGCTGGTAAATTATAGAATTGAATACTTCAATAAAACTCACACAGAGTAATCTATCTCGTATACAGTTTATAGAGAAAAATAATTGGGGGGGCTAATAAAAAGAGATTTAAAAGAAATGATTGGTAATAAACAAATACTGAATAGCCCCCCTTTATTCCTTAGTTTATAGTATATTAGCAGATGACATCTATGTTCAGCATTTGTACACTTGCGATCAAATTTGATTGCTTATTTCTTACCATTTATCAAAGGTTTCATTTATTTGTTGGTTTTGTTTTTGTCAAATTAGCCCCCCCCGTAGACATATGTTTCAAAAGATGTTTTAAATCACTATCTAGTCAACTTCAGTGCATAAAACAGTCTCAAAGTGCTAAAAATATTGTGTTTTTTCCATTCTGCATTTTGGTCGACATGTCAATGGGGGGGGGCTATAGCCCCCTGCCCCCCCCCACCTGGCTACGCTACTGGCTAAAAACGTGGTATTTTCCTAATTCTGCATTTTGGTCGGCAGTTCATTAGCCCCCCCCTCTAAATAAACCTTTCAAACTATGCTTTAAAGCATTTTTTAGTCTAATCCAGTGCAAAAGAGAGTCTTAGAAGTGCTAAAAACTTGTTATTTTCCTTATTCTGCATTTTGGTCGGCAGTCTATTCGCCCCCCCCCCCCTCTAAATAAACCTTTCAAACTATGCATTAAATCATTTTTTAGTCTAATCCAGTGCAAAAGAGAGCCTTAGAAGTGCTAAAAACATGATATTTTTTTTATTCTGCATTTTGGTCGGCAATTCATTACCCCCCCCCCCCCCCTTAAATAAACGTTTCAAAATAGTCTAATCCAGTGCAAAAGAGAGTCTTAGAAGTGCTAAAAACGTGGTATTTTCCTTATTCTGCATTTTGGTCCGCAGTCCATTAGCCCCCCCCAAATAAACGTTTCAAACTACGCTTTAAATCATTTTTTAGTCTAATCCAGTGCAAAAGAGAGTCTTAGAAGTGCTAAAAACGTGGTATTTTCCTTATTCTGCATTTTGGTCGGCAGGCCAATGGGGGGGCTATAGCCCCCCGCCCCCCCTGGCTACGCTACTGCTCAGACCCCCGTCTGTGATACGTTCAACTTACACTAGATTGCTCACACACTCTTCTACTTTAGACATTTTCGTTTTTTAACCATTGGTTTAAACCCAACTTTCCATTTATCAAACACCCAGCTAAATGCCAAACTCAGGCCATGGCTGAACTTTGTCCCACAAAAAGTCCCTCTCTCGAAAATTTCTGATCACGGCATTGCTTGTGATTTGTAGTTTGGGCCGCCCAATCAAAAATCCTGGCTACGCCTAAGTACAGAAGTATCTGATAACTTAAGTAATGCAGGCTATAGTTAGAAACTTAAAAAGAATGCCTGCAATAAACAAGCTAATTTAAGATGCCTAATCTCATTTACCAGTACGTATAGGAACAAATACAAGGTATAACTTACAGATAGCATGTTGGGTGACGTCTTGGCTACAATGCGAGCAATTTTCAAGCTTTTATGCTCTTCTTCAAAGTATAAATCTGTTTGATATCTCCAAATAGTCCCAAAGCAAGGGTATCCAAGAATAGTTTCATAACTAACGTAAGCGCAAAATAGCAACGTATTGTTGAGTTAAATTTACTGTACTTCATCTCAACTAAAATTTCGAAAAGTAACTAATACATTTGCATTTACTAAGACGCTGAAAAAACTGCAAAAATTACAGAATGCATCTGTAGAACAGGACTGCAGATTGGTAAGTAGTAACTATAGCACTGTTGACTAGTCCTGTAAACTGCGCTCTTCTAATCTACAGCATATCTTAATATCATGCACATTTTTAACCATAGTCGCAATCTAAACTTGTTACAAGTAAAAGTAACTAAACTTGTTACAACTGCTCAACAACTGCTCACAACTCAACACGTGGTCGTGATTTTGTCAAAGCGCAATGAGCAAATCGAGCAGTTTCGCAATGTGATAGATCATTCAAGCGACCGAGAATCTAAAAGCGCTGCGTAGCACCACTGTTGTCAGACAAAACGTGCGAAAAAGGCAAAGTAAGCGATCCCGATGTTCTAGATATCCCTGGGTCAAGGCCTTAAGTGGGGAAGTTAATGCAAAACATTAGCTCCATTGGTGTTAACCACTAGTCGGTTAACAAACTTCATGTTGGTACCGTACCTCCGTTAACGTTAATATTTTCAGCTTTAGTTAACGGAAGTTAATAAAGTCCATCAGTCACTTCTAGAACACGTATTGATGCTGTTGAGCTGATTTGTAAAGAAGTATTTATTGCTGTGGTGGTCTTGCTATGTTTTGGAAGTTATCGTACCGGTACATTTGTCAGTCAAATCTAATTTAAAGATAAAAATAAGTTCAAATGCACTAACAAAGCTCTGATCAGAAAATTTTGGGAAGTTGTGAACAGTGATAAATAATAGACCTATGACAGTATGAGGCTGCAGCTTAATATTTCCAGCAAAAAAGAGCTTCTTCGCTTTTTTCTGTAAAACTTGTCCTAATACGAATCAATAAGTGTTAGTGTTACCAGTCTGCCAGTGCAAACTGGTTTGTGCCGGTATGATGAATGAATGGTGCAAAATATTAACGATAAAACCATTATCGGAAGTTAACAGAACTTAACGGAAGTTAATTTAGTCTGTTACCGGTAACATGAAAAAGCTTTTCAACGGATTAACAAGTTGACAAAAAAGTTAGGTTCGTTATTAACAGATTACCGACTAACGGACTTGTGCCCACCTATGGTCAAGGATTTTGTTGAGTTAGATGCATATTACTGAGCAGTAGGCTAGCAGGCTAGTGGAGTGGCTATTACAGTATTAGTATTTCTAAGAACTGAATGATCCATTACAATAAAAATTAAAGTTAATCATTATAGCATGAGAGCAAGAAAAAATTTTGCTGACTGCTTGAGTCTACAGTACCAGAGTACTGTTATCTGAACAGTGAATTAAGAATTTCAGATTCATAATTTGAAATCTCTCTGATGTGATTGTAGTTAGTATCACTATAACCCAACCCTAATAATGCCAACCTATTCCTGTATATACAGTGTAAAGTAGCCTCAGAGTTCTGTTTTAAAAGGACCTGTATTTTGATGTCAATGTATCATTTTCTCTTAACCATATTTGTGTGGTACCACATGCTTGCACTGCTACGTTTCTTGCTTGTCTGTTTTTGTTGAATGCTGTTTGCTTGCTGAAAGTTTTGTTCTGCTTTGGTATTATTTGCTTGCTTCAATTTGTGTTTCTTGGTGTTAACTGACTTTGAACATTAGGTATACTGCAAAGAGTTGATGCTGTTTGTTTTCAAGTACTATAATATCTCAAAACATTAAGATAGAAACAAACTAAATTTAGTAATGGTATTACATTCTCAATTGTTGATTTTTATGTTGTATCTGTTGATGGTGTTAACTGATATGGTGTTAACTGACTTCGAACATTATGTACACTGTAAAGAGTTGATGCTGTTTGTTTTCAAGTAATATCTAGAGATAGTGAGATAGAAACAAAGTAATGTTATAATATTCTTTATGGTTGATTTTTATGTGTTCCATCTCTGCTTTTATCTGTAAACACTCTTAGTCACACATTTCTTTTGTGACATTGTATATATATTTCTCTCCATTCCTAATCAATATAAGATAGCTTAGTTAGTAATAGTTGCTTCTAACATTGTTTCAAATTCAACATGTCAATACTCATTGACTAAAGGTGCAAAAGCACTAAGTGCTTAAACCACCTTTTTCATTTATTATTATTAGTATTTTAATGTCATACATGATACTAGTTACTAAAACTAAGATGTACCAGTTATGATTAATACTGCTTTTGCATAACAATTCTTCACTTTAAGCTTAAGAAACTTTGAGCTAAAGTTGTTTATTATGCAAGACACGTTATGGAATTTTAGAGCTAAATTGATGTGAAACTTAAAATGTATTTATAGCCTCCTTGTGTTGTATAAAATTATAATTAAAGGACAGATTTGTATTCACTGTAGCTTATCAAGCTTGATCATGACTTACTTCTGGCAAGCCTAGTAATAATGTGAGTGTGCTTGTCATGCTATATTGCTGTTGTTTGCATGAATGCATTATTGCAGCCAGCAAACTTTGGCAGTTATAGTGGAAGTGGTGATATTTTCCTAACATAATTTGCATGGTTAGAATCATGATTGGGATACTTTTGTATTGACCAAGCTTGATGTTTGGATCAATGGGCTTGTTTATTTAAGCAACAATTTAAACCAAGTCATTATTTAAAGCTATTGTTTGACTAGCATCAGGTGAACCATGGGTGCCAACCTGTTTGGTTTATAATTTTGCATGCAGTAAGCTACAGTATTGGTGTTAAGCAATATCGTTAACCATTATATTTTGACGCGGTAGTATTTGCGGTGCGGTGTAACAAGTTTAAAATTTTTTGCGGTGCAGTGCGGTGTGCGGACAGAATTAAGCAGTGCGGTGCAGTTTGCGGACAAAAATTTTGTACACCGCACCATCACTACAAAGCAGGGTGTTGCGTTTGTGTCAGTAGTTGCTAGCCGGCAATGACACAGAAAAAAATACGCTTTGAAGCTTCTTGTAGTTAGTTATAGTTGAGGTCAAACGTTATTTATAAGTTACTTTTGAGCTTCGTGAAACATTGAAAAGGCTTAAGATTAATTAGGGTAGGCCTACTTCAGTGGACAGTGCCTCCAATTTGAATATGAGATGTTTATTTTTACTTCAAAAAAGAGCTATACGAATCATCACTTATAGCAATAGAAGAACACGAACAACACGATTATTCTCAAGGCTACGAATACTAAAGCTGCATGATATTTATAAACTTGAAATAGCTAAATTAATGCACAAAGTAGGCTACACAACAAAGCCTTAAACATCTGCAGTGTATCAACTAATAATTAGGCTGTACAGTGTTAGATAACATCCATTCACACAACACCAGAAAAATAAAAATAAAAAAAACTACTTCATAACTAGAGTTTCATCAAAACAAGCCCAAAGTGTTTGCAGTTTAATGGACCAATAATTTGGAATGAAATACCATTACAGCTAAAAGAGATGAACTTCTGTAAATTCAAAAAAGAATTCAAAAGGAAATTAATTAGTGCCTATTATTATTTGTTATTTGGGAGGTGGGGAGAGGGGAAGTTTCTGCCAGGGACAAGGTTCTGAGTGTAAGAAGTTTGTATACTGCTGTAATAGTCTGATTTCTGCTTTTAATTTCAATTGTTACCGGTAATGATGTTTAACCGCTAATTTTGACAGTTGACTTTGATGACTCAGCAGTCTTTCGCTGTCTTGATAAATTGAATTGAACCCACCTGTCATACGTACCGATAAATAACCTACTCAGTACTGGTATGTGGCTAGAAACCTCTAGAGCATTTAAAAAAGTTAGTCTACCTAAGTAGTGGAGAATGAGTCTGTTAGCAAATTACAACCTCCATTGCACTCCTAGGTAGACACATACCAGTAGCCAGTGGTCTACCAGTATTTCCTATTGGTTAGTCTGAAGTGGAGTGATGCTATAGCCTACACATTATTGTAAAATTTTAACTGATTATTTGCTGTAAGTTTTTAGAATTTTATCTTTATTCTCTTATTGGATGATATTACTGTAGGCTACCAATGCTAGGGTTAACTCTTGTTGTGTTCCTGAATGCAAATTTAGTTATAAATCTAGCAAAAAATCAGAACCAGTTTCACTATTCAGATTTCCACAAAATGATTGAGGCAAAAATGGATTAAAGCAATTTCTCGCAAAAGCTGGACCCTTACACAAAACCATGAGTATGTGCTCATCATTTCACTAAAGATAATTTAAAAACTAGGTCAAGTGATCACAGAGAATCACATAAACATGCTTGTTCAAGCGAAAGTCGGGAGCAAATTCACTTGAAGCCAATTGCGGTCACTCATATTTTTCTTTTGTTGCCTCAATATTTGTCTTCTAATTCATTCGCACCCCAACCCACAACATCAAGCAATCCTCAGCTATACTGATGAATGAAAACAGTCAAATCAATAAACACGTGAGCTACTATTTGAAAGAGAAACTAAAAAATTTCTTAGAGTTGAAAGAAATGATAAAATCTGAATCTTTACCAAGTGGTTTTGTGTATGTGAAGAAGGTAGCAGCATTTTTTACCATTATATCAAAAGTTCTAACCAGCCATTGGATTCACCGAAACTTCTTGGTACAATTATTATGACCAGCAAGCTTGAAGTGCAAATGTGTATTTCTTCTGCTCTAATCCCAAGATCTTCATACAATCCTTTATTGCATTCAGCCTGCACTATAAAGACCACTACAGAGTTTTGAATTTGCTGTCCTTTTTGCAAATCTGCTAGTGATTGGTCATCTGATTTCACTGCAAGCACTTGCATTGCATTGGTGATATCGCTTCTGGTACATTATGTAACAGCATGCACACTTGATGGACAACCAGATGAGAATATGGAGTGATGGAGGAATCGTAGATTGTTTTGATGTTCTTGCTGTGAAAACCGACAACCACGTATGCAACCTGTAAGATGTTTTCGTTGTTTGTTTTTTTCTGTACATACAATTTAAGTATGAAATAAAAATTGTCTGCAACTAAATGTATTAGGCCCATATTACTTCGTTATGCCTTGACATAGCACAATGAAGGAAGTACTGCCCAGTGGCATCGCTAGGGGGGGGGATGGGGGGGTCCACGACTTTTCGGCGTGGCCCTTTTTGGCGCCAATATTCTGTGCTTTTTACTAACACTAACCCAAACCCTAAATAAGTGAACTGTCAAAGAGCGCTGAATTGGCACCGAAATGATCTGTGTAGAAAACGTACGGCAACGAATTAGATGGCGCTGAAATGGTCGCGCCGAAAAGACGTGATCCCATGGGGGGGTGGCCCGCCCCGGGTGTCACCATTTTGGGGTGACACCTTTTTTATTTGAGACTGAAAACCTACTGATTGGTAGGCGAAGACCTTTTTTTTGTCATCACATACCGTACTTTCATACTGGAAACCAACTCGTTTAGCAGCGAAGACCTTTTTTTTTCGGTCTTCACCTATATTTTGGCCGGTAAAGGTTGCCACCACGAAATCCCGCCCCAGGTGCCACCATTCTTAGTGACGCCTCTGGTACTGCCAACATTAACATCGGATTTCAAGAATACTCCAGTAGTCTGAGTGGAGTTGTCAGTTTTCTGGATGGTGTATGTAAACTGTAGTGGATGTTGCTATTCAATTTCATGAAAGAAGGATGTCTTCCGTACTAACTTAAGCAGTAAAACGCATTTGGGTGTTGTGAGTTTATATTTTCATGGGTAAGAGGTTTCGATGGCAAGTATGTGGTAAGCTTTGCTAAATTTTGTCATCCAATCCTGTAAATGAGCTGAACAAACCGAGTGAATACAATGGATTTAGCTTGAAATGACATGACTGCAATTACAAACTTCAATACTAATACTGTACAAGAGAAGTAATGATAACCAGTTGTGTTAAGTAGCTGGTATGCAATTTGACCTTTTTTATATTTTAGAAAGCTTTTTGTGGATCTCTGCCATGATGAGCTATCCCCCAGTACAGAGCATCCATTTATCCCAGGAGAGCATCTCTTTTTCTCATTTGACTTTACGCACAACTTTAAGAATTTGTACAACAGTATATGAATAAGCGACTGATGCTCTCACCAACACTTTGTCATGAGTATATCCTTGGCAACAAATGCATTGCTCAGTTTGCCCATTTGAAGCAGCTTTATCGCATAGAAGGAAAACCCCTAAAAGTTGCCCATGCATTGAAAAAAGTATCCCTCAACCCAAGTAGCATTGCCCAAACATCACCTCAACATGTCCTTGGTAAGTTGAAAGTTTTGCAATATATCTGGCTGTCAGGTTACCAGTACAGTAACGGTAAAACAGCTGCTATAGCACGATGACTATAGACTACGGTACAAGATTTTTCAATTGATATGTATTGGTTTATTTGATGAAAGGGAAGTGTCTGCTGATATACTCTTCTGTTCTAAATAATACTGCGACAACATCTATGCCCTTTTAACTAGAATTAAGACAAACAATACAAAACACATTGAAGTTTTAATTACAGCACAAGCATTGTAGTTGTTTCACAACTGGTTTTCCTAGATGAGGTAATGTGACCAAGACTAATGGTAGCCACGGTAATAGATTTGCTTTTCCGTAAATTAAAAGCGTTTGTCTACATCAAATGTTTAATTTTATAGGAGTTTTTCATGAATCAAGTGTTCGTGCTTCGAGTTTTATTCGGAGGGTCATCCTGAGTTTTCTGAAACTGCTCGTTACCTCAATTTTATCTCCACCATATGGAAAATTTTATCAGTCAAAGCACCTTACAAAGGTATGTCTAGCTCTCAGTTTGGTAAGGATAGTAACAGGGTAGAGATGCTTAA
The DNA here is from genome assembly GCA_963965965.1 of Trididemnum nubilum. Taxonomy (NCBI): domain Eukaryota; kingdom Metazoa; phylum Chordata; class Ascidiacea; order Aplousobranchia; family Didemnidae; genus Trididemnum; species Trididemnum nubilum. The sequence goes on from OZ014474.1 coordinate 24,808,791, forward strand.
GTACGTGAAGATTGGTATTGCCGAAGTGTGCAGTAAGTTCGATGGTGTCTACTATCTAATCATGAATGTGATTGCTGTATTTACGGAAAGCATTCATTGTGGTGCAGTAACTAGCGCACAATTCCATGCTAGCATGTGGCAACGAATGATATAATTAGTGTAAAATATGTTGTAAACACCCTTACTGAGTAATTATATTTTGGCTTTAGATCAAAGATAAAAAGAGGAAATGTCCATGCCAATTCAACACATGCAGCAATTGCAGCATGACCACCCTGGTTTAAAATATTTAGAAGCCATCCTAATATTTCGCGAGTGAAAGCAATTCGTAAAGGCAGGGTTTACCGCAGAAACTTTTATGGCCTACACGTCTTGCAAGAAATTATTGATTTCAAGCAATACCTCTTCGGAAGTTACTAAAAATCTATTCGAAGAGCACCAAAAGCTGTTCAACATGCCAAATCGTGGCGTACTTGTAGAGCCAAGTGCGTTTTGTTTTGCAACTACGGTATTTGTGATGCAATTTTTCAATGCTTTAGCATCGAATGCTAAAATTATGAAAAGGCTGTTGACATTGAACAATCCCCTTGCTGTATTTACAAACGCTTCTACTGCAGTTGCGAATGCAAGCTTATCCTGTGATCTTACCGATATCAAATGCAGCTCGGACCACACAAACTTTAAGTTCATTGTCCAGACGGTTTTCAACCAGTTGAAGAAACTCAGCAGCCGTCCTATTATAGAAGACCCCCAGGAAAAATCTTTAAGAGAAATCCAGAAATTGACTTTTAAAATGTCGAACTGATGCATATTCGAAAGCTTATTGATTGAACTAGAAGTAACAATGTGCATGCAGTAGCGACTACTTTTTAAGTCTGTTGTCAGCTATATGTTGGTAAAGCAATGTGTATTTATCTTATTGCTTGGTACACTTTGAAATCAGCTGTACCGTGTTTGTTTACTATTTTCGGTTCTGTTTGCAAATGTTCTGTCCAACAAGGCCACCTCGACGGGTAGACTGTACGGCTCTGACGGAAATTAGCGTAGAGTGTCTTTCCCAAGGTCAATACAGCAATATGCCCAGTGCAAGTACCGAACCAGTGAACAACATCTTGATGATCATATAGCGCACTACCAACTGGACAGTGGATGGCTAGTCACCAGCCTGGCTGCAATGCCTTAATTTTTTCTTGAAAGGGGGCGCCAGTTATTTGACTACCTCGGGAATCGAACCTGTACTCTGCATATTCCCTCACTAAGCCCAGTAGTTTTAGTAGGAATAACTATTTTGTTGTCAAGATATATGTTGTCAAGAACATGTTGTGTTTATGTTGTCAAGAACCATATATGTTGTCAAGAACCCATAAACAGCTATGTAATGCGTAATAAACGACTATTTGAAAAAATTGATATAACACTCCAGTTGTCAGTAGCCAAATTGAGTTAGCAATCCCGTTGTTCTAGATATCCCTGACTTGTGAAAACAAAGTTTAATTTGTAATTTTAATAATTGATTTTCGTCATGTGCACATGTGTGTTGCCGTGGCCTAGTGGTTAAAGAAGCCAGCATATGAAACCTTAGTGATTAAATAGACTTGGGTTCAATTATCTAGTTGGCCATCTGTTTTCTCATTACAAAATCATGTTGGATCCAGCATATTTTTTTTTATTAGAACAAATTCTCTTAATATTTTTTGTTTTGACGTTAGGTATGACCAAAGGGTTTCAGGTTTTATTCGTTGTGAAGACCCCAAAAAATCATTTTTTTAACAGTTTAAGCTGGGGTTCTAGTTTTTTTTTCATATCAATAGATATTTAACAAAAAATTGGACATAGTCTGGGGGTACCATCCCCCCCGAAATCTTCACATAAACCCAACAAAAATCAATTTTTGGAGAGGCATAAGCTAAGGCTCCAGTTTTTTGACATCAGTAAATATTTAACGGACAAATCTTTTGACATAATTTGGGAGTACCAACCCCCCAAAAACCCACCCAAATGGACCCCCCAAAAAACACTTTTTGAACGATTAAGCTAGGGCGCTATTTTTTTTTGATATGAAGAGATACTGAATTGAAAAATCTTTTCACAGAGTTTGGGGGTACCAACCATCTGGAACCCCCACATGGACCACCAAAAATCAATTTTTTGAACGGCTTGAGCTAGGGCGCTACTTTTTTTTGATATCAATAAATATTTAACAGAAAAATACTTGGACAAAGTTTGGGGATGCCATCTCCACCAGAAACCCCCAAATAAACCTCACAAAATCCAGTGTGTTCAACGACTTAAACAAAGACTCCAGTTTCTATTGATACCAGGATATATTTAAAAGAAATTGATACTTAAAAGAAACAAATTTTGACATAGTTTGGGCCTTCCAGAACCTTCCCAATTGGACCCTCCAAAATCAATTTTTTTATACGGCTTTAACTAGGGCTCTAGTTTTTTTCATATCCGTAAATATTTAAGAGACAATCTTTTTACATAGTTTGGGGGTACCAACCCCCTGGAACCCCCTCAAAAATAACAATTGATTTTAGTCAACTGGGTTCATGTGCTGTGCTGGCATAATGGTTAAAGACGCCAGTGCTTGAAATTGTCGTGATTGAACAGAGCAGGGTTTAAATATTTAGTCGGACATCCGTTTACCCAACTTCGAAATGAATTAAAATCAACATTTTTTTTCATCAGACAAAATCACTTTGTTTGCATTGCATACGATTGAGTTTAGCAAATTTATCGGTAACCTTCAAAGTATAAAGGAAAGAATGCTGGTAAAAAGAAACTGGCGGAAGTCTCGTATTGTTTTCCCCCGGTAAAATAAACATCTAGTTTATTGTGATTTCGACACTAAATTTCGTAATTACAACGCAGAAGGAATAATTTTCTTGTGCATGCTGGTACTTGTCAACTGCAGAAACGGCAATTAAGAGTTAATGGTTGTGAAATCAATCAAGCAGGACTATAAGCTTTTATAAACCGAGCTACGCAACAGACAGCAGCAGAAATGGCTACTTTATCTAGATAAAATTATCCATTCAGAAACTTAAAAGATGCCGCTTAAATTACGATACGCATATTCACCCAGTAGAAATACCCGAACAAACGAGGATAGGCAAAAGTAACTTCAATCTGTTGGTTTTGAATATGAATTTATTGAAAATCATTTTCAAATTCTGCACTACCTCAAAATTGTTCATTAATAAGTGAGTTATAGAACCCTCAATTAGCCTATGTATTTTGTTACGCATTGTCTCTGTGCAAAAAAAATAAATAAATAAATAAACAACAAAAAAAGAATTGAGAAGGAGCTATCTTTTTAGTGGCAATGTTACAAAACAGTTAACTTTAATTTTGAAGTTGGCCTGTAGTTTCAGATGGTTAGCGGTTAATACGGTAGGTCAAACGGTTAAACAACCAGTTAACAGAAGACCAAAGACTCAAGGGGGCCAAACAACCAGTTAACAGAGGCCAAGGAGTCGAGAACCCAACGTTCCGGGTCAAGGCCAAGGACTAAAAAATCCGAGACCAAGGACACAACTTTTCTAAAAATTATAGTCCGAGAATTTTTCATTATTTTTTGGCGCGAAAGTGTTTAAGATACTGCATTTCGTTAAGTTTTTGATGATAATTTGAAAATAGTAGTTTCAAAAAAACGAATGTAATGTTGAAGTTTTACGCGTCAGCATTAATGTTGATTACGTTGTGTAGCGGCATCGCGGTATAATGAAAAATTAAAGCTGTTACTTGTGTATGGGAATAACTAAATCATAAACAAAGAAATTGCTAATTTTAACGCCAGTGCATACGTCTACCGATTTTGGATCCTCACTTTTTTAGTAATTTTTCAAACACAAACCTTATTCTTTGGTTCAACAACTTTTTTTCACAAATATTTAAAAATATTATCTACTGTAGTTTTTAAATATTGCTTGGCGGCTATGATATTATTATCTAAAAGTGTTTGGACCAGATCTCGGGATAGCTGTTTCACTGCGTTTCTTCTGACGTTAAGGCTCTGGGGACGACTGCTGTTTCGAAATAGCAACCGTCAATCAATCTTGATTTGCAGATAAGGAAATGCTTAACTAGCTGCTCTAGTAGGCGAGCTCAGTGAGGTCGGCTGCCTATGTTGAATAAACTGAACTGGATCTCGCTGGCTACGATTCACCAAAACAGTTCTTTGGTTCAGCTTAAACTTCCTGTCTATTTAGACATATTTCACAATATCAAGATCAAGATCAATATTTGGCTGAGGCCTACGTAGGTTGACCCGTCTTACGAATCAAATTAGCAGTAAAAACAGCGTGGACCTGTCCACAAAGTTGGTTTTCAAATGTACGAGAAATGATATAAATCACTTTACTATAATTATAGCGACAATTAGCATTATGGATAAAAATGAGCATTTCCTACGTCATAAACACAATTTCATAGTAATGTTATCGCAGCAAGGGATGAAAAGCGTTCCTTCTGCAGGAGGGCAATTAAATATTAATTCGTCGTTTGGACCAGTGTTGCAAAATACTGTAAATTTCTGTTTTTAAACTGAATTCAAGAATCATATCCGGTATTTGCGAGCTCAAGTCCTAGGAAAAAATTTGTAAAATGAGCTTTTTCTCTAGCTGACTTATTTTTCAAAAGCATTTTGTCGCATAAAAACTGGCGAGGTGGAAGTGATTTGTTATTGAAAAATGGTACAATAAATGATTACGCCTACAAACCATGTTATTGCTCGGGCCGGATTTACATTGCGTGGGATCCATGGTACTTTGGGGATTTTCGTAACATCTTCCTTCCACATATTCGTGAAGAACAAAAAATTCTCACCACCTGAGCGTGGGGCCCCTGGCCTGTGCCAAAAGGTAAATCCAGCCCTGGTTATTGCATTACGTTTATAAAAAGCTTAGATGAGGGACTGAGGTTGCAACTTTTTGGACAAAACCCCTTAATTTTACCTATGTTATACATTTAAATTGGTTGGCAAAACTTGAATTAAGGGGGCCCGGGTCCTCTGGTAGTCAATAAAATTATTGTTAATTACTGTTGTACGCGTGTAATGTTTAAATTAAATTAAAAAGCGTGTTTAAATTAAAAACCCCTTAAAAATTAAAAACTTGTTTGTATAACCTGAACTATTTTTGGGTATTGCAGTTTGATCAGTAGATCATGAATCCCAAGTTCCAAAAATTTTCATCAATGTTTACTTCCCCGCCAGGCCGATTTCGTGGCCCACTTTTTCAATAATTAGCTTTTAATTGCCACTAGACGGCGATATGGACAAGTTGTATAAGTGGACATTCTTTCAAAAAATATGCTAGGTTATTTTCTTATTAAAATTGAATGAAATATAGTCATCCTATCCAGAGATATTGCTATTTTATTGGTACTCACCAAATGCTGCATTAAAATGTACTTCTATAGTTTTGAAACGGATAATATGCTCAAATTCAAAATCAAAAGGCTTATTTGATATATTCAATTTAATTTTCAAAACTTGGTGGCAGCAATGCTTATTAAAAGTGTAACAAAATAAAAATATCTCTAGATAGGATGACTTAAATTTCATTCAATTTTTTTAAAGGTGGAGAAGAACATAGGGCATCTTTCTAAAGCATGTCCACAAACACAACTTATTCATATCGCCCTGAAATGACAAAAAAAATGCAAATTTTTAGAAAAGTGGGCCACGAAATCGGCCAGGCAGGGGAAGTAACCATTGATGAAAATTTTTGAAACTTGATATTCATGATCTACTGATCAAACTGCATTACCAAAAAATAGTTCAGCAAAATTGGTAAAGGTCGAGGCGCCTGTAACATCATATTGCATGTGTGTAATGTTGTACGCGAAAAATGTTAAAGGAAATTGAAACTGAAGAAACATTAGGCTTTTTTGTCACGTTTTTATTGGTGGCATTTCAATTGGGGGGGGGGGGGTCGGGCTTCCTGCTCCTCTCTCTCCCTGGCTACGCCTATGGTGTCTCTATGGTTTCCCATCTCATGCCTATTGCCTATCAATGAATGAGTACGTACGCCTCGACCGCCAAAAGACTCTTTGTAAAAATTAACATGGAAGAAAAAAGTAAGCTGAGAATCCCAGCAGGGCTGTATTAAGGAGGAAGGTATTGGAGGCATTTGCGATCTGCCCCTGGGGCCCTTTCGAAAGCCTCACAATTGTAGAAATGTAAAAATAATAAATCAATATTTTTTTCTAAAAATGCCCAAATTTTTCGCGGAAGCTTTGCCTCTTCATCTTATTGACGTCGTGTCACCTTTCCAGCAGGCATTTAAACAATTGTTATAATAAATTTTACGCTTGCGTTTATAATAATTCTTCATGCAGCGTTTTTTCTGATACAGTTGTTTAATATTTGGGATTCTTAGCGGCGATTTTCTGCAATATTACTTATCGCTATGGGATTTCAGTTAAGGGGGGGCGCGGGCCTTCTTCTCCCCCATTGGTTTAGTGTATGCCTTCTGGTCTGTCAATTCATTTCTTTTCCTTATTTGAAAAATAATATACTGTGGTAGTCAAGTCATAGTAAACCTAATTTGCAATGGAATTGTGTGAAAGCTCTAATCGGAGAATGTGTGGGTAAAACGCAGACTAGACAGTTCTTTTTATATCTGTTAATAATTCCGGTGCGGGTGGTACAAAAAGCAAAACTCTAAAACCATTCAGGGCCATAGCAAGGGATCCGAGTGTCTGGACACAAACATTTTTAAGTGGCTAATACTAAAACATGATTGTGCCTAAATGTGAATGTGGAATCAAATAAAAGTATGTGCGCGATGATAATGAAATGCAATACAGTTACCAGGGATGACCTATGATATGCTAAGTATGTTACATGTAATATAGCCCTGATACAACTAACAACACGTTACTTGAGAACGGCCGTCATTGTTCTAAAAATATGCAAGCGAATATTGCCAAGATTTTGTTTTGAGATAAGAAAGAAAAACTCTAATTTTTACGTTTTTACTATTTGTAGGCCACTTGAAGGATGGGGCAAATATCTCCAATGCTTTCCTCTTTAATACGGCTCTGCTGGGATTCTCAGATTACTTTTTGCAATAAAATAGCTCACATTAAATTTTACAAAGTATCTCTTGGCGGCCGAAACGTATGCGCTCATTCATTGATAGATATTAGATGAAAAACTATGGAGACACATTACAAGCACTGAAGCGTGAAGAAAAGATTGGCTTAAAATTAAGATCGGGAAACTGCGGGAAAACTAAAGTTTTTGGAACTTAACTTTTGCGGTATTTTATTTTTTCAAATTACTTTGAAAATCTAATTGTGTTATCTCACAAAAATTGCTTTTTTTCTAAAAAAAAATTTACTAAGATAGTTCAACGGAGGCATGGGGGGTTTGCCTTCGCCTCCAGAATCCAGTTTTTTCCAAGGACTTAAGCTTGCAAGTACGGTTCCTCCTTTCCTTTCAAAAATATAAATTTACCGTATTTTACAATACTTTTAGATGATAATATCATAGTCGCTATGCAATATTCAAAAACTATGGTAATATTTAAGAATTTCTGTGAAACGAAAATGTTTAACCACACAATAACATTTGTGTTTGAAAAACTACAGAAAAAGCGGGGATCCATAATCAGTGGACGTTTGCACCCGGACTCAATTGATGAAATTTAGACCTTAAAATCGACCATTTCCAAGTTAAGAATTTACAATTATTAATTATTCTCATTTCCAATTCACGAGTTACGACCTCAATTGTTTTATTACCACCATCCTGCTACGGAACATAATTAATTAACATTGCTGCTAACGTGTTAAACTTCGATGGCATTCATTATTTAGAGAAACTACTATTTTATAATTATCATGAAAAACTTAACAAAATCAATATCTTAAAGACTTTTGCGATTAAAAATCATGGAAAATTTGCCGATCATAATTTAGAAAAATTGTGTCCTTGGTCGTAGGCCTTGGCCTCCAGAATTCCTGTCCTTGGTCTCGAGGGGGTCTGTCCTCAAAAAATCGGTCCTTCGCCGTGGCCTCATATTTTTTTTCGAGTCGTTGGCCTCGAAGGTTGTGTCCTCGACTCCATTTCTGCTAATTGCTAAGGCTGGCATTAGGGATGGGCATTTCCAGAAGGATCCAAATCACAAACTATGCGGACTCCAAATTGAAATATAAACCGGATAATTGAAACTGGTTTTAAATCAACGCAATCTCTTTGGTAAAAACTGTTTGCAGTTAATTTTTACATAAAAGTGTAGTGAGCCATTTTCTCTGTAATTGTAGGAGCGACGCATGCTCCCAATTTGCGTGCACTTCAATAACGCATGCTGAGCGCATGATTTTATCAGCTACGTGCTCAAAGCAGTAGTCTTTTTTTCAAACTAGAATAATGGCATCGCAAGCGGGGACTTTGCGAAAATATCTAACTATACTGAACTAAAGAACTTCACAATTGCGTTAAGCGAGCTTATTGTTGCTGAAAGTCGGATCTGAAATACATCGCTTTCAAATTTCGTAATGTTCCATTAACTTAATCAGGTTTGTGGTTAACGGCTTTCAAAATTTAAATGTCTAGAAAAGGTATTTATAAAATGTCAATCAAAATTTTACAACTCTGCTTAGTTCTCGTTTCAATTTTTAAGAAGTTTGTGGAATTTTCATTTAGCAGCGCAACACAATTGTTAACCCTAAAGAGCCTGGGGGGGGGGGGCCGAAAGTGCCCACGACCTCTACAAATGCATGCAGCTTTTAAACGACTGGTCCTATAGACTTCCTATTCTATGACTTTGTCCAAAATTTATTTTTCTAACTACCAATATAATTTTCAAATTGTTTGAAGGTCAAAAACTGCACTAATTTAATGATATTCTGAAAGTTATCAGAAAATTTTTGATACTTGGACATATTTTGTTTGCCTAATGTATTTGCAAATCTTCTTAATACTAGACATATTTAGACAGAGCAGTCGTGGCAAGCGTTGTGTTAACAAACAAAACTCTACAAGTAACAGCACCTTCGAAAAGTAAATAAAAACTCCTAACCAAGTTTGAATCTTTTTTCACAAAGCCATATATAACAAAAGTATAAACAAAAACTGCAAGAAAATTTGAATCTCTTTTGCGTCCGTACGCATAAAACCGTATTTTTCAAGGAAATTTTGGTAAAACCTGGTTCGCATTTTTTTAAATGTCCTTGGTGAATTGGAAGGAACTTCATCTCAATTTGATTTGTCCAGCAGCGTGGCTTTGTATAGTTCCCAGGGAGAAGTAAGAAAACGGTGTGAACATTGTAAGAAAGAAATCAGTGGACCCGGAGCTAAGCAAGCTAAAGACAATTAAGCTATCGAAAATTCTTAGCCAATGCCAAAGCTGTGGCAAAGCCGTATGTCATCGTCATTCAATGCGTTACTGCTTAGATTGCCGATAATAACACTACAGAGAGTATACCGGCTTAGCAGAGCTTGCCTTTTGGTCACTCCAAGTTTTTTTTTAAGCATAACATTTATAAGGATACGGAGGCCGGATTTAAGAAAATGAATCCCCAACTATTCCTACATAATGCCAAGAAGCTGCAAATGAAATAACCAGCCATTGTGTACCAAAAATAAAAAAATCATAATTATACGCAATACAAAAATCTATCGGTCTATCAATTCTTAGAGCCAAGGCTGTTACTAGTACTTAGCAAAGATATGATGCTACAAACTTTACGATTTTCTCAGGAGTTTTAAAATTTTAGGGTGCCAACATAAGCTTTTGTTAAGCGTAACTTGAGCTTCAAATTTGAAAATCGCTAAACATATCTGAGCATGATCTCCTAATATTTATATGCTTATAAAAAACATGTATCTTATTTCCTGCTGCTACATACAGTGCTGTGCTTTTGCATAAGATGCTTTTTGCACTGCGGTGATAAGACCGACGCCACTAATTTGTGTGTAAAAAGTTTTGTTTCTTTTATTGCAGAATCCAGGAAAATAAAATTCTGAAACTGCGTAAGTGCATATTATTGTCTGTCTACTGTCTACCAACCAAACCCAGATTACCGCTACATCGTAGCCTACGTTCTTCGTGTTTTAGTATTGGTTGCGCTATGCCCAGGGCCACCGAAAGGGAGGGGGCAGGGGGGTACAATGACAGCGGAGCCCATGGACTTTAGGGGGCCGGCCCATGAGCTTCAGCAAGGCCGTTGGCTTCAGCGAGCCCAGCAGAGGGCTCATGAGCTCGAGAGAGGCCCATCGAAATGACCCTAAGAAATCAGCATGTGAGGCCTAAAAACATTTTTTTTGAAGAACACCAAATTTCAACCGGAAATATCGTTAAAATTTTGGTAAAGGCCTTTTTTTTTTGGAGATCACGATAATAATTGGGACAAAACTGTGGCATTTTCTCCATCTGTTTTGGAGTTCACAAAACCGGAAATCCGTAATATTTGTGCTGGCCCCGGGCCCACGTTCGGCTTGCGGCGGCCCTGGCTGTGCCACCACAATAAAACCAGCGAAATATCACGAAAAATGCAGAATGCCAATCATTTAAAATTTTTACAAACAAAAAAGCTACAATAAGTAAAATTTCGTTTGCATATAGATTCTGCACAATGAAAACCTTTACTGTATAATATACCCGAACCAATTAATCGCTGATTTACATGCTCATTTTTTTCGCTTATTTTTGAAATGCTATGATGATAGAGCTCTGCTTTATATTGTTATACAGCTTGCATAGTATCGGTATGCACTTTGCTTGACGCTTTGAATGCAGTTTTTTGTGTTCTGTGTTTTGGATGTTTTCGCAAATTTACAACCACTCATTTTTTTTTATTGTACATACGTCGCATTTACCTGTCTAAAAAACGGTGTGTACATTTTATTAATAATCTTCTGATTACAAAAATCTTGATAACCTACGTACTATAAAACTACTTTGTTCATATTTATTTGCCAATTTGCTTTCGCCGTGCACGAGACACCAAAATGACCATGAAATCTTCGAGTCGCTGCCATTTGTTTTATTACATCTAGAAGAAATTCCCCCTATTTTTCAAATGCTGAATGCCAAACAAGGCAGCGCTGTGAATACTAAATTCTAAAATTTTTGGCATAACTCAACAAGGGATCAAACCCGTGTTTACAAGACTGCGAGACCAACGCTCCAGCCTCTACACGCCCCACGCTCCGTTCGGTAAACACGCTTTCAACCACCATGCTGAGCTAGTAAAATTATGCAATTTTTTTTTTTAGATAATCAAGCAAGCAAACTTGCATTGATTGTACAGTAAAGGAGTATTCATAGCTACGCAAATCAAGGCGCTGCACCAGATGTCAGTTTGCCACTATTATTCTAAGTCAATGAATTCATCTCTGTTTCTTAACCACAAAAATAGACAATAACAATGCCAATCCGCTTAGAATTTTTTTATATAATTTATAGTTTTATGTGCTTCTAGTAACGATAGAAGTTTTCTACAGGATTTCAATTCAACTAAAAAATAATTCAAACAGTGCCAAACTTATAGCGACATGATTATTACAAAACAGTATCATCATGATAAAGAAAGTCAAAACAGGAAATTTTATTAGCTAATTGGAAAAAGCATTTGAATTTGAAGTAGCGTTTTGCCAGCTTGGGATTGGCTGATTGAGTTCCTTTGAACTATCAAATTTTGCCATAGACCTATTCATACATTACCAGAAGTAATTTATTTTAATACGAGTGTATCAACAACCAAGTATCAACCAGAGCTGGGCAAGTCCGCAAGTTAGTCCGCAAGTCCGCAAATCCGCAATTGCGGACTAACAAAAGAAGTTGCGGACATGCGGACTTGCGGACTTTGGCAGTTGAAATTGCGGACTTGCGGTTGCGGACTATTCTTAATTTTAGTCCGCAATTCCGCAAGTTTTATACAAATATTGAAATTCCTTTCTATTTTTGTAAAATATTCATGTTTTTACCAAGTCAAACATTAGATATCAATTTAATTTTTTCGAGCTCAAGTTCGGCAAAAATATCAAGTTTTTCGAGTTCAAGCTGACAAAAATACTAAGTCTGCTTTTCGGCTTAATCGCTTTCTTTTTGTTGACATGCTGGTTTTTCAAGTTTGGCACAACCACCGACTTTTTTTGAGTTTAAGTTCGATTAGGCAGCCCTTGTTCAAAGTATGGCTTTGTTGTTTTTAACCGTGAGTTCACCAAATTAGTCACTGTTGTATTATTTTTTGTACTTGCAGCCAGTGCCGTCGCTACGGTGGGGCCCAGGGGCGCCGTACCCCCCAAACGACTGCTTGTGCCCCCCATTTCGGTACAGAATGCTGTTTTGGAGCATCACGTAACGACAAGACAACAGGCAATGATGGAAAAACAAATAATAATTTTCAAACATAATTCTCGTTTGAAGTTTTCTCGATTGTTTGCAAAATTGCTGGCCACCAACTGCTTTACATAAATGTGACCCAATAATCCGTCTTATTAACACGCCTTTACGGATGTGTAGCGGAATAGGGATGTATGCCTACAGAAGCGTTATCGATATTTCGTTAGTGATTATGACCAGAAAAAAAACGTGAAAACATTTCTTTAAAAGACCAACTGTTTTTTTTTAGAGCACACTCAAGATTTATTTTAGGTCGCAATCAGTCGCACAACCAGGGGGAAGGGGCTAAGGGGGCATCAGCCCCATTTGGCCAAGTTATTTAAAAAATATAACCAAAAAAGAATAAGCGTTTAAACGTGTTTTGGACTTGACCTGAAGTATACGGGGGCTCAAGAGACTAGACACTTAAATCTTTCAATGACTTCTGAATTTTAGCAATTTACTGTAATCATTGATATGGCTTTAAAACGTGCGAAATGTGATTTAAATGGCGTTATAAAATTGCTATTTTTGCCAAAAAATCGCAAAAATCACCCAGCAGCTGGGGGCTCTGCCCCTCTGTGACACGCTTGAGTTGCAACGGTTTGTTCAGCACGGGACCTACATTAGACAATTTTTGTGCAAAAAACATTTACTTTTGGTTCAAGCCCCCCTCTCTTAGCAAAACCCTGGTTGCGCTTCTGGTCGCATTCACTCCTGCAAACAGATTTTTCAAGCGATTGTACGGGGCGCAAACGAAACGAGCTAATAAACGCTACCGGGCTTACGTGTGTCTTTTTTCAAAGATGGATACAAAATAGTAGCTTTAAAATATCATTTTTTATGTGCAAAAGTTCAGTCCATTTTATAGTGCCCCCCATTTTCGGCTAGGGCCCCCTCACTTCGTTTGGTCTGGCGACGGCACTGCTGGTAGCGTGTGGTTATCTCGTTCCTACAGTATTTATAGAAACTAGAACTGAAAATTTAGTAATAAGTTACGATTAGTGATATGAATGTTTTTTTGCCTTTTACTACGTTTGCCTTTTCCTACCTTGAACATTTTCCTGCCTTGAAAAAAAAAAAATTGTTTAGAATATCTTGTTGTAAGCGAAAATACGGATTGTGCTTTGCTATTTGATGGCTTCTGACTGTAATCCAATGGTTTTTGTCTTCGGATCCCTAGAATCATTGTAGCATTTTTAAGGGTTGGTCGGTGGGTTGTGCATTATGCTTCCATGCCGTTTAGGCACCTATTGTATAAGCATAAGCGCAACCAGGAGGGCTGGGAGCTACAACCCCCCTTAGCCAAGTCCCTTAAAAACTTTAACCAAAAATACCAGCGTTTAAATCTATTTTGAGATAGACCTTAGAGTAAGAGGGGCTGGACAATTCTTAAGCTTGCCATTCGAAAAAGCAGCTCAATAACAAGTCATGCTGTTGTACATTTACTACAATCAACGTTGGTGAGTAATTCCTTTTATTGCGTGGAATGTATCCACCATACGCTTGCTATACTTCCCACAAGTCACAGCTTTTGACTTATGTTTGCTGATCAACTATGAGCAGTTCAGTTCGTGACATAGTTAATTGCAAAACTCTTCTACTCGGCTCAAAAAAGTTGCGGACTTGCGGTGCGGACTTCAAATATTACAAAGTTGCGGACTTGCGGTTGCGGACTTCAAGATTTACGAAGTTGCGGACTTGCGGTTGCGGACTTCAAGAATTTCGAAGTTGCGGACTTGCGGTTGCGGATTCAAGAATCCTGAAACGTCGTTGCGGACTTGCGGTTGCGGACTAAGCTTTTAAACGTGTAATTGCGGACTTGCGGTTGCGGATTAAGAAAATTGAAATTCGGTTGCGGATTTGCGGACTGCGGACTTAAAAAAAAACTTGCGGTGCCCAGCACTGGTATCAACTACCACACATAACGCACACTAAAATGTTTTGTCTATATTTCTGAATGGGGAAAAAAATTACAATACCACAAAAACCACAACATCTCATCGAAGCAATATTCGAACTCAGGACAAAAACTTTGGATCAAAATAAACAAATCCCAAAAACTGCTGCCTTCAGCCCGCTGTTTACACAACGCAAGTTGACGAAGTTGGTATACACAAGAGATTAAATTGAGTCGCCAAATAAAGCAAGAAGTTAATCGGATTAGTCGGCTTTCTGCGCGCATCAAAGAGCAATAAGCCAGTAAAAGAATATGTTGATGAGTTTTGTTTGAAGGCATAAACCGAGAAATTAAAAACCAAGATTTGATCACAAAAGAAACAAAATAACAGGTGTTGAAATTTCGCACCAGCAACAATTTTAACCACGATTCTAGCTTTAGCAGAAGCTAAGCAATAAGTGTTCAAAAATGGCGGGCAGTTTCGACCCCCCCCCCAAGCCTACAACAACTTTTAGAGCCCAGGCATTATAGGGTTAAATTTGTGGTTACAAACAAATATTTCGACAGTAACCTTTTGCTCCGCTTGAAACAAAGGACAAAACTTTTTGATCTGAAAATGCCAATATAATTTTTGGATTTTGCAACTTACATTATCTTGACCAGAAATTTGACACACTATCCTAAATATCAAATCTACACCCTCAACTAGCCCACATCATTATTTTTTTTAAGAAGAAATTTATACAGGCACAAGTAGGAACACTTCTACTGATTTTACTATGTTACTCAAAATTTAAGAACTAAATCAAAACAATGCCTGCCATAGCAATTAGCATGGAAAAAAATACGAACACAAAAAAAAATTTAGACACAAGAAATCAAATTCTTATAAATTTGTAAGTGATATTGCAGAGTCTAACTTTACGATGACTGCTTATGGAAAACATATTTATTAGTTTACTCTACTCTATGCTTTCCAGAACCCTAAGTGTAATGTTTGAAATCAAACAACTATTTTTACCAAAAATTATCTACTTCTTTTGTACATTATGCTCTTTTAGTTCATTTTAACAACTTGGAGGTTATTCGCTCTCAAAGTTTAGAGGTTCGAAAAGTTATCAAAATAATCAAGTAGCATCAATCAAAAAGCTATTAGGAGTTCTTAACAGTTGTTCACTTAATTATGAAATAAAATTGAGCGATCTTTAAAATCCCAGGACTTTATTACATCAGTCAACCTTTACACTAACCACGGCCAGAAATATGCATGCATTTTATAGCTATTTCTATTCTGAGAACGCTATACTACAAATTTTACAGCTATTCCACAAATTCTCAACTTCCCCATTTGAAGCAACTTGCTTCAAAAAACCTTTGCATTCCTGCAACATCAGTTTCTTCCGAAGGTGTTTCTCCAGTGCAGGCATGACTGTAAGTGAACTAAGAACGTAACTAAGTGGTGAACATTTATAGAAGCACTCTATGTCATGCACTGCAATGAAGTGCTGGGTTAATTCAGCCAATCGTGGAATAAATTTTTTCCGGATATCGGTGGTGGTTGACTGGTTGTTCACTTTTTCAGCAAATTAAATTAATTTAAACCAGAATAGGATTCGGTATTCTGGATTCGGTTTTTTGATATTCGGAACAATTCTAAAACGGCCAACTATTCTGAAATGCCTATACCTAGCTGCCATTGTTTGATTTGGTTCTTAAAATTTGAGAAAAATTAATAGAACTGTTCATACATGCGCTTATATAAATTTTTCTTAAAAATATTGTTGTGGGCTAGTCGAGGGTGTAGATTTGATATTTAGGATAGTGTGTCATATTTCTGGTCAAGATAATGTAAGTTACAAAATGAAAAATTATATTGGCATTTTCAGATCAAAAAGTTTTGTTCCTGTCGAGGCAAAAGGTTACTGTTGAAATGTTTGTTTTAAAGAGGGTTTTGTTTGTAACTGCAAATTTAACAATTGCGCTGCTAAACGAAAATTCAACAAACTTCTTAAAAGTTGAAACGAGAACTAACAGATGTTTAAAGGTATCTTTTCTAGACATTTAAATTTTGAAAGTCGTTAACCAAAAACCTGATTAAGTTAATAAAACTATATGAAATTCGAAAGCGATGTATTTCAGATCTGACTATCAACAATCATAAACACAGTCGCTTTACGCAATTGTGAAGTTCAATTAAAGCAATTGTGAAGTTCTTTAGTTCAGTAAAGTTTTGCGTAGTTCATTAAGTAGTTTAGTAAAGTCTTTAGTTTTGTAAAGTCAGTAAAAGCTTAGCTTAAAAAAACCTTTTTGCAACGTCCCAGGATATCGTTTGTGATGTCATATTCCAATTTGTTATCAAACTTTGT
The DNA here is from genome assembly GCA_963965965.1 of Trididemnum nubilum. Lineage (NCBI taxonomy): Eukaryota > Metazoa > Chordata > Ascidiacea > Aplousobranchia > Didemnidae > Trididemnum > Trididemnum nubilum. The sequence goes on from OZ014474.1 coordinate 24,825,401, forward strand.
CTTTTACCTATTGGGTTTGGTTTTTCTTCACTGCAACCCATCTCTGATTTTTGTTTGGTTGTGTATAATATTTCGCGATGGTAAAATTTATCAACAGTTTAGTCTATACTAATCCAAAAAACACTTTTGAAATTGTCTTTTCTCCAAGTATGTGTGGCTGACAAATTCATATTGTTTATTTCGTTAGTAGTGAGTATATTGTTAAAATCATTCAAAATAATCTGCCCTGCTTTTCAACTAGTGACTGAAGACCCAATTTTAGATCTTTGTTTGTGCATTTGTGTCTGATTAATTATTGGTTTTCGCAATCTTGTGACTTAAATTGAAAAGATTATTTGTCATTGTCTAATCGGTGTGTAAGTCAAATTACTGAGTAATTACTATCCTTTGTTCAAAATAAGCTGTTAATTAGCGCATCTATAAAGGCAGGATTTAAGAATCGTTGTGTTAGAAGGTTTCTTTTTGTGCATTATTTGTTTTTCGAGACAGCTGTAAAGTGGCAGCTGCCAACCTTTGTTTGTTAATTTCCGGCGTTTTGGATGCAAGACAATGGCGATCTACCACGTGCTATTAATGTTTGGAACTATTTAAACGTACTTGGAGCATGGGAGCTCAGAAGTGACAAAAATGAGTCAAGTGAACAGTGTCAGTTTTTGGTGATACGTGTTAAAAGCTGCTTAACTTGGGTAAATTGCGTTCTGCGATCCCTTCCTCTCCATCCTTGCCTATGGCTTTGACCCTTTCTCTCCATACTATTTGATTGTGGGGGAACAGTCTTGTAAATGGGATGAAAGACCCTGAATTGATCTTTACATTGCAGTTGAGACTACTTCGTTTTTTCTGTACTTTTCTTTATTCAATATAATAATAAATTTCATTAAAAATCAGTAAATCAAGTGCTCAGCTGTCAGAAGGATAGAGGGATTGGGAGAGTTGGGCATAGCTCTCCTACACGTTATTGAATTTGGCTATAATACTCCGCATCGTCGCCATGCAGAAAACGCAAAACGGTTTTGATTGGCAAGTTTTAGCAGATATTCAAATTTAAGAATTAAGCTTTAACGAGAAACGGTTTGGCACACTGAAATATATTGCAAGACCTGGTTATAAAAACTGTATCGTTCTTAACATGTATAAGTATCTCGTATTTTATAGCAAATCTGTGCTTTCATATCACATGAAATTCTAATTTTTTTTATTTTTTTATAAGTTTACTTTTTGAGCGCTTCTGCAGTAATACCAGGCTCTTGCTGTCACTGCAGAAGTATTGGCTCTTTACATTTCATATACATATATCTGTGTTTCTTATTTAATTTTGCTATGGTGCTACTAAACCTCCAGTATCCACATAAAGCACCGATATCCACAAAAATAATGAATAAGTAGCACATGCTCTTGCTAAACACTCGGCAATTAAGTATAGTGCGGGGAATGCAAATACTATAAACAGTGCAAAAATACGTCAGTCACTTCAGGTCAAAGCTCAATCATTGCGTTATTCCACTTAAAAAGCGCCATAAAACCAATCAAATTTTAAGAATGGTGCAACTGAAATTGAGAGAATGGTTAGATTAGAAACAACTTTTCCATGAAATTAATGTTTAATTACAATGCGATGCACCCGCTGTTGTGTTTCTCCACATAACTGTGGTTATTTTAACCGCAAAAGATAGGCTACTAGCATAGGATATGCTACTAGCAATTTCGGGTCAGAAAAAAAAGCAAACGCAAGCACGTTTTTAGCCAACGAAAACCAATGGATGGTACTTGCATGCAAGATGCTGGACCTGGATCCAACGAAAGAGCGTAGGGTGTGAGCCTATACTGCTAGCACTACCAATTTCAAAATAAAACGTCCAAATGCCAGTATTGTGAATTTTTTGTCTTAGCTATTCTAGGGTTCTCATACTTTAAACTTTTATTTTTGTTGTGTCAGAATATGAGGAATAACAAAATTGATTACTTACGGTATTATAAAAGCAGAATACAATGAAGATACTGTTACGTTGTGTACAACTCAGTTCATAAAAGGTTAAAGTCCTGCTTGATTGGCTTCACAGTTATCAGCTCTTGAATGCCGTTTCTACAGTCGATCAGTGCCAGCATCAACAAGAAAATTATCAATTCCTTCTACGTTTTAAACTAATATGAAGTAAATTTCGTATCGATATCACAATAAAATACTATAAAAGCACTACAGACTTTTTCTTACCATGGACACTAATTTTTTTAAAATTCAGGATAACCGCAGCCATGCAGCGACTCGCAACGCATTTGTGCATTGCGCTTTGCTTGGGCGACTTGTAAAATGCCTACAATTTGCTGTTTACGCGAGCGCGACTTTGCCCTGGGACTCTCGAGAAGTTGAAATTACCCTCGAGTAAGTGATCACAGGTGAAAACGATTCTTGCATCAAGTCGCGCAAAATATAATCGCAAATCGCAGGGGTTACTTACACTGTGATGATTCTTGCCAGACGCGACCGCAGCAAGTGAGTCTCGCCTCGTGCGAGTAACGATTCTGCGAGAGAAATTTTACGCGGAAAAAACTTCAAATTGCGTCACAAAAAAGTCACCCGTGTGAATGCAGCTTTAAAAAGAGATACTGCTTGAAATCGGTTTTGAGGAAGAAATGAAAACTATTTGAGGTTTTCAAGAGATGCCACAAATTTTTTCCACAATTCCCCTTATTCACGAAAATACGATTTAATCCGTTTGACTTTGTACCATTGGCAACTATGCATTTTGCAATTTTGTGACATCACCAAAGGCCTACTGACGTAGATCAGTGCTGGTAGTTTATGTCTACATGTACCAGTAGCAGTAGTCAAGTTTTTAAATTTGGTTACGCTACTCAGTGCTCACTCCCACCAGTTAGTAATTGCGTTTCCAAGTTTGCGAGAATATTTACAAAATCATGCCTTGAGGGATGCAACAAAATTGTGAAATACATGGTTGCCAATGGTACGGAGTCCTACGGATCAAATTATAGTTTTGCAAATAAGGAAAATTGTGGAAAAAGGTTTTGGTCACCTCTTTATTACCTCAAGTAGTTCTCATTTCTACTATGAAACCGATTTCGAGCAGTATCTCTTTAAAAGCGAGGCAACTGACGGGGCGATTCCCACTGCAGTAGCAAATTTTGCGATGCAATGTTGAATCTATTTATGCTATAAGAAAAATGCCTTGGAATACTCTCAAAACTAATAGTTGCCACTGTTTCAAAAATAAAAGTCTACAAGTGAGAGCAGGGGCGCCCGCAGAGGGGGCAGGGGGCACTTGCCCCCCCTGGATTATAAGTTGTGCAGTATTTTTTAATGTTCAGTTCGCAAAACATGTCTAAATATGTCTAAACTAAAACAACTCTTTGTGCAGACTTTTTACCTTGGTGCAAACATTTTTTGGGGGGGAGCAGGAGAAGAAGGATTTTTGCATTCATATCGCACTTACATACTTTTCATTGGATGGTACGCTCTAAATGTGCCGTACTTGAAAGGTACGGTATGTAGGTCAATAGAAGGATAATAAGCTTTAGAAGTACCGTACTTGAGAAGTAAAAAAATTGCTTTTTTTCCAAAGTTCTCGTTTTCCACACTTCAAAACAGATTTAACAGCATGCATATTCTAATAAAGGATTCCTGAATATCAGTTTTGCCAAGTTTGAAGCTGTTCTAATCATATGACGCTTCTTGGCCTTCTTGGGAGAGAGAGGGTAGAAAAAGAAATCAACGTCAGACCACCACAGCCCACAGGCAAATTGATGGACTGTAAGGTTACACAGTCATACCAATGAGAAGAAGCTCAAATTTGCGGATAATGCGCAATATGATATTTAGACAGCCTGTTTGAGGTTTTAAAATGCACGTAGCCTACTAGTTTCTGAAATGATTGGGTTCATACTAAACAGTAAAACACGACGCTGTGGTCTGTGTGCTCACTGAGCTGTTAACGCTTGGACAGGTTTAAACCAGCCATTGATATTGATGAATGATAAAAATCCTGACTAGCAAATGTCGGGTTGTCACGTCAAGTGTCACCTACTTGGCTGGCGGGAGATTTCGCACACCCAGAAGTCAGAACACGTATTGTACTGTAACAATTTACAAAAGCGTAGCATTTCACTGTACTAAAACAAGTAAAGGTAGGCTACGTAGCGTCGTCAGCGAGTTGCAAATATTATTACGTACCGTACTTGCATGGAAAGGTACGTTTAGTACACACTTTTAAACAGCGTACCAAAGTACTGTAACTGTACCTTTACAAAAAGCTCGTACCGCACTTTTTTCGCAAAAATTGAGGCTTGCTGTATCGTACTGCAATCCTTGGGCATAAGTCAGAGTATCTGCAATGACATATTCAAAGTTTGTCTTTAAAAAGGTTTGCTTAGTTGAGTTAACTTGTGCAATTAGCCGTAATTGAAGCAACATGGACATACGACAATTTTTAAGGCGAAAAGCAAGTGAAGACGTTTCAACTTCAGCAGCTATGTCAGGTTCATCTTCTGCAAAACAAAGTGATAGCATCGTGACCGATATCTGCGCAGTTGAGCTAAGTTCTGGTACAAGTGTTCACTTTACCTCACCTCACCTCACCGTAGCAGAGAAACCTGTTCTTAGTCTCCGACAACTTCTGGTGACTTTGCTGAAGATGTAGAAACTTTTCCACTGTCTGCAGAAGAAAACGTTCAGGAAAGCCATAACCTAAATAAAACACATACTGGTACCAGCCATTGTGTACAAGATTCTGCTTCTGATAATGTATCAGGGAATGAAAATGAAACTCTGCAAACCAAGAAAATGGGTTGCTTTATGCACAATCAGCAACACTGATCAACAGCTAGCCAAAAAATACCAGCATTTGACAGATCATTTTTGACCATCAGCAATATACAATTTCAATGAAGACAAGTCTTGAAATTCTAACCGTGCATTTCGACATGTTTGGCTAAAAGAGTACTCTTCTTGGCTTGTATATTCTCCCACCTTAAAAGGAGCTATTTACATTTATTGTATTCGTTTCCCACAACCGGTTGAGTGAGGACTTCAAAAAGGATTTATCATTAGACTGTTTATAAACTACAGAAAGTTTCATGAATTCGCCAAAGAGCACAGTAAATCTGCTTGGCATGCGGAGCTCAGATGAAGCGTCAGAATTTGCAGCGATCCAAAAACGGCAGAAAAAAGATGTTTTATGTCAAGTAAATGAATCCGTTATACGACCGTTGAACGAAACAGGCAAAAATTATTTCCAATTGTTTCCTCGCTGCTGTTTTGGGCCATGAACGACATAGCTATAAAAGGAAAACAGAGTGACGGAGGAAATTTCCAAGAACCACTTCGGTATTGAGTTGAAGCAGGCAACAAAGTCCTGGAAGACCATTTTGCAACATTTGCCGAAACGCAATTTACACTTCCCATATGGTCCAAAATGACTTGATTGGCATATTTGAAACAGTTCTGCAAAAAGATCTAACTGATGCTATCAATCAAGACAAATGCTCTGCTCTTTTTGCTGATGAAACGACTCACATTTTTGGAAAAGAGCAGCTTTCAATAGGGATTCGTTATTTAGATTTAAATAGTATACTTTGCGAAGAATTTCTTGTTTTTTGAACTGGGTGATAGAACAGCTGCTGGAATTGCAAATACCATGCTGAAAGCTGGAAATGAACTAGGAGTTGACATGAGTAAACTTATTGGGCAACGTTATGATGGGTGCTCTGCAATCAGGGATGCTACATGGAGTGCAAGCTAAAATACTAGAAATCTCTCCCAAGGCTCTCTACGTCCATTGCTCTGCTTATCGCCTCAATTTGGTTGTAAACTATCTCAATTCAGTTCAAACTATAAGAAACACTACAAGCACCATTAAGTCAATTGTGGCATATTTTCGCGAAAGTTCAAGACGAAAAGTATTATTTCCCAATTTGCCGATGCTTAGTGAAACTAGATGGACCAGCAAATACAAAAGCATACGAGAATTCAACGAAAACTTTTCTGCTATTTTAAATGCACTTGATGAATTAGTCAATTCCAGCCACTTCGGCACACGACAAGGTGCACATCAATTCTTATGTTGCTGCAAAACAACACAATTTTTGTTAAGATTAGTAGCATTCAGTACTTAAATTATAAAATTTTGCATGGAGGGAAGCTTTTGCAACCTTGATCCAAACTTTAGTGGAAATTATGTAATTCCGTCCCCGTAATTGAAGTGTTTTTTTCCCGAAACCAGGTGAGGACCAAAAAAAAAAAGTTTTCGCCCAAAATTAAAGTGTTTTTTCCCTGAAATCATGTGAAGACTAAAAAAAAAGGTCTTCACTGCTATTTGGGACTATATTCAGCCGGAATTTGTAGGATTTATTCGTGCTGTCTGGCTCTTGATTGTTTCATCATCCAGCGCTCAAATCTCGATGGGTGGACGTCTAAACCTTGATGGGGGGACGCTAACTCTCGATGGGGGGATGCGTTGCCCCGCGTCCTCCCTACAATTTAAGTACTCGTAACAATTGCCAACTATTCATCATTGTTGGAGCCACTGACCCAAAAACTTCTAGCTGTGAATTTGAATCTACTTGATGTGCAAAATCATGTTGGAAAAATTCTTGCAATTTGTCAAATGCATCGTGACATCGCTAAGGAATATTTTCATGAGAATATTTTTCAAGAGGTTTTAAAGCTGAGTGAACAACTAGAAATTGATTTAGTCATGCCCAGGCATGGCAGCAGCGGACAAAGTCAGGACCTTACAGCTCATTTCAGGCAACATTTGAATATTCCCTATTTGGATTCGCTGATTACCTCCCTAAAAACTCGCTTTTCTGATGATCATGTAATCACATTCAAGCTTTCGTGTTTAATTCCTTCACATTTAGCCACACTAAGCCGATCTGAATATGTACATGCTGTTGCAGAAATCAACAATGTGTATTCATAGAAAAATTTTGCCGTTGAAGCCATGATCTGGCATGACTACTGGTCAGCACTCACTCAAAAGCCTGCAAACATAGACGATGCTTTGCTTGAAACTGACTTTTATCCTTGATAATACTCGTCACTTTACCTGCAGCTACTTGTACTGTCGATCGTTCATTTAGCACTCTTCGGTGAGTGAACATGTGGTTGAGATCGATGAGAAATGAGCGGCTATCCACACTGTGCATGGCAAGTGTGCACAAAGAAAAAATCAAGAAAGACAAACAAAGATTTATTGGACGTGTCGTAGATAAGTTTCGGGAAGACAGAAGAAGGCTTCAGTTTTTGCTTAACAATGAAGCCCGCAGTTCTTCCGCATAAAACTGAGCGCAAGTTATGAGATTTTGTAGTTACATTAACAATTTTTTCGACTTGCAGCTTAGGCCTATTAATTTGGCAAACTGCAATAAGTTCTATTTTGACCAGTTAAGTACACAAATTTGCTCTTTAAACAATTTTGAACGAGTTTTACAAACCATCTAGTTGCCCTAGCTTTTCTTACACTCAATCAAGATGGCAGTACGGTCGTGGCTACCGAAACAACAAGGCCTCACGGGTGGTTTGTGACGTCACCAACAGTAGTCCGATTGATAGTCCTACTTTTCTGCGCTGTTGGTTTTGTTTGCTAACTAAACTGCAAAATCGCCTGGATTTGCATTGGTTTGTAGCAGGCATGTAGAAGCGTTGCAGTAAGAGAGTAGCAGTTTAGTAAAGTATTTTTACTCAGCTTATAGTTTTAAGTTAAGAAATACTGCAGGTTGTTAACCTTTACCGTGTTTAGCAATGTGTTTAGTGGTTGATATGTCAAGAAATTACCCAATTATTGCCGGTAACTAACTTGATTAGTACCACTACCAGTGTATAAATTATTTGCAGTGTAAGCCATTTCATTTTAGTATGAATCCTTAGCAGCCACTAAAAATACAATATGATTGGCAACGTGCGATAGTTATAAAAATAATTAGAATCACACTGAAAGGATCAGAGTTAGCAGAATCGCCCAAAATTGTGAAACCGTGTGTTAAAATCATTAAAAATAATCTGCCCCGCTTTCAACTAATGACTGAAGACCCAATTTTAAAACTTTGTTGGTGCAATTGTGTCTGATTAATTGTTGGATTTCGCAATCTTGTGACTTAAATCAAAAAGATTGTTTGTCATTGTCTAATCGGCGTTTAAGTTAAATTAATGAGTAATTATTATCCTTTGTTAAAAACAAGCTGCTTAGCTCATCTTCAAAGGCGCATCGTCAAAGACCTTCAAACGCTGATTAGACCGTATTTAGAATCGTTATAAGAATGTTCTTTCGTGCATTATTTGTTTTGAGACGACTGTAGAAGTAGCAGCTGACAACGTTTGTTTGTTAATTTCTGGCCTTTGATGCTAGACAATAGGCGATCCCACGTGTTTTCTACTACTTGGAACTATTTAAACCGGCTTGGAGGCTGAGAACTCAGTAGTGACAAAAATGAGTGAAGTGAACAGTATCAGTTTTTGGTGAGGCGTGTTAAATGCTGCTTAACTTGGGTCAATTGCGTTTTGTGACCCTTACCCTTCCTATTCGTTCTTGTTCATGGATTTGACTATTGACTGTGAGGGGACAGTCTTATAGATTGGAAGAAAGGCCCTGAATTGGCCCTTGCATTGTATTTTGAGACTACTTCGTTATTTTATTTTTTCTGTATTTTTCTTTATTCAATATAATAATAAATTCCATTAAAAAACCAAGAAAATCAAGTGCTCAGTTGTAAGAAGGAATAAGGGATTGAGAGAGTTTGGCATAGCTCTCCTGCACGTTATTGAAGTTGGCTATAATACTACGTATCGTTGCCCTGCAGAAAACACAATACGATTCGCATTGGCAAGTCTTGACAGATATTCAAATTTAAGAAATAAGCTTTAACGAGAAACAATTTGGCAAACTGACGCATATCACAAGACCGGGTTAGAAAGACTTTATCGTTTGTAACATCGTGTTTGCGTAAAAGTTTTCAATTAATTAAATCACGTTTATTAATGTGTTGTGTAAAATCGCTTGTAACAAGAACGTCTACCATCTTTTGTCTGCATCAGCATGCAAGCAAAATATTCAATGTATGAGTTAAGACAAGAATACATCAGTTGTGCAGATGTAATACTGCCTTTGTTTTCAGTTTACTCCTGTTGTTGTTACAGGACAGAACTTTAATTTATGTAGTTAAAATCTGTCAAACTACTCTCACTATGACTTTACCTCCCGTAGTGATGCCTTATAGATGTAGTTGAATAAGTTGATTATGGGATAATTTTCAATTCCAAATGGGTTTATTTTAAACTGCTGGTGGAAAGCTGAGAAAAGCAACTTTTGGTGCTTTGTTATACCACACTATGGTCTTCAAGAAATATCTGAGTATTGCATTTATGAACTCTGAGCAAAATATGTTTTACTTGGCAAATTACTAGCCGATTCATTAGAATCCGATTTGAACAGTACAGACAGCTTGCTGGTGGAAAATTGCTATTAAGGAAGACATTAGCTCTGATAACAACACCATTTCCGTTATTGCTCATATTGGCAGTAATTGTTGTTATAACATCAAGAAGAAATTGAATTGCGAGGATATAAACTTCGCACAGTGTCCATCTAGCGATGAGGATGAAACCAGCTTCAATCATTTTTTGATCAGAGGCATAAGTGGAGTAATCTTTCGTGTTCTAATGCTGACATTATGCACATAAGACGCATTAGCTAAATCGTAATCCAAAAGATTGCAAGCTTTGAGGAATTTCTTCGGTTTAATTGACAACGTGCTCTTTCCTTAAATTTATTTTAGCCGCACTGGATGATGAAGTGAAGTGCTGTTACTCGATTTCTTTGTTCTTTTTTTCGTTCAATCATGAGTCAATTCAATTGATTAAAATTGAGTCTACTTGTGTCAACACATTACTGAACAATATTGCTTTATAAAAACCGATGTGTTAAGGGCCGAAAAGTTGGCAAAAAGAAAAAAATTGGCAACTCTTCAATAGTTTATTTACTGTATAATACCTTACAATCGTTCGATATTAACTATTACGCAGTACCGTAACGTTTTTTTCTTTTATTAAATTGTTTTTTCTCTCATTCGATTTTATGTGCAATAGCTACCATCAACTTCTGTCAATGCGTTGCGTTGAAAATCTAGTAGATAAATTGAAATGGCATGAGTGTACTAACTGTAGTATTGTACAAAATAATGTATACTATGTTTTTGTTTTCCTGCAAAAGTTACTGGAAATGAGCGTGTAATTTTGTTTTTAGTGTTGTGGTCAGCTATATGTATTAGTTAAGTAATTTCAAAAAGAAAATAAAACCGTCTGGGACCATTTTCAACATAAATTTTAAGCTAAAATAATAACTCTACCATGAAGGTTTGTCGCTGAGATCAAGGTTTGTGCTGTTAAATACTTGGTTTATTGTTGCAATGTCTAATTTTGCAAATCACAATACTCTATTACTGTATTTGTACTGTAGCCTGTATTTAGTATAAAAGCAGTATTTGTTGTTACACATTAATTGTTTGAGTTGTGATACTCGTTCTCTTATCTGTAGTACTAGTTGAAGTATGATTAACTTATACAACTTCATAAATCATTACGTGTTTTACTAAGCTAAGATCAAAAACAGGATGTTTGTTTATTTGAATTTTTCATTATTACAAGAATATGGTATATCATTATACGCACCCATAGTTTTTGTCATATATTTGTTTATTTGAATTTTTCAATGTTACAAGGATATGGTATATCATTATATGCACCCACAATTTTTGTCATGAATTGTGTTCATTATATTCTTAATTACAGTACAGTACTTAAGTTTAAGTGTTGACTAATGCAGTTTTTCACCGCAGCCACCTACCTCAAGCATGCAAAAAGCTTCGCCAGACGTACTACTCGCTATGACGTCATTGCTTCTTTCAAAACAACGAGAGAGGCCTTGTTGTTTTGGCGGCCACGGTACGGTACGTTACGATACGCAGATACGGTACGCTTCAATTTTTGCTAAGAGGTACAGTAGGCTGGTACAGGACGCTGGTACGGTGCACCTTTTTTGTAATGGTACGGTACGTTGGTACAGTACGCCTTTTATGTAATGGTAGGGGTACGGTACGATGGTACGCTGTTTGAATTAAACATCTCAGACTTTTCATACATTGCACCGGATTTTTGCATACAGAGGCAAAAAGCAGTTGAACCGACGCTAAATGTGTGAATTGAGATCGCTGATTTATAGACTAGTGATTTTAAGGTCAGTTAAAGTTGCGAGTAGTTAAAAGCAAGAATGGCAATACAGTACGGTACGTAAGTACGGTACGCCTTGATTTTTGCTAAGAAGTATGGTACGATGGTACGGTACGCCTTTTTTGTAATGGTACAGGTACGGTGCGTTGGTATGGTACGCTTCAAAAATTGAAATGAAGTGCGGTACGCTAGTATGGTATGGTACAGTTCAAAGTGCGAGGTATGTAGTACGCAAATTCTGAACGTACCGTATCAGACTGTCATCCTTGCATTCAATATTTTTGTTTATGCGAAATGTTTTCTGTTGTGATATTTTTGGCGAACCATAGATAAAAATGTTGCCCGGTTGCTACCGCTGCTAAATGACAGTTATGATAAAACATCCTTCATATTTTCAAAATTAACCGGACAATTGTAAACGCATTGGTTCCAAATTGCAACATAAAAGCAGGTTTGCAGTTTTATTTTGTTGGACCTTGCAGGTAATGAATAAGTTGCTTGCCCCCCCTGGAAAAATTTCTGCGGGGGCCTCTGAGTGAGAGGGAAATGCGACTGATTTGCCAGGCGTATTATGTAAAACCAATACAATGTAATACCAAGGCGTATAACTACCAACAACTAGGCAGTGCAACGTCATTGTTTGGCTACGATGTTGAAAATAATACGTGATACGTCATTGTAAGTTCGAGTAGTTCCGTTTTAGCGAACAAAGCGCGTATTTAAGGCTAGATAAGTGAATCCATTTGCTGGCTAAGTCTAGTGCCGAAGTGGCTATAGCACAAAAGCTGAAAAGTGTTTTCAAATGTATAGGATATTGGTGTACTAAGTAGTACAAGAATAACTGAAAAGTTTGACGTCCTTCGTGGTCGACTCCTGGGAAATCATAACGACTTCCATTTTTGCTAAAGTTTGCAGCATCTCTTTAGTTTGAACAAATAGTTAGTACAAGAATATTGCTAAAGTTTGCAGCATCTCTTAACAGAGCCAATAAAATGATTGAATCAGATTTTGAAACGAGAGAAGCTGAATTACAACAACAACTGAAGCAACTATGCGACTGCAACGGCAGAGAAAACCACCTCCGTGAATTAGCATTCATATTCAATAAGTTGGGTTTACTTTATCAATGTCGATCCCCTGACAAGATCAGTTTAATCCAAAGTGCAGCCTTGTTTAATGCAGCCATTGTAAGGCATCCTGAAAACCCGAAGTTTCAGCACGATTTGCATCACCTTTGTACACATATACTGACATGCCCTAAAGCAAACGAAAAGGTTAGTTTACCTGAAGTTTCACAAACAGTTGCGATCCAAGTCAGGGAAATGAGAATTCAGGCCAGTAAAAACTTGAAACTAATAAATAAAATCTCAGAAAACTGGAAAACTACTGAAAAACTGACAAAAGAAAAAGACTATTGTAACAAAGTTAAAAGTTCGCAAATAAACGTATCACTCAATTTCAAGCAAATCATGGCATTGATTTCTAAGAAATGCATTGAAATAATGGGCCAACCACCTCGCGAATTCGCATTAGCAGGAATGAGATCACGGGCAAGAAATGAAATATCACCCTACTTTGCTTTTGAACATGTTTTAACACTAAACAATTTTTGCTACAAACAAGAACAGCAAGGGGTTAAAAAGGCCAAGGAATATTTTCGCCGGTATTCGGTGATATCTCTCGTCATTGTCATCAATCTGCAGGAGACAAATCTTTATAGCGTTTGCATTCCTTCTTTAAACGACCATAACAAACCAGGAGGTAACTGGTTTCATGATCGGTTCACAGCTCAAGGTATCTCGTTCGATGGCATGATGCCTCATGCGTATCATTTCCGCTAGGGAAAACTCGTAAACGTGAAAAGCAACCATGGACAACAGAATTGATTAAGCATATCAATGAAATGGTTAAATTTTTTGAATTTAAAGACATCAAGAAAGGTTACAAACTTGGTGACCTTTTAACAAAAACTTGCTTTATTGGTGGCTCTGAAACAATCTATCAACTGTTTTCGAACTCTGTAAGAGCAGTTTGAAAGCGACTGAAGAAGAACAGTGCACAAGTATACTGAAGCAACTTGAGGAGGATTTGGACAATTTGAACATGTACGGTGGCCTTTCTGCTTTCATTTTCAACAAGAACATCAAGATTGAACAAATAGTTTATCGAGGTATCACGTTGTTCATTTCAGCATTGGGTCGCTATCATGATTTGAATGAACGCTAATGCTTCGAAATAATAGGTGAGCTTCAAAGGAAAAAGATCATAAGCGATTTCACTGCCCACAAATTCTCAATCGCCGTTGCTGTTGCATGTCATATCCGATTGTTTTACTACACGTCAAAAAAACAACAGGATGATAAAATCCACTAGGAAGGCGATTTTGGAGGCAGATAAAAGCTCAAAGAACTGACCAAAATTGTCAGCATAAACACTTTTATGGATTCCTTGCAAATCGCGTTTCTTTTGCAGTTATTACTGATTGATGAAGATTTAGAGCTGAATGCATTTGATTCTTATTATTACAGAAATATATCTACCATTCAAATGGGTATTTTAAACAGTCATGACTTGTATCACGACGCTATTAGACTGGGAAAAAACACAGTTTTTCATCGAAACGATTGGCAGGTAATCTACCATTTGGGTCGTGCATAAATGTCATTGGCACTGGATGACAGATGTCTAAAAATGCACCAAAGAATGCAATCGTGTGTGGCTTTAAATAACCCGATGATTGTCTACAACGAATGAGCTTCCCTAATGGAAAACCCTGACAAACATATACTTGTAGCATAAAATATTAATGCTTTACTAAAATCGAGTTTGCGAGCCGAGGCAGTAGACGGATTTTTAAGAATAAAAGCTTTAAATGATCTGCGTTTATCGCGTTTTCATGAATCTTTAAGCGCATCTCTTGATCTTCTGAAACGTTTCAAAAACATGAAGCACTGCGTAAAAAAGAAGTTTCATAACCGGGAGGTTGCGACGGCTATATACGTGACATCGCTTTTGCCTTAATGGGCTTGAAAAAAGATGAGCAATCCCTACATTGGGCCTTAGAAGGAAGAAATTTATTGAACATAGTTGAAACCAGTGCCAGCAATTATGACTGGTTCATCCACATTATTAGTTTTCATCAAATCCAGCCAACAATGCGCGTTCCAGATTTTAGTGAAAGACCTAGTCTAATCCAAACCGGATGCTTCACCACTACCACAGGCAGGGCATGGTACGGAATGGAATGGAAAATGGAATGGAAAGGAAATTTCCTGAGGTGGGCACAGATAACATTATATCAAAAGCGCAACGCAACAAAGCGCACCGATCTTTTCAACCAGTAAAAGCGCATTTAATTTTTTTGCTTTCTGAAGTGCAGCGCAACTTCCGCAATGAACGTTTTGATTCAGTTGAAGCGCAGCGCAATTCCGCAATTGCGGAACGATATTTTCGTACCAAGTTAAAGCGCAACCTAACTTCCGCAATCGAAATTTCACAACACAATGCAAATACTGCGTTTTTTGCAATTTTAGATTGAAAAAGATTAAATAATTTTCTAAACAAGCCCAAAATTTACCAATATTACGATGGAAATGGAGCAAAATTAAGTTCAATGTATAGAACTGCGCTTTAAACCGAAAAAAAAATTTGAATGCGCAGCGCAATTAAAGCACAACAAATTTTAAAGGCTTTATTCCTCAACGCAACTTTCGCAATATTTCAAACTAAAAAATTAAAGCGCAACGCAACTTACGCAATTGCGGAAGTTGCAAAAGTTGCGCTTTGTGCTTCTAATTGTGCTTTGCCCACCTCTGGAAATTTCGGTATGGAATATGGAAGATGCCAAAATGGAATGGAATGGAAGATTTCAAGAATGAAATGGAAGACAATCTTCCATACCAATTCCATACTAGATTTTGTGCATTGTATTTACAGAAAAATACATACCGATGTCGGGTGGTGATAAATAATATTGTCACAGAAGTATTCAACTGCACTATCTACGTGTATTATTTGTCGACAAATCACGTTACTTTGATTGTTTATATTGCGCAAACATTGTACGTATTGTATCATTGTAAGTACATTGCACTTTGCAGCATTGATGTTATAGTTGACAACTTTGATAGGTTTGACTTGTTTTTTGTTTTTTTTTGAGATTGACACTTTGCCAAGTCCTAAATTTTGTTTTCTTACATCGTCACGAAAACTCGTATTTGCTATTTCATTCCCGTTTCAGCTTAATTTTATTAATAATTTTTAGTTTTTCAGCTTACAATAATTCTTTTTGGTGTCAAAGCTTGGTATTTCTATTACGGTAAATGTTTTTTAGCTGTTTGGTTACGACAAATTTTATACTTGATATGAGAGCAAACTTGTACGGAAATTATTTAACCATAGGCGTAACCAGGGGGCCCAGGCACTCTGCCTTCCCCCAATTGAAATGCTACTAATGGTAAAAATGATGACACGAAGCCTATTTATTCAGTTTTTTTAGCATTTTTTGGACGCAACAGTACATGCGTACAACAGCAACTAGCAATAACTTAATATTTACGACCAGGGGGCCAGGACCCTCTCAATTTAAATTTTTGCCAACCAATTTAAATGTCCAGGCCGGAAGAAATTTAGTGTTTTTGTTCTAGACGGTGCAATCTCAGGTCGTCATCTAATTCTTATAGGCAATAGTATATTTTAGGCTAGAATTGCAATAACATGATTAGCAACCTTTTATTGCATCTAATGTACCAACTTGAAATAACTTTAGATTCCACCTTCACCACCTACCAACTTTAAATAACAATCCACCTCCATCTTGTCAGTTTTCATGCAACAAAATGCTTTTGAAAAATAACATAGCGAGAGGAAATGCTTATTGAACAAATTATTGAAGTTGAATCGAGGGTGCCTGGACTTCTGGTCGTACATATTCCTAAAACTGGTTGTTTTCATGACAAAAAGAAAATCTTCAAAGGCGAATCTTCCAGTGAATGATTTAATGCTAAAAATGTTGCAGAAACCAATGTACCTTGATTCCCCTGATCAGGCCAAGTTACAAAATTTAACCTCAAAATGCAAGATTTTAAACGTGTTTTGGACTTGACCTGAAGTAAAGGGACAGATTTGTTCAATTGGCTTCCGAATCTCAAAAATTTTGTTCTTTCAAATGACTTTGAAAACGTACGAAATTTGATCCAAACGGCATTAAAATAGCCATTTTTTCCAAAAACTTACAAAAATCGCTAAGCGGCTGGGTGCTTCGCCCCCAGACTGCCATAGCCTCCGCCGGCTGGTGGCTCCACCCTTAGGCCCCGCCTGTGACACGTCTGAGTTGCACTAATTTGCTCACCACGTCTCCCAATTTTGATATGTAAGTAAAACTTTTTAACTTGCGTTTTTAGTCTTCTCCCTTTAGCAAATCCTGGTTACGTGCTAAATCAGACCGCCAGCTTTTGATCTTTCATTCTTTGTCCCATAAAAAGTCTCTCTTTTCAAAAATTTCTGACGACATCATTGCATGTGATTTATGGTTTAGCTCTCCCCCAATCCAAAATCCTGGCTACACCTATGCATTTAACCATGTTCAATACCAAATACCATACATATCAATGCATACCAGATAACGATTGATACATCTTAGTATTGTTGATGCACCTTTACAAGCGGTTGCTTACAACATTGCAATGATGCAAAGCAGCAAAATATACGTTGCATTGCTTCCAGTCGAAAAATTTCTTTCGTATGGAAGTATGGAATAGAATATAGAAGAAAATTTTAGTATGGAATGGAATATGGAATGGAAGATTTTTAGTATGGAAATGGAATGGAAGAAAATTGCCAGTATGGAATATGGAAAAATCGTCTTCCATTCCATTCTATACCATGCCCTGACCACAGGTATAAATGCAACTTGCTTCACAAACAAACGGCAGTTTCAAAAAACTGATGACAGGGTCACAGCTGAAGACAGAAATGTTAGCTTAGATATATTTTCTCGTGCTAAGATCACCACTATCTTGTTAGGCAAACGCAGCACGCCTGCTCGCTTTTAGATGTTGTGGAGCTGCTCTCCTGACCATTGTTCAAAAAAAACAAAAAAAGGATATTTTATTTTCTGATGATCTTTTAGAAAACGAAAATTGCGTGAGATTTTATCGACTGATTTAAAAAATTCATGCTATCTAGTTTATCTTCATTTGTACAAATTACTTGCACAAATGTAATCATTTGTACAAATTACAGTTAAATACCGGTAAATTGCCTGATTTACGCAGAGTTGACAAACTTGAACTACATGGGAGCTTGCGAACATGCCCATTAAACCACCGACACATGTCGAATAAATAAATCTTATCAAAAGCTCTTCGTTTTTCCGTCAAGAAAGCAATTTAAAACTGATTTCTCTTTGGGCCCCCAAGATGGGTTGAAACCCCTCAACAGTTTCAAAATTTTATCAACCACGTAGCTACTGATCCTAATAAAAAAATCCTAGTAGCTTAAGCCATCTAAAAATTAATTGGTGGAGGGCACATCTGATAGGTCCCCAGGAGGTGGCTTCCAATACCATTTCCAAAATGTTTGTCTTTTAAATATCTTTAACATTAAAAACATTGGCTCTCTAAATCTTTTGTTATATATCAACTGATATCAAAAAAATTAGCTTTCTAGCTTAAGCCGTTCAAAAATAATTTGGGGGGTTCTCGGGGAGGCTGGCACCCTCAAGTTGTGCTAAAATATTTGTCTTGTAAATATCTTCTGATATGAAAAACAATTCTCTCTCTTTAAGCTATCAAATAATTGATTTTTGGGGTTACGATTTGGCAGATTTCCAGGTGGGAAGTAGCGACAAAAATATTTCCGACGACAAAATAACGTTTGTAGCTCAACAACTTCGCACAAAATTAGGTTTTGGAGTTTAAGCGTTTAGAAGAGCACACAAGATTTAGACAAAAAAAAACAAACTTCGCGGCCAATAGTGGATTAGTAAGGATGAAAGGATATATTGAGATATATTACTCTTTGAATTTTTTACCGTACCTAAGCCGTTTAGGATTGTGACAGTGTTTTTGCCAAACGTTTAGATCGGTTTTCGGGCCCTAAAAACAAAGCCACATGACCTACTGCCTCGAAATTTGGTGCAAACAAAGATCTTGCTAATCTCAAACTGCTGTGCAAATTTCATGTAGCTAGACCAGATATTTTTGTACAAGATCAGATGCGAAGACTTTTTTCACGCTTGACCAAAGAAGGGGTAATAACGTGGTAATGCTCTAGCCGCTTTTGTGAAATTATTGGATTAATGGCAATTATTGGCGATAATCCTATCACTGCACAAAAGCAGCTAAATTGTAACGCCATTACTACTCCTTCTAATGTCAAGAGTGAAAGAAGCCGTGCATCCCCTTGTTGTTTGGAATCGCTGGCGAAATCTAACCGTACTCGAGTTATACAATAAGCAAAAGTCGAAAATTTTGTGCTCTTAACTTACAAAATGGCAAAGTAAAAATTAAGAAACACGCGACGCTAGCGTCAGTCTGTCCAACTACTGCGTCTTCTTACTTAAAAACACCCCAGTACAAAAACAAACAGAACTCAACAATCTATTAAATATTTCTGAGTGAAAATTTGGAATTCCATTCCTTAGGATATTACTGTACATTTAGAGACCATTCAAAAAGTTTTTGAAAATAAAAATTCATTGAACGTTTCATAATAAAAGTCTTTTTGCGGTTATTTTGAATCGATGCAAAGTGAATTAAATTGATTTTTTGTACATTACAGTATAACCTCTCAGTCAATAAAATTCCTCAATGTTGTTGGCCTAAATAAGAATGCATCAGTGTCACTTGTTTTTTTATCTATTTTTTTTACTATTGATTCATGCTACAGATTTTCTCAATGCAGTTAAATTCCTCTTTTGTTGTTTTACATCACGTATGCTATTGATTTTTTTATGGTGTTAAATCATACCTGGTGAAAACGGGAAAAACCCGGATCCTCCAACATAGGCGTAGCCAGGTGTTACGTCGCGTCAGCTGCAGCCGATACTGAACCTGGCCTTGTCTGCTTCTTGTCGAGCCGTGCATCCCTACCCTTTGTATTGCTGCTAACACGTGATGTTTCACCTCACAAGAACCAGCCAGTTTGCTACTTCCTTCGCTTTTCGCAATTTGTATAATTGGTAATCTGCTTCCTTTCTGCTTGGCGTTTTGCCAGCTTACTGCTTGCCTTTTCTCGATTTACACTCATTCTTTTTCTGACTGTGGTCTTGGCAACTGCTATTTTCTCTGAACTTTCCCACCTGGAATAATTTTCTATTTTGGATACTTCTCTTGCAACTGGCTGGAAAAACTATTTCGGTACGTATAAACGTTTATTTATTTGTTGTTCGTATGTTTATCAATTATTTAGGTACTATTGTTGAAAGGTAATTTCTCGACCCCCTGATAGTTAAGGATTTATATTTGCATGTTAGCTTTTCGTCCCTCTTTATTGTGCTAATCTTTCCACTTGTTTCGTAAGTTTACTCTAGGTTTAGAATTCTGACCCTTCAGCTCCTATAGCCGGGTTTTTGTTATTTTTTAGAAACCGCTGTGATCGCTCTGATCGCTCCCATCCTTTACAACAAAGTGGCAATTCAATAAAAAGAACTCGATACAACAAAGTGGCAACTCAAAGAGCGCGTTTTGAATTATTAGTGTGAGGCTCAAATCTCCACAGCCAGTTGTAAAAGCTTAAGTCCTTACACCAGGATTTTTGATTGGGGAGGGGAGCAAAATCACATGCAATGAGGTCATGAGAAATTTTTGGAGGAACCTTTTGTGGAACAAAGATATCACATAATGGAAGATCAGAAGCCATGGCTTGTTTTGGTACTTAACCAGGATTTTGCTAAAGGGAGAGGGCTTAAACCAAAAGTTAAAAAGTGAAAA
Organism: Trididemnum nubilum; assembly: GCA_963965965.1. Lineage (NCBI taxonomy): Eukaryota > Metazoa > Chordata > Ascidiacea > Aplousobranchia > Didemnidae > Trididemnum > Trididemnum nubilum. The sequence continues at coordinate 24,845,570 of OZ014474.1, forward strand.
TGTCAAAATTGGGAGATGTACGAGATTCTCGTATGTAGAGTAAACTAACGTAACTAAAGCGTATCACAGACCGGCAACGTATCAAAGACAGCCGCCGCTGGGCGATTTTTTAATTTTTTTGGAAAAAAAGCTATTTTAATTCAATTGGGTCGCATTTCGCACGTGTTTAGAGCCATTTGAAAAAACTAGATTTGTAATATTTGAAAGCCAATTGAAAACATTAAATTGTTCAAATCTTTTTTTTTTATTGTACAATTTAAGTCCAACACACGTTTAATATCTTGCATTTAGGGTTAAATTTTGTAAATGATTTATTCCGAGTAGGAGGAAGTAAGATACATTGCCTCCTGCAATATTTTAGCAGTAAATAATAATCCGCTCGAAGATTTGCCTAAGAGAATTTTTTTTAGTCATGAAAATAACCAGTTGTAGGAGTACATGTACGGCCAGGGGCCCAGGCCCCCTCAATTCATATTCAATAATTTGCTCAATGAGCATTTCCCTAGCTAATTTTTTTTTCAAAAGTATTTTGTCGCGTAAAAACTGGCGAGGTAAAGGACTGGAGGTGACTTGCTTTTGAAAAATGGTACAGTAGATGATTACGCCTACTAAACCATATTATTGCGTGGGATGGATTTTCTGCTTTGCCTAGTAGTGCTCTGATATTTGTATTTTGTTGTATTGTAGAAACCTTCGCTTTTCGGGTAACTGCTCGACTTGAAGACCCAAAATCAGTCACTTCGCAGCATCCTTGTTGTGTTTTTGCATATTTTACTTGGTGTGTTTTATTGATTATTGATGTGAGGAACAAACAAAAATACATTGCGCGGAACCCCTGGAACTTTGGGGATTTTCGCACCATCTTCCTGCCAAATGTACGTGAAGAACAAAAAATTCTTACCGTCTGAGCGCGTGGCCCATGGCACTGTACCATATGAAAAATTTAGCCTTAGTTATTGCACTACGTTCATAAAAAGCTTAGATGAGGGCCTGATGTTGCAACTTTAGGACAAAACTCCTAACTTTACCCGGAATATGCATTAAAATTGCTTGACAAAAATTGAGTTGAGGGGGATCGGGTCCCCTAGTAGTCAATAAACTTAATGTTAGTTACTGTTGTACGCGTGTAATGTTGCACTCAAAAGAAATTAAAACTGAAGAAACAATAGACTTTTTGTCACAGTTTTATCATTGGCGGCATTTCAATCGGGGGGGGGGGGGGCCTGGGCTCCCCCAGTAAGCGTCTATGCCCTCCAACATTTTTCAGGAGTTTCTAGGGATCCTAATATATGCGTTTGTTTCTTAAATGCTACCACTGAACCAGGAGAGGGCCAGATCTAGATCCACACTTTTTAACTGAATGAAGGATGAGAAACCCTACTCTATGCACTGACTTTTAAATTAATAACTCGAAAATAAATTTATTGGTAGTGTAATTTCTAGTAATTGGAATATGACTGGGTCAATTCAGGGCCGTCGCTACGGGGTCGGGGTGCTGGGGTTGAAGGGGGCCATTTCGGTTTATTTAAAATACTTTTTTGAAACACCGCGCTACAAGACAGCAAACAATTGGAAAAAGAAATAACAACGTTCAAACATAATTCTCGTTTGACGTTTTCTCGATTTCTTGCGAAGTTGCTGGCAACCAACTGCTGCACATGAATGTGACGCAATAATCCGTCGTATTAACACGCCTTTACGGATGTGTCGCGGAATCGAGATCTAAGCCTACAGAATTGTTAAAGATAGTTTGTCAGCGAAACGATATGATCTGAAATAATACGTAAAAACATTTTTTTAAAGGCCAGCTGTTTTGTTTTTTTTAGAGCACATTCAAGATTTTTTTTAGGTCGCAGTCAGTTGCGCAATTAGGGGATGAGGGGGCTTCAGCCCCCTTAACCAAGTCACTTAGAAAATTTAACCCAAAAATGCAAGCGTTTAAGCGTGTTTCGGACTTGACCCAAAGTAAGGGGGGTTGAAGGGGCTAGCGGCAACTTAATTCTTTTAATGACTTCTGAATTTTAGCAGTTTATTGTAGTTATATTCACATGGCTTCAAAAATATGCGAAATGTGAAATGCAAAATGTGATTAAAATGGAGTTACAATCGCTATTTTTTGCTGCAGATCACAAAAATTGCCCAGCAGCTCCCATTCTGTGACACGCTTGAGTTGCATTACTTTGTTCAGCACGGGGCCTACATTAGGCAATTTTCGTACAAAAAAATTTACATTTGGTTCAACTCCTCCCTCTTAGCTAAATCCCGGTCTGCTGCAGATAGATTTTTTAAGCGATTATGGGCTAAGAAACGAGCTAAGAAACGCTGCTGGCCTTATATGTCTCTTTTTTCAAACATTATTACAAAATTTTTAAAGTAGCGCATAGTTTGTAGCAGTGCATTATCAGTTTTTACGTGCAAAAGTTCAGTTTATTTTCGTGTCCCATCACTTCGTTTGCTCTGGCGATAGCACTGGGTCTGCACCAGCGTCCTGCCGCCTCATCGTGGTGATGCAGTCCCCTACCCAATGGGGATGGGTCGAAATGGCAGGACAGATCTACCGAGGGGCTCGACCAAAAGGTCGCCCCCATTGTATTGGACTGTTTTTTCGCTGAGCTGCCCGTTGACCGGTCACAACTGGGCGGCTCCTCTTCTAATTGACCGTACTCCCTTTCAACATTTCCTAATCTTGGCTTTGCTCCTAATTAGTGGCAATGTCCATCCAAATCCGGGCCCCATCCGTAACAATCCTCGCCCCAGGTACCCCTGCTCCATTTGTCACCCTGATGTGGGCAGAGACCTTGCGTCTTCCCAATGGGAACCTTGCCTCTACCACCCACAGGAAGCGTCCCCCCGCCCCGTCTCTCCAGTTCTGCCCCCTCCCCCCCACCAACATGTTCAGATGTAATGGATTCATCTCTACCTCTCCCTTCACAACCTACCCTCCTTAACACTTACCCTCTTTCTGCTTTCACTCCACCTTCCACACCACCACCGCCCACAAGCACACAACCAATCAACAACTCGCCGCCACACCCTCAACAAACTCCACGCCCCCCTCAAAACCTTAGAATTCTACAATGGAAGGAAGGCGGTCTTTTCCCCTCACGTCGTGCTAAACTAATCGCCTTTCTTTCCAACAATCAGTATGACCTTATTCTCCTCCAAGAAACCCAATTCTACAACGGAAGGAAGGCGGTCTTTCCCCTCACATCGTGCTAAACTAATCGCCTTTCTTTCCAACAATCAGTATGACCTTATTATCCTCCAAGAAACCCATCTTTCGGCAACCTAGAAGTTTCAAATCCCTGGATATTCTACTCTTCGTATGGATCGGACATTCGCCAGACAGGGCCCTGTTTCCTCCGGAGGTCATAACACTGGTGGTGGTGTCCTCACTCTTCACTCTTATCCACTCTGACCTGGCCTTCTCTCCTGTTTCTATCTCCTCTCTTTCTTCCCAGGACCCCTACTCAGACTACATCTGTGTTAAAGTTCTTTTTTCCAACCACTCTCCCTTACAATTCCTTAACCTGTACTCCCCTCCTATCACAAGCACTTCTTCTTATTCTCGCTCCAGGACCTTCTCTCTTGACATCCTTCCAAACTCTCCTGATACCCTTTTTCTTGGAGACTTCAATGCTCACCACCCATCCTGGGACAGTCTCATCTCCCCTGACCCGCCTGGGACCTGTTTCACAGGATCACTTCCTCCGGTCTGGAAATCCTGAACGACCCCGCCTCTCTCACGCTCCTCCATCATTCCACTGGTAATCGTACATTCCCCGGTATTTTGTTAGCTCCTGCTTCTCTCGCTTCCCACTGTGAGTGGCGCACTCTCCATGGACTTGGCTCTGATCATCTCCCCATAGAGATTGTCTTCCCCCTCTCTCCAGTTCGTCATCTCAACACTCGTCCCCCCCAATTTAAAAACAAAAAGGCCCGTTGGGATGTTTGCCAATCATATATTGTTGAGCATCTCCCCTCTTTTGACGTGTCGCAGTCAACATCCACCAGGCTCCCCGCTCCTTTTCCCTCTTCTTAGTCGAAGCTGCAAAGGCCTCTATCCCCTTTGGCCGCCTTGGTTGTTCCCCAAAGCCTGGTGGTCCCAGGAAGCTGCAGTGCAGGAGCGACGGAGGTTGGTGGTTCTGAGGGCTCTTCGGTCTGAAGCTCACCGCCTCAGATACGTAGATACTTCTCGTAGGGCGTCCTCAGTCATTTCTAGAGCCAAATTCGCAACCTGGCAAGCCACCTGTTCTAATTTGTCCCCCCGCTCCGATCCTCGTTCTGTCTTCAGGCTCCTCAATGCCATCTCGGGCAAAAAGAACACCTCCCAAGACCCTTCTTTTCCCGGTTGCACTTCCCCTCTTGACACTTCCAATCACTATACCACTTATTTTCGCTCACATCTATCTCAAGCGACACTCCGTACCTTGCGCAGAGCCGAACGACAGTTCATGAATGAACTTTGGAAAGCTAGCTGTGAGGATGCTTCTTCCCTCCACAATTCATTCTGTTCCCCCTTCTCCTTGGCTGAACTCTCCACTGCCATTTGCAAACTCTCCTCTTCCACTGCATCTGGCCCTGACCAGATTGCCAATCCTTTACTAAAGCATTTGCCTGAGCCAGCACAACTCCTCCTTCTTTCTCTTTTCAACAGGTCCTGGTCCTCTCATACTTTCCCCTCTTGTTGGAAACCTACCATCATCATCCCCATTCACAAACCTGGAAAACCCTCTTCCTCTCCGTCCTCCTTCTGCCCCATTTCTCTCTCCTCTTGCATCTCCCAAGCTTTTTGAGCGCTTGATTCTTTCTCGCCTAACTTTTCGCCTCGACTTGAATCATCTCTTCTCCACTTGCAAGGCCGGCTTTCGCCCTGGTAGGTCGTCTCTTGACCAAATTCTTACTCTGTCTCAATCAATCTGGGACGGCTTTCAACAGAAAAAGCCTCCAGATCGAACCATTTTGGCATCTGTTGACTTCTCCAACGCTTTCGACTCGGTCTGGCACTCTGCTCTGTTTCAAAAACTCCTCTCGCTTAGACTTCCCCCTTGCTCCGTTCTTTGGGTACTCTCCTTCCTTTCTGACTGTAGAGCTAAAGTCCAGATTGGTGATTCTCGCAGCCTTTCCTTCTCGCATCCTTTCCTTCCGCAGTCCCCCAGGGCTCGATACTTGGTCCAGTCCTCTTCATCCTGTTTGTTGATGATATCACCAAAGATTTTCCTCGGGGTGCCCCATGCCTCCCTGTATGCTGACGATCTGGCCATCTGGTACACCTCCCCAGACCCGCTCAAAGCATTTTCTGTTGTCCAATCCTCCTTCAATGTCCTAGAAACGTGATCCAACTTATGGAGACTTCCACTCAATCCAAAGAAGTGCGAGTCCTCCTTTTTCTCTATAGATCCCCATCAAGCCACTTTCCAGCCCCGGCTGAATCTCCTGGGTAATGGGCATCCCTCTCTCGATCAATCCCACCCCTAAATTCCTTGGTGTAACCTTTGATCGGACCCTATCCTTTGGGGCCCACGTCCAACTCCTGTGTTCCAAATTCTATCCACGCCACAAGGCCCTTCACTCCATAGCCACTGCCTCCTGGGGTTCCACAAAAGAATCTCTTTCCCTACTTTACAAAGCCTTTGTGCGACCGGTGCTCACGTATGCCTCTCATGGATGGTTCCCATTCCTCTGCGACACCGTAACCAATCACTTGGAAGTCTTACACACAGCTGCATGCAGGTTCATTACTGGGTGCCTCTCTTCCACCCCCTCTTTCCTACCTCTTCATGAAGCCCAACTCCCTCCTCTAAAGCTAACTGTAGAACATCAGGCCTTTTCCTCCTTCGAACGTGCTCTTCGTCTCCCCCAGACTTCTCCAGCCTCAATGCCCTGGCAACTAGAAACGTGCCCTGTCGATTAAAGAAGAAACTCTCCTGGAGATCATTCTGTTATTCGGCCACACAATCATTCCCATCTCCTTGTGAGACTCCGATCATGTGCCCCCCTTTTACCCCATGGACTGCAACCCACTTCACTGTTTCCCTCTTCATTCCCGACTGCACAGGCAACAGTACAGCCCGACTACAGTCTGCTTCAAACAGACTATCCTCCCTCCTCCCTTCTGATATCCAAGTATGGACTGATGTTTCTGTCCCCTCCCTTTTTGGTCCCGGTGGTGCTGGAATGTATGTCACATGCTCCAAATGCCACACATCCAATTTCCTGTCCTTTTCTACTGGTCCAATTGCCTCCAGCTTCACAGCTGAAACCTTTGCCCTCAAGCAAGGTCTCGATTGGTGTACTAACCATTTGATGACCTGCAAATTGCAGTCAGTCCTTTTCCTAACTGACTCCCAATCGGCCCTCCCAATCCTTTCCTCAGTCCCTTCTTATCTCCTGCCTGAGTCCCTCTGGAATGTTTGGTCCCTCGCCTCCTCCCTCTCCAACACCACCACCTTAAACTTCCAATGGGTCCCCGGTCACGCTGGTCTCCCCGGTAATGAAAATGCGGATTTACTTGCCAAAGCTGGTGCCTCCCTGCCCATTGACGCGATCCCATGCCCTCTCCCCCAGTCATTGCCAAAATCCGCTATCTCCAGTACCACAATTGAAGATGTCACATCTCCCACTCCTATCTTAACTACCAAGTCCCTAAAGTTTCTTTGGAGGAACTGCTTCTTTTTCGCCCTATTCGCTGTGAGCTTTTTCGTCTTCGCTGCCATGGTCACAGTCTACTTTTATCTTCATATCTTCACAGGATCAGTCGGAAGGAGAATTCTGCTTGTAGTGCCTGTGGACACCCTCTACAGGACCTCAATCATCTCCTCCTCGACTGTCCTGTCTCTGAACCTCTTCGTAAATCTATCTTTGGCTCCTCTCTCTCTATTCTTGACCTATGGTCCAGACCTTGGGGTGTGGCCCGACTGTTGGGCCTCCGCGGAGTTCCTCCATGCCCCCATCCCTCGGAAGGGGTCGGGTAGTACCACCACCACCACCACAGTACTGGGTCAATTCCAATCCCGATGGTGATAAAAGTTTCTGTTGCATTGAATTAAAATGCATTTAATTAAATTCAGCCACCTTAAATTGATTACACCAATCATAGAATCGGTTTGTAACAATTTTTTCTTGACTTTTCTAAGCGCTGAGTGCCATCGATTAGATTTAATTATCTCTGCGTGTGTGCGAATATTAGCGGGTTCATGGCATTTTCTGCCGCATGCATTACAGCCACCAGCACCCCGAAAATAATTTCTGCATATTTTTTGTGTGACTAGTAAGTAGTTTTTGATTAACCATACCAACTTTAAGCACTGTAATATGCTTCAGGCCTATAAATAAGTTGTTCCCTAAAGTTATAAGCAGAGGTGGAGTCGAGGACACAAAGCTTGAGGCCAAGGACAGCTCATCCGAGGACAGAACCTCTCGAGGCCAAGGACAGGAATGCTCGAGGCCAAGGCCAAGGACCAAGGACACAGGCGCAAGTGTACTCCAAAAAAAAGGTCTTCAAAATAATTTTTTAGGCGATTTTCAAAAATTAAGGTCTTCAACATAATTTTTCAGGCGAACTACAAACTTTCAACAATTCAAAAAATAGTACTGTCCTCGAGCCGAGGACAGGGTAATTTTTGAGGACTTGAGGCTTCGAGGCCATCGCCAAGGCCAAGGACTTGACCTTCGAGGCCAACCCTAGCACTTCAAAATAAGTCCTCGAGGACTCCACGTTTGGTTGTAAGTACCACAGTGTGCGTGCAGCTTTCACATGGAGGTCTGGGGAGACTAAGCCCCCTCAGACGCTGATATGGCAATGCGTTGGCAGCAAACCGAAAAATTTTGGTCACGAGACGCAACTGTTATACGCAATTTATCAAACCAAATGCATGAGGTATATTGTGGTGTGTTGTGACATATTGTGGCGACCCACACCCTCCTGTCTACTCCATTTGTAAGCATTCTTAATTCTGCGCTTTATCAACTTCGCTCTTGCAACCACGTTATTTTGGAGAAAACAATGATGTCTTTGTTACGATTGTTTCGGCAGCATAAATACTAAACCAGGCGAGTTTTCTCGCTCGAGGTCTTTTTCTTTTTTTGGACCGACAAGCAATTAAATTATTTTAACCGAATTTAACCTTATCGATACCTGCGTTACTGATAATCAAAATCGGATGGTAAGAGACAATATGTTCATTGGCAACAAAATTTACCTTTTTTCGATTTATTCTGTCGAATTGTGAGGGACCCCAAAGCCCCAACAATATTTGCAACGGCTGGTGCTAAAACAATAGTTAAAATCGCGTTAAAGCTATCGCTACACCTAGTGAGTCTATTTAATCAGCCCAACTCTATTTATTTCCCTCAGACCCAATTTAAACGAAAAAGGGAAAGTTTCAACGAAATTGAGCTGGTCACGTGATGTGACTAGAATGGCTACTGTAGACTAAAGACCTCACGGTCCTTTCACAGTCATTTTGACGCTAGTTAAAAATATTCTGTTCATCTGTGCTGGAGCTAGTGATACAACGGCGTCATTAAACAAACTTTAGGCATTTGCATATAATACAAAAAGAAAAATATTTTTCATGACTCTTCAATCTTTACGTAATTATGTCGCTGAGGACAGTGGGACCAGACCAAATCTATATATAAATTGCACGAGCTTTGAGTTGCTTTTTTGTACAAAATTGATTTCTGTATGTCTAAATCGTGCGTGATGTGTGGTGTAATCCCTGATTTTGCAAATTTAAAATGAGCAGTTATTAAAATGCCCTGATTTTGCAAATCTTCACGCTCTTGCAAGCTGCAAATATCTTAGTTGGTCACTACATGAAAAAAATATCTAATTCGCTAAAGCTCTGTAACACGTGTTGTGCTACAAAATATCTGATGCTGCTAATTACTATGCACAAAGATTAATTTGCTGATGAATGAAAAGAAGCATCTTGACTCGATAACCGATAAAACGGTTCTTCGGTGCCCTTGCCGATCGCTTTGACTGTGTTTGTTAATTTTTTTTACGATGTCAATCGTGAATTGGTTAAAAAATAAATTCCATTCTTGCAGTTAAGCATGCTCAATTTGAAGATCGCAGCATAAACTTGACAGTTTGCACGCGTATCGCCAATTTGAACAGTTTCTTGTTCTCATTTTCGTTTGCTGTTTTGTACTTCATTAAACAAGATCGTTTGTGATTCGATAGTTGTATGAAAAAAAAAGCAATCCTTGGCCACTGGTCATTTTTACATCGCGAGTCTACAGGTGTTGCTTGTTTGTGACTTTAGTTCAAAAGATAAAATATAGTGGTTACATCTTTTGATGAATGGTTCGTTGATGGTGAATATTATCTGTCAGCTGTTTGCAGTATTAACATTGCACATTAAACAATTTTCTAGAATTTTTAAGTGCTCAATAAACAGCAAGGACACAGCAAAATTATATTTACTTTCTAAATTAGCAAAAAGATTATTTCACTGACCACTACACGGTGTTCGATGCATTTGCATTGGTCAGGTAGTCTGTTTGAATAATGATATGCAAATGCATGATATACTTGTGTAGTGAGCATTGTGTAATTGGTCAGTAATTTTTCTTTTTGCAAATTTAGGAAATAAAGATTAAAAAATAAGCAATTTATTTTGAATGCAAACGTGATAAAAAAAAGCAAAACTTTCGCAATCAATTGAATTAATATACAGGTAGTATGACTGCAACTTACATTTGATTGCTCTTTTCCCAACGTAACCGCTCCAGATTCGGAAATATTGACGCTTAATTGATCGATTGCTGTTGTAATGGTTGTGCGGTAAATCAAAGAGGTAATTTGAATGGAACTTAACAGAAAATGATGACGCAGCAAAGTGTCCAATTGCGAGAAACTCTGCAATTAAAAATCCATCGTTTCAGACTTCAAAGTTGTCTAGTAATTGGTACCTCGTCATTAACTTACACTAGCATTTTCTCTATAATACCGTGTCAAAAAACTCTGGCCAAGCAACAACACCCGGTGCAATACAAACTAACAAACACTGTAGTATTTGCAACTGTGAAAGGCAGGAATGGAACGACTCGAGTCATTTTCGTCGTTTGGGGAAATGAATCGGACTCGACTGGAGTCACATTTATGTAGAAAACTTGACTCGAATTTTGTCCCAATGGATCGAGTCATATTTCAAATTTTATTCGCAATTAAAAATCAACAACAATCATGTTTTTTGTAGAATACGTGCTTTTCGGCTTTTTCCTATAAATAGCCGCTCTTTTTCCTGCGCTCTCCATTCTGAAGATTCTTCTTGGCAAGTGTCAGACGAAAAGCTGATTTGAAGACATGAACATTTTAATCAAACTAATTCTCAAATTCTGTACCACCAATCAACTTTTCAAATAGCTTCGTTTATGTTAAATATTTTAAGAAGTTGTTTAATCACAATAACCGGAGTCCCGGCTCCAAAACTAAGTGAAATTTTCGTTTTTTTACTTTTGTTTTTTTATGACTGACTAGAAACTCGCACTCAAGTCTCTTTTTGCAGTGGCTTGACTCTATTTCTTTTCTTTTTTGAGAACAATGACTCGAGTCACTTTTGTTCAAAAGACTCGAGTCACTTTTGTTCAAAAGACTCGAGTCACTTTTGTTCAAAAGACTCGGGTCGAATTAACGCACCAGAGTGACTCGACTCGAGTCACTTGAGAAGTGACTCTTTCGAACTCTGGTAAATTGTACAAAAATCGCATATTTGAAACTTAATATAGCCGATCATGACCTTAACGAGAGCGGATTATCAAACAATTGCTTAGTAGTTTTAAGGCGGAGTTCACAAACAAAAGTTGGAAAGCTGTTCAAAACTAAAGAAAAGTTCACTAGCGCCAGCGAGGCGTCGGCCTACCGTAATTTTGGGTGAAAAATATGTGAAAACCAAAATAAGGTTTTTGTTTCAGCAAGGCTAGCAATAAACATCATTTCGGTAAAGACTAAAAAATTGTGTTCGACGCCATCGAGTCGTAATTTCGGCCAAAAGAAAGGTCCTTTGAGCTAATCGATCTTGACTTTACATCTTCCAAACAATCATGGTCCTGCTAGAGATTACAAGTTTTCATTTACCATACTGATACAAGATTGCAAAATTATTACTTATTTTTGTTACTTTTGAAAAAATTTGTGTGGTAGATCCCTATTTAGCAGTGCTGAGTACTTTTGCAAATCGGTCTGCAAATTCGCAAATTGCGGACTCAAAGTTTTGATTTGCGAACTGATTTCTTACCGCAAACATTTGCGGATTTGCGGTAAAAAATTATAATCTACCGCAACTGCGGAAAGCAACAACATCGCTGGAATCGTTTCTTTGCGATTTCCAAAAAAGCATGTGTTAAGGTTTAATGAATCGACAAATTTGAGTGGATGTATTTATTAAGTACAACACCGAGTTCCTTGGGTGTTGCTATTCTTCTGCTATTCTTATAGCTTAACGTCAAGAAACTTCCAACGGCTTGTTTTTCTGAAGAGAAACTTAGACTTATCGAAGTGGCAAGGGGTTGCACAAAAACGACTTTGATGACATGCCCACTACGTCTAGTAAATAAAGATGCTGCACACCTACCAAAATTTTCAATCTTAGCTTTATCTTTCTAGTTTTTTTTCAATTTTGCTAATTGTGTTTTTAGAATGCATACTTTACACTACATGCTTTGCCGCTCAAGGAATTTTCAAAGATTTTCAAACATTTTTGGAAATTAATATTACTGCCCGCTTTGGAATCCTGGAAAAAATTTCTGCATCCTGGATAACCTTGTGATATTTGATGATGTATATATAACACAACCATGTATTTTTAATTTTCCAAAGTTTGTGTTAAATGCAAACGATGAGTCAAAATGCTTAGCCTATTTTTTGTTCAAGAAATGGCATAAATTTCTAAGCAGTTCGCAACGTTACTCTAAAATTTTTCCAAAATTCGCGGGCCAAGTTAGTCATATTGACAAACTTTTTGGTGGGTAAATTACTAGCGCGCATTAATCTTGCAGATTTTTGTTACCTCCAGCAAACTGGCCACTGTCGAAACAAATTTCTAATTCAACATTGACCATTGATTGAACCTGCGTTACATACCGATAACCATGACTTAAAACCCAAATTTTCTGTTTTTGCAATTATACAAACCCTTAGGTGCTGACTGCTCAGCGCCAAACAGAAACAGAAAATTTAAAATAACAACAAGTTTTTAATCAAAAGCAATATCTTCACCGTAATTATATTGTATGCAATTTGAAAGCTTTTAAAGTACCAATCTTACCTAAAGCTCAACTAGAAATTTAAGCATTAGAATTTCATGGGACCATTAATCAATACTGTATTGCAACTGAACTGAAATATACAAAGAGGCCAAACTTTTGGCTTGTTCTTCTAACAGCTAGCACATTTTCGTCTTTTCAAAAGTTTGCCTCTTTAAACACCTTTCAAAACAATTTAAAAAATTTTTGTACCAGCACAGTAGCAAAAAAAAAACGTTAAATACAATTATCATGTTTGAACTAAGCTATTTTATTGTGATGTGTAAATTGCCATGCGTGATGAAGGTGCAGGAAGGGGCATCGACAATGAACCGCCTCCCATCCCGTCACGCAAGCAGTAATAGTAGCCTACAAGCCTGTAAAGTATCACTTTCAAGAACGCAAAAACGCAACTTCATGCAACTAGAGTTTTTACGTACTTTGTGCATAGTTTTTACTCAATCAAGATTTGTGCATCCCTGTTTATCTTACTTGACAAGTACAAGTATGTAAATTAACTAAGGATTTTCAACTCAACAAACATACTGTAATTAGAAGTTAGAACAAGCAATGAAAGTGACTGGCATGTGAGGTCGCGCTATTCCAAGTCTCCACTCCAGCAACCAGAGTCGCAGCCGTAATCCAAGTCCGGTCGCAGTTTTGTTTAAACAATAAACCTGCTTGCATTTCCTCTTGGCCATGCTATTGACATGTACAGGGTGGGCCAAAAGTAGGCTTACAGCAATCACAATCGAAATTCTTTTAATTTCTTTTTGTGTTCTAAGCTGCACATTTCATAGCACTTTCACATATTAAGCTGAGTACCAGGAACTGAAATATGACTTGAAATGAAGTATATGCCACCAATAAAAAAATCTTGAAACCCTTTTCAGCGATATCTGTAAGCCTACTTTTGGCCCACCCTGTATATTATAACCAGGGCCCGTATCACGAAGTTTGGAGATGACAAGACTTCTCGACTTGAATTATTGAGCTGTTTTCGAAGCCAGATCGCTCAAAGAGCAAAATGCTATTATAATTTCGTCTCGGTGCAACAATAGTCGAGCGAGCTTCGTATAAAAGCAGCGGCGCTTCAGACACGCGTAATTACTGTAAAAATGCGTAGCTTGCGGCACATTTTTCAAGGATGCGTGTAACTTCTAGCGGGGAAACGTGGAAATACGTCAGATGTTAAAGGAATGCTTCGAATTTCTAGTGGGAAATTTGAAAGGTAGTGACTATTTCAACCAAAATTTTCAAGTTAAAGAGAATAAAACGAAAATGAGAAATATTCATCAACGCTTTTTCCAATTGCTTTTTTAGGGGTCAAGATTAGGGTTTAGGTTAGGGTTCGATTTGGGAATAGTTTTAGAGCAAGCATTTGAGTTTGGGTTAGATTTGAGTCAGAATTAATAAAAAACTAGATAAAAATTTCTGGTGAAATAAAGCCTTCCAATTTAAAATATAAACAATTTTATTAAATTTTTCACGCGACAAGTCTAGGCGGCAACCATTTCGCAACATTAGATGCTAACCGCAAACCGCAAGATTATTGATTTGACATGTTTGTGGACAGAGGTGTAAAGTAACGAAAGTAGCTCTACTTTTAAAGTAAACTACTTTGGTTAAAATGATTATATTTTGGGATACTTTCTACTTTCACTTGCTTACTTTTAGAGTGAACTAACGCTACTTAAGAAACATTTTGCTTCAAACTAGTACAAAGTACTTTAATTTTAAATTTGAAGCACAAATTTGTCAGAGCGGTGGTGTTTTCTATCAGCAATTGTTCAATTAAGTTAACTTTGCTAAGATTTAATGAAATGATTCCAAGTAAATTCTGCGCGACATGATTTTCAAATCTCAAAGCTTTGTTGTTGTTCTTTTTGATTTGATTATAATTACAAAAACTGGCAGCAATTAGTAATCCATGACTTCTTGAGAGCGTGAGGGGTTCAAAGAGCAAGCGTTATGTCGTAGTGATGTGAAGGTAGTCTTCATACACTACAATTTATCAATTGAATAATTTGTTCATTTTGCTTAATTACTTTCAGAAATACTTGTACTTGAGTACTTGTAAAACGACTGCTTTTTTACTTTTATTCAAGTACTTTTTGGTCAATGCTTTGTACTTTACTTTTATTACTTTTTCGTTCCAGTAACAAAGCTTTTACTTGATCGCACTTTTCGAATACTTTTTACACCACTGCTTGTGGACTACTTTTGCCGCTTTCGGAAATTTTTGCAGGGCTTAAAGCGAAATTTACAACTTTGCTCTCTTCATTGTTGCGCAAATAAAGCGAAATGTTGCGCCATTTTTAACCAAAATTAAAGCGCTGCCACTCCTTTGCCTTGTTTATGGCAACTCGAGGCGCTTACCGAGCACGATTGAGCGCTCGGAAACTTTTGACGTCTTTCGAGCGAGTTTTATTGATAAAAGAAAGTGATAATAGCTCGAATTGACTTAGCGGAATGACTCAACCTTTTTTAAATCGAGAAGCTAACCTAGAAGAAATCGTAATACGGGCCCAGGAGTGGACAGTAGCGAATTACTAACGTAACGATTTACTGTAAAAATTACTTTTTTAGTAACTTTTACAGTAATGATATTACTTTTTCAAAAAAGTAACTTTTGTGGTAATTTTATTACTTTACAGAGTTGCTGAAACTACTGATTACAAATTACTTTGTATATGTTACTATCCAGCAGAAACCCTTGACCTTCAGCTTGTAGACCTCCAGCCAATCAAAGAAGTTCTTTTGAGAACGACGCACCAGGGTCGTGCTATTGACCCTTTGCCTTTCTACGCGCTGGAATGGTTTGTGCCAGTGCCAGAGAAGATCATTGATAGAGCACATAGGGATGCAGCACAAGCGCAATAGTAATAGAAAAATATACGGTGAAGTTTTGCAGTTCTGCAGTTATCAAGGAGGAGACTTTGGTGACGATATTTTGCTGCCTGTTTGCCTAATTTTAAGTATGCCCATTGCCCAAGTTTTATTTACGACAGTTTTGTTTTTTTATGTTTGGTTAACAGATATCGATCTCATTAATGTACAGTATTGTGTATTAGCATTTATCTGTGCGATCGCGTAGCGTCAAATTTCAGAGTTAAGCAAAAACGAAAGGTATTGCAATACTGTACCGGTGTATTGTAACCATTCACACGGCAACGGATAAAATTTTGGTCATAGCAACTGAACTACAGTACAAAAAAGGAAAGTATTTTGTCCAAAACAGTTATTCCTTTTTTTTGACATCTTGTCCTAAATAAATTTTTAGGACAAAAGTTGAGAACTACACTTTCCAAAAAATATCAGAAAAAATAAACACAGAAAAATTTGCAGAAAGCGAACAAAATCTTTGAAACTTCGGTACGTCTATCAACCACCTATTTATAAACTTTTATCATATTTTAGTAACTAAAGAGAAGTGTACCGGTGGGCGGGGCCAAATTTATATTGTGCGGACCCTTTACCACATTTTCTGCACACAAAAATTTGTTGAGCTAAAAAAGTTTCCACCGCTCA
The DNA here is from genome assembly GCA_963965965.1 of Trididemnum nubilum. NCBI lineage: Eukaryota > Metazoa > Chordata > Ascidiacea > Aplousobranchia > Didemnidae > Trididemnum > Trididemnum nubilum. Next base: position 24,861,356 of record OZ014474.1, read on the forward strand.
AGATTTTTATTTTCCGTCCAAAATCAAGCGAAAACCACCTAAAAAAGTTTTCGCCGCCCAGGGGTAGCAATAGGCCTAATGCCTCATGCAAAGTGCAAGTTTTCAACATGGTCAACTCGGGTCCGCCGGTAAGTACTATAAAAAAATGAAAAAAATACTAGATGATAGAAAATTGTTGAGAGTCAATCTTCTGAAATAGTGTTCGATGATATACAAAGTAAAATCAGAGCAAATTATAACTATAAAATCACTGTAAAAGGTTAAAAGCACAACAGTCTGTTTCGTCCGAAGGACTCGTCAGGTGCTATTGTAATCTTATTCAAATAGAAAACAGTTAATTCTTTTTTTTTTTTGACATCTTGTCCGAAATAAATTTTTAGGACAAAAGTTGAAAACTGCACTTTCCAAAAAATGATAGATAGCTTAATTACACTCCGTGATTTTTTTTAAATTTTTTATCTTGATAGTACTGTTGTGTGAGGATTACCGTAAGCGTGCTATTAAGATTATTAAGTATACTTAGCGACTTATTAGAAATTATTTATCAAAATCTGAGAAAGTGCAACAAACTTAGAGCTAATAACAAATTATAATATTTTTATTGCTCGATTTTGCTTCCTGAATTATAATTCATTTGCGCACCAGGAGCCACGGCAGCAGAATTGTATGGTATGACCTTGACCGAAGTTCGAAACCAGCCTAGTTCAAAAACAATTCTGTACTCAATCAGATGTAAATACAGTAACTAAAATAACATTAGTGAGCACTGAACCGTATCAAAGAGGCAGCATAATAAAAGCTATATAACTTCATAATGCTTGGATTACGGACGAGATTTAACATTTTCTTTCATAAAGCGCCATTAGAAAAGTTAATGTGAACCAGGCTGCCCAAACCCTGTCTTGCGGGCCGCATGCGGCCCATATAAGAAGATTTTGCGCCCGCGAGTGGTTTCAAGATGAACCAGCAGAGAAATTTTGCATCAAATCTTGATAGAAACCTTTTTCTTGTTTTGGCCAGGCGCTGATTGTGCGGCCAGCTCCAAAACTTTGCGGCTGAGTGCGGCTCGTTTCTAAAAACTTTGGGCAACCCTGATGTAAACTATTGTCATTTTGTTTGAATTTTTCATTCAAAGTAATTTGTAATTTGTAACGACAAATTACTTATCACTTTTTTTGAGAAGCAACCACTATGATAATTTTTTACTTTTTCCAAGTAATTTTTAGAGAAGCAATGTTATTACTTTTATACAATAATTTGCCCACTACTGATTATAACTTACAAAAAAAGGGTATTAAATAATCGAAGAAAACCTTCTGGTGTTTATTACAGGTCTATAGCCTATATGGGAAATATGAAGCATTGTTACTGCTATAGGTCTCCTCTATTCATCAAACTAGAACAAAATAAGAGCAAAGTTTGCGATTCAAATTTGTTGAAGTAAAAAAAAGTTTGCGGTTGCAGAAGTGCAAAAAATTACCGCAAAGTTACCGCAAACATGCGGATTTGAGGTTGCACACCACCCATTGCTATTTTGCGGAATTTGCGGTTGCAGAATAAAGAGTAAATTTGCGGTGCCCAGCACTGCTATTTAGTTCCTAAAAAATAAAGTAGAATCAACAATATTATAAAAGAATATTGTACGGCTCAAATCTATACTGTATCCATAATTTTGCATAGCTACTAGCATAAAAAATTCAAGCCGTTTATACCTCGGGACTTCGTAAATATTTCAGCTCATCGTGTGTGAGAGCAGCAAAGGCTCTGTTTGAAGGCAAAAGCAGCGTGAAGTTCCGTAGTTTGGTCCAGTCTCTGGTCTTGAAAGATTTCATCCAAAACTCAGCAAATTGAGAACACATTGGCAGCGCTTTAATGGCTTGAGTCAACGTAAGATTTGATGCGTCGTAATTCTGAAAAAAAATTTTTTTTTCAGCTTATTTAGCTTGTCTGAAGTATATGAACTTGAATTATTTATTGACGTGTACCAGAGGTGGAACCGGTCAGGATTTTCTCGACCCGACCCGACGGCTAAATTTCAAAATCTCCGCCTGTTGACCGGCCGGTCAACCGTTTTTTTACGGAAGGTTTTTGTTCACTGTTCAATGCATCTAATGAAAAATTTTCAAAAAGGGGAGCCATGGGTGAGGTGTCAATATTTGTGACTCCGGACGGGGGTCTCAGAAAAAAAAAAAAATTTTGGCGTTTTTTGCAAAAATAATTCAATCTTAAGACCTTTTTGGGTTGAATTTCGGTTTGAAAGAACTTTTTGAGCAGCGCAAAACATGCACAAAATAAGCATAAAAAGAACTGGAGCGCAGCACAAGCTAAATTATTAGACTTTTTTCTAATAATATTATGCGTAAGGCCAAAAAAAGAAGTTAACATTATTTAGCTATTGGTGACAGATTATTTGCAATTTGCCGAGCAGCAAACACTAAATTGTTATGACTTTGGCAGGAAAATATTCGAAATATAATGTACCCCAGCAGTTTGTAGAAATGCTACTTCAGAAGATAAAAAAAAGAACTCTGTCTTTCTCGCCCAGTGTAGAATGAGGTAAATTTAAGTTGAAAAAAGCTTTTCAAAGCGGCAAGAATTTAGCATGTACCAAAAAATCAGAAATCTGCGCCACTTCTTCTCTTAAGCTGATAAAAATGATGCTAAAATGCCAGGTAGCGTAAGCCTTTTCCACATGCATGCTTCATTATAATCCGATTACGCGAATTTAACGTATATTTTGCACTTTTTTGCGTTGTGCAGTGGCCCAAAGGGGGGGCATGGCACAATGCCCCCCTAAATAAGCCCCTGGATGTGCACGTCTTAGTTGTCACAGCATATTAGTCACAGCGTGAAACCATTCCACAAGTGTTTTCAAAAGGTGTGCTTTGTAAATACTGTTTTTTTAAGAAAAGTTTTATTCATAACGAGATGTTCATTTTTCCGCGGGAAAATAATACGGGACTTCCGCCAGTTCCATTTCACCATCATTCCCTCCTTCATACTTTGAAGGTTATCGATATTTCTGTAAAACTCAATCGTATGCAATGCAAACAAACTAATTTTGTTTCATGAAAAAAAGAAATATTGATATTAAATCGTTTGTGGTTTGGATAATACCGATGTCTGACTAAGTATTTGAACACAGCTCAGTTCATTCTCGACAATTTCAAACCCTGGCGCCTTTAATCATTTCGCCAGCTCAGCATATGAACCCAACTGACTAAAATCAATTGGTAATAAATTTAGCTTTGAGAAAGGGATTTTTGGGAAAGTTTATTTGGGGTTTGGCACCCCCAAACCATGTAAAAAATTGTCTTTCAAATATCTACTGATATCCAAAAAATCTAGCGCCCTAGCTCAAGCCGTTTAAAATAGATGATTTTGTGTGGTCCATTTGGGAAGGTTCCGGAGGGAAGTACTCAAAACTATGTCAAACATTTTGTCTCTTAAATATCTTTTGATGTACAAAAAATGGAGCCTTAGCTTAAGTTCAACAAATTGATTTTTGTGGGGTTTACGTGAGGATTTCCGGGGGTCTGGTACCCCCATATTATGTACAAGAAAACTGGAGGTTTAGCTAAAGCCGTTCAACGCAATGACGTTTGGGAGAGTTTTGGGGGAGGGTGCCCCCAAACTATGTCAATTTTTTGTCGCTTAAATACCTACTAATATCAAAAACAACCAAGCCTTAGATTGAATCGTCCAAAAATTGATTTTTGTGAGGTTCATTTGGGGAGTTGCGGGGGCTGGCACTTTCAAAGTATGTCCAAGTCAGGGGCGCCGAAAGCCGAACGTGGGCCGGGGCCAGCTCAAATGTGATGGAATTGTGGTTGTGTAAAGTCCAAAATAGACGGAGAAAATGCAGCTGATTGGTCCGAAAAATGATGTGATCTCCAAAAAAAAAGGTCTTCTCCGAAATTTCAACGATTTTTCCGGCCAAAATCAATTAGTGATCTCCAAAAAAAAAGAGGTCTTCTCCGAAATTTCATCGCTTTATCCGGCCGAAATCAAGCTGTTCGCATGCGACTTCGATGGGCTTTTCACTGCTCAATGCCATTTGGATCGGCCCCTCTCGAGCTCATGGGCCCCGGGGTTATTGTCTCCTCCTGCCCCCCCTCTCGGAGGCCCTGGTCCAAGTGTTTGTCTTTTCGGTATTTCATAATATCAAATAAAAAATAGAGCTGTAACAGAAGCCGTTGAAAAAATTGATCTTTAAGGGGTCCGTTTGGGGGTGGGTGGTACCCCCAAACTCTGTCAAAATATTTGCCTCTGAATTGTCTACTGATATCAAAAACACAGACATCGTAAACTCGGTCGTGCAAAAACTAGATTTTTGGGGGTCCACCTTGGGGATAATAAAAGTGGTGGATAAAACTGGATAATAAAACCCCAGGGGGGGGTGGCACCCTCAAACTATGTCAAAATGTTTGTCTGTTGTACCTGTTGATTACGAAAAATAAAACTGGTGCCCTAGTTTGAGCCAAACAAAACATTAATATTTGGAGGGTCCATTTTGGGGGGTTCCCAGGGGGGTATTCCCAAATGATGTCAAAACATTCGTCTCTTAGATATGTGGTGATATTAAAAAAAAAACTAGCTCCCTAGCTTGAGCCAATCAAAAAATTGATTTTCGGGGGTCTGTTGGGGGGTTCACGGGGAGGGGGCGGCACCCCCAATATATGTCAAACTATTTGTCTCCAAAATATCTACTGCTGATATCAAAAAACACTGGCATCGTATATTAAGTCGTTCAAAGAATTGGTTTTGGGGAGGATCCCAGAGGGGGGGCCATACCCCCCAAAGCACGTCAAAATATTTGTATCTTAAATACCTACTGACAGCAAAAAACACTGGCACCCTAGCTTGAGCCATTCAAAAAATTGGTTTTTGGGGGTCCATTTGGAAGGGGGCCTCAGCGGGGTGGTACCCCCAAACTATGTCAAACTATTTGCCTCTAAACAACAACTGATATGAAAATACACTGGCACCGTAAATTACGTCGTTCAAGAAATTGTTTTTGGAGGGTCTATTGGGGGAGGATCCCCAAAGAGGGGGTTGGCACCCCCAAACTATGTCCAAATGTTTGTCTGTTAAGTATGTGTTGATATCGCAAAAAACTGGCACTTTAGTTTGAGCCAATCAAAAAATTATTTTGGGGGGTCCATTTTGGGGGGGTCTGCGGGGGTAATACCCCAAACGATGTCAAAATATTCGTTTCTTAGAAATGTGCTGATATAAAAAAAAGACTAGTGCCCCAGCCAGAGCCAATTAAAAATTGATTTTTGGGTGGCCCCGAGAGGGGGGTGGTACCCCTAAACCATGTCAAAGTATTTGTCTCTTAAATATCTACTGATATCAAAAAACACTGGCACCTTGAATTAAGTTGTTCAAAAAATTAATTTTTGGGGAGTCCATTTTGGTTCCCCAAGGGGGGGGCGGTATCCCCAAACCATATTTAAATATTTTCCTCTTAAATATCGACTGATAGCAAAAAACACTGGCACCCTATGTTAAGCAGTTCAAAAAATTGATGTTTGGGGTGGCCACTTGGGGGGTCCCCGGGAGGGTGGTACCCCAAAAGTTTGTCAAGGTATTTGTCTCTTTGTTGTGTCTTGATATCAAAGATGTAACACCCTGGCTTAAGCCGCCAAAAAAACTGATATTTGTTCGGATCCATTTGGGGGGTTGGTACCCCCAAATTATGTCAAAATAGTTTTGTCCTAAAAAGTTCTTCTGACACCCAAAAAATCTAGTGCGCTTGCTTATGGTGTTTAAAAAGTGTTTTTTTTTTGGGTGTCTTCACAGAGAAAGAAACGTGATATCTTCTGATCATACCTAGAGTCGAACAGAAAATATTGAAAGCGATTCGGTCATATCCAAAAAAAAAATTAATATATGTTAGATTCGATATAATCTTGGTTTGATAAAAGTGATGGCCAAGTAGATAATTGAACCCAGGTCTTAGGTTTCAAGCAGTGGCGCCTTTAACCATTTGGCCATGGCAACACGTGCGCGTAGGCAACTACCTCCAAAGTCTGTCAAAATATTCTTCTATTTAAAATTTTTAGTGGTAGCAAAAAAAAACTAGCTCGATAGCTTGAGGTCGTAAAAAGCTGATATTTGGGACGTCTTCACAGAGAATAAAACTTAATACCCTCTGATCATATCTAGTGTCAAACAAAAAATATTATAAATGATTTTGTCGTAATCGAAAACAAAAAATTATAATGCTAGATTTGATATAATCTTGGTTTGATGAAAGCCATGACCAATTAGATATTTGAATTCAGGTCTTATGATTCAAGCACTGGCGCCTTTAACCACTCGACCATGGCAGCACGCGCGCGTAGGTGACTACCTCCAAAGTACGTCAGAATATTCTTGTCTTTAAACTTATTAGTGGTGGCAAAAAGAAACTGGCGCGCTAGCTTGAGGTCTTGAAAAGGTGATTTTTGGGACGTTTTCACAGAAAATGAAACCTGATACCCTCTGATCACATCTAGTGTCAAACAAAAAATATCATAAACGATTTTGTCGTAATGGAAAAAAAAATTAATATGCTAGATTCAATAATATATTAGTATGATAAAAGCGATGGCCAACTAGAGAATTGAACCCAGGTCTTAGGATTTCAGCACTAGCGCCTTTAACCATTCGGCTACGACATCACGTGCGAGTACATGACTAAAATCACTTAAAAATAAACTTCGCTGTCACAAGTTTGGGGTGCATATGCCCCAAACCACGTGACGTAGCGCCTCCAAAATTGCAGGGACACAAGTTCATGTATAGACGTATAATCTGTCCAAATTTCAAGTTTCTGGCTTTGGTGGTTTTTGAGTAGTTGTCACCACCATGTGATTTGCTTAATAAATAAATAAATAAAGAAGAAAAAAAAAAGTGTCGTAATCGTCATGGTTTATTTCTGAGAGCTGAAAGGGCATGCCCAGACGCTTCTAAATTCGAAAGTTTTATTCCCCTAGTGCCATTAGTTTTCGAGCTAGAGCTGTTTAAACCTAAAATTGGCATTTCATTTTTTGGCTCGTAAACCCGTATGGCATGACCGATTGCCCCCAAAATTTGAACTAAGAATGATTCGCATGTGCCCCAGCTAAGATCTAAATTCAAGTTTCTACCTTCAGCCGTTTCAAAGTTATAGCGTTTTTTTGTTTTTGTTTACGAATTCGTAAATATGCCGGAAAAAACATATGGACTTCCGACACAAAGTGTCGCGGAAGTCCCAATAAAATAGAAGATTGTTGATAGTCAATCTTCTGAAACAGTGCTCGATGATATACAAGGTAAAATCAGAGCAAAATACAACTTTCATAAAAAAATATATATGTAGATTTCGGTTGGTGCTTAGACTTCTTTTAGCTGCATGAAAAGAAAATTTGACTGGTGTTTCAAACGGGTTGACCGGCCTGTCGAAGAATCCCGACCGGTTTCTATCTCTGACGTGTTCCTCAACTACACTTTTTGCTATAAGAGCACGAGGCTTATTTTTGATTAAATTTATGAACAAATTAAGAACAATATTCCAGCTTATAAACATAAAAAAAAATATTTAAGAACACGGGTCAATACAATGCGGTTGTAAGCAACCAGCAGCAAAGCTTTTTTTGGTTCTTCTATATCGCCATTGTTGATTTGTCAAAGATTGTTCCAATAATCGTTATCAAAAACAGAAGCTAACTATTAACCAAGCAAGAATGCATTTAGAAACAGATAAGGCCATAAAATTCGTGAAAATTGAATAACAGCCAGCTTTAACCTAAAATTTATTGGTTCTTATAAAAAAAGTACTCGAATTTGAATGTGATGAAACATAAGCAGGTAAGCAAAGGGAGGCGGAGTAAGGGTTCCATTTTAAATAATTTTGTTTCTTAACTTTTTATTTGCGATAAAAAGATCTACGAATTGATGTGGTTCTATTTGACTTATTTCTATTTGTATTTCTTTTACGTATAATATTGATTAAATTATCTAAAATAATATCGGTAAGAAAAGCAAAGCCGAGTTCTATCCTTTCACCGTGACAGGTTCTTGTTCAATAATAACCTATTGCGACAATAAAAAAACGTACCAGGGGAATTGACGGCGGCTCCAGCAGAGTATCGATGACATAGAACATTCCATTGGCAGCGAAGTGAGCGGAAGTGATGAAATTCCCGACTACGACACTGTTCACCATAAGGCTAGCAAACCTCTCGCTCTCGTCATCAGGCAATGGACGCAGAGCTTTGATGGACGAGTTGCGCCCAAGCAGAGAAAACATTGAACTGGCGGTCTCATTTACGAACACAATGTCAATGATCCCAAACACAATGTGGTTTCTAATTAATTGAAAAAATAAATTTAAAATGAATACTTATCTTCAACCAACTCAAACGCTTTGAAATCTATATTGACTGTTCACCGTAAAAAAAGAGCAGATTTTGAGCATACGTTATGAATTCTTTATGGGTGCCAGTTAACAGCTTATATTCGAAACCAGCACATTTAAGATCATTAAGCTTGCTGGTCTAATTTAAAGGTGGTAAATACAGTACAGCATCAAAATTTGATTCTCTATTTTGCAATATTACAGTAGCAACTTCAAGTAGCTCTCAGTATATTATACTACATAGAAAAGCTAAAGGTTAGCTAGTAGAATTATGAGCTTGGACGTTGGCAATAATAGAAATAACTAAGCAGATCTCACCTAGCTATTGTCTTCCAATACAGAGAGTTTTCAGAAAGACCGAGATTTGTGCCAAAAGCGTCATCAGTGGGAACTAAGATTGTGTATGAAGATAAAAATGATAACTCGTGGAAAAAATAGGTGCTGAAACAAAAAACTATTTTGAGAGGTCGACAAGCAAATTTACCATTAAACTCGTATCAAAGGCATTGCCATTACCACAGACAGAATACGCAATTGGGATACCAACAACCTAATAAGAATAAATAAGTGCTGCATGGTAGAGTTTTTGTGCTAACTTACAGTGAGTCCATCAACACCTTTCTCAAGTCTCCAGTTTATGCTCCGACTCATCTGGGGGGTAACAAGGAGAAGTGGCCCAATACGTAGACCTTCTTAAAGTTGTACAACCACAATTGGCAGAGGTTGACATACTTCTATAAAAACGACCCAGCAACGTTAAGCAATCGTAGTATCGCATATGACACGAGTTCAGATCTTGAATCCCTTAGTTTTGCAGAATTGCAGGCTAGGCGTCCTTTTAGTTAAAAACATTGATCATTCCATCAATTTATCATCGAAACAACATAAGGTAAGAGGCATACGCCAAATTGAATTAATAAAATCAATCCGAGGGGAGCGTAAAGCATCTAATTATTTAAGAGGTTTGCTGTAAAACAACTAGAACTGTAGCCCGGTTCTTAATTTTTCTGTAAATGAGAACATGGAATGTTACTGTAATTACATTTTATTCACCATTTGCTTTAGCCAAAACCCAGGAGACAGCAAAGAGACCTCACAGTCTTCGAGTCGGTTTATCGTTTTCAGTATGGCACAACGAAATATCGCTGTATAGAAACCTCGCTTTGTGTTGGGAATCCAAAAAGCGGCCGTTTTCTTAAATGTTGACTACCTCATAACCACATAAGCCACCACTGCAGCTAATAGGTACCCTTTTGGTCAGCTTTTTTGTCAAACCGCTGGTTGAGCGGCCTCTCTATTTACCCCAGAAGGAACATGGGTAAAGGGAGAGTAGGCCGTTTACTTATGCCTCCTCATACTAACTAGCTCTTTAGAATACAATATTTATTAATCTCTGCTACTAAATTAATTAGTCAGCCTTAATGCGCTCGGTCTACATCAACAGCATTCATACTAATGGCTGTTTACATTTATTACTACTTCATTTATTGTTTTTCACTTCTTCAGTAGATTTATGGGTGGCTGCTCCATTTGAAAACCATTCAGTTGGCCACTTCGCAGCTTCCTGCAAATGTTTTAAATGTTTTCCTAATTTGTTTATTAGTTTTTTACATATTATTTTTATTTGTACACAAAATATAAAATTTCTGCAGTACTAATTTTTTATTTTTTGCTTAAATAGATTGTGTATATAGGTTGCCTCGTTGGTGATTGTGGAGTATTATTTAACTATCAACACCACCTTCACTATATTATTATCTTTTTGTCTTTTATTGTTGTTTAAAACTGATATTCTATGCTATGAAAATTCAGTCAGCTAAACTACCTTTTTGAAAACTGAAACTATTCTACCATATGGAGTTCAAATCTTGATGTGCTATAGCTAGAATAGGTCAAAAACCTATAGCTGTGTAAAAAAAAAATGTGAAAGTTCAACAAACTTGAAGTGTGAAATAATCATAGTCGATACCTTTTTTGTCGAACGTATACCAACTGATCTTCACCAAATTGTGGCAGGTTACGTAGCTGAAATTATCCATGAGACATGAAAAACGTAGCCAGAATTTTTGTGTTGATGTAAAAACATCTGCTTTCACATAACGAAGATCACATCGAAGATGAAGACCACAAGAATTTTGTGTGACTTTGAAACATATTCTATGCTCTTTGAAACATTTTACTTCTTTGACTTTGAAAATTGAAAGTCAGATTGAATTAACGTACAACCGGCCAAATAAACTAAAAGCAAATAAAAAAATCGAGCTTGGCTCCGAAAAAGGCTATCGTCTGTCTTACACGTTTTTTTGTAAGAATCAGTAAATTGTGAGTTGAGGCTGGCTGTTCTTAATTTTTTACCAATTTTTGGCCTCATTTGTTCTTAAATTTTGAGAGCATCGATGTCAATTAAGGCGATCATGTTTGTAAAACTATTTTATTCCCAATGCTCCGTATGCTTGAGTAAACGCTTTTTTGCTGTTTTTGCAGGATCGTAAAATTGCCAAAGCAAAAGCAAGCATTGTCATTTGAACCAGACCCAAAAAAATTTTAGTTTCCTGCGCAATGCGTAACAACACTTCATAGTCTCAGAATTGTAGCAATTTTGCTTGTAAACGTCAGAAAATCACTCAAATTTTATCTTTTTGAATCAGTACAGAACTTATCTTCTTTTTGATTTAAAATTTATTCTTTTTCGGTTGTTTTTAATGTTATTTTTTGTTGCTGAACGTGGTATTGTTCTTTATTTGTTCTTTAATTTTGAGCGAACACGAGCTTCGTGTTCCTTAGAAGCTGAATTATGCCGAGTGATATGAAGAAAAGCTAAATGCATTTTGGTACAACAATGCTGAAACATTATTGTTAAGCTATAAACCGTATCAAGAGTCTTAGAGGTGCAATCAAACCTTTGATTCACAGCCTAAGACATACTGTTTGGGAATCGACTTTCGTCTTCTATTCTTCGTCAGTATAGCTAGGACTACAAGTATGAACATGAGCGTAGAAAGGCAAAGAATCGCAAATTAACCAGATCACGACAGATAATAATTCCTTTTTTTTAATTTGAAAAACACCAGAGCAATCACAATATTACGAGAGCTATACTAGTTCAATTGAAAAAAATTTCCAATAGCATGCCTTAGACAGCTGTTCCGCCCAATTTCAAGGCTCTTTAGTAAGGCCAGCAAGGGGCAAATGACAAATATCACCAGTGATAAAAACCTTAAAAACATACCTCTTTACCAATTTATCAATTAATAAATAAATCATTACCCATTAAATTTTGTCAGACTAAGTAAATCTTAACTGAAAAATCTTTACCCAATGAAACTAAAGCGATAAATTACATCTTTACCGAATGAAACTAAATGCTGTAGATCAAATCGTTACCGGCTAATTTACAAATCTTACCGTACGTCTCCTAGAAGAACGATAGGCTAGCAATCCTTTACTCTCCTCATAGTTCGCCTCAAATGGCTACGTCTCCAGTAGGTTGAAAGGCTCAAAACAAGTGCCAAACTTCAGAACTAGAGTTGGACTTGGTTAATAATCTCTGGAAATGAAACGCTATCAAAAGCCTCTACTCTCCTCGCAGCTCGCCTGAAATGGCTACGTCTCCAGTAGGGTTTGATATGATCTATATTCTATAGCAGTGGTTCTTAACCAGCGGGGAATTCCCCAATGGTGGGGAATGGCGGGGTTGCCAAGTGGGGAATGACCGGTCAGCCAGAAGAATAATGCTTCGAAATTCAACATACCACATGTTGACTTACTTTATAAATCACAACCATTTAAAGACTGTTTTTATAACAAAAACAATCAATATATGAGGTGCCGTATTGTAAGTCATGCTTGGGTGAAAATGACAACACTGTTTTATAATTCGTCAAAGACTGGTGCTGTGGTGAGCATAGGCTTAGTCAAAAAGGGAAGGGGCTTCCTTTTTTCCATTGCAACAGTAATTAACAATAATATTGACAACCTGGGGGCGCGAGCTCCTTTAATTCAAATTTTGCCAATCAATTTAAATGTACTGTATAACCTGGAAAATATTACGAGTTTTTGTCTCAAAAGTTGCTACCTTAGGCGCTATCTAACCTTTTTATGGACGTAATGCTATAACCAGGGCCGGATTTACCATATGGCACAGTCCCAGAGGCTCCGAGCTCAGATGGTAAGACTTTGTTTGGTCTTTCATCTACATTTGGCAGGAAGATGTTGCAAAAATCCCCAAAGTGCCAGGGGTCCTGCGCAATGCAAACCGGCCCAATCAATAACATGGTTAGTATAGGTGTAACCATCCATTGTACCATTTTAGAATAACAACTTACCTCTATCTGTCCAGTTTTTACTTGCCAAAATACTTTTGAAAAAAATTTGGTAGGGGAAATGCTCATTGAACAAAAATTGAATTTGAATTGCGGTGGACTGCGCCCTGTAGTTGCTCATGCACTCTTGCAACTGGTTGTTTTCATGACAAAACAAAAATCTCCAAGGCAAATTTTCAAGTGGATTATTATTTACTGCCAAAATATTGCTGGAGGCAATGCAACTTACTTCCTCCTATCTGGGCCAAATCAGTTACAAAATATACCACCAAAATGCAAGATTTTAAACATGTTTTGGACTTAAATTGTAAGTAAAAGGAGTATTGAACATTTTAATTTTTCTCAATTGGCTTTTAAATGCTAAAAATTTAGTTCTTCCAAAATGCGAAATGCGATTCAATGACATTAAAATAGTTATTTTTTTCCAAAAATCACCCACAGCCTCCGGCGACTGGAGGCTCTGTCTCCTGACCCACGTCTGTGATACGTTTGACTTACACTAGTTTACTCAACACCTTTCCCAATTTAGACATTTTCCCTTTCATTTAGCAAAATCCTGGTTACATGACAAATCAAGCCACAGCTTCTGATTTTCCATTCTACTATACCTTGTCCCACAAAAAGCTACGCCTATGGTGGCGGGAAATGGAGAGTAAGCACACGAAAAAGTGGGAAAGTGGAGAAAAAAGGTTAAGAGCTCCTGATCTATAGCATATAGTTTCATTTGGTAAGATTTGATCTACAGCATATTATACATAGTTTCATATCATACCTAGTTTGAATTGGTAAAGATTTAATTAATAGCTTTAGTTTCATTGGGTAAAGATTTCTCCGTTAAGATTTACTTAGTTTGACTACATTTGATGGATAACGATTTATGGAATAGAAACATAATCGCTAAAGATTTATTCAGTAATTGATAAATTGGTAAAGATGTATGTTTTTATCTCTAAAGATTTTTATCACTGGTGACATTTGTAATTTTGGCCTTCCTATCCTTACTGAAGAGCCTTGAAATTGGGCAAAATAGCTGCCCAAGGCATGCTATTGGAAATTATTTTCAATTGAGCTAGTATATCTATCGTAATATTGTGATTGGTTTGGTGTTTTTCAAATTAAAAAAAGGAATTATATTCTGTTGTGATCTGGTTAATTTACGATTCTTTGCCTTTTTCTACGCTCATGTTCATACCTGCAGTCCTAGTCATACCGATGAGGAATAAGACAAAAGTCGATTCCTAAACAGTATGTCTTAGGCTGTTAATCAAAGGTTTGATTGCGCCTCTAAAACTTTGGATACTGCCTATTTGTCATCGTTAATTTCTCCGTCGTGAAAAAATTCTACAGCCAATTAAAAATCAACTAAAAGATTTAGTACACTGGAAGCCACTAAGCCTCTGCAAAATGAAATTCTTTACTTAAAAACCGAGTTTGTGCAACTGCGTGAAAGTTAAAAATTTCTCAGTGGTCAATATGACTGTCTTCATAAAAATTATAATAATGCGGTGAAGATAAGTGACAAGCAAAGGCAAAAAATCAGAAATTTCACCAGTGCACCAATTACCGTAGAAAACAAAACAATGAAGAACTAAAGGCAAATGAACTTGAACAGCATGATAGACGACAAAATTTGGTATTAGAAGGCGTTCCGCAAGTTCAAAATGAAAACGTAACTGAAATTATTTTATCCCAGGCAAGTAAACAATTGATGCTAATCTAACTGTGAACTATATATCTACCGCACATCAGCTCCCTGTCAAATGCCAAAGACCGAACAGCAAAAGTTGCAAAACTAGGCATAACCCGGAATATTAGTTCACTTCATTACCCGACAAAAATGAAATGAAATGTATTCGAACAGAATGAAAACAAAAGATATCTGTGAATTTTTTGTTCTTGGCATGAACAAATTATTATGTGAATGAGAATTTAGCCCAACGTCGCAAGTGTCTCTTTTGGTTGGTTTAACAAAAAGCAAAGAACTCGATTACACGTTTATCTGGACTTCGAACGGCCAAATTTTTATTTGTGAAGACGAAAAAGCGAACAGTATAAAGTAGAACTGAGTATGATGTATACTAAGGTTTCCCAAACTTGGTGCTCATGAGCACTCTTTGGCCATTTATCAATTCGCTCGTGTACCCCCAAAATGTTCACATGTTATTTTACAAAAGGAAACTCTCTCTATCAACCCCCCAAAAGAAGCAAAAAGTCTTCTCTGCAACTTGAATGGGATTTTTCACCGAATTCGATTGAAGACTAAAAAATAAAAAAAGGTCTTCCCCAAATTTGAGTGGGATTTTGTCACCAAATTCGATTGACGACCAACAAAGGAGAAAAAAAGATCTTCTCCGCAATTTTAGTGGTATTTGGCCTCGAATTCAATTGATTGAAGACCTAAAAAAAAGGTCTCCACAAATTGGTGTCAACGCGTCGTTCCTACAATTCAAGCATTCTTGTTCTGATTGTAATGCACCCCTAGGGCACATGTAGCTCATTTGGGAACCCCTGATCTAGATAGTTTGTAAATATACTGCGTACCAATTTTTGTAGTAATTGTTTACTGATATGTGTTGAGATGAGTGATACTGAGATTGTTTTTAATAACATGGCCAATACAAATGATGATCAGCATAGCACGAAACCAAATGCTGAGGAATTTACTGAATGTGAAAATACAAAAATTGACCTAAACAATTGCTTGTGTGAAGCATTGATTAAAAATTGAAACCCCTGCAAGTATCATAAACCTGGTTAAAATTTGCCAGTACCTGAAACGAAAAAAAATTATTGATGCTTCATGTCAATATTAGATCGTTGTAAAAAAAATCTGGATAATCTAAACCATGAATTGCTCCAAACACTTTCATATCTCCCTGATATTTTATTTCTATCAGAAACTAAAAATTTAAATGTCACCTTCAACGAATGTAAACCTAACTGGGTATAAACCAGTTATTTTTGCGAACTCCCGAACTAATGCACACGGCGTAGGAGTTACGTTGCTGACAAATTCATCATGACTGTTTTAGATAAAAATGAACTAAATTCAAATTGTTTGGCTGAAAATATCAAACAAAGTTGGAAGCAATTTGTTTGTTGCAGGTGTGATTTATCACCATCCTAAAGGGAATGTTAACAATTTTTTTGTAGCACTTAATAAAAACTTGGATCTTTTGAGCAATAAACAATAGGGTCCATTATAAGACAGTCACGCTGCCTAACCTACCCTCTCAGATATTCTTTATATTTGGATACGTAAAAGCTATTTAAATATGATGAAGATTGCAAAAAACAAAATCAAAATCCATCGAGCGGTTTATGAGTTATCGTCGTTTCAATTTTGCCACATGAGGGACCTGCTCAGATATTAAAACTTCGAGAATTTGCATTAAACGCTTCATACTTAACGTATCGGAAAAAACAAAACATACATTCTGATAGACTTAAGGATGAGAAACTCAAAAACGCACTCAGCTTTTGGTAAAAACAGAGAAAAGTGGTCAAAATCTTGATTCAAAAATTTTTGAGTCCTCGATTTCATTTCCAATTATCTAGAAATGGAAAAAAACCTTTTTTCTTCAACCAATGTTAAAATGTACAGATTAAGTATCTGTTTGATGTGTGTGAGTTTGGTAAGTGTTTTTGTTGCATATTTCAGTAATTACCTCGAAAACATCATGCAAAATTTTTGTCGGTTTTTCTACATGCTGCTTCAATACCAGTCAATGTACAACAGTTCTATTTCTTTTTGAATATCAACTCAATCATAAACTAGCGTTTGTACATCTATCTATAAAGAAGCTTCTATGCTTGTAGTGAATTGTTTTTACCAAAAACAATCTTTCGTCCTGAGGATGTGGCTGACAGCTCGTTTGTGCTGGTGAATAACATGCAGTTTAAACTGTGTGATGAGTGACGACGGTGTTAAGAGTCTAATTCAAAATCTGGATTAGCTAAGAAGTAAAAAAAAACAATGAAAACAGCAAAATTATATAAACACAGTCAAAAAGCTTACCAGCATCCACAAGATAGGCATATTATTGTAATAAAATGATGTGCAAGCTATTTGCGTTAATACAACTTAAATGACAGAATGCCATATCATTATATTTGTGGCTAGTATCTTTTTTATTTTTAACACTTTCATTTTGTGCTATAATGATAACTTAATCAACTTTGCAATTGCAACATTAATTTAATAAAAATTATCCATCATTCTTGCTTTTGTTTTGAAGTATTCAATGATTTATTAAATATTTTCAAACCAAACCAATATTTGAAACTACCGTTATCATAAATCATAATGCAAGCAATTTGACAAATTGATTGGGTGAAGCAAAAAAAATGATAACACTTGAAACGCTTAAGTTGAATTAAAAAAAAAAACAATAAAAGAATGAATCTTAAATTTTGTGTACCGGTATATCTTGACTACAAAATGGGACACAATTGCTGAAAATTTCATTGCTTAACGTAAAAAAATTAGGCATAACTTTAATGTAAAAATTGATATGCAAAAAACAATGTTCAGAAAGTAGTTTGAATCAGAACTACAAAAATTGTTAAAAAATGCATTTGCTACAAAAAACTGTTCAAAAAATGCATTTGCTAAACGCATTTGCGCTGGCCAAACAAGTAGAATGGCAATAAGAATGACCAGCCATGCCATTCAAGGCAACTTCAAAATTACCATACTAAGCTACCCAAAACCTGGATAAGAGAAATGAATGGCATTTCCAAGTCTTTTTTATTGTGGTTAAGCATTTGATTAATTTAAGTTTTGCAATTAATTTTCTAGTTTCAACGAGACAAAGTTTACAAAGAAAAGACCATTCTTTCCGAAAAAGAAAATGTGACAATACGATATGAAAATTTGGGACACAATTAGAAAGAAATGAAATTAAAGATCAACTGGTATCTCAAGATAAACTTTGTACGGAGATTTGGCTTTGAAAAAATAACATTTGCAAGCAGTTTGTCAAGACTGAGGTGGGCACAATCAAACACTTTGTTTCAAAATGCTTCAGAAGTTCATTTTTTGCAGCTAATTATGCTATTTATTTACTTTTTGGAGCAGAATGTTACAATTTTATTTATAGTGTCAAGTTCTCTAATCAAGACATGTACAAAATTAAAGAATCATAGCTTTCATGGTTTTTAGAAATTTATGCATTTTAACTGTTATCATTTTGTGTGCTCTCCCCCATTATTCTTTGATCAACCTTAAAATTCAGAAGTTACATAGCAGATTCAAAACTTAAACTTTTTGTTTTACTGTGAGGTAGCACTTCTTCACACATCTGCTATCCCATTAGGCTAGTGTTTCATCAGCATCTGAATTCACACATAGCCTATCCTGGCAGCCCAACCGAGCCTTCAAACCACACACAAAGGCAATTTCTGCACTTGCCATCGTACCCTCTTCTCAGATTACTCTGATCATAGTCTGACAACAAGGTCACCAGAAAGAGGATTATCGACCAGCATCACACTGGCACTCCAATTCGCTCAACCGCATTGTAAAAACAATTCACAACAAGCATAGAAGCTTCTTTATAGATAGATGTACAAGCGCTGGTTTATGATTGCGTTGATATTCAAAAAGAAATAGAACTGTTGTACCTTGACTGGTATTGAAGTTTCGAGGTAATTACTGAAATATGCAACAAAAACACTTACCAAACTCACACACATCAAACAGATACTTAATCTGTACATTTTAACATTGGTTGAAGAAAAAAGGTTTTTTCCATTTCTAGATAATTGGAAATGAAATCGAGGACTCAAAAATTTTTGAATCAAGATTTTGACCACTTTTCTCTGTTTTTACCAAAAGCTGAGTGCGTTTTTGAGTTTCTCATCCTTAAGTCTATCAGAATGTATGTTTTGTTTTTTCCGATACGTTAAGTATGAAGCGTTTAATGCAAATTCTCGAAGTTTTAATATCTGAGCAGGTCCCTCATGTGGCAAAATTGAAACGACGATAACTCATAAACCGCTCGATGGATTTTGATTTTGTTTTTTGCAATCTTCATCATATTTAAATAGCTTTTACGTATCCAAATATAAAGAATATCTGAGAGGGTAGGTTAGGCAGTGTGACTGTCTTATAATGGACCCTATTGTTTATTGCTCAAAAGATCCAAGTTTTTATTAAGTGCTACAAAAAAATTGTTAACATTCCCTTTAGGATGGTGATAAATCACACCTGCAACAAACAAATTGCTTCCAACTTTGTTTGATATTTTCAGCCAAACAATTTGAATTTAGTTCATTTTTATCTAAAACAGTCATGATGAATTTGTCAGCAACGTAACTCCTACGCCGTGTGCATTAGTTCGGGAGTTCGCAAAAATAACTGGTTTATACCCAGTTAGGTTTACATTCGTTGAAGGTGACATTTAAATTTTTAGTTTCTGATAGAAATAAAATATCAGGGAGATATGAAAGTGTTTGGAGCAATTCATGGTTTAGATTATCCAGATTTTTTTTACAACGATCTAATATTGACATGAAGCATCAATAATTTTTTTTCGTTTCAGGTACTGGCAAATTTTAACCAGGTTTATGATACTTGCAGGGGTTTCAATTTTTAATCAATGCTTCACACAAGCAATTGTTTAGGTCAATTTTTGTATTTTCACATTCAGTAAATTCCTCAGCATTTGGTTTCGTGCTATGCTGATCATCATTTGTATTGGCCATGTTATTAACAACAATCTCAGTATCACTCATCTCAACACATATCAGTAAACAATTACTACAAAAATTGGTACGCAGTATATTTACAAACTATCTAGATCAGGGGTTCCCAAATGAGCTACATGTGCCCTAGGGGTGCATTACAATCAGAACAAGAATGCTTGAATTGTAGGAACGACGCGTTGACACCAATTTGTGGAGACCTTTTTTTTAGGTCTTCAATCAATTGAATTCGAGGCCAAATACCACTAAAATTGCGGAGAAGATCTTTTTTTCTCCTTTGTTGGTCGTCAATCGAATTTGGTGACAAAATCCCACTCAAATTTGGGGAAGACCTTTTTTTATTTTTTAGTCTTCAATCGAATTCGGTGAAAAATCCCATTCAAGTTGCAGAGAAGACTTTTTGCTTCTTTTGGGGGGTTGATAGAGAGAGTTTCCTTTTGTAAAATAACATGTGAACATTTTGGGGGTACACGAGCGAATTGATAAATGGCCAAAGAGTGCTCATGAGCACCAAGTTTGGGAAACCTTGGTATACATCATACCCAGTTCTACTTTATACTGTTCGCTTTTTCGTCTTCACAAATAAAAATTTGGCCGTTCGAAGTCCAGATAAACGTGTAATCGAGTTCTTTGCTTTTTGTTAAACCAACCAAAAGAGACACTTGCGACGTTGGGCTAAATTCTCATTCACATAATAATTTGTTCATACCATGAACGAAAAATTCACAGATATCTTTTGTTTTCATTCTGTTCGAATACATTTCATTTCATTTTTGTCGGGTAATGAAGTGAACTAATATTCCGGGTTATGCCTAGTTTTGCAACTTTTGCTGTTCGGTCTTTGGCATTTGACAGGGAGCTGATGTGCGGTAGATATATAGTTCACAGTTAGATTAGCATCAATTGTTTACTTGCCTGGGATAAAATAATTTCAGTTACGTTTTCATTTTGAACTAGCGGAACGCCTTCTAATACCAAATTTTGTCGTCTATCATGCTGTTCAAGTTCATTTGCCTTTAGTTCTTCATTGTTTTGTTTTCTACGGTAATTGGTGCACTGGTGAAATTTCTGATTTTTTGCCTTTGCTTGTCACTTATCTTCACCGCATTCAGAGCTGGGCACCCGCTACTTGAAAAGTAGCGGAGCTGCCGCTGCCGCTATTTGGCAAAAAAAGCAGCGGCGCTGCCGCTTATCGCTACTCAAATAAAAAAGTAGCGCCGCTTCCGCTGCCGCTACTTGCGTACAAAACAGCGGCCGCTGCCGCTACTTTAAAAAAATAAATAGTAAAAAAACGATTGTATTCAAATACGGTATCTAATGCTGAAATTTCAACTTTATTTACGAAAGTTAATTATTGAAGCTATTAAGATATCGGTTCAGATTACAATTGGCATTAGAAGGCTTAAATGGTAAACAAGTAAGCAAATCACCATTCAATTAGTTGTTGAATTCTCCTTTCTAAAAAACAAGCATTTCAAAATGCTGATTGGTTGAACCAGCACTTTAGAAATTATTTAGGAAGTTACCCTTGGAAGTTACACTAGGAAGTTAAATTCCTTATCGTATTTTCTACACTAACAAAAGCCATTAACAAATATCGACTCAAATAAGTTAAGGTTTTGCCATTAAAGCACAATGACATACAGTATTCAGCTTCTATGCAATTCTGCCCCGGCTCTTATAGCTCTGAAGTAGCCGATCTGTTATCGGTTTATCACACTCTCGGCCTTCAACCATTAAAATAATTCTTCGCGTAGAGATACGAGAGGAAAATTTATAAATCGACCGAATTCCGAAACATTTCTTGGAGTTTTGCAGAAATGGTAGGTCATTCACGTCCCTGCGATGATTTTGTCCAACTTTGACTCAAAAATAGATCGAGCGTATAATATATTGGTGTTTACGAAGTCGAAGGAGATACGTAGTAGTGACGCACATGTTAAGCAAATGATGCTCAATGCGATTCATGTCACACTGAGTATTTTTTCCACGAGTATAACTCCATAACTAAGTTGTCTTTGAAGCTTATTTATTACCTGGTTCTATTTGTTAGTTCAATTCTCAGCGCACTATAAATTCAATTCTTAGTTTTATTGTTAACTATTGTAGCAAAATCTATTTTACTACGTATTGACGTAATTACTCAGGCCCGGCGCCACGGGGCATAGGCGTAGCCAGAGGTGGGGCCCAGTTGAAATGTTACCTATGATAAAAATGTGACAAAAAAACTACTGTTTTTTCAGTTTCAGTTTGTTTTAGCATTTTTTGCGTACAACAGTAATTAACAATAAATGACGACCAGGGGGCCCAGGCTCTCTGAATTCAATTTTTGCCAATCAATTAAAATGTATAACGCGGATGAAATGAAGGATTTTTATCATAAAAGTTGCTACCTCGGGCTCTCATCTAACCTTTTCAAAAACGCAATGCAATAACAGGGCGGGATTTACCATATGGCACAATGCTAGGAGCCCTGCGCTCAGATGGTGACACTTTTGTTTTTTTTTTGGTTTACACTTATGTTTGGCAGAAAAATGTTGCGAAAATCTTTGAAGTACCAGGGGCCCAGCACAATGTAAATCCGGCCAGGGCAATAATATGATAATTAAGCGTAACCATATATTGCACCGTTTTCAATAACAATTCACCTCCATCCACCTCGTTAGTTTTTGCGCTAAAAAATGCTTTTGAAAAAAAAATTATCTAGGAGAAACGCTCATTGAACAAATTATTGAATTTAAATTTAGGGGCCTGGGGCCACTTGACCGTACATGATCTCCTACAGCTAGTTATTTTTATGTCAAAAAAAAATGAGGAAACTATTCGAGTGGATTATTATTTATTACTAAAATACTTATAAAATTTTACCCCAAACTGCAAAATTACAAACGTATTTTCGACCAAATTATACGTAAAAGTACGATTAAAACAATTTAATTTTTTTCAATTGGCTTTCAAATGTTTATAATTTACTTCTTTCAAATGGTTCTGAACACGTGCGAAATGTAATCCAAAAGCATTAAAATAGCTTTTTTTTTCAAAAAACTTCGAAAAAATTGCCCAGCGACTGCGGTCTTCATCCCCAGAGTCCAGTCGGTGATACGTTTGAGTAAACTAGTTTACTTACACAAGTCTCCCAATTTAGATATTTTCATACGCAACTTTTGCTTTAAGCCCTCTCCCTTTGGAAAACTCTCGGTTCAGTACCAAACCAGCCCACGGCTTCTGATCAATTCTGCGATATTTTTGTCCCACAAAAAGTTCCTCTTTCAAAAATTTCTGATGACGTCATTGCATGTGATTTCTGGTTTGCTCCCCCCTCAATCAAAAATCCTGGCTACGCCTATGCATGGGGGATGACATTTCGAGCCGTGTCCCCCCCACATCACTGCTTGTGCTCTCCAAGCGAGAGTAAACTTTTGTAGTAGCACAACTAGCAAACTTTTGACCCAAAACAGGTCACCACAATCGATTTTTTCTATGAAACAGCAAGACAGATCAAGTGAACGTAATCGAGTAGCCAAAGATTTTTCGATGAAGACCTTTTTTTTATTTTTTTTGGTTTTCACCTCCAAATTTGAGAACAAAATCCATACAAAAGGATAACATACGAATTTGGAGCAAAATATTCACCAGGTCGCTGCCGCATTCCGAATTCGTCTGGTCTCAGCTTCGTAAGCGTCCCCCACTCAAGTTTTTGTGCCCCCCTCCCCCAAACACACTACTCTGGCTCCGTGCCAGGTACTATACAGTTCTATTCGCAGTGCACAATCTACACTGTGGTCTGTGACCAGATACAGTAGCGTAGCCAAGAGGGCGGGGGGGGGGCTCGAGCCTCCCCCATTGGCCTGAAAAGTATGCAAAATCGCACGTTTTTAGAGCTTCTGAGGCCAATTTTTGCTCAAAAAATGAAAACAGATCCCCCCAAAGGAATTTGGGTGGAAGGAGTTGCCGTGATTCGGCCGAAAAATCCGTCTCAATTCCGAAAAACCGTTCGAATTTCCGAAAAATACGTCTCAATTTTGGTGAAGACCTTTTTTTGCTTTGGGCCGAAAAACCGTTTGAATTTCCGAAAAATACGTCTCAATTTCGGTGAAGACCTTTTTTTTTCTTTTTTCTTTTTGGAGATCACCTGTTTTTGGGCCGAAAAACCGTTCGAATTTCCGATTCCAGCCAAAAAATTCGTATTTTTTTTGTGGAGATCACTTGCTTTTGGGCCGAAAAATCGTTCAAAATTTCTGATTTTGGCCGAAAAACACGTCTAAATTTCGGATAAACCGTTTGAGTGTGATTCAAGAGCAATGAAAATTCGGGTCAAGGTCGCTTACAGTTGTCTCACTCTTTTAAAAAAGCCCCCCCCCCTTTTCGAAATCCTGGCTACGCGCCTGACCAGAGAGCTAACAAATCATCTTCATTTGTTTTGCTAAATGCTAGTATTTTGAATAAATATCGCGGAAAACCGTCTTTGCGATCTGCAAGTTTTTAGCAATTTATCGAACTCTAATTATTGCATTTTTGTTAAAGAGATACTGCTCGAAATCGGCTTTATTGAAATCGGTTTTATCTGTTCAAATTGACCCGCTACTAGACCACACTATTTGTTTAATTTTGATTCAGAAAAAATAGGACCACGTGCGATAAAACTTGCCTATCAAAACGTCACAAAGGTCTTGTATGTTCTATTAAACTGAAATAACGAAGTAACAAGAGCAGAGTGAAAACAAGAGGAGAGTAAAGACTCCAAACCATAACGTGTGAAAATGTGAATTGAAAAAGCCTTGGAAGGAGTTTATTGGCAGTAGCGGCAGCGGCAGAAAATTTGCTTCGAAAACAGCGCTGAAGCGCTGCCGCTTTTTCGGCTAAAAAAACAGCGGCGCTGCCGCTTGTCGCTGGTGGCAAAAAAAAGCAGCGGCGCTGCCGCTACCGCTACGGAAAAAGTAGCGCCGCTAGTAGGCCGCTGGTGAGCAGCGCCGCTGTGCCCATCACTGACCGCAATATTATAATTTTTATCAAGACAGTCATAATGACCGCTGAGAAATTCTTGGCTTTCACGCAGTTGCTCAAACTCGGTTTTTAAGTAAAGAATTTCACTTTGCAGAGGTTTAGTGGCTTCCAGTGTACTAAATCTTTTAGTTGATTTTTAATTGGCTGTAGAATTTTTGTGTGAATTCAAATGCTGGATGATACACTAGCCTATAGGGATAGCAAACATTGTGAGGAAGTGCTACCTCACAGGAGTGAAAAAAAAGTTTAAGTTTTAAATCTGCTATATAACTTCTAAATTTTCAAAGCACATTCGAGTAAATGAAAATTTATTCGTATGGGCGTTGACTGGCGTTGTATATAGCAATTTGCTTTACTGGCAAGTAGTTTAATTTTGGCTTTTGGGGTTCAAAATTTGTAGTAGGCATTTACACAGTTATGTACGCCTGATGATAACAAACAAGTTTGAAATATGCATATAGCGTACTATTGTGGTAAATTGCTAATGTGATGTCATATATGGTGTCCATGCTTAGTGATGCTAGCGCAATGCGGTTGAGCTAAGTGGAGTACCAGTGTGATGCTGGTCGATAATCCTCTTTTTGGTGACCTTGTTGTTAGACCTTGTTAATCAGAGTAATCTGAGAAGAGGGTACGATGGCAAGTGCAGAAATTGCCTTTGTGTGTGGTTTGAAGGCTCGGATGGGCTGCCAGGATAGGCTATATGTGAATTCAGATGCTGATGAAACACTAGCCTAATGGGATAGCAGATATGTGAAGAAGTGCTACCTCAATCTTGAAATTATTTCCAATTCAGCATTTTTGTCTGATGGCATAAATCACAACACTAGGCTTGGACTGAAATCCATGCATCAAAACTTTACTTTTCAATAATCAAGTTTATTTGAATTGGAAGACTGAGCGTTGTTTAGAAATTAATAAAATTTTAATGACGTTTCAAATACATACAACACTTTAGACTTATATTGGTGTTCTGTACGTTTTGGTGATTTTTCTACATTCTATCACTTACCCAACATAATGATTTGCTGAAAAATCTATTTTTCAAATTAATTAAGGTGCGTTTAGACTGGACGCGAAGCAACGCGAAGCGACGCGAAGCAACCAAAATTTAATGTCATCGACAGCTTGCGAAAGGTTGCAACCGGTCGCAACCTTCGCGAGCAGTTGCGCAACATCGCTTGCTTGCAGGCTGTAGTAAGATAACCTACTTAATCACTGATCGGATTTTTACGATCGCAGTTTGCTAGAAAATAATGTAAATAGTATATTTGTATGGTTTAACGCCTAATTATCAGTCTAAAGAGTAGGTTGTTGGAAAAGTTAGATTCGCGATAGCCGCAGGCTAGCCAAGTTAATTTGGATCTAGACAACTAAGGCTGTAAATTCTCGAGTGATTTTTCATAGCTATGCTGGATATCAGAGCTTCATTATAATGAATACACCAAAGCAGTAGGCCTAGCCCCAGTAGCGTAGCCAGGGGGGGGGTGGGGGGGGGCTCGAGCCCCCCATTGGCTTGTAAAGTATGCAAAATCGCATGTTTTTTGTGTTTTTGAGGCCGATTTTCTGTGAAAAATGGAAAATAGCCCCCCCCATACGAAAACAGCCCCCCTCTCAAACGTATGAATTTGCGAAATTGGACGAAAAATCACTCTCAATTTTGGCGAAGACTTTTTTTTTTTTTCTTTTTGGAGATCACCTAATTTTGGGCCGAAAAAACTTTTGAATTTGGGATTTCGGCCGAAAAACCACTCTCAATTTTGGCGAAGACCTTATTTTTTTGGAAATCACCTAATTTTGGGCGGAAGAATCCTTTGAATTTTCGAGCTTTCCGAGACATTTCGTCTCAATTTTCGGACAAACCGTCTGAAACTGATTCAAGATCAATGAAAATTCGAGTCAAGGTCGTTTGCATACTTCTCACTCTTTCAAAATAGCACCCCCCTTTTCCAAATTCTGGCTACGCGCCTGCTTAGCCCCACGACATCTAGATTTTAAAACAAAACTTTTTATTCTCTGCAGCATAGCAGAAGCTATTGTATCAGTCCAATGGTTCTTTTGGCTGAGCAGCTTTAGCTTTTTTGTTTTAAAGTAAACTTAAACTAACATGGTGTTGTTGTTTTTTTCAGAATATAAAACAACCCACCAACAGGCTAGTTTTGAATGTGTTGATAATGTTTTTACCCATTGTTTGTTAGCTTGTTTTAAAAGTAACCACAATTGAACAATTCCTTGAATACTGGAAAACTCGCAAAAGTTTTTTCACTATCTAGCCTACTTGACCAAGCCAACTTGGTGAATAAAACTGTATTTAGAATTGGTTTCAAGCTACACTGCTACATACAAGAGCTAGATAGATACAAAAAATCAAAAAATTTCTATGAACTTTTGGATTAACCTAATTAGTACCGGTAGTCACTTGTTTGAATAGCTACAAAGATGGAATTTTTTCTTCTGAATGTCCTCTTAAGATTCTTCTTTTTTCTGAAGGTTTGTGACCGTGATCAAGTTGAACTGGAAGTAATGGTTTTGGACTAGCCGAAAATTTATAATCATGAATGAATATTGTAGTCTGGTAATGATTTTTCACTCCAGTCCTATGTGATGAAAATAGAAGTGTCAAGTGTCTTAAATAATCATTTACTGTGTCTTTGTGTAATACTATCTGAATTTAGTTGCTTGTGAATTTCAGAATATTTTTGCTGGCTTTTAAAATTTTAACTGCTTTACAAGGTGAATAAAGTGACAAAGTAAATAATTTTAAGTCTGAAGTTCAATCATTACAATTACAGTCAGTGTATTTAGATGAACTAGAAAGCCAATACATATCTAACCACTAGAAAGTGAGTTCTATTGTTTTGCTGAGGTTACTATTATTGGTAGAGAAGTACCCGCCAAGCAAGTTCATTAATATTGTTCCATTCTCATTAGTCACCACTAAACAAAAAACTTGATACAGCATTTATAATGAAAATAATTGGACTGGGGAAGGGAGCGTCACTTATAGACCGGCAGCCCAGAAGGTTTATTTACCCCAAAGACGGCGGAAGGTTTGATGCGCCTAAAATGCACGTTTTTACTCACCTTTTAAGAAAATGTTTTACTGGCAAGTCAAAAGTTCGGCCAAGACCCCCCAAATCCACAATTTATGGGGGTCAAAATGGCCTTTATTTACCCCAAGGACGGCATGGATAAAAATTGCGTAAAATCGTTCTCTGGGGTCCACTGAACAATGAAATGGCGAAGACAGTAACTTTAGGTTCGGCTAACCCCCGACAGTAACAAATTTAGGGGGGTCAAAAATGGCCTTTATTTACCCCAAAGACGGCATGGATAAAAATCGCTCAAAAACGTCCGTTGGAGTCCACTGAGCACAAAAATGGCAAAGACAGCAACTTTAGGTTCGGCTAACCCCTCGACAGTAACGAATTTAGGGGGGAGGCGCAAAAATTGCTTTTATTTACCTAGAAGACGGCATGGATAAAAATCGCTCAAAAACGTCCGTTGGAGTCCACTGAACGCAAAAATGACGAAGACAGCAACTTTAGGTTCGGCTAACCCCTTGACAGTAACGAATTTAGGGGGGGAGGCACAAAAACTGACCTTTTCACCTGGAATAGGGCAACGGTAAAATTGTTAAAAAACATTCTTGCAGTTTGTACGCTGAACACATAAATGGTTAGAACAGTTACTTTCAGTTCGGCTATTTCCCTGACAGTAACTAATTTAGAGGGAAGCTCGAAAAAATTGCTCTTATTTATTTGAAAACGGCAGGGGTAAAAACTGCCAAAAAATGTTTCTCGGGAGCCCACTGAAAACAAAAACAATGGCAATAAACTTTGGTATCCTCAAACTAATTTCTTACTCTTACTGCAAAAGTCATTGCACCACTAAATACGGCTTTACAGTACTGCTTTTGAAAAAAATCATTTTAAGTTGATGGCGTCATCAATCATTAAGTAACGTGATAGTCGATTAGAGCAAAAATGACGTCATGTTGCAGTGACGTTGTCTTTACAAGCGATCTAGATTTTGCGTATCAGCTTGTCTTTTCAATGTGAGTCATATGATAGAAAATTGTTGATAGTCAATCTTCTGAAACAGTGCTCGATGATGTACCAAGTAAAATTAGAGCAAAATACAACTATTAAATCACAGTAAAAGTTTACTAAAAAAATTACAAAAATTTACCGAATAATTTTCTATGTATTACTTTAAATAACGAAGTATATAGGCTTCGTTATTGAAAGTAATACATAGAAAATAATTCAGTAAATTTTTATGGGCCGTATCACACCACAAAAACTGCTTTGAATTATAGCACAGACTCCAAACAATCCAGAGCATTTCAAAAAAGATCTAAATTCTTAAACACTGTGATAAATTAATAAGTCTGCGTATTACCAATATTCAAAATGCTCTTTCCGTTATTAAGTCTTTCGTTAATTGCTTTGAGTCCTACGTTCTATGAGTCTTTTGCTAATGCGAATTCTGCGACTTTTATCAACTTCATTAATTTTAGAGTTTATCGTAATGAGTGCACCGTTGCAAAAATTTTAATAAAATTTTTTCTGCTTGCAAATAATTTCGGAACATGTAAACGCATAAAGCTTACTTGGAATGAAAGCATTATTCCGAAATGTCACATTATAAAACCCATGGCATCTTAAAAAAAGATCTGAAGTAAATTCACTGGGGCTAGATAAACTTACAGCAAAGGTATTTGATTAGATGGGTGTTGACTCTATCCTCCTTTAGCCAGCCGAGACAAAGATATTTTACTTTAAACATGACCTAGGGCATCTCTGGTCATTATTTTTGTTGGCAGTCCTAGCTGACAATGATAACCTCTACGACGCCATTTTAGTTCTATCCTAAGGCAACGCCTCAGTTAGACTAAACCACAAAAGCCTTTTAACCTATATAGAGGTTAATATTGGCCTCTATGGGCTAGGCTGCTGCGTTGAAACGTCAGGGTTACCAATGAAATTTTAATTAGGAAGGTTCCTACGTAGGGTTTGAAGTAAAATATCTCGGGAACGGCTGGCTCAAGAAGGATGGAGTCAATTACGCCAAATCTAATCTAATACGATTGTCTTAACTTAAGATACCCCATTGATTTTGCTTGCAGTCCTCTTTCATCGTAAAAAGGCGCATGATAGCATCTAAACTGGAGGCAGATGCAAAAACGTAGCTAATGAACAAGATTGACGGGATTTCTGTAATCGCGCGCATTGAAATTATTCTAAAACTTTGAGACCATTATTCATATGATGTACTGCACAAAAAACTAACACTTGTTGAATTCAAGTTGCAGCAAGATCACATTATTCTAGCATTTATAACACGGATTTCGTTTAAAACCACGTTCTACACTGGCAATATTTTAAAAATTCTTGATAATTTTTAGTTTGAACTTCTCAATAACACTATTAAGGATTAATAGCGTTTATTTTTGGTGTTATGAAGACACCAAAGACAATGAGGTGGTCTCGATCAAACAGATCAACGAAATTACCACATTAAATGAAGACGTTAATAACGACAGCAACTTAATTTTCAATATATGGTAGGCCTCTATGTAAAAATTACAGTAGTCGTGCAATTTTGGCCCATTCTAGTACATTAGGCGTAAAATCGTGTGCGTAAGAGTGTGTTCTTATTTAATTTTAACCGACTGTTGTCTGTATGAAATAAACTAAAATGCGCTTATTTGCTCACAATTTTACACCCAGCGTAGACCGGGACCAACAGTTCATCAGGTTCTTGGAAGGCAATATAAGGCGTTTTTCCATAAGTACGAACAGGTTTGGAATATACCATAATTATTGGCTTCTGTATAATCCAACATTTGAAGATAAAGCTTATGTTTTTGCATTGACGAATGCTTGATAAAAGGGCATATAGGTCACATTTGGCTTTTCTGGTATTTTAAGACAAGAATCTTCCAAAAATTGTTTTGGTGCCTTGCTCTTCTAACATCTTCGTTTGATTGATTTTTATATTTGGGCTGATGGATCACTATTTTTGGTCTTGCTACTGAAACGATGCACCTTCTGTTGAACTAAAACAACCTCACTGCTTCTTGCTTTTTTTTTTTTTGTAGAATAGAGCATTCATTTGGAAATGGTTTGAAATTTTGTTCTCTCCCTTTCCTTACCCACATTCCATTATTCAATCATTGCTTTTTGGCAACGAATACTACGTCCGGTAGTTGCTCTTTGGAAATCAAGTTTACTAGATTGTCTTTTGCTCACTTTGCCAGTGTCCACAAAACTAGGCCCAATTGACGACTTTGCCAACTTTAGCTCCAAATTCTGAACTCATTTCTATCTCTGTAATGGTTCTGTCACATTTTCAAAGACCCCGCATAATCTATTACATAAGCTCGTTCAAACTTACTGTATAACGTTTGTCTTGTCTCACACCACAACCCCGATGTGATAGAAATGTTTTATAGCAGAGGTCAGTAACCTACTTTGTGACATGGGCCAATTTCAAAAAAAAAAATTGTGAAGCTATCCTCAACAAGATACAATATGGTGCCATTTAGCCAATTCGCAGGAATTTGTAGCTCCATTTAAAGAACCGGTTACAGATATAGTTCCAAGAAAACTTGAGTAGCCCCACTGGATTTACAGAATTACGATCATCCTTCTTGACTTGAAAAAGTGAAACAGGATTTTCTCTAAAAAAGCTTTTCTTTTGTGTTCACAACTTAATGTTCGTTTGTATCTTTTAAACAAAACTTGATCCTTTTTTACAATTTTTACATGTTCCAGGTCGCAGATCATTGTAAAATAATACTCAGAATAGAGATTCGCGACCAGAAAGCAAATTCCTCAAGGACGTGTTTACTAACACTTGAATTTGTCAAATAGATATGCATGATAGTTGCAAGCTGTGATACAGTACTATTTGACACTTTTCCGCCGTTTTGTGCCAATCTATCTCTTCTATTAGTAGGTCTCAGTTTTTGGATTAGAACTGGGTTCTGTTGTATTAGTAATGTAATCCATTATGTTAATTAATATTTTAGGAATACGCATGTTGGACTTACGAGTTGACTACTCAAGCAAACATCTTGCTGTTTGTGCTAATAATGATAGACTAATTAAATGTTTTCAAATACCTCTGCTTCTTCCAAAAAAACAGCAAATTTACGATCTTTAAATTTATTTGAGCTGATAAATCTAAGATTTGTCATCATTAAAATTCTCCGCGCTGAGCGATTTGTGCAATGTTTAATCGAAATCGTAAACTAGCCAGCGAATATTTTGAATGCTGGTAATATGTAAATTTATCACATTTCTTTGAGATTCTAGATTTTTTTGAGATACTATACTCGTATTAGTTGCTTCGAGACTGCGATACAAATTTAACGCAGTTTTGGTGATGTGATATAAGACATAGACAATTTACTTAATTTTATTTTTTTAATTTTGCCGTAGCACAATTAACTGTGCGGGACCGGTGCGTCTTGAAATTACTGCTATTACAATTACATTTTATTCACCAAATTGCCTTGGCCAGGAGACAGCAAAGGAACCTTTTGGTCTTCGAGTCAAGCTGTCACTTGCCCGCCAGTCTACCACACACGATGAAAGCTTCACACTACCCTTTCAATACTGAAAGTCAAGCAAAGTAGCAGTGAGTTCCAATTTTTATAGTCTTTGGTTTGACCCGACCGGGAGCTGAACCCAAGTTTACCGTTTCAGTAACAGACGCTCCATCCACTCAAACACTGATCGGTTCAAGGACGTAATCTTTACTGCAAAACACTTTCGAGAGCAATCTTTGAACTTGTACGATTTTTGTGAAAACGAGATAACTGCTCAAACGTAACGTCATTGAAAACGACGGCATTTTTGCTCAAATCGACCATTACGTTACTTAATGATTGATAACGCCATCAACTTAAAATGATTTTTTTCAAAAGCAGTACTGTAAAGCCGTATTTAGTGGTGCAATGACTTTTGCAGTAAGAGTAAGAAATTAGTTTGAGGATACCAAAGTTTATTGCCATTGTTTTTGTTTTCAGTGGGCTCCCGAGAAACATTTTTTGGCAGTTTTTACCCCTGCCGTTATCAAATAAATAAGAGCAATTTTTTCGAGCTTCCCTCTAAATTAGTTACTGTCAGGGGGTTAGCCGAACTGAAAGTAACTGTTCTAACCATTTATGTGTTCAGCGTACAAACTGCAAGAATGTTTTTTAACAATTTTACCGTTGCCCTATTCCAGGTGAAAAGGTCAGTTTTTGTGCCTCCCCCCCTAAATTCGTTACTGTCGAGGGGTTAGCCGAACCTAAAGTTGCTTTCTTTGCCATTTTTGTGCTCAGTGGACTCCAACGGACGTTTTTGAGCGATTTTTATCCATGCCGTCTTTGGGGTAAATAAAGGCCATTTTTGACCCCCCTAAATTCGTTACTGTCGGGGGTTAGCCGAACCTAAAGTTACTGTCTTCGCCATTTCATTGTTCAGTGGACCCCAGAGAACGATTTTACGCAATTTTTATCCATGCCGTCTTTGGGGTAAACAAAGGCCATTTTTGACCCCCCATAAATTGTGGATTTGGAGGGTCTTGGCCGAACTTTTGACTTGCCAGTAAAACATTTTCTTAAAAGGTGAGTAAAAACGTGCATTTTAGGCGCATCAAACCTTCCGCCGTCTTTGGGGTAAATAAACCTTCTGGGCTGCCGGTCTATTACATGAAAATGTGAGAACAAACAACACTTTTATTCAGATGCTTGAGTAACAATTTTCACATAAAAAAATCTAAATGTTTTTTTTTTATCAGGGACATAACCAAAAACTTGCTAAGAGGAGGGGGCTTGACCTTACAGCTATAAGTTTGTCTGTATCTTACAAACGGTGGTTTGGAGCGAAGCCCTTTGAGGTAAACGCGGCCGTCGCAACGTAGCCTACTGGTATCGCAAGAAAATGCAAACTAATAAAATGCTCTCAAAAGCATTTAACTTCGCACTAAACATCGATAAGCGCTCCGCTAGCGAGTAAAACACGAAGCTTAGTTTTAGAAGCTGACTTTTCCTCAAAGCAACTGCTCGTATTACTGTGCTAAATTCTTGTCCTTCGATGATAGTGTCAAATCATGCAAAAACTGCAGTGTTTTTTTGCTTTCTCCAGCAAATCAACTCAGCAATCCATTGCACAATAAGCAAACAATCCACTACATAACTGATGACAAATCCAGCTTTCAGTTTCACTCATAGTTAACATTAGGAGTCTTCATAAACAGCACTAAATAACAAATACAAACGACTGTTTAAGCTAACTACAGGTATCATAACATGCTTGCCTGAAAAAGAAAAATCACATCAAAAAAACAACATAGTTTATGTTTTAAATGGACCTGTAGACTAGCCTATTGGTCCACACTCTACAAGATACCGGTAGATCTACCACTACCATAATGAGTCATGGATGGTGAAAGCGTTTAAGGATTTGTAAACTGAGTAAACACCTAAAGAGAACTTTTGACATCTGCTTCCAGCTTTTTGCGTTTCTGCATTAAAACCCAGAACTGTCATTGTCAAAACAGATTGTGGCAAGTTTTCAGTGGAAGGATCTAAACAAATCATTGATAGCTAGTAAATAGGCTAAGTACAACTACGTTTTTGAAGAAGTGACTAGTCTTTTTATTTCCAAATTCGATCTACTGTACTTCGTTTTTCACTTATACTTCACAAACTTTTTTCTCAAGATTGTTTTGTTACCTGAG
This sequence comes from Trididemnum nubilum, assembly GCA_963965965.1. Lineage (NCBI taxonomy): Eukaryota > Metazoa > Chordata > Ascidiacea > Aplousobranchia > Didemnidae > Trididemnum > Trididemnum nubilum. The sequence goes on from OZ014474.1 coordinate 24,895,514, forward strand.
CTATTAGTCTAGACTCTTCTTCACGGTTATTGCGTGATAACATAATATAAACTCAATCTTTGTTTTACCGGTAATTTCAGCGCTCTATGACGAAACAGAACCTGTGATTTCTATAATAGCGCTTCAATAATAAAGTACACAAAGCTTTCTGCTCATTGAATACATTTTAAAAGTAAGTTATTAAAATTAGCCTATGAAGCGAACAGTCGCGAAGATTAGCAACCACTCACAAAGACTCGCGAAGGTTGGCAACCTTCGCGAGTGACGTAATCGACCACTCGCGAAGGTTGGCGAAGGTTGCCAACGCTTCGCGTTGCTTCGCGTCCAGTCAAAACGCATTTTTACTCTTCACCAACATTTTGTTTCAATGATGTAACGTCAGTCAACTCTTTAAATTTCGACAGATTTGTTTTAATTGAAGTAATCTGTTCGTAGAAGTTCTTGACTCAAAGTTCGTTGGAGTTCTTGACTCAAAGGTCAACTGTCTGTAAGCAACCCCCTTTGCTGCTTACGAGCTTCAAAGTCCAGTATTGTTTTGTATGCGTGCTTGTAACTCTTGTGCTGCGTATAATGTGAAAACTAACTTTAGCTTGACTTTCATTTTTATAACATGTAGGTACTTTCGCTAATTCTGCAAAAGTCAAATATTGTCTTTATTTATTAGGCATCACTCAACTACATATTCCTACACTTTTAAAACAAGTGATCTCGTCACTATTACCGCTATTACTATAAACCAATGATGGGCACAGCGGCGCTACTAGCGCCGCTACTTTTTTTTCGTCACCAGTGACAAGCGGCAGCGACGCTTTTTTAGCCGAAAAAGCGGCAGCGCTTCAGCACCCTATTTTAAGCAAATATTCTGCTGCTGCCGCTACTGCTAAAAAACTCCTTCCACGACTTTTTCGATTCTGATTTTCACGCGTTACCGTTTGGAGTCTTTACTCTCTGCTTTTTTTATTCTGCTCTTGTTACCACGTTATTTTAGTTTAGTAGAACCAACAAGGTTACCTTTGTGACGTTTTGTCCTTGCTCGTATACGACTCTACGTATAGGCGAGTTTTATCGTACGAGGTCCAATTTTTTTCTAAACCAAAACTCAAGGAATAATGTGGTCTGGTAGCGGGCCAGTATGAACTGATAACTGATTTCAATAAAACCGATTTCGAGGCATTCTCTTGAACGAAAATGCGATAATTACAGTTCGATAACTTGCTATAAACTTGCAGATCGCCAAGACGGATTCCCGCGATATTTCCCCAAAATGCTGGCATTTAGTAGTTTAAATGAAGATTATCTGTTGCCTATCTGGTCACAGACCACAGTATAGTTCGTGCATTGCAAGTAAAATAGTATAGTAACAGGCCCAGCGCCAAAGAAGGGTGTTTCGGGGGCATAAAAACTTTTGGGGGGACACTTACGCAGCCGGGACCAAACGCATTCGGAATGCGGCATCAGTCTGGTGAATATTTTGCTCCAAATTCTATGTTATCCTTCTTTTATACGGATTTTGTTCTCAAATTTGGAGGTGAAGACCAAACAAATAAAAAAAGGTCTTAATCGCAAAATCTTAGGCTATTTTCATCACGTTCACTTGATTTGTCTTGTTGTTTCATGAAAAAGCGTTTGTGGTGACCTGTTTTGAGCAAAAGTTTGCTTGTCCACTTGTGCTGGTATAAAAGTTTACTTTCGCTTGGGGGACACAAGCAGTGATTCGGGGGGCACAGCCCCAAAATGACCCCCGTGGCGCCAGGCCTAATGAGTATAACAACATCAATGCATAGTGAAATAAATTTTGCTCCAACAGTTAACAGTAAAACTGAGAATTGAATTTATAGTGCGTTCAGAATTGAATTAATAAATCGAACCAGGCACTATATAAGCTTCAACGACAATTTAGTTATGGAGTTGTACTCGTAAAAAATATACTTAGCGTAACGTGAATCGCATTGTGCGTCATTTGCTTAACATGTGTCTATTCTATATAGCGGCGACGCGTATAGCATGTTTCCAGCGCTGTAAGAGTTAAGTCAAGTGTAGAGTTAAGTGTATCCAGCGCTGGAGAGTTAATTGACGCGCATACGGTACGTCAATTACAAGCCTACGTATTTTCTTCGAGTTCGTAAACACCATTTCTTGAACACTCAATCTACTATTCTAGCAAAGTTGGACGAAATCGCCGCAGGGATAAATCACCAGCCATTTCTACAAAACTCCGAGAAATGTTTTGTAACTCGGTCAATTGATAAATTTTCCTGTCGGATCTCTACACGAGGAATTATTTTAGTGATTGTAACGAGGAATCAAGAGTGTAACAGGCCCGGCAACAGAGTAGCGTGACTGGGAGGGCATAAACAATTTTCGGGGCGGACACAAAAACTTTGTTCCCTCGAATTCGAGAGTGAAGACCAAAAAACAAAAAGTCTTCATCGCGAAGCTTGTGCAAAAATCCACAAATTCTGGGGTAAAAACCAAAAAAAAAAAAAAAGGTCTCCAACGCAAAACCTGCGAAAAAACGGTTCTTGCCCAAGAATTCTGGGGTGAAAACAAAAAAGGTCTTCACCGAGAAATCTGCGAAAAAACGGGTCTTGCTCACGGATTCTGGGGTGCTGACCAGCATTTTGGGGGTCTCAGGTCTCGAAATGCACTCCAGTGGCACGAAGCCTGTTACTTTCTTGGGGCACAATCCTCGCTTGTGGGGGGGGATTCTCGTTTGAGGAGCACAAACAGTGATTTGGGGGGGAGCACGGCGCCGGGCTTGGAGTGTGATAAACAGATCGACTACTTCAGAGCAATAAGAGCCGGGACAGAGTTGTACAGAAACTGAATATTGTGTATCACAGTGCTTTAATGGTAAAACCTTAACTCATTTGAGTCGATAGTGATTTAAACTGTTTCCTATTGCCTTTTGTTTGAGTAGACAATCCGAAAAGGAATTTAACTTTCTAGTGTAACATCCAAGGGTAACTACCTAAACAATTTCCGAAACGCTAGTTTGACCAACCAGCATTTTGAAATGCTTGTTTTTTTTAAAGGAGCAGGCCAACAACTAATTTTGTCTATCATTTAAGCCTGCTAATGCCGATTATAACCTTTACGGATGTTTTAAAAGCTCGAATAATTAACTTTCGCAAATAAAGTTGAAATTTCACCATTAGGTACCGTATTTGAAAGCCATCGTTGTTTTTACTATTTATTTTTTTAAAGTAGCGGCAGCGACAAGGGGCAGCGACCGGTGTTTTGCATGCAAGTAGCGGCAGCGGCGCTACTTTTTTATTTGAGTAGTGATAAGCGGCAGGGCCGCTGCTTTTTTTGCCAAATAGCGGTAGCGACGCTACTTTTCAAGTAGCGGGTGCCCAGCTCTGCTATAAACGCTTTTAAGCGTCAGTTGCTACTAAACAAGCTTCAAGTCACATTGTTACACATATGAGCTCTGCAAGCTACTAAGATATACTGTTACTCATAGGTGGGCAAGTTAATGCAAAACGTTAGCTTCGTTAATCACTAGTCCGTTAACAAACTTCACACCTCCGTTAACGTTAATCCGTTATTTTCAGCTGTAATTAACGGAAGTTAATAAAGTCCGTTAATCCATTAACATTTTGCATGTAATTTACATTTCGTTTTATTCACTCGCTTCTAGAACACGTATTGACGCTGTTGAGCTGATTGTAAGGAAATATTTATTGCAATGGTGGTCTTTTTGTGTTTTGAAAGATACATTTTACAGTCTAATCTAATTTCAAGATAAAAACAAGTTCAAATGCACTACGAAGCTGCAAGATATTAATGATAAAAACCTTAACGGAAGTTAACAGAACTTAACGGAAGTTACTTTAGTCCGTTAACAGCACTTAACGGAAGTTAATTTAGTCCGTTAACATGAAAAAACTTTTTAACGGATTAACGAGTTAATGAAAAAGTTAGCTTCGTTATTAACGGATTAACGATTAACGGACTTGTGCCCACCTATGCTGTTACTGCATTAGACAAAATCACTTTGCTTGCATTGCATACGATTGAGTTTTGCAGAAATACCGATAATCTTCAAGGTATGAAGGGGAGAATGATGGTGAAATGGAACTGGCGGAAGTCCCGTATGGAAAATGAACATCTAGTCTGTTTTCGTTTTTTTGTTTATTTAGTGGTGTCAACAAATAATTGGAACTTAAACTTCTTATAAAATTAATTCTTTAAAAAAAATATCAGTGTATTCAAAAAGAATTCAAAAGAATCTATTCGACTAGCAGCTTTGATCTCGTGCATCTCCAGTATTAAGTTTGTTATTCAAAGACTGCCTAAATACAGACAAACCAAATTATACAGAAGTTACAATTTTTTAGCACCCTGTCTTTTACAAATAAAATAGCCTTTTGGGAAATGCTTCGCATAATAAAAATGATATCATTTGCGTGTTATAAACCAGCATTATTTGAGTGAGATGGCAAATTCAAACGAAGTTATGAATTTTATGATTAACGATTATTATGTTTCGGAATGCTTTTTGTGCCTGCCAGGTAGTCGAGCCGTAACGCGTTCGTCTATGGAGCGGAAGGTCTATGGATAAAATCCTGGGCAAGACAAATCGGATAGTGTTGCCTACGGCTCGTCACCGCTGCGACATTTCTGCGAAAGGAACTGTGTTGCCCGGGCGCAATGACGCGGTGATGGGAACCGCAAACTTGTTACACGCTTTGGCGTAATACAGCGAGTAATAATAAAAGATTTGATTTGATGCTCATCATCCGAAAGATTTAAGTAAGCATTTGAAAACTGCAATCAGAACGACGAGTCCACACACAAGCAATGTGTAAAAAGTTCAAACTAAACTAATTATCGCAGGCCTACATTGAAATTGAAAAGAGTATGCTACTGCGCTTGGTTTTTATTTCCCAAGGTTCAAAACTAAAAGTAAACTTTGCCCTACCTGAACATTTGAATTGCATAGTTGAGCTGATTTTGGAACCTTCCGGTTTGGTTTGCTTGATTAAGTTCAGTCAGGATGTCTTCGACACATTGCAAGCCGTGAGCTACGCTACCAATAGGGCACTGCAACAAAGTAGTACTATTTGCACTGATAGCTTTATACAGAAGGAAAACTACTCAGCATAAATTCTATTTTCACAACGAGAAGATTCCGTCCGAAGTCATTTTTTTCTGACAACTGGACGCTGATCCACTAGCGACTTTATGTCTTCTGTTTTCACAAATTAGCTCTTTTTTAAAAGGACACAAAATCACGAAGCGTAAAATTAGAGTAAAAGTATAACACTTATTAATTTGTATTTAACAGTGCAGGAAGTTCAGTTAAAAGTAAAAATGATTAAAAATTAAAAACCCCACTACAGTTTGTTTCCCTCTAATGGGGACGTCAGGCGGGGTAGAAACTACAAAAAAAAAGGTAAAACACCTCAGTACATCAGCCATGTCTCCCCCCCGCACCGGAAGCTCTATGGCGAGCCAAGCCAGCCCACTGGGGCCAACTGTGGCACGCACCGGCCAGGACCAGTAGCCGCAACCCGGGTTGGCGGTGAGAAGCCGTGGCTGGTGCAAAACAGTGTACGCACTAACTGTAGAGCCTAAGCATTTTAATCAAACATTGCATATGCGCTGCTGCCTGAGGTGTTCTACCGTTTTGTTTGACCTGTGCTGAAGAGTTTTATCGTTTTGTTTTTGTTTAGTTTCTACCCCGCCAGACGAACCCATAAGAGGAAATAGACTCTAGTGGTGTTTTTAATTTTTCGTCATATTAATTTTTAACTGAACTTTCTGCACCGTTAACTGGCTCTGGCCCATGTCCATTAGCACTCTAGAAACTGGGAAGACACTGTACAAGTTAATTTGATTTTAAGTTAAAATCGATTTGAAATTCATCCTTTAGCGCTATTCCTGTGGAACGTTTTGTTTAAATAAAACTAAAGACAGTTTTTAAAATAGAAATCGATTTCAAATCATTGAGAATAAAAAAAAGATATGTTTTCGCCTGTCTTTAATTTTAACCAATTTTGTGTCACATTAGAAGTAATTTAAGTGTACAGTTTCAGTTGCTTTGGAATCTAAGTGTTAAGTTTCATTAATAGTCTAAAAGGTTTTGACTCGAAAACATATAATGTCATTTCTCTGTTGTTAACAAATCAATACAGTACTACAAACCACACGCTGGTCTCACCGAACAGTTCACTCCAACGACGCCATTGTGATCTGTAGTTGTGCAGTTCGCTTCAATATCACACGTGGTATCGGGGAAAAGGCCGCATACATCAATCAACGAACACGAATTCCCATTTCGGTTGTTATATCCAGCTTTGCAATTACAAGTCGCCTGACAATAAACTGAATTAATCTAACCGAAATACACTGATTTTTTCGACATTATACAAGATACATATACCTGGAAATCTTTGTTATGAAGAGTAGGGTGGTCCATATTTGATCAATTTTTGAAAGTTTTAACTCTAACCTCTTCAAGTAGTGTCAGTTTTATGTTTAGGGGTGCCTCAGGCTCCTCAAAATTCGGAAATTTTATCAAATATTAGTATGTTTGGCATATTGGCCTTAATGCATTTTTTAATCGAAAATTGTAATATTTAATGTTTAGAATAATGTGTCAACTCATATTTGTCAAAATTTGAGACTCATATGTGTTGTAAAAGCAAGATTGTGGTCATTTTTGATTTATACCTCGGTGTGGCGCTATAGTTTAAATCATAATATTGTAAAATTTTGTAGTTTCTTAATCCAAAACAATGACATTGATACTTGGAACCCCATTTTCAGCAATGGGTGTTCCAAAACTTCTCCATAGTGCTATTTTTATGTTGAAGAATAGCTGTATATTTTTTATCGTCCTTCATAGAGATTTCAAACCTTTTGCATTTAATTCACAAATTCAGTTTTATTTTCGGTAAAACGAACTACTTTTCGCAGAACAATTATTTTTACATTAGTTTAGATTGGTTACTATATTTTTCTTTTAGTTTTTGACTACAAGACAATATTGGGGGATCTTGTAGGCATAGAGCCAAGTTGACATCTTTCGTTCGGTCGTCATTTGATGGTTTATCATGTATTTACAATTCGAACTGTCTATCTGACTTTAAATGCTGAATGTTAAACAAAAAAGCTGTGACTTTTTTTTGAGCTCTTCTCAGTTTGGCTTTAAGACTCAGCTTAGAGCTAGGCATTGAATCTGATTGTCAGTTTTCAGCTTTCATGGAAAATGACTTGAATTTAGTTAATCACAGATTCATATTAAAACTGTTAACAGCTTAGAACCTACTCTATCATCAAAAGTTTAAGCGTGAACTCAACACTGTCTTCATAGAAAGGCTGACCTTTTTTGTTGCGTATCCTGCTTTCTGCTTTAGAGGGTAATCTCTAAAAAATGATTTAAAGAAATTGATTAAGGAGTGGTAAATTTTCGGTTTCTCGAGGGAGTGGTACCCTTAAACTACGTCAAAATATTTGTTTAATATTTAATAATATTAGCCATCCGAAAAACTAAATTTTGGGGGAGGGGAGTTCTTGGGGAGGTACCCCCAAACTATGTCAAAATATTTGTCTGTTAAATATCTGCTGATATCACAAAACACTGGCACCCTAGCTTCAGTTGTTTAAAAAACTGATGTTTGGGGGGTCCATTTGGGGGGTGCCCGGGGGGTTTACCCAAACTGTGTCAAAATGTTTGTCTGTTAAATATCCTCTGACATGAAAAAACACTGGCACCCTAAGTTGAACCATTCAAAAGATTGATTTTTTGGCGTCAATTGAGGGAGTTCCCGGGGGGTGGCACCCCCAAACTATGTCAAAATATTTGTCTGTAAAACATCTACTGATATCAAAAAAGCTAGCACCCTAGTTTGAGCCGTTAAAAAAAAGATTTTGGGGGGTTTATTTGGGGGATCCTCAAGGCGGTAGTACCCCCAAATTACGTCAAAATATTTGTTTCTTAAGTTTCTACTGATATCAATAAACACCGACACCCTAAATTAAGTCGTTCAAAAAATTGATTTTTGGAGGTCCATTTTGGGGAGTCCCAAGAGGGATGCAACCCCAAGCTATGTCAAAATATTTTTCTGTTAAGTATCTGTTGATATAAAAAAACTGGCGTTCTAGCTTGAGCCATTCAAAGAATTGATTTTTGGGGGTTTATTGGGGGGTCCCGGGGGGGTGATACCCCCAAATTATGTCAAAATATCTGTCTCTTAAATATATCCTGATATCAAACAAAACTAGCGCCCTAACTTATACCGTTAAAAAAATTGATTTTTTGGGGCCCATTTTGGGGGATTCCTAGAGGAGTCGCCCAAAAAATTTCGGGAGATAAAATTGCGTTTGCAGCTCAACAACTTTACACAAAAATTAGATTTTGATGTTTTGTGGTTTAAAAGAAGAGTGTACAAGATTTCGGAAGAAAACAAAAACCTCATCGCGGCCAAAAGTGGGTTTTTTGGGATAAAAAGGATTCTTAAGACATATTACCGTGTGAAACATTTTTTGCCGTACTTTAGCCGTTTTTGATTGAGACCGCTTTTTACGCCAAACTTGCGGAGTGATTTTCGGTTCTGAAACCAAAGTCACGGGATCTATTGCCTCGAAATTTGGTACAAACATGCAACTCAATAATCTCAAACTGCTGTTAAAATTTTATGCAGCTAGACCCAACCGTTTTTGAGTTTTAAGCAAAAGTCTGAAACTTCGCACTCGTTACTTGGAAAATGGCCGAGTAAAAACAAACAAACACGGTCGACGAGAGTGTCGGTCGTTCCTATAACCGCTAGCTAACCTATGTTTCAAGTGTAACTAATCAATTTGTTTTTTATATATGTTGTTTAGAAGTTCTCTTCTGATGATCCCAAAAGGGTGAAACAGATTGTTAACGATTTCTTAATTTGACTGTGCATAAAATTATTAATGTTATTTTTATATGGAGTCAGAATATCAGATCGCAGCTCTACTTTTTTCAGATATTTCAAAACTTTGCGCTCGAAAATTTACAGTAACGTTATTTGGTTTTAAAAGTCAAACCTAGTACTTTTCTGATGGAAAAACATTGTGTTTTAACTTAAATAAACTAAAGTAGATTTAAATATAATTGCCCACCCTATTGATTATTAACAACGTAACTGAAAGAATAAAATTTTAAATAAAAAATAATTAAAAGTTTAAAACCATTTTTGACAAAAAGGCTGTCCATTTAGAGCAAAATCATGTAAGAAATTGGGCTACACTTGCTTTATAGAAACATCGTAGCTGTTTAATATTTTGTGAAGAAACAGTAGCAGAATAATTTTGAAAAATTGGCAATCTTAGATTTTTTGAGTATGATCACTAAACAGACACAATCAACAAAACTGGTAAAAAATTTAAGAAAAATATGCAAAAGAAACAATTAAGCGTATATACTGTGATTATAACCCATACTAACTTTTTTGTTGAAGTCATTTTTGATTCAACTTTGATTAAACTAACCACAAAAAAACTTTATGTTGCAGTCTTAATCGCAATAATTTGCTGTAAGTTATTACAAGGTTTGACAAAACTAAACTTTGGCTATAAAAGCAAATAATCAGCTAGCCACGGATATAATTTTATATTTCAAAAACATTATTAAAATGAAGAAGTCAAAAACACCATCAAATTTTTGCAAGTTGGACAACAGCACTAAAACTAAAAGTCAATGTTAAATGACTTTGCTTTCAGCTTTTATTTGCAACTAGAAGACTACAGTAGAAGCAATATTTTAAATTTGACAAAACAATTTCATTTCATTAATAAAAATTACGTGAACGACGCTAATGGGTCCACCTTCACAAGTGGAACCTCGTCCGGCAGGGGAGCGCCTAGTGACTCCCAGGTCGTCATTTAGCGAAACCCCAATGGCGTTTGAGTCTTAGGCAGAGGGGCTCGTTCGAAAAATAAGCGACAATCTGCACCAACCAGCTCTAGCGGCAGCTCCACCTATGTGCCCGCTACACGTTTGGATAGGCAAATGGAGGCAGCGCAAAGTATTTGTACTCGAAATAATGTCGCATACTCACGGGTCAACCATCACCAACTGCTGTTGGGCAATTGGAATATTCTCACCCTCACCGGAAAAGAGCAAGAATTGGTTGAGGAAGCAAAGCGGTATCATCGCGATATTATCAGAGTTTCTTCAACCAAACGACGTGGCTCTGGAACTGTGGATCTGGATGGCGGATGGAAACTCTTCTATTGTGGTGCTTATCCTAGTATGTCTGAACAAATGGGTGTGGGGATTCTCACAAGCCACCGTTTGTCAGACTGTGAGTCAGATTGGATTTCTTTTGGATCACGGGTCTGTATGTTGAAGCTAAAGGTTTTGGATCGATCATTGTGCTTATTGCAGGTATATGCCCCCAATGCCACGAGTAAATTATCAGGCTTTTGTGGATGAAGTAAATGATGCTCTTCTACGAGTACGCTCATGTTGGAACAGACACAAATACGTGGAAGGGTGTGATCGGAAAACAGGGAGTCACTGGACTGATTGAGAACGGAAGGTATTTATTGCAGCTCTGTTGTTATAGCAACGGACTCTGCATCATGAATACCTTTTCCTAGCACAGAGAGATTCACAAGTATACCTGGTGTCAACCTATTATGTATCAAAAATCTTTGATAGATTTTTGCATAGTTTCGTCAGATTTGTTTTCTGATGTGCTGGACGTTCGAGTGAAGCGAGTTGCTGAATTGCCAACTGATCACCATCTGGTAGTATGTTCCTTGCGACTTTCGAAATCTTGGCCAAACAAGAGATCCAACAGGTCGTCTGTGACTTACCGGATCAAATGGGAGGGTTTGGAGAACAAAGAAGTAAGGAAACAGTTTGTATTCAGTACATCATTTAAGTTCAGACAACTTCCTGATGTATCCGAGGACATCGAGAAGGAATGGCTGCTGTTTAGATCAGCAATCATTTCATCAGCTGCTGAAAGTTGTGGGCGAAAACGGCTTTGAGTGGCGGGCAATAGTGAGAAAAGAACACCTTGGTGGAACCAAGAGAAAAGAACACTATTCGAGCAAAGAAAGATGCGTTCAAGGCTTAGCTACAGGACAGATTGTCATATGATTTGCAATCCCGGTACACTAAGGCGCGAAAAGCGGCAACTTCGGCAGTAGGAAAATCCAAGGAAAAGTTATGGAAAGAGTTTGGTCGTCGGTTGGATTCCAACTATTTTTCGGCAAACAAAGTATTTTGGCAGACAGACCATCCGCAGTTTACGTGGCAAAAGATCGAGTGTCACGCACTCCATCAAGGATTCTGCGGCTAACATTCTAACGGATGAGAATGAAATTCTTTCACGATGGAGAGAATACTTTGAAGATCTTTTGAATCCTGTAAATCCGCGGTCGGCAACTTTCTGATGCTGCCGCGCCAAAATCAAGCTCAATAATTGGCTGCGGGCCATAAATAAGGTTTCCAGTAAATCTGGACGAAAAAAGACAAAAAAATGTTTATGTTGTCACGTCAAGTCAACGAGACTGTTGATGTTGAGTTTGTTATTGAAAGTTTAGGTAAGGTAAGAAGTTAAAAACCATTTGTGTTTTGATTGATAATGACCCTTGATATTGTACTCTTTATTGACAGCAATAGATTTGTAGCAAATCAAACAAGTAGGTCTTCCACAGTACTTAAATTGTAAAGTTTTGCATGGGGGGACGCTTTTGCAGTCTTGACCAAACGCATTTGGCGTGCGAAAGTACTTCAGTGAAGATTACGTAATTCCGTCGCCCCGAAATTGAATAAACACCAAAAAAAAGTCTTCACCGGAAATTGAAGTGTTTTTTCGCCAATTAGGGGAAGAATTAGGTCTTTTCGTCTGACCATCCAGCGCTCAAATCTCGATGGGGGGGACACCTAAATCTTGATGGAAGAACGCTAAATCTCGATGGGGGGACGCTAACTCTCGATGGGGGGACGCGCCCCCCGCGTCCCCCCTACAATTTAAGTACTGGTCTTCCAAGGTGATTTACAAATAAGAAATTGTTTTCCCACTCTTCTTTAAAAGCTCTGAACTCCTCATCAACTTTTCTACGCTTTAATAACATTTTAAGACTGCTAAATTAAATCCCAAAGGCTATGTTTTCTAGCTATTAACTAAAAACAAAACAGAAATTCAGTTATTATGAAAGCAAACTGCTCAGTGGTAAGGAAATACGACATTAGATAGCATGTAACAGCAATTCCTTCAAAAACGCTCGCTTCCGTGTTTTCATGGGTCTAGGTGCGAACTGCGAAGTGCTTGATGCATGATTAAAATCCTTTTTTCTTTTGCCGCCGGTCTTGAACAGAATAAAACACGGAAATGCTTTTAGTCAAATCTATTGCGTCATGCAGTTGCTTAAAAGTGTGGTTTCAGTTCAATTAAATAGTAAATCCTAAACGTCTGTTTGCTACGCTAATTTTCATAATTACGTAAAAAGGTCGCGGGCTGGATAAATACACTATTTCGAAAAGAGGCTGCGGGCCGGATAAAATCTGTCGGCGGGCCGGATTTGGCCCGCAGGCCGCTGGTTGCCAATCCCTGCTGTGAAGGCATCGACTCATGACGCACACGAAGTGACACATTTAGGGAAGAGGAAGTTGTCACTGCAGTAGAAGTGGCAACGGCAATTAAAGGGATAAAATCTGGAAAAGCTGCTGGTAAAGATGAAATCAGACCCGAGATGTTGAAAACGCTGACTGGAGAAGGAATTCTCTTGCTAACGCGAGTGTGTCAAGTTGCGCGGAAGTTTGGCAAAGCTTCCAGAGATTGGCAAACGGGTGTGATTATTCTGATATTCAAGAAAGGAGATCGCAAGCAATGTACAAACTACAGAGAGATATTATTCGTCAGTTTGCCAGGGAAAGTATATGCCAAATGCCTTGAAACAAAATGCCGAGAAATAGTTGAATCAAAACTGGAAGATGGTCAGTCTGGTTTTCGTCCGGGTCGCAGCTCCACGGACCAAATTTTCACTCTGAAGCAAATCTTCAAGAAACCTTGGGAGTACGGCAAAGAGAAGGTTTTGCAGGAGTATGGCGTTAATGGTCAATTGTTTCGCGCCATTAAGTCATTCTACTGCCGACCGGAGGTTTGTGTTAGGGTAAATGGCAAGCAATCAAAGCTGTTCATTGTGGGCGTTGATCTGCGGCAAGGGTGCATTTTGTCACCTCTCTTTTTGATTGTTTGCAAGAATTGGTCGACAAATGCAGCCAAGCTGATGAGTGTGCCACGATTGGAAATTCCAAAATCAGTCGTCTGCTATTCGCTGATGATTTGGTTTTGCTTTCTTCCACAGAATCTGGCCTCCAGCGCCGAATAAATAGCTTTGCAGATGCATGCAACACCATCGGAATGAAAACAAATACGGCCAAAATTAAGGATCTTCATCTCTCAAGAAACCCTGATCAGTGCTTGTTACAAGTGAATGGAGCGACACTGAAGCAGGTAGAGAAGTTAAAGTATTTTGAGGTTGCATTTACGAGTGACGGAAGGCAAGACGAAGAACCCGATACCCGAATAGGCAAGACTAGTGCAGCAATGCAAGCTTTGAACTACTTGGCTGTCATGAAACGAAAATTGTCGAAAAGGGCAAAGCTCTCTATTTTCAAAGCAATTCATGACCGAAAGTGTGCGATCACTAGTGCAAGCGTCCGAAATAAGGTTTTTACAAAAAATTGAAGAGTTACACTGTTTAACAAGGTGCGTAGCTCTGAGTTCGAAAATCTCTTAACATCGAGCCGTTACTTCTCCTAATTGAAGATCTCAGCTTAGATGGTTGGGCCATGTAAGCAGAATGCCTCAGGAAAGACTCCTCAAACAAGCGTTACTTGCGAAAGCAAATGGTAGAAGACCAGTTGGACGACCTAGAACTAGATGGACCGATTACACTGAGGATCTTGGATGGAATCGCTTGAAGAATTCACGCAAGCGAAATGAATAAAGTGATGGAAGACTGTAAAGTGTGGCGGCTCAATCTCGAGCTGCTGCCCCAGCATCCCTCACGGAAAAGCGGGCAATGAAGAAAGAAGAAAACAAAATAATTATTGTGAAACACGTTTGCCAACTGTAATGTTCGAGTAAAGAGTATTAAAATCGCAGTGTATTGCGTATTGTACAACCATCAAAGCCAAACACTCCAAAATAGTAAATCATACATCAGTGGCGTAGCGTGACATTTCCGATAAGGCATGCAACTATGATGACGTCATCTGATTTGATGACGCCATAGGTTTTCAGGCAGTGAAAAAGCAACTTACACTGATAAATGTCTAGTATTGCAAATAGGCCTCCTCTACCCAGTACACAGTTGTGTGTTCATGTACTGTTCAAGTACAAATGAGTCTTTCTTGTGTTACTATGCTAATACTAGGTTAACACTAACAGTAAAGTAGGCTTAATAACATTACGGTAAAAACATTAGTTGTAGAACTAAGCTGAGCCAACTTGCTAAATCGCAAATGCATAGCCTAATTTCATAGCCTCTTTTCCTCGTGTCATTATAGCATATCGTAGCCCGGCAACAGCCAGCGATGCTATACAATATTAAGCAGGATGGTGGACTCAAGGCTAGTGTAATGCAAGTATGGTTAGGCTTGGCCTTGTTTAGTTTATTTAACGACTAGTAAACCACAAACGAAACAGTTAAACAACCTACTATTAATTCATTGATAGTCTTAACTTTTTTGCAAATCTAGTGCAAATCCTACAACTAACTTTTGACAATCCAAAAAAACATGGGAAATTTTGTGCACATTATTGCCTTCTAAATCTAACTCAACAGCGCCGAACTCTATAATAGTAAATAATTCTTGTTTAAATGATCCTACTGATATTGTAGAAGAATTTAATAATCATTTTGCCAGTATTGGAAAATCTTTAGCGACCAGCATTAGTGATGATAATAACACCTCAATTATTTCAAAATCCATGCTCATCTTCCATATATTTACAATCGACATCTCCATAAGAGGTGATAAATTTAATTAATTCCTGAAAATCAAATAAGGCAGGTGGGCATGACGATATTCTTGCCTATTTTCTGAAAATTTCGGGTTGTGTTATAGCCTTGCCCTTCTCACTAATATTAAATTGTTGTCTTACTGCAGGCATATTCTTAAGTAAACAAAAGTAGCTAAAGTTGTTCATGTTTTCAAGAAAGGGCCAACTGATCAATTAACAAACTATCGACCAATCTCGCTATTACCGTCTTTAAGTAAAGTTTTTGAACGTATAATTTGCAATAGATCAATCTCCTTTTTTACCTGTATGAATACAATTGTACCAACCCAGTATTAATCGCTCTATACGGTTCACGCCATGCTAGATCTTATAACGACGTGTTATGACAACTTAAACTGTAAAAAAATTTCTGCATTAATATTCTTAGATATCCAAAAAGCCTTTGATTCAGTTTCACATCAAAAGCTAGTTAAAAAGTTAGAATATTATGGCATTCGTGGCGTTGCCAACTTACTAATTTGTTCATATTTGCGTAATCGCAAACAGTATGTTTCAATTTATAACAAAAGATCCTCTGAGAAATTGGTCGAATATGCAATAACGTAAGGTTCGATATTAGGCCCCCTTGTATTTTTAATTTATGTAAAATACCTTCCCCCGGCTATGCAAACTGTGCCTAGATTCTTTGCTGATGACGCTGCTCTTTTGACAACTGAAAACAATGATGATAATTTACGACACTTGACTAATTCAGAATTGTTAAAGAGGGTCAAATTGGATGTTGGCAAATAATCTAGTGGTCAATAAAGCTAAAACTGTTGCTTTACTTGTCTTTCCCCCGAGCAAGAAAATCCACAGCCTCGCTTACTTTAAACTTTGATAATCAAACTGTACAACCTTCGGAATCAGCAAAATATTTGGGAATTTTTGTCGATGAACACTTATCGTTTAAGCCTCATATTATATTTTCGGAAAAGAAGATTGCAGTTCTGTTGGCGTTCTTACTAAACTGAGCTACTATCTTCCATGCAATACGTTGATAATTTTGTACTATTCTCTCATACATACTCATTTGCATTATGTGTTCCCATTGTAGGGTGCAACATATAAAAGCTATTTAATAAAGTTAAAAAGGTTACAAAACAAAGCCTTAAAAATTATTTCTAAAGCTAAAATTAGAGGTAGAATAACGCCACAATATTATAAATAAGAAATTTTAAAACTTGAAGACTTGGATAACTTTGAAATTACGAAACTAATGTATCAGTTTACTCATAGCAAATTACCTCTCAATTTTAAACATTATTTTGCCTATTCATCTGATGTTTCATCCTATTCTACCCGCCACACCTCTAGCAATGACATTTTTACCGCGATTTATGAGTTCAAAAACCCATCACTCCTTAAAATACATTGGAGCTAAGATATGGAATAACATTCCATCTGATTTAAAAATGCATCTTAATCAAAGTTTAAAGAGTCTTATAAAAAGTTTCTCCGTAGTAAATACAAGAACTGAATTTACTATTGTGGATCATAACAGTCTGCTGTCATTTCTTTTCATTACCAAATATTTAGCTATGCAAATTAATATTTTACTGTAATATTTTGAACTTAATTAAGATATTTTCCTGGGTCGTTACTTGACTTGAAGACCATTGGTCCCTTCGCAGCCTCCCGTTGCTGTTTATCATTGTACAATTCTGTGTTATTTTGGTATTTGTATTGGCAACAAAAATAAAGTTTTCTGTTCTACTAAGTACTAACTAAACCAACTACCGGTAACTCCCTGTTTAAATGGATTTCAAATCTTGCTTTCACTCCTATAGCTCAACATGTAGCCTAAATAGACGAACAGTATTATATCAAAAGCTCACTCTGGCTTACATTACCTAATGCCAATACCTACCGGCTATCACGGCTTGGTTTCGCCCCTGAAGTATTCGCTTTCAGCATATCGCTAAATTACATAAAACAAATGGCAACACGCATGTAATATTTGAAATTATATGCTTTGGTGCATAGCTTGTGGCCTGTCTTTAGGTAATTTACTGTTACAAATCTAAAATCAAAATAGAGACTAGCCTACATTTTACGAAAACAAGAAACTAAACGTGTAAAAGAACTTTTGCAGCAAACAATGCGCCAATCAAAGTTTTCAAACTTATGTAATTGTATTTGTAATCTTATCAAAATATAGCTGTCTCTTGAGCCGTTGAATGCAATTTAAAAATTGCATTCGAGTTGCGATTATTTTTCGTAATTTAGCGATATGCTGAAAACATGCTAAAACTGAAATCAATGAATTAAGAGAGATTATTTATTGCTTTTTTGACTTGAAAGTGAACACCTGTAACTGTGGCAACTTAGTTTGATTTTGTTTTATGTTTTTACATGTACTTATTTAAATCATTATTTTCTTTTTTGGCTAAATGACTAGGCATGCAATGCATGTCTACCATGCATGGACAATAGGCCCCTGTCATACATGAACTTTGAAAATGTATAGTGTTGCTCCAAGTATTATTTTTTTTTACTGGAACTCTAAAACCTGCAATAAAAATTTGTTTGAAAAAAACAGGGATACCCTCCAGGGGCGCCCGCAGGGGGGGGCAGGGGGGTGCACTTGCCCCCCACCCTGGAAATTAAGATGCCAAGTATTTTTTTATGTTTAAATTCGCAAAATAAGTCTAAATATATCTAAATATCTATCTAAACTAAGAAAACAACCCTTTCTGGAGCTGTTTTACCGTTTTTGCCTTGGTGCAGAAGGCGGGGGCAAGAGAAACAGGATTGCCCATTTAACTGAATTATCATAAATCATTTTCTTAAATGCGAGCGTTAGTAATACTTTAGCATTGAGCATTTATTTGTTCGAATAAATAATCAATATCAAACGTTTATCCACGGTTATTTCTAGAAGAACATGGTTTATTAAACGATTTAGCATCTCTGATCTGTCATTGAGCTCTTATCATCAGGATCTAAATACAATACAGCGTTTAATACTTCAAACTAACGCTGTTATCTAAACACTAAGATAATAATATTACTCCGCCATTAAATTAATTTTGCTGAGAAACCGAAATCAAAACCAAACCTGTAATCAACAGCGTAGCGAGGGGGGCTGTGCCACCTGCATCGGCTTGTAGACCAAAGTGCACGATAAGAAAAATGCCACAGTTTTTGGCCCTTCTGAGGCCTCTAAAGTGGTTCAAAGTCACTTTTAATAGCCTTTCAAGTGGTTCAAAGCCACTTTAAAAACATTAATTTTTATTATTTATTTTTTTTGTGGGGGGTAGGGTATTAACTTAAATATTTGTCAAAAATACAGCTTCAAATTAATCGATAAAAACTTCAAAACATGGGTCAAAATAAGCAATCAAAATTGATCGCTTAATACAAAATGCTTAACGTACGAGGTCTGTTCAAAAAGTTTGTAGACTGAAGTCATAACACAAAATGTACTTTCTACAGCAGTAACAGGTCTGGGTCTCCTTCATAGTCTCCTTCCCAACGCACACACTTATCCCGGCGGTGTTTCCACTTGCGGAAGCAGTTTAGGTACGCTTTCTTTTTTAATGCCCTTGAGCCCTTTTGTCGCATTTGCATTAGTCTCTGGAATGGTCTCAAATCTTCTTCCTTTCAAAGGTCTTTTGAGCATGGGGAACAAAAAGAAATCACATGGAGCAAGGTCAGGTGAGTAAGGGGGGTGGGGAAGAACAGTATGGAATGTTTGGCCAAAAACTCACGAGTTCTGAGGGCTGAATGGGGTGGAGCGTTATCATGATGGAAAAACCAGTCACCACTCCTCCTCAATTCTGGCCTTTTCCGTCGAATGGCATCCCTCAGACGTTTCAAAACTTCATTGTAGTAGGTCTGGTTCACTGTGGAGCCTTCAGGAAGGTACTCGTGGTGGACAACTCCACTAGCATAAAAAAAAACTGTGAGCAGCACCTTGATTTTGGATCGAACTTGGCAAGCTTTTTTGGGTCTGAGGGATGTTTTGCTCGTCCACTGTAAAGATTGGACCTTTGTTTTCACGTCATAACCATAAACTCATGACTCATCACCTGTTATGATCTTTGACAAGAATTCTTTATCATTTTCTGAGTGATCAAGCAAATCCTGACAGACTTAAACACGATGAGCTTGTTGATCACTTGTCATCAGACGTGGCACAAATTTTGCAGCAACGCGATGCATCTTAGTTCTTCCGTCAAAATGTGGTGAGACATGAGCCTACCGAGATCCCACATTCTTTAGTAAGCTCTCTTACAGTCAGACGTCGATTCGCTTGCACCAGAGTGTTGATTTCATCAATGTGTGGGTCATCAGTTGATGTGGAAGGACGTCCAGAACTTCATCATCTTCAACAGACAGCCGACCATTCTTGAAACGTTTATGCCACCTGAAACATGTCGCTCGCTTCATGGCAACATCACCGTAAGCCGTGTTAAGCACGGCAAACGTTTTCGTAGTAGATTTTCCCAGCTTGACACAAAATTTCATAGCAAATCGTTGCTCTTTCAAGTTATTCATTTTGAAAAAAATTTGTAAACCTTAAAATCCGACGAACTAAAAAACTACCCTTAACTTAACTGAACATAACCAGCACTAAAATAAAGATATCTGCAATCAGAAAATGGCGTCATAATCAGCTGATCTCTGTAAACCTAGCGACACCAGGCAAATGCACCTGGAACTAATGAGAGCTGCGCAATTCAAACAGTCTACGAACTTTTTGAACAAATCTCGTAAGCTTCATAAAAAAAGAATATAGGGGGATCCAGTAGGGAGGCTATTCAGCATTTAATTTATTTAATTATAACGAGTTTTGGACTTGACCTGTGAGAAACGTGGGGGTTTGAAGAGGGTGAGCTATTTAATTCTTTCAAATGGATTTCAAATTGTTTCAAGTTGGTTTTTTAACTGGCTTTAAAAAGATGTAAAATTTGATTCGAATAGCATTAAAATGGCTATTTTTTTTCTGAAATATCTCATAAATTGCTCAACAGCTATAAGGTTTTGCCCCCAAACCCCGGTGTGCGATATGCTTTGGTTGCATCTGTTTGCTCGGCACGCTGCCCAATTGAGGCATTTTGCAAAAAATTTCAATCTGTAGGTTAATCAAGCCCCCTTACCCCCCTTTACAAAATTCAGGTTGCTGTCAGTGGCACAATCAAAGACTAAGGGAGCTTAACCCCCCCTTCTGCTTATCCAAGTCACTTGGAAAACTTAACTCACATACAGTAGCAAAACCGGAGGGGGGGTGCTGTAGCCCCCTCCCCCCATGGCCTATCGACCAAAATGCAGAATAAGAAAAATATCACGTTTTTAGCGCTACTGAGACTGTTTTTGCACCGGAATGGATTAAAAAGTGATTTAAAGCATCTTTTGAAACAAATATTCAAGGGGGCTAATTTGTCAAAACATAAACTCAAAACTTTGAAAAATACCCAAAAATAAGCAATCAGATTTGATAACTAGTGTAAAATTGCTAAACATAGGTTTCATCAACAAATATATTATAAACTTAGGAATAGAAGGGGGAACTCTTCAGTATTAGCTATTACTAATCACTTCTCTCTGATATATTTTCATGAGCTCCCGCCCCCCCCCCTCATTATTTCTCATAAATTTATATAAAATAGATTACTCCGAGTGAGTTTTATTAAACTATAGGATTTTATAACTAACCTGCATGTAAACAAGTGAACTAAACTTTTGCCATTAGCCACCCCCCACATATCCCATTTATGCAACCACTTTAATCATGCTTGCACAGTCAATTTCTATGCCACGTTTAAAAAGCATTAGTTTTTTATCAAAATAGCCGTAAAATTAAGCTATTTTTGCAAATAAAATGAAAAATTTTGGAACGCTGGGGACTCCACCCCCAGACCCCCGAACACCTGTTCTCTCATTGTGAATTTCTGGCAACACGCATACTCACATATGCGAAACTTTAAACGTAGTTTGAATTTAATCTGCAAATAAAGAGGGCTGCAATGGCTGGGCAATTTAGGAATTTCAAGTAGATTCTTAATTTCAGCAACTTCATTCTTTTCAATGGCTTTAAAAACGCTCGAAATGTGATTCAAATGGCCTTAAAGTGGTTATTTTTTTCAAAAAATTGCGAAAATTGCCCAGCGACTGGGGGCTTCGCCCCCAGACCCCCATCCATAATACTCTTGAATTGCATCTGTTAGCTTAACATGCCGCCCGAATTGCAACATTTTTTGAACAGAATCATTTAAACTTTTGGTTCAAACTATTTAGCAAAATTCTGGTTGCAGCAGTGAGGTTTTGATTGATCCAGTAAATAATGGATAAGTCGCTTGCCCCCCCTGAAAAAATTTCTGCGGGCGCCTCTGGGTGTACCCCCCTAATGGCTGCTTGTGCCCCCTTTTTGTAACTGCTTATGACTGATTTCCCAAAGACCTCCCTAATGACTGCTTTTGTAACATCACGCAACAACAAGACAACAGACAATAATGGAAAAAGAAATAATTACGTTTAAAGATAATTCTTCTTTGATGTGTTTTCGATTCTTTGGGAAATTGCTGGCAACCAACTGCTGTACATTAATCTGACGCAATATTCCGTCTTATTGACACGCCTTTACGGATGTGTCGCGGAAGAGACCTGTAAGCTTGCAGAATCGTTAACAGTACTTCGTTAGTGATTATGAAATGAAACAATGCGTGAAAACTTTTTTTTCGAAGACCAGCTGTTTTGATTTTTAGAGCACACTCAAGATTTTGAGGTCACAATCAGTGGCGTAACTTGGGTGAAGGGGCTTAAGCCCATTTGCAAAGTCACTTCGAAATTTTAATCTGAAAATACAACCGTTTAAACGTATTTTAGACTTGACCAAGAGTAAGGGGGGCTGAAGGTGAAAAGCAATTCAATTCTTTGAAATGACATTTGAATTTTAGTAATTTAGTTATTCATATGGCTTCTAAAAGTGCGAAGTATGATTAAAATGGCGTTAAAATTGCTATTTTTTTGCTTCAAAATCGTCCAGCGGCTTAGAGATCCGCCCTCAGGCCCTATCCACATTCATTTAATATTTAGCATCTATGTCCGTTTCTGACACGCTTGAGTTGCATCAGTTTGTTCAGCACGGGGGCTAAATCAGGTATTTTTTGTGTAAAAAAACTTTACTTTTGGTTCACCTATCTTAGCAAAATCCTGGTCGCACGTCTGGTAGCATTCACTGTTGTAGATAGATTTTTCAAGCGATTATTGGCCATGGAAGAAACGAGCAAAGAAACGCTGCCGGCCTTATTTTAAAATTGCACATAATTGTAGCCGTACAAGATCCGAAGATCAGTTTTTATAAGTAAATTTTAGTGTCCCCCCACTTTTGGCTGGTACCCCCTCACTTTGTTTGCTCTGGCAAGGGCACTGTATCTAATTCGGATTCAAGCGACTTGAGTTGTTGGTTTATTACGCACCTGTGATGCGCTAATCTGCGACTACGAGACTGCGACTTGCCAGGAGCAAACTGAAAAATCCTCTTTGAATCTTTGGTGTGAAAAGTGGGGTTGAACTGAATTTAATTTTGAATTTGAATTTGAATCCGCTCACGAGGTATTGATGAATTTGAATTCGAATTTTGCAAAGTCAATGAATTTGAGTTTAAAAATTACAAAAAAAATGAATGGATCCAACCCTGGCTTTAACCCCCTATCTTTCAAATTTAATTAATGGAAGTTACCCAAGTATGAGTCACTCGAATTTGAAGCGTAACCGACGGCAAACCCATCATGAGTGTTATTATGTGAACACAACGTTGTCCGCCTTTCAACTCAAAAATTCTATAACAGCTGTTCTGTAGCTTAGTTGGCAAATGTTTCGAAGCCAGGCAGACGCATTATTTTGTTAATAGCCGCTAACTAACCTATGTTTCAAGTGTAACTAATCGATTTGCTTTTTATATATGTTGTTCAGAAGTTCGCTTCTGATGATCCCAAAAGGATGAAACAGACTCTTAAGGGTTTCTAAATTTGACTGCAAATGAAATTAGAATTTGCTCTGATCTCTGATCATTGAGCTCTCTTCAGTTGGAGATACCAAAAAGAACAGTAAAAATAACACTATACCGAAGTTTGGAACACCCTATGCTGAAAATTGGGTTCCAAGTATCAATACTATTGTTCTGGATTAAGAAACTACAAAATTTTACCTATATTATGATTTAAACTATGGCACCACGTAGAGGTAGAAAGCAAAAATGACCATATTCTTGCATTTACAGCACAGATGAGTCTCAAATTTTGACAAATATGAGTTGACACATCACTCTAATCATCAAGTTTTACAGTTTTCGAACAAAAAATACATTAAGGTCAATATGCTAAAAAGATCAATATTTGACAAAATTTCCGAACTTTGTGTAGAATTTTCAGGTCTTCCAAATTCTGTTTGTTTTTTGCCACTTTGTATTTCCGCCTAATTATTGCAGTCGAGCGTTCAGTGATGCGCGGCGAAATTCATTTAAGATATCAATTTTTGCTTTTTCTCGAAAACAGTGTCATTTACCATTCAAACTGTAACTATTCTCTAACGCGAGCTTCTTTAATAAGATTGGTAGGTCTTGTCCATGGGACGCCTTTTTCTCTCGCTTTGACTAAGCTAAACCTTGTAAAATCGTTTTCTAGTTTTATAGCAAACAAAGTGAAACAAAATGGAGTTTTTGGCTTGGCTGCTTTATTTTGTGACTGTAAACTGAATTTGAAATTTGTTATGGAATATCCTAAATTCGAAAGGTCGTTTATGGAAAAAATTGTAATCAAACTTGACCGTGCTATACCCGCGACTTTTTGTCTGTAACGTCCCGAAATTCTTGGCTGCGGACCGATCATAAACTGGTAAATTGATTTGGTCTAAATTGACGTGTATCTGAAGTTTGGCATTGATGGTGACTGATATAATTTACAATATATTCACGATGAACTATGTTGATATAAATTTAGTTAACAATGTGTTTTAATAATTGATTTGTGCATTTGAACTGTAAGTTGGTTACAATTAAAATTTGAAGTTTTTTGATTGGGCGTACGTCGCAGCTTTAGTGTAATTTGCATGTCGTTGAACTGCACGTATTTGTTCTTTACAGAAAACCGTCTCAGCATACGTCTACCTTTACGTCTTAATCTACGTCTTGGTTTAAATAAGGGGTGGGCAAACTTGTTCAAAGAAACACCCCCTTGCGGAAAACCATAAACACCAGCAAGCCGCAAAATCAGTTTACATAAAATAACATAACAGCAATAAAAACACCTGGCGCGTAGCCAGAAATTTGTAATGTGGGAATGTGTGTTGGGGGTTTGGGGCAAAGCCCCCAGCCGCTGAAGGCACGGGGGCCTGGGGGCGGAGTCCCCAGCATACAAAAAATTTTGCAATTGCAAAAATAACTTTATTTTTTTGGGGATATTTTGATAAAAATTAATGCTTTTAAAACGTGGCATAGAAATTGGCAGTGCAAACCTGATGAAACTGGTTGCATAAATGGGCTATGTGGAAGGTGGCTAACGGTAGAATTTAGTTCTCTTGTTTACATGCAGGTAAACCATGAAATCCTATACTTCAATAAAACTCACACGGAGTAGTCTATATTTTATAGAGAAAAATAATTGGGGAGAATATTTGGGTATTTACCTAAGGGATTTACCTAAGGGAAAAATATTTGAGAAAAGTGATTGGTAATTAACTAATACCGAATAACCCCCCACCTTTCTGAGTTTATAATATATTTATTGATTAGCTTTTTACACTAACGTTCAAATTTGATTGCTTATTTTTGGCCAATTTTCAAAGTTTTTATTGGTTTGTGAGTTTTATTTTTGACAAATTAAATCCCCCAAATATATGTTTTAAAAGATGTTTATCACTTTTTAGTCCATTCCAGTGTAAATACAGCCTCAGAAGTACTAAAAACGTGGTATTTTCCATATTCTGCATTTTGGTCGACAGGCCAATGGAAAGGGGGGGAGCTATAGCCCCCCTAGATACGCTACTGAAAAACAATGACAGTTGCCTTATAAGGCAACATTCACACTTGACAGCGCTCTTTGAAGCGTTTTACAACTTCGGGAAAATTATTTTACCTCGATTCTTTGAAGTGTTTATACTGCAATTCGTCATCACAGTTGGTATAACCTTGGTTGACAGCGCTATGAAAACATATACCGGTACTTGTTTTATCACTCTAAAATATATCGATAAATGAAGAAAACAATTTCAAACACAAGATAACATATTTATAAAGTAAAATATTAATTTTTTTTGTAATATTACGATTCAATACAAGAGCCACAAAATTTCCGTTTACGAGCCGCAGTTTGCCTACCGTTGGTCTAAATCTACGTCTTCGTAACGATTGTTTCTGGATATCAATACAAGTTTAAACTGCTAAAAGACGCGTGAAAAGGTTTTTGAGATCCGACAGACAGACAAGGATTACTAAATTTTACACTTTGAGGAGCCTGGGGCACCCCTAAACATAAAAATTTTTCAAATTCATGAAATGAAACTACTTGAAGGGGTCTTTGGCATCTACCCCAAATGGAAAAACGTAAATTGCATAGTCTGGACATTGATTAGCACCTAAGTTCCTTCAAAAAACTTGTTTTGAAATTAATGACGTCATCAAAGTGACGTTATAACAAATTTATATAACTAATTTGCACAAAAACACATTGGCTTTTCATCATTGTGAGGCGTCAAACTGATTACATCACAAAATACAAAATCGCTTGATGACGTCATTTAGCTGGCTTTTTACTATTAACTGTAATTGACAATGATTGGATTTGACAAGATATGAAATTCAGGTACTTTTAACATTTTATTTTATTGTAAGTAGCTATACTTGTAGGCCTAAATATAATTCAATTATATTTCGGCTATAAAATAGCGTGAAAAAATTTTTAAAAATATTAATGCTATTATGTAACCTAACTCATATGCTATTATGTAGCCTATCATAGTTTGATGATTTTGGACGTTATGACGAACGAAACGTCAATAAATTCAAGCTATAATTGCATCAAGCTTGCTATACGACTTTACCAGAAAAACGCTGCAGTCAGATTCAATATACCAAAAATCTTTCCGTATTTGGGTTATAGAAAACACACTG
This sequence comes from Trididemnum nubilum, assembly GCA_963965965.1. NCBI lineage: Eukaryota > Metazoa > Chordata > Ascidiacea > Aplousobranchia > Didemnidae > Trididemnum > Trididemnum nubilum. The sequence goes on from OZ014474.1 coordinate 24,921,635, forward strand.
GATTGAAAACATAAAGTCCTTACCTGTCCCGGCCCAGTGTACTCGCAAGTTGTAGACTTCCTGTCACAGCCACCATTGTCGGTTTGGCAGGGGTCGACTGGGGAGCACCACTGACCATCACCTGAATATCCGCTTCGGCATGCGCACTCATAATCCCCTAAAATCAATGCAAGCTACGTTGATACACAGGATATAATGTGGAAATTTGAATTAAAGAAACCGCAGCGCACGGGTACATGGTATATAGCGCAGTTAATTTAGAATAAACTTAATTGTGACAACAGTAGGCTAAAACTGAAGCAGCTTAGAGGTTGCCTATTGCAGTCTACTGCAGATACTGCTATTGCTAAAATGGAAGACTTGTTTTTGCTTTGTTTTTTTCGCTGGTGCACCAAATCAAATGCAGTAAAAACTGCTAGGCCAATTCACTGTATTAATTTTTGCTTAATGTTGCGCATTAAAAAGAGAGTAGCACAGAGTGGAGTACGTAACATTAAGAAAGACAGGTAATAGCTAGGATAGAAATGTCGTTTGGACGTTGAAGTAACTGTATTACGCCGAAGCATGCAACGAGTTTGCGGGGCCCATATCCACGTCATTGCGCACGCACAACACAGCTCCTTTTGAAGTAATGTTGCAGCAGTGGCAGGCCGTTGACAACATTTTGTGAAAACAATTGCGCTATGGAAATGACTGATAATCCATGACCGTGCACCTGGTCCCGTATGTTGGCACTCAGCAAAATGGTGGCAAAGATTGGAGCTGTTATCCTGGCAGGGATTAATCTCCTCGCACACGCTTCCGTTTCCTTGATAGCCAATGTCACAGCGGCACTCCATCAAACCAGTTTCGTTCAAGCATCTTGCGTGGGCGTGGCAATTCATAATGATGCAATCAGATAGAACTAAACAAAGCGATATTTATTACATGTCAGCGCAGCGTGGCCGAGAGAGAGCTGTAAGAGTTATTTTATAACGACCTCTGATCGGATGGTGCAGGTTCAACTCGCACCCTAGTCACCTTGCTGCGGCTTTGGATAGCGTTTTACGAATATTTCTCTAGCTGTTTGGTTTAACTTAAAACTCAAAAATCGACCTTAATAGTCAGAAAATGGAACAACTTCTAAACGGGTGAAAATTCAACTCATTATGTATCATTCTAATATGACGGTGATGCAATGTAGTTCCACTATAGCCAGAGCCAGCAAGTTCACAATGTTTTATAATTCATAAATATGGGGGATACAATATTTGTCAGTGTTGAGACTATTTATTGCTTATTAAATGTGAATGCTTTCAGTTTTCAAAGTAATGAGTTACTTACTAACGTCACAAGCAGCTCCTCCGTATCCGCTTTCACACTGACAGCGCCCAGATCGGCCCACTCCACTGTCGCATTGTCCGCGAACACACGCGCATGCTAAACATTCAAAAATAAAATCAGCACGTCCTAAATGATCAAATACGTCCGGCTAGGAGTGGAAATTGCTGCAATTTCACCGCAATAAAACTTGAACACCAGCAAACCTTAAAAATTGTTTGCTTTTATTTAATTATATTTTTTGTGTAGTCGTACCTTCAGATTTCGCTATTAATCACCTTTATTCTTCGAGGTTATCAAAAGTCACCGTTGGGAACCAGTGGCTAAAGACTGTTTAGAATTACAACATTATTTATCCTGAAATGCATATTTTGTTCTCGGCAAAGTAAAACACTGAAATGATACAATAAACAAAACGCTTTCTCGATGACGCAGCAGCGGGGAGCCGGACTCTGTTACCATGAGTTAAGAACTAGTTCCTCGCTACCGTTGCAAATTCCACAAGTGCATGCAAATGATTGATTAAGTTGCTTTAGGCTTTTTAAAAATGTCCTGGATTCGCTTTAAATTTAGAACCGATCAGTGGTCGAGTGGACAAAGCGTCTGCTACTGAAACGGTAGACTCGGGTTCGATTCCCGGTCGAGTCAAACCAAAGACTATAAATGTTGGTATTCACAGCTTCCCTGCTTGACGTTCAGCTATTAAAGAGACAGTGCGAAGTCTTCACGATGTGTGGTAGATAGGTGGACAGGTGGCAGCTTGACTCGAAGACCGAAAGGTCCCTTCGCTGTCTCCAGGCGAAGGCAACTTGGTGAATAAAATGTAATTACATTTAAATAACAATCACAAATGTTCGTTCTGCTTTGGACAAAAAAAACAAAACAAAAAAACATTGAAACAAGAAAATTTGCCAGATATTAGTTACAACTGATACATGTATGCAAGTAATTGTCAAAGAACCGTTAAAAACGCCAAAACAATTTTCCAATTTCAGATAATTTTGGAACATATTGGCGCAATGCAGGTTTTTGATTTTGACAAGGCACGAGTGTTCGACCTCGTAGCTCAGTTAGTATAAATTAAGCATCGAGTTAATGACCGGTACTGTAATTAAAAGTTTGTTTTCAACCGGTTCGATTGCTTAACCGGCAATGCTTCGTCATGTTTTTGTTTATGTCACTTTACGCTATTTTCCATTTCAGTCGCTCATTCGGACGAAAAACTTATAATCTGAACTTAAATTATTATGATTTAAGTAATTCAAACGTAAGAATAAATGAACAAAAGATGTAATCTAGCTAAATAATTCTTACTTCTTTCGCAGCTCGGCCCATATTGGTTTGGAAGAGCGCATCTCTCACATGCCGTTCCCACTACATTGTCCCTGCAATTGCAGGTCCCATTGCCGTTGATTCCATCATTGCACAGACCTCGGCCGCTGCAAACATACTGGGATGGGTAATTTCCCATCGGGCATTCTGCAAAAAACACTATTATTTAAAGCAGTGTTACATTACGTTTTGCAATGGTGTTGGTGCGAAATTGCAACAATATGAACAATTGAGCATAATGTTTGTTACCCGGTGTTTGTTATGTTGCTTAATTTAAATATTTTTATGTTTTCAAATAAATCTACATTAATACCAATTGTGTAACACAATAAATTATTGCAACACGATTTCGTATTTAAAGTAATTTATTATAGTTGGATAGTTTGGTAATATTTGTGAGACTAGCTTTTAACACGCTCTAGTATTAAGTTCCATTATGACGAAAATGGTGCTGAATTTTCACTAACAACGTTGCGAAAACTTCTTGAAAAATGCTTTTACTCTTAGTTGAATGTAACAGGCTGTAAGAATTTCCATGTAAACCATCCGTGTTCTAACGGGTTAGAGCATTTTGCAATGACGCAATTAATGCAATCCTGATGACGTCCCTAATTTAATCAATGCAGTCAAACAGCGCCATAACACTACCTGTTTTCCATTTTTGCAAAATGCGTGTCAGAAGAAACCAGCAAAAATATAGTACAAAAAGTCATTGAAAAGATCGAATTGCAGTAGATTCTACGTTATATCTCCTACAACTCCGGCGATTCACGGTCAATAAAGTATTTTTTTTGTTCTAGAGCAGGGGTGCCCAAACTTAATGGGAAGCGGGCCGCAGTGCACTTTTTTTTAGCTTTAGCGAGCCGTACAATTCTTTTAAAATGCTTGGATAACTGTAATCGTGAATACTGATAAATGCTCATATGAGTTTTATATTGTTCTACCAAAAAACCTATTTCGATAAATTAATTACTAACCAAAATTAAGCTGAAAAAACTAAAGCTAAAGCTGAATGGAATGATTCTCCGAGTCCTCGTTACAGCCAATTAGGTGTACTTAAACTCGCTAAAATATATCAACTCGAAGTTGCAAAAATTATGCAACGCACTGACAAAAAAAAAAAAATCCTCCTTCTTTAGTTACATATTTTCAAAATTCAGGTCTATCATATTCTTACTCAACTTGTACAGTTAGCTTCCCGCAATTGCATATCCTTTATTTAAAACTACCAAATTTTAAAAAAACTTTCCTCCACCAAGGTGTTAAAATTTGCAATTCTATACCCTCAAACATAAAACTATTATCTTATCCAAAGTTTAAATCATTCTGTAACCAAATGTTATTCGACGATTTAATAACGCGTTACTTTCTTCCTTTTTCATCCTGGCTGTAGCGTAACCAGCTTTTAAACTTATACGTTCATCTATTCCTACCTTTTTGCTCATTTTTTAGACTTAATCTTCACTCGGTGGCTGTTTGACTCGAAGACTTCTCATGGGTCCCTTTACAGTCCGCGCTCGGAAATTTTATTTAAACTACTTAGCTATATTTGTTTATTGTTATTCAGTTTACGACAAATAAATAATCAAGTTGAATTGAAACAGCTCTACCTCATTGCAGATTTCTGGCTTCGCACCTGCTTATGCTTAATTTTATTAATGCTTGATGAGATTTGATTGAATTTCTTCGTAAAATTAATTTATGATCAGATACGTTTTTTATCACCTTTTCACAAGTAGCGGTAACATGTTTTTGTCGACATATAAAGAAGACTTAAGACTTAAAGAGATACCGCTCAAAATCGGCTTTATTGAAGAAATGAGAACTGCTTGAGACAAAGAAGAGGTGCCCCAAACTTTTTTCCACGATTCCCTTTATTCGCAAAACTACGATTTAATCTGTTTGACTCAGTGCCATTAGCAACCCTGCATTTCGCAATTTTGTGACATTACAAAAGGCATAATTTTGTAAAAATTCTCCCAAAATAAGGAAACAGGATTACCAAGTGGTAGCAGTGAGTAGCCTACAACCCAAATCTGAAAATTTGGCAACTGCTCCTGAAACCTGTGGACCTAGGCTACCAGTACTGATCTCCAGTACGCCTTTTGTGATATTACAGAATTGGGAAATGCAGGGTTGCCAGCAATGGTACGGAATCAAACGGATCAAAACATATTTTCGCGAATAAGGGGAATTGTGGAAAAGGTTTGGGGCAGCTCTTTATGACCTCAAATAGTTTTCATTTCTTCGATAAAGCCGATTTCGATCTGTATCTCTTTAATGAGGATAAACACAGAATATAAAAGTTTGGCTAGCTTAATAATAAAAATGGAAGACAGCATATACACAATCCGAGCAGTATATAAACTGCACATTTTATACAATGATTTGAATGAAATTGGTTTTGGCGACGACGGTTGTTATTCATAGAATACATCAAAAAAGTTTACAGAAGAATGACTTGTCGAATATAATGGCCATGAATCGCCGAAAAATTTTTCGAACTGTTTACGGCAGTGGTTCTTAACCTTTTTTATGTTGTTATCCCTAAAATATTCTGATGTACAGGGTTGGCCAAAAAAAATTGCACCCTTGGACAAAGTGTCATAACTTTTTTTTGGAATGAGATAACATTTTAAAATTTTTACCATTTCTTTACGACAATATATTGCGTAGCTGTGTAAAATTTTATTACAAATTTCCATAAAATAACAAAATTAAAAGGTGTTTAAATAATGAGTATTACAAACTGCAATTGCATGAAAATTAACACGGCACAAGTAGTAAGCGATTGTTCATTCGTTCAATATTTTTCGATGTGTGGTCCGTTTTCTGCAATCACCAACCGCACACGAGATCGAAACCCATCGATGGCGTTATCATCGTGGAGCTTGGTATTTCAAAGTTATTATTATTTAAAAAAAGATTTGTCAGCATTCAGGCATTGTTACGTCACAATGAGTATAGAAAGGCCAATTATTAAAAAAAGTTACGTTACCTGCAAAAAAAACTTTGAACGCACTTTGTGAAAAGAGATCGTAGTCTTCAATGGACGCCATTTTATAACTTCTTGGAATTTCATTGTAAAATTTTAAGAGATCGGGGGGGGGAAATTAAAATCAGGGGGGCAAAGGTTTTTGCCGAATTTTTCTGGCCGAAATCACAGGTGATCTCAAAAAAAAAGGTCTTCGCCGAAATCCGAAGGCTTTTTCTGACTGAAATCGCAAATTTTCCGACAAAAGCAGGTGATCTCCAAAAAAAAAAAAAAAAAAAAAAGGTCTTCGCCGAAATCGGAAGGCTTTTTCTGGCCGAAATCGCAAATTTTAACGTTTTCCGCCCAAAAACTCCGTGGGGGGGCAAGAAAAAATCGAGGGGGCAAAAACGAAAATTGGTGGGCATTGCCCCCCCCGCTGACGACGCGCCTGCAGCTACGCACTATATCGTTGTAAAAAAATGGTAAAAATTTTAAATTGTTATCTCTATGCAAAAAAAAGTAATGGCACTTTGTCTAAGGGTGCAATTTTTTTTTGGCCAACCCTGTATATCAATTACCTTTTTTTACAAAACATTAACTACAGTATAATAGCTCCCAATCCAAAATATACACAGAAAAATAACATTATTTTTTATTACAAATGCCAATTGCAGTGGCTTCGCTACGGGGGGGGGGGGGGGCCAGGGGGGCGTGCCCCCTAACAATTACTTGTGCCCCTTATTTCGCTTTACACAGAATACGTTTTTGGAACATCACGTATCGATAAAACAACAGGCAATAATGGAAAACGGAATAATAACGTTCAAACATAATTCTCGATTAAAGTTTTATCCATTCTTTGCGAAATTGCTGGCCACCAACTGCTGTACATAAATGTGACGCAATATTTTTCGTACTCTGCTTAATTCTTAACGCTTGATACACAGTACCTAAAAGTCTTATTAGCACACCTTTACGAATGTGTCGCGGAATAGAGGCCTAAGCTTATAGAATCGATACTGTACTTCGTTAGTGATTATGACCTGAAGCAACACGTGAAAGCATGTTTTAAAAGACCAGCTGTTTTTGTTTTTTCAGAGCACACTCTAAAAAATTTTTTTAGGTTGCAGTCAGTTGCGCAGCCAGGGGAAAGGGGATAGGGCGGCTTTAGCCCCCTTCAGCGAAATCACTTAGAAAATTTAACCCAACAATACAAGCGTTTAAACGTGTTTTGGACTTGACCTTCAGTATATAGGGGGCTGAAGGCGCTAGGCATTAGGCAATGACTTCTGAATTTTAGAAAATTACTGTACTTCTTTCAATGACTTCTGAATTGTAGCAAATTACTGTAGTTATTCATATGACTTCAAAAATGTGCAAAAAGTGATTGAAATGGCGTTAAAATTGCTATTTTTGCCGCAAAATCACAAAAATCGCCCCGCAGCTGGGGGCTTTGTGATACGGGGCCTCAATCAGACAATTTTTGGGCAAAAAATTTTACTTTTGGTTAAAGCCCCTTTTCCTCTTTGCAATATCCTGGTTGCGCTTCTGGTTGCATTCACTGCTGCAGATAGATTTTTCAAGCGATTATATGGGCCGCATACGAAACGAGCTAAGAAACGATGTCGGCCTTATGCGTCTCTTTTTTCGGACGTTAATACAAAATTATTAAAATAGCGTATAATTTGGAGCCGTAAAATATTTGTTTTTATGTGGAAAAGCTCAGTTTATTGTAGTGCCCCCTCCACTTTCGGCTAAGACCCCTCACTTCGTTTGCTCTGGCGACAGCACTGGCCAATTGTATGAAGCTCTTTTGCCTAAGCAACGCTGGCAATGCGAAAAGCAATGTAATATGATGCCTCCAATACTGCTTTGTTTTGTTTCACTCATATTTCCCTAAATTCAAGGTGCAGTTTAATCAAATTCTGAGATTTTTGCCAAAAGTAGTCTATTTTTCCTACTAATCTCCTATGGCAAGACTCAAAATGCTGCTTCAAATTTGCTTAGTTTTGTACTTTTCTGAGTTAGAACTATAAACAAATCACTGCGGCATTTAAACAGAATTTTCAATTAAGACAACTTAAACCAAAGTTCAGAAGCGTTCCTTTGTAACTTCATTTCTTTAGACGCATCTTAATAATTTTTTTGCGTTAAATTAGCCCAACTGCTGCTACCAAGATCAAAATGCTCACCACACACTAGAGATGTCGCAGATAACAAAACATGCATCCGCATGCTGGGCTGTGTCCGCAAACCTTGTCCGCATGCTGCACCGCACCACATCCAAACACAACTAAGTTCATGCTACACCGCACCACACCGCAAGTTATCTGTTCTTCAAATTTCCACAAACATCAGAAAAAAATCAGCTCTCTAGCTTATGACAAAAAAAAATTGATTTTTGGGGTATCATTTTGGACGGTTTTAGAGGGGTGGCCCTCTCTAACCATGTCAAAATATTTGTGGTTTAAACATCCACTGATATAAGAAAAACCTAATGCCCAAGCTTGAGCTGTTCAAAAAATTGATTTTTGGGGGTCCATTTGGGGGCCCCTGGGGGGGTGGTTTCCCCAAACTATGTCAAAACATTTGTCACTTAAATATCTACTGATATAAAAAAAACTATCGCTAGCTTGAGCAATCAAAAAAATAAATTTTTGGGGCTTATATTGGGGTATTTCTGGAGGAGTGGCCCCAAAAAATTTTGGGAGACAAAATTGCGTTTGCAGCTTAACAGCTTTCCACAAAAATTAGATTTCGATGTGCTGTGGTTTAGGAGAAGAAGAGCGCATGAGATTTAAAAAAAAAAGAAAAAGGAAAAAAACTTTTTGTGGCCAAAGGTGGGTTGGTAGGGATAAAAGGGCATCTTAAGACCAGTGACGTGCGGTGAGGCTTTTGGTTGGTGAGGCACAATTTTTTTTCACACTCGTTTGCAAAAAATTATTTAAGACAATAAATGACAAGCAAATAATTGTTTTCATAACCACTAAGCGAAGACCAAATTTTTCGATAATTAATTATTCGTTTAATTTTTGCTGTTCACTTAAAGCCAAACCAATTCTCGAAATTTCGAAAATCTACAAAGGTAGCCTATTATTTGGCTTTGGATTGAAGTTTTCGTGCTTGCTAAGCCTTCTTGGCAAATTCTCTAAGTCACAAAAACCCGGTTTCAGTCTCAACATTATTATTTGCTAAAAACTTGAAAGCAAAAATGAAGATTTTTATAGCGCAACCACTTTTTTCTTGAGTGCAGTTCTATTGTTTCTGAATTGAGGGATTCTTTCGTATTGATGTCTCGAGCAAATCTTTCAAATCGGTTTTCTTTCAGCTATAACTTCAAGTTTAGATTAAAAACTTAGTTTAGAAAGTCTCTCAGCTTTGAGACTAAATTTGCTTCCATTTTAGTTCTTTTCATCGTATTAAATTGTTTTTATTTTGCTAGAAAAATAACTCGTTCAATTTCGCAATGAACGAAAGAATACAAAAAAAAAACTTTGACTTTTTCTCATTCGATGACGGGGCGTGCCGCAAAATCAGATTTAAAAGCATTATGCGTAGTTCGCGATTTGTCTGAGAAAAAAAGGCATACTTTTAGTTTGTTCATTAAAATTTGCTTCGCTGAAGTGAGGCACAATTGATAATGCCTCACTTCGCATATTTAAAGCGATACTCAATGGCACGCCGTAGTGATAGCAATATTACACCGAATGGTTTGGGCGTTTTAATGCGAAAGACATAACATAAAAGCATTGAATACATAAAAAAAGTAAATATGACAAAAATTAATAAAGTTTTTGATAAATATTTTGATTTGTGTGAAACGATTTTATTTTAATTCTATACTTTATTTTCGTTTTCCTTTGTACAATTCTGCAGGTGAGGCACGGCCTCACTTGCCTTCCTGACCGCACGTCCCTGCTTAAGACATACCGTATAATAACCCTGTGAAATATTTTTTGCCTTATTTAAGCCGTTTTGAATAAGACCACTTTTTACACCTAACTTTCGAGGTGGTTTTCGGGTCCTAAAACCGAAGTCCCGTGACTCATCGTCTCAAAATTTGGTACAAACATATACCTAGTTAATCTCCAACTGCTGTTAAAATTTCATACAGCTAGATCTAACTGTTCTCAAGTTATAAGTAAAAGTCTGAAACTTCGCACTTGTTAACTTTGAAAATGGCCGAGTAAAAACAAAAGAACATGCAATGCAAGGTCAGTCGTTCTAATTATACTAGCTTTATCTGCTTTGTGTGTGTTTTCTATCAGTTTTTCTGCATTGTGTTGTTTTGGCAATCAAAAACAATCTATCAGTCTACCTGATGATTCATGCAACTACTGTACTAGTCCTGAACCAATAGCCCAAATACTGGTACAGTATATCACGTGCTCTGCATGCTGTCACAAGCTACTACACGATTATTTAACTGTCTAACTTAATAAGAACAACTTTGCTGCCTCCCAACGTAAGCCTGTATATGGTTATGCAATAATGGGTAAACTACCGGTAGCTTAGTTATCCGTAAACCCGGAACCCTCTAATCATCTGCTACTACGTAGGCTATTCTGTCATTGCAACTTTATGTTTTCCAGTCTTCCTACTCTACCTCATACCAGATAGGCTACAGACGTATACTATAGGACTGAAAACCTGATGCATGATGCCATGACCTGTTGACGAATACGCTACACTGAACTACCCCTGTCACTCTGAAATGCAAGCGCAATGTGTAGTAGAAACTGTAATCTAGCCTTGGGCTTGTACCAATACCAGAGGCCTACTGCATTCAGGGTGGGTTTGTGGCTAGGCTATGTACCTCTGCTCTGATGATTGTTTCCCACAAACCTATTTCATCTACATTTTTTTATCTACCTTTGTTTCATCTACTCAGCAAACGTCCTAAACTCTTCCTAGTCCAGCCTACCAAAACCAAAATCTTTTAGTTGATATAGAAACATTTTCAATCAATCAAAGCAAAGTTTGTTGTAGCTAAAATAGCCTATGTAGCTAAAACCGATCTGTGGTCGAGTGGATAGAGCGTCTGCTATTGCAGCGGTAGATGTGGGTTCGATTCTCGGTCGGGTCAAACCAAAGACTACAAAAATTGGTATTCAGAGCTTTCCTGCTTGACGTTCAGCAATCAAAGGGACTGTGTGAAGCCTCCGCCGTGTGGTAGACAGGTGGGCAGGTGGCAGCTTGACTCGAAGACCGAAAGGTCCCTTCGCTGTCTCCTGGCCAAGGCTTGGTGAATAAAATGTACTGTAATTACAATTTTAGGATGCTCCGAATTCTGAAAAAATAAACTTGAACCGAAGGCACCTTTTAGTGTTTTATAAGCCTAACCCCATATATTGTCACAATATGGTATTGTTAATGTCTTCAATTCATATTATAGTTATATCATGACTAACCATTGCTGTACATAAAGAAATAATTCACCAGCAATACTTGTAAAAAAAATGTAAAAAATTATAGTACGCAGCGCTGCGCTGACGCTGTTACGTAATGCTGATTTTAGTTGCCACGCAGCGCGGCGCGGTGCACCAACAACAGCACGCGGTCGCGTACGCTGCGCTGTTGCCATCTCTACCACACACCTATCACTACCTCGACCAGACCATCAATTGTTTACAAAACAAAAAAAATTATCAAAGACTGTAGTAGCCCTATTACTGATTTAGTATTAAACTATGGCATTACAGAAAGTAGAGAAGCACGATGAAACTTTTGGAGTTAGCAGCCCCACATGATAAAGCTTGCCATAAAAGTTTTTTTAATTTACATTACCCGTTTTAAAATGCCAAATTATCCCTTTGCGGATAATTATCCTCAGGTTAAGAACCATAGGCGTAGCCAGGGGGGGGGGGGCAATTGCAATGCCAGCAATGATGATTTTGTGACTCCGGTTGGTTTTTACCTGGACTTCAATCGGCGAAGACCTCTTTTTTTTTGTCTTCAACCTAATTTTCAGGACAAATTCAGCTTTTCAACCCATAAAGACCTTTTCTTTAGGTCTTCATCTGCGTGATTTGTGCTTTGGCCCCGCCCCCCCCCCCCCTAATCCAAAATCCTGGCTACGCCCTTGTTAAGAACCACTGGTTTGCGGCATTCTCCAACATTGCCAACCCACAACTGTTTGATACTGAGTAGGCAGCTGGCCTAGGACCGAAACCTTTTGGCAGAAAAGATGCGGCATTATGATGCGCGTGCGCTAGGGTTGCGTGACTGGGGGAGCAGAAATAAATTTGGGGGGGCACGAAAAGTTTATTTATGTGAATTCGAGAGGGGCACGGAGACACAATTTATTCTGGTGTGAATCAAACAAACAAGGTGAAGACCACAAGTTCTAAAATTCTAGTTATCGTCTTTACGACTTTTCACGATTTCTTTAGTGAAGACCAAAAAATAAAAAAAGTCTTCACTTCAAAAATTACCTCAAATTCTGGTTTCCGTCTCAAAATTCTCGCGATTTTTTACGAATTTTTAGGTGAAGATCAAAAAAAAAAAAAAAAGGTCTTCGTCCCAAAAGTTTTATTAAATCCGGTGTGAGTCCACAAAAATTAAGAAAATTCGGGCAGTAAACACCAATTTGGGAATTTTAGGCCTCGATTTGCACTCCAGTGGCCCTGAGCCTGTTAATTTCTTCGGGGCACAGCCCTCACTTGGGGGGTACAATTTTCGTTTGGGGGGGCACGAGCAGTCATTTGGAGGGGTACGGCCCCGGAATGCCCCCTGTGGCGCCGGGCCCGTGCGCGTACATTAAAACCTAAGCAGTAAGCACTAAGCCACTGAAATGACTAGGATGTATATGTGTTGTTTTTGCTTATACACCGGCTTTTCCTTTTGTTTTTTTTACCAGAATAAAGTCAATTTTTTTAATAAAATGCAGTCAATTTTTACGATTTTTAGTTCAGTAAAAAATTGCCCTACTTATTACTAAGCACTTGAGCCTTTGGCTGATTAAGATGATATCCTAAACCAGAGAGTTCGGTGACCTTTGATCAAAGCAGGTTAAATATTACAATCAATACATGAAATACCTACAAAATATCCTTCCCAACAGACTGTTTCGTCGCGTACTGGCAGCAGTGTTGTAGAGTCTCAGTCCGAAGTCGGAGTCGAGGGATCGAAGGTTTTTATGGGAAGTAGGAGTCGAAAGAAGGATTTTTCCGAAGTTGGAGTCAAAGTCGAAAAATATGTTAACGTAACTGTTGTCAAGTTTCTCAACAAAACAAACATTGTCACATCGAAAGAAAAAACAGTCACCATAGGAGATCTTTACTAGAGTGGTACGGATATAGATCTTTTCAATCTTTGACGCTTCGTAGACTATGAGCAAATTATATATGACGCCTACCCAGTGCCATCGCCAAAGCAACCGAAGTGAGGGAGCACTAGCCGAAAGTGGGGGGGGGCACTAAAATAAGCTGAACTTTTGCACATAAGAACTGATACTTTACGGCTACAAATTATGCGCTATTTCAACAATTTTTATTCACGTCTGAAAAAATGAGACGTATAAAGCCGGCAGCATTTCCTTGCGTGTTTCTTATCCGGCCCATATAATCGCTTGAAAAATCTGTCTGCAGCAGTGATTGCGACCAGAAGCGCAACCAGGATTTTGCTAAGAGGGGGGCTTAAACCAAAATAAATTTTGTTGCAAAAAAAATTGTCTGATTTAGGCCCCATGCTGAATATACTGATGTAACTCAAGCGTACCACAGATGGGGTTTGGGGGGGCAGAGTCTCCAGCCGCTGGGCGATTTTTGAAATTTTGCGGCAAAAATAGCGATTTTAACGGCATTTCAATCACATTTCTCACTTTTTTGAAGCCAAATGAATAAATACAGTAAATTTCAAAAATTCAGAAGTCATTCAAAAAAATTGCTTAGCTCCTTTTGCCCCTCTCCCCCTTATACTTCAGGTCCAGTCCAAAATATGCTTAACGCTTGTATTTTTGAGTTAAATCTTCTAAATGATTTGGTCAAAAGTGTGATCTAAAAAAACAAAAAACAGATGGTCTTTTAAAAAATGCTTACATTTATTGTTTCACGTCATAGTCACTACCGACGTACCGTACCGGTAACGATTCTGTAGGCTTACATCTCTCTTCCGCGACACATTGATAGAAGCGTATTAATACGACAGATTATTACGTCACATTTATGCACAGCAGTTGGTTGCCAGCAATTTCGCAAAGAATTGTGAAAACTTCAAACGAGCATTATCTTTGAACGTTATGATTTCTCTTTCCATTATTGTCAGTTGTCTTTTCGTTACGTGATGTTCCAAAAACATATTCTGAGTAAACCGAAATGGGGGGCACAAGCAGTCGTTTGGGGGCAGTGGTGTAAAGTAACGAAATACGTTTACTTGAGTAGATTACTTAAGTAGTTTTTTCTAGTAACGAGTACTTTTTGAGTAGTTTTTTTGTGGCTACTTTTACTTGATTACTTTTAGAGTAAAGTAACGCTACTTAAGTAGTATCTTGATTCAGAAAAGTACAAAGTACTGTAATTTTAAATGTGAACTACATGTTCGTCAGAACGTTTCTCTTTTCTACCACCAATTGTTCAATTCGGTTAAGTTAGTTGTCTTTTCCTCCTTTTTCGGCTGGCAACTCTTGCGTCAAAGGTCAGACCACCACAGCGACTGCAGCAATGCCGTTTTTCTTCGTCTGCGGTTACGTATCAGATCCAGTCTGGCGAAAAGCAGTTCAAGATCGTCTTAGTTTTACGTTTGTTGTTTGGTGTCTGCTCTTCAGAGCTATAAATTTGCCAAAATACATCTTATGATTACTAAGCGTTTTTATTGCAAAATTCTACAGATTGAACCAAAAATCACCCACAACATATGCATTAAACATTATTGTACGGTTGGCTACTGTACTATATTGTGCAATGTAATTACAAATTGGTTTCAATATGACGATCAATTTCGTCCCAGTAGAGACCCAGACTATTTAAATGGGCTATCTCCAATAATTTTGTGTGATTTAGTGACGTAATATTTATAAGCCTTCTGCCTGCCTTCCAGAGGTGGGAAAAGCGCAATTAGAATCGCAAAGCGCAACTTCCGCAACCTCCGCAATTGCACAAGTTGCGTTGCACTTTAATTTTTTATTTTGAAACATTGCGGAAGTTGCATTGCGGAATAAGACCTTTAAAATTTGTTGCGCTTTAATTGCGTTGCGCTTTCAAAATTTTTTTCGGTTAAAAGCGCAATTCTATAAATTGAACCTAATTTTGCTCCATTTCGATCGTAATATTGATAAATGTCGGGCTTGTTTAGCAAATCATTTACTCTTTTTCAGTGTAAAATTGCAAAAATCCGGTATTTGCTTTGTGTTGTGATATTTCAATTGCGGAAGTTAGGTTGCGCTTTAACTTGGTACGAAAATGTCGTTCCGCAATTGTGGAATTGCGTTGCGCATCAACTGAACCAAGAAGTTCATTGCGGAAGTTGCGCTGCGCTTCAGAGAGCAAAAAAATTAAATTGCACATTTTGCGCTGCGCTTTCACTGGTTAAAAAGATCGTTGCGCTGCGCTTTTGATGTAATGTTATTTGTGCCCACCGCTGCTGCCTTCTGATGTTGCGAAATAAATTAAATTCAAAAAATCCACAAAAATTTTGATTAATTAATTCAAAAACAGGTTATCGCAGAATATAATCAAATAGCTGTGATGTAAACTTTTGGCTCACCCTGTAGTCAGGGCCTGCGAGAGGGGTACATCGTACCCGCGCCCGGGGCTAGGGGGGCCCGGACTCGAAGGGGCCCGGAAGATTTCAGGTTTCCGCGTTAAGTTTTTGCTCTTCACCATTCTTTGGGCAAAAATTCGGACTAAATTTGAGTGAAGACCTTTTTTTTTGGCTCTTCATCTGATTTTGGGCAAAAAATCGGAAAAAAATTTGCGCAAGTTTGGTGCCGGGACGAAAAATGATTTTACGGCATGGGCCCCGATAAGGCTTGGGGGCCCAATAAGATTTGGGGGCCCGGTATCGACCTTCGTACCCCCTGGAAAAATTTCTCTCTAAGACCCTGCCTGTAGTTACAGTAGATTATTTATTATACACTGATAAAAAACGTCCACAGTGTTTTTAAATTTTGACATAATTTAACAATGACATTGAATGAGTATTTGAGCAAAGATACCATAAAATGATTCTATTCTGCATGGCATGATTTTCAAATCTCGAAGTTTTGCTGCTGTTGTTCTTTTTGATTTATTGTCTTGAATTTAATAAAAAACTTGCAAAAATTAATAATTCATGACTTCTTGAGAGAATGAGGGGTTAAAAGACCAAGCGTTATGTGGCAGTTATGATGTGAAGGTAGTCGACCAGTTGTCATACGCCGATTGAATAGTTTGTTTAATTTGCTTGAATACTTTCAGAAATACTTGTACTTGAGTACTTTTAAAATGAATACTTTTTACTTTTACTCAAGTACTTTTTTCGGTCAGTACTTTGTACTTTACTTCAAGTAGTTTTTTGTTCAGTAACGAAACTTTTACTTGATTACAACTTTCGAGTACTCTTTACACCACTGTTTGGGGGGCAAGGCCATACCTGGCCCCCCGTAGCGACGGCACTGCACCTACCGTACTTTATTACAGAAACGCCAAGCAGGAGGCAGCTATTTACAACAATGCTTCAGATTCGGCTAGCTTGAGAAATGAACTCTTGCCAAACATCGTACGTCGAAGGTAAGCGCGGTAACTACAGCCACTATACCGGTGCCATAACTGATGGTTCATTGTTCGCTCACAAGTTTGTGTTGGTTCTTGATTGGAGTGCTGGTTTTGTACTGGCATTGCGTTGTTGTCAATGAGCAAGACACCGAAAAGCTTACAGTATTTCTCAAGGAGACTGAGCAGTCTTACTTGTAGTAATGACCCAGTCTTGCACTGGAAACAGAGCTAACCTGAAAAGGTGCTCTGCGTTGGAGTGGTGAACAAACACAGGGTGCCCTGTTCAAGCGAGAAAAATGCTTTGCAGTAATCAGTTTAGCCCAATCCAAAATAATTCCTTTGTTCGACTTCATGGGAGTCGAAGTCGAAATTTTGGCATTTTAAGATTCGGAAGTCAGAGTCGAACGAAAATAAAGCCCGGGAGTCAGAGTCGAAGTTGGAGTCGAACTGAAAAAATGGCTGAGAGTCGGAGTCGAACTGATTTTGCTTCGACTCTGCAATCCTGGTTGGCAGGCTTATTGCTTTAGCTTCATTTGAGCGTAGCGCAGCTAAAGTAACAGTAGTTCATTCTTTTATAACTTCTCTTGATCTCCGCTCAACTCATTTCAGCAGCTGAAGCGAGCTGAGCGGACTTGAAGAAAAACTACAAAAGAATAATCGGTAACTTCAGCTGCGCTATATGCAGTAATTAAATCGTAGGGAGGACGCTTCCCCCCATCGAGAGTTAGCGTCCCCCCATCGAGATTTAGCGTACCCCCATTGAGATTTAGGTGTCCCCCAATCGAGATTTGAGCGCTGGATGATCAGACGAAAAAGACCTAATTCTTCATCTAATTTTGGCAAAAAACCACTTCAATTTACGGCGAAGACCTTTTTTTTTCTTTTTTTTTTTTTTTTGGTGTTCATTCAATTTCGGCAACGGAATTACGTAATCTTCACTAAAGTACTTTAGCATGCTAAATCTGTCTGGTCAAGGCTGCAAAAGCGCTCCCCCCCATGCAAAATTTTACAATTTAAGTACTTGCTATACATATGTACATTTAACGATAGCAAAAGCAATAAACCCATCTTTAAAGTTCTTCACTAGGTTGACTTTTGTTATTACGATTTGATAAGAACAATAGCCACCTACTCAGGGGCGTATTTAGGGGGGGCATGGTGCCATGCCCCCCTTTGGGTCGTCAGGCTAGTATAATTAGCATAGAATAGTATGCAAAATTGCGGAATAGCCTACCCCTTTGTAACTTGGGCAGAAAGTTTGAGCACAGAAAGGGACAGAATCTGGGTGAAGACCTTTTTTTGGGGGGGGTCTTTGCCTGCTTTTGGGCCAAAAACCGGACTAAATTTGAGTGAAGACTTCTTTTTTTTGGTCTTCACCTAATTTTGGGCTAAAAACCGGACTGATTCTGAGTGGAAAAATTTTACTTTTAGTCTTTATTATTTTCAAATTTTCTGCCCCCCCCCCCTTTCGAAATTTCTGCGTATGCTACTGCACCTACTGAAGAGTGGCAAAGCAACCTTTGGGATGCTATTACGTATTTTATTCGTGTATTATTGATTTCAATTGTAAACTTCGATTAGCTGTAGCCAGTAAGTAGTTTTTTGTATCACGTTTGTATCGTGATTATTGGGTTGACTCTCGAGCTAGAGGATTTCACAATATCTGTATCGTCTTTGTCATACACTATTAACAGTGGATTTGGACACATTAAGTTTTCTTGCCTTGACAATCTTGACCCCAAAAATTCCTACAACATCTTGGCTCCGTTCTGGTCTCCAAGCATGTGTGATAGCAGCCTCGAACTGGTCTTGAAATTGCTCCACCTATTAGATACGTACATCCTCTTTTTCCTCTTCCTCTCGTAGTTTTTTGAAATCCAACCGGGCAATTTATCTGAATATTTTTTAACCAAATTTTTTGACAAAAAAAATTGTTTGTAACCCGGTATATTTTCAAAAACAAATTATTACTACTTCAAAAAACATTTGAGCTGTTGAATAACTATCAATATTGGGCGAAATAAATCACAAAAACTGAAGCGGTTCTTTATTCTTGCCAGCAGCAGAAAGGCTTACAATCTCGAGATAATAGGCATCTTGCAAGAGGTCACTTTACCACAGAGTTTTTATTTCGTTTCAGAAAAAAAAAACACAATTTACGGAAGCATTATTACACATTTTTACCTAAAAATACAGAGAAACTTTCACGCTTTTTATTGGGCTTTTTTTCAGATGTTGTAGCCTACAGCAGAAATCTAATTAACCGAAGATATTCACGCTTTGGCGATATAAAATGGGGCAATATTTTTTAACAAATTAGTTTTTACAAATTGATTTCATATTATACAGAATACCGTACTCACGCGTATATTGGACCTGCAGTTAACGCAGTCCGTATTGACTGTGTGTGACACTTGTCTGTCGCACCGGTTCACTGAGTTGTTTTGGGAATAGGATAAACCAACTGAAAGAAAAAGTCTATAAAAATAGCAAACTAAACTACAGTAAAAAAGCTTCAAGATACCGTGGGTTGCGGAACCGGGAGGCCCAGGCCCACCACTTTTTTTCAGGAAGGGCCGTGGGGGGCCTAATTTACGCGTTTATCTTTGTAGAATAATACTTTGAACAAATGAATTGGCAACTTAATTCCATAGATGGCGAAACCAAACGACAGTGAAGTCTCACACTTTTCAACTAGGTGGGGGAAGGGGCAGTAGGCCTTAATTCTTTCAATGCCTGCAAATTTTTCACCAAAAAGTTTATATTCTGCTAAATTTGTTGACGCTAGTTTTTTCAGCCATAATTTCAATCAATTTTCCTGAATTTTATTTCGTTAATAACATCACTAGGACATAGGCGTAGCCAGGATTTTTGATTGGGGGGGGCCCAAACCCTCAAAAATTCGGCTGTCTTCACCGAAATTGAGAGTGAATTTTGGGCCGAAATCGGAAATTCGAACGATTTTTCCGCCCAAAATCAGGTGATCTCCAAAAAAAAAAAAAAGGTCTTCACCGAAATTGAGAGTAGTTTTTCGGCCGAAACCGTTAGCTTTACTCTTACTTTACTGTTTAATTACTGTTATGTGCGCAATTACTGAAAAAAAACTGCAACTAAACATCGTCAGGCTATGTTGTCATAACTTTATGTCGTTAGTGGAGTTTTGATTGGGTGGGGCCCGGGCCCCCTGGGCCCCCCCCCTGGCTACGCCTATGCACTAGGAGTAGGCTAAAATGTAACAATTGTTCAAAACAGTGCAGCCACTGGAAATCCGTCGTTGAGGTGGGTGAGGCCTCTCTCTTTAGCGAAGCAATTGAGTAAGTTTTATCATATATGCTAGCTTTTTATCGTGTTTTGGACCTGATCTAAATGAGGCTGGCTAAGCAATTCAATTCTTTTAAGTGGATCAAACATTGTGCAAAATTTTTTCCAAAGGTCTTTATAATGTCTAGTTTTTCTATGAAATCACGAAAGTCGCCCGGCGTCTGGGGTCTTCTCCCGTAGATTTCGTTCACAACGCGTTTGAGACGCGCAGCAGTTTATTTATCACTTAGGCTGGATACCGTGAATAATAATCAATGCGACGTAGAGAAAGAGGTAGTTTTGTTTGAGCCCCTACTTAGCAAAATCTTAAATACGATGGTGTGTAATGCACTGGAATGTGTTTGTTTGCTAATGAAAGCTTCTTCCATACCATTGAACGAAGTTTGATTTATTTGTGGTGAACATGAAGCGAAGTTTAATTCTATTAAAAGTTGAACCAAATTAAAAATTATTCATTTTGGTGGGACAACACAAAGCTAACTGCTTAGATGTGCATTGTTCAGGGTTCGGATAAAAATAAACATTTTTTGAGTAATTGTGCGGCCCGCTAAAGGTCAAGAAAAGTGTAATGTGGCCCGCTCCCCCCAAAACTTTGGGCACATCTGGTGTAATGCTTTTGATTACATCTTTGCAGGCTAGTGGTTATAGTTGTGCAAACAATAGCACAATTATAGGGCTATTTGCCGTGTTTCATGTGTGCTTTATAATAACTAAAATTTTGCTATCATCAAATTTACCGATGTGATGATTAATAATCGATAATCGTATACGCAACAAATTTTTTGATGATGAATTCATAATTACGGTATGGAATGATTTTCGCTCATGTGCGCTCTGCGCACACTAAATTGAAATGAATTGTTTCTGTATCCTTGAGAGACTATTATTAAAGGCGGTGAATCATCCAGCCAATTCCGGTGGTTTACAATAGCTAAAATTGAACTATAATTTTTGATATTTTTTGTTTTGATTTTGGGGCTGCGTTTGCGAAGATATTCAACAAATACAAAAAGATGTGCTTCGAAAAAAGTTTTTGGAAACTCTGAGTTTTGATCTTCCCGCCAAAACCACAGTTCTCTATACTATTAGGCCTACTGTAATCTTATTAAACTATTAGGCCTAACAATCTCTGAACTATTAAGCCTAATAGTTTAGAGATAGTTAGGCCTAAACTATTTAGAAATAAACTATCTCTAAACTATTAGGCCTACCACAGTTCTCTAAACCATTAGGCCTACTGTGATTTTGGCGGGAAGAACAAAACTCAGAGTTTCCAAAAACTTTTTTCGGGGGTACATCTTTTTGTATTTGTTGAATATCTTTGCAACCGCACTCCAGTCCAAAATTAAAACAAAAAATATCAAAAATTATAGTTCAATTTTAGCTATTGTAAACCACTGGAATAAGCTGGATGATTCACCGCCTTTAAATTGCAGTAGCTGGTGCTGAATAAATGAAAATCGCGTTAAGCTTATAGCTACACGCAGTGGTGCAACCAGGGGCTGGGGTAAGGAGCTTCAGTCCCCTTTTAGCTGAACTGCTTACAAAATTTAACCCCAAAATTCAAGCGTTTTAACATCTTTTGAACTTGACCTACTAGTAAAGGGGGCCTGAGCTGAAGGGGCTTCAATTCTTTAACTGGCGTCCAAATTTTAGCCATTAAGCTGTTCCAAATGGCTATAAAAACGTGCGAAACGTGATCCAAGCAGCGTTAAAATGGCAATTTTTTTCTGAAAAACAACAAATTTCTCCTAGCGGCTGAAGGCTTCGATTTCAGGCCCCCATGGCCCCCGTTTGTGATATGCTTAAGTTGCGCCAGTTATTTCCTCAACACCAAAATTTGAGACATTTCTTGAACAAAAAAATTTTAACTTCGGATTCAAGCCCCACTTTAGCAAAATTCTGCTGGTTGCTCGCCTATCCACACAATATGCGCTGTAGGCGAAAGAAAACTGGTCACTGCTTTAGGGCCCCACCTCTTGAAATATGGTTCCGCCATCGCTGCAAGATACAATAAAAATTTTTTTAAAGGTAGTTAAATCTATGGCCCTTTTTGGTTGTGGCTTTAAAAATAAAAAAAGCCATAGCAAAATCGTAAAAAAATCTTCTCAAAAAAAAACAACTTTACTATAGGTGTTTTTGCCCTGCAAATAGCATGCGTTAGCAAATACAGTAATCTAATCTTACATTTCGTGCCCATAATGCAAAAAAATATTATCGTATTATTTCAGGGTGGCTCGTAAGTAGGTGTACAACGATGATTTTTGAGTACAGAAGTTTGGTTTGTGTACGGTGGGGTTGGTTTATGTTACGTTTATAGCCAATAAACTGACATTAAATGCTAAGAAACAAAACTACTTGTAATTAATCGATACTATAGGTAGGCTAGCCTACTAATATTACTTGTAATTAACTTGTAATTACTTGTAATTAACCCCAAATTAAACTCTCCTCCTACTGTAATGAACTTACTCTGTTCCGCTGGATCCTATAATTCTGTCAACAAAGCTAAATACTTTGGTATATACCTCGACTGCAAACTAAATTTTTTGGATTATATTAAAATGGTCGAAATTAAAGTTGCACGCTCAGTTGGAATTTTATATAAGTTGAAATATGTTTTACCAAAAGATGCAACTTTACCATTCTTTTGTGCATTCATATTTTATTTATGGGCTTACTGTGAGGGGCAATATATTTTCAACTTATATTTCTGAATTACATGGACTGCAAAATAAAGCCATTAGAGTACCGTATTTGACGGCATATAGGACGCGCGGGCGTGTAAGACGCACCCCATTTTAGCAGGTCAGATTCAGGACAAAAAAGTTTTTAGCGTATTGGTAAAGGCAATGATCATCAGTAGCGTAGGCGGGGGGGGGGGGGGCTATAGCCCCCCCAATGGCATGTCGACCAAAATGCAGAATGAGAAATACATTACTTTTTTAGCACTTTTGAGACTGCTAAATGCACTGGAGTGGACTAAATAGTGATTTAAAACATCTTTTGAAACATATATTGTGGGGGGGTCTAATTTGTTAAAAATAAAACTAACAAATAAATAAAAACTTTGAAAAATGGTCAAAAATACGCAATCAAGCTTGATCGCAAGTGTAAAAATGCTAAACATAGATGTCATCAACAATATACTATAAACTAAGAAATAGGGGGGTGGGCTATTCAGTATTAATTAATTACCAACCGTTTTTCTCAAATTTTTTTTCATTAACCCCCCCCCAATTATTTTTCTCTATAAAGTGTATGCGAAATAGATTACTCCGTGTTAATTTCATTTAACTATTCGATTTTTTAATTTACCAGTATCTAAATAAGAGAACTAAAATTTTACCATTAGCCACCTCCGAATAGCCCATTTATGCAACCAGTTTAATCACGTTTGCACTGCCAATTTTTTAGCCACGTTTTAAAAGCATTGTCTTTTATCAAAAAAGCCCTAAAATTCAGTTATTTTGCAAAAAATGCAAAATTTTCGAGCGCTGGGGGCTTTGACCGTAGGCCCCCGTGCCTTCGGCGGCTGGGGGTTTCGCCCTTAGGGGGCTTAGCCCCCAGACCCCCAAAACCCTTGCGAGCCCCCCTCCCATTGCGAATTGCTGGCTACGCGCCTGATGATCATACTGTGCTTTTACTCCTCGCCAGCAAATAACATCACTGATAAGTCAGAGCGACGATCAGCTGTTGTAAATAAACATGAGTCAAAGCGTCACAGATTACGGTAAATTGCTTTCATTTTTACAAATTCATTTTTAAAACACCGGTAATAATACAATAATACCAGCAATACTATAAGCAGTACTTAAATTGTAGGGGGAACGCGTCCCCCCATCGAGAAATAGCGTCCCCCCATCGAAATTTAGCGTCCCCCCATCGATGTTTGGAGTCCACCCATGGGTCCACGACTTTTCGGCGCGACCATTTCGGCACTTCCCTTTTCGGCGCCAATATTCTGTGCTTTTTGCCAACACTAGCCCAAAGCCCTAACCCTAACCCAAACCCTAAATAAGTGAACTGTCAAAGAGCACCGAATTGGCGCCGAAACGATCAGTGCAGAAAACCAGAAAACGTATGGCAACGAAATAGGTGGTGCAGAAATGGTCGCGCCGAAAAGACGTGATCCCTCCACCCATCGAGATTTAAGCCCTGGATGATGAAACAATCAAGAGCCAGCCAGCACGAATAAATCCTTCAAATTCCGGCCGAATATCGTCCCAAATTGCGGTGAAGACCTTTTTTTTGGTCTTCACATGATTTCAGGGAAAAAACACTTCAATTTTCGGCGAAAACAATCAAGAGCCAGCCAGCACGAATAAATCCTTCAAATTCCGGCCGAATATCGTCCCAAATTGCGGTGAAGACCTTTTTTTTGGTCTTCACCTGGTTTCGGGAAAAAAACAATTCAATTTGCGGGTACAGAATTACATAATTTCCACTGAAGTTTGGTCAAGGCTGCAAAAGTGTCCCCCATGCAAAATTTTACAATTTAAGTACTGAATATGAAGATGCATGGAGTTTAGGGTAGGTAGAAGTACTAAATGTATGCTGGGTTAGTGAGCGTCAGCGAGAAGATTAGCCTAGGCTTACAGGTTGCCTCGAACTTTACTTACGCCATGTAAGATGCAGGGAGATTTTTTGAGCCAAAGTTTTGGAAAAAAAGTGCGTCCTACAGTGTATGCCGTCAAATATGGTACTTACTGGAAATAATTGAAATGAAAATACTTACTACTTCTCTTTAACAAGTTTTAAAATTTTTGCCTCTAGCTTTATTGTTCCAGTTTTCAACTCCTAAATGTGTTTACTTCCATAGTAGATTGCATCTTCCTCTTCAATTTCATAATTACTTCACTTCATCTAAACGTGTACACAGGGGCGTATTTAGGGGGGACCATTGCGCCATGCCCCCCCTTTGGGTCGCCATGATAGTATAATTAGCATAGAATAGTATGCAAAGTTGTGGCATGGCCCTCCCCTTAGTAACTTGGGCAGAAGGTTTGAGCACAGAAACGGTGAGTGAAGACCTTTTCTTTGGCCAAAAACCGGACTAAATTTGAGTGAAGATCTTTGCTTTTTTTTTGGTCTTCGCCTAAGTTTGGGCAGGAAAACGGACATGATTTTGGGCTGGAAAATTTTCATTCTGGTTTTCATTTTTCTAAAATTTTCTGAATTTTCTGCCCCCCCCCCTTTCGAAAATCCTGCGTACGCTACTGCGTGTACACTCTCTCACCACAAGATTCTCATCTAACAACCAATTAAGAATTTCTTTATTCAAATCTCAAACAACTCAAAGATCAATCAAGTGTGGAATTGTGGAGTTCTATTCCAGAGTTAAATTGTGGAATTCTATTCCAGAGTACATGAGAAACTATTCAGGTCCTAATTTCAAAAAAGAGAACAAATTTTTTTATCGTCCAGTACTGTGTGAAAACTTTTGTCTCTAGTCTAAACCCAGCTTCTTATTGAAAAAGTGTTACGACCTTTGCTTTGGTGTGCCCTGTACCATTGCTGCTGCTCCAGTTCTGTTGTAGTTGTTGGTTTTCGTCTTTTGGTGCTTTTTTGTTCTTTAATATATTTTTTTGTCGTTAGCTACGAAATTTCAGTGACTTATATCACGTATATGTCATTTCCGTGACCGATAGCGTGGCGCTGACTCGAAGACCAAGCGGTCCCTTCGCAGTCATTGCATATTGAGTATTAGTTTCAGCTGTATACGTATTTAAGTTCATTGATAGTTTGCGACTAATAAATAACTTAAACTTGAACTTAGCAAAACTTAATTTTAAGTCACAGTACGTTCAGCTTTTGACTCTGGTACTTACTGCAGTACGTAATGCGAAGTGTTTTGGAATACGCTCAGGCTGCTTAGAAAAAAACTTAAAAGGGCACTAAGGTCGAAAAAATTTTTGCTTGTTTTCTTTTTCTAAAAAAAAAATTAACAGATCTTAAGGACTAACTATATCAAATTTGAGCTTTCTACGACCTTCCGTTTCCAAAATTCCAAAAAAAGATTTCGAAATATGTCTGAAATACTTAATACAAAATATAAAAATTTAGATTTCCCCTTAGAAAGGCTTTTTCCCCTTTGAAATTTTGCCAAGGTTACCAACTACAAACAAGATTTCAAAAGGTTGTTGTATGTTTGTAACTTTCAAAAAGTGTTTTCGAAAGTGTTGTTGTCAAAGCAAAGTAAAGGGTCAGAATATTATAAATTAGCTGCTTTTCAAGAAAGTTCTAGCTAACTTTTCAAAAGTTAATCTCCGGCCACAATACTAGCAAAATGGAACACCGAAGTAAGAAAATTGTTAACTTTGAACAACAATATCTTGAAGACGGCAAGGCGTAGAAAGTTCAAATTTGGTAAGAAGCCTTTTAGGCTTTTCCCAACATTTTGGTCAGTAGTGAAAAACTTGACTTGAATACTCTTTTAAAGTGGTTATACGTGTCAGCTGCAGGGCATGAGTAGAAGCTAGTCATGCAAAAGCCACGTAGGCAGCCGCATTTAAGCGTAACCCTCTATTGCCTTTTTCTCATACATTTGGTTTAAATACGACATTTTGCTACTACGCTTCTGCAACCTGCGTAGGCTAGTGGTTAACGCGTTTGCCTTTCAATCATCGCACCTGGGTTTGATTCGTGCATGGGTTACGAACGCATAGAATGGAAGTATACGGAGAATAGACGCAGTACACAGGAGCGAGAAAGGAAATGCACGAAGCAATCTTTTTTTGCTTGAAAACCTTGCATTACAGTTAGGGTTGGGGCAACGATGCCAGCCTGAGGGATAGCAATTAGTGGCAGCAGCTTTTTCGCTTACGAAAGCGACGTACCGTTGCGCTTCATTGTGGCTGCCTGCGTAAGTTTTGAGTGACTAGCTTCTCGTGAAATTGGAATGGAATGGAAAATGGAATGCAGCGGAGATTTCGGGATAGAATATGGAAGATGCCAGAATGGAATGGAAGATTTCAAGAACGGAATGGAAGACAATCTTCCATACTTCCACACCAATTCCATACTAGATTTCGTGGATGGCAGTTAGTCAATATTAGCATACTTGTTTCAACACATGGCTACGGTGGCAGAGTGCTCTATAACGCTTGTCTTGACTGCTGTGACTTCGAAACCAGAGTATGTCTGGTTGTTGCGGGCATGGGTTTGAATCCCATCCATAGTCATTTTTCTGACAACCAGAGGCTGATCCAGTCAAGAGTACCGATGCATTAGTGCATTTATGCTGTTGTAGCAATTAGCTTCACTTTATGACGACTGCTAGAGCATGCTACAAAAGCATCATGTTTTTGTTAAAGAAATTGAATCATTTAACTATATTAATAAAGAGCTATACCGATGCTGTCTCTTCGGTTAACAATATCTTTTAATTTTCCTTGACTAGCAGCAAAAGTTGAAAATAATAATTTTTGTTGTTTCTCGTTTTTGAATTACGGTAAAAGAGTTGCAACCAACGCGTTATTTTTTGCAGGAAGCAATATCTTAGAACTTTTTGAGAACGAGCAGCGTATTTCAGGAAAGATAATTCCAAAAATAGTTTTCCTATTTAAAATTTGATTTTGCAACCCTTCTTTGAAATACGCTATTGAAAAATTTGAAAAACATTTTTAAAAAATCGGCAAACGACTTCAGAGAAAAAGTTTCAGAAAAAAAGACCCTTGCTGTGCATCCTACCGAAATTTTGCAAGCAGTAGACGAATGCAATTCCCAAGACGAGACTTTTATGAATCTTCCTCGTCAATGTTTTTTCTAAATTTCATTCACAGTTGATTGAAGAACAATTTTTCTAAATCGTATCTAAATTGCACCCGCGCGATTGCGCTCAAAATTGCTAAAATACTTGCGGCGCAAGCGTCAGCGCAACCGTTTAAAAAGAGTTGCGGCGCTAGCGCAGTCGCAAATAAATAGTTGCGGCGTAAAAGTTGCGCTGCAAGTGCCCACCTCTGATGGAATGGATTATGGAACGAAGAGTTTTAGTATGGAATGGAAGAAAATTGCCAGTATGGAATATGGAAAGATCATCTTTTTTTCCATTCAATACCTAGCCCTAGTCAGCTGTGTGCCGAGAATATTTTCTGCCCAACCTATTGTCAGTATTAAAGTTTGCATCCTAGCTAGCGCCTATGAGGAACTGAAGACTTTGTTCAGCTTGAATAAAATAAAAAAATGTTAAACTTTCCATGGAGTTCTATGAAATTGATTTCGAGAATTGTCTAAGAGCGAATCGGAAATGAAATTTGACAACAAATTTTTAACAAAAGCAATGCGGTGTCGCAATATGATTTCGCGAACCTGTATTGTTATTGCGATGTCGCAACAAGATGAGGAACCGAAGACTTTGTTCAGCTTGGATAAAATAAAAAGAATTGTTCTAAAACTTTCGATGGAGTTCTATGAAACTAATCTCAAGAATTGTCTCAGAGCAAATCGAAAATGAAATTTGACAATTAAATTTTCACAAATATAATGCGTTGTCGCAAAATAATGTTGCAAACCTGCATTGTTGTTGCTGTGATGTCGCAACACTGTATTAAGCTTTAGCCTACAATAATTACTATAATGTCACAGCATAACCTTTCTGTGATGTTTATTACAGCTTATATGGATAAAAAAATCTTGTTGCTTTTTAAATTTTCTTTTCATTTCAGTTTTTCTACATCGTGTTTGATCATTAAAGAAATTCGTCGGTGCAGCGAATTTATAGAAACTTACATGTACTGTAATATGTACTGCGGAAAGGTGAACAGTTTCAAAAATTTTCACATTCAGGCCCGGTTTACATTGTTCATAAAATTGTGAGCGTTCGAGCGCAATCTTAGTTTTTTTCCACCAACCGACTGCTTGTATGCTGGTAAGGTGGTAAGCCAGGCGTACCGAGTTTCTGTTTAAACAAAAGTAGCTATACACTTTTATGCTCGCGATTTACGCATGTAGACCGGGCTAACCCGTCTGTTTCATTTTATTGTTTCAACGTACTGTTGTAACAAATCCGACAAAATTAAAAAACAAAGTAAAAACTGGTAAATACGGAGGGTAAAATATAGTATGCTTAAACCGATAAATATTATATGCAAAACCTTGTTTGAATTTATTGTTCCTAAAGTTGTTGCAATTAGATGCAAAATGTGTTGTTCATTTCTTTGAATTGTGATGAAACTAATTGCGAAAGCGCAATTTCTATAGATATAAAATCGCCTAAAAACAATTGTAATGGTGTAACATAAGACTGCACAGTGCAACTTTGACCCTGGCAATGCGTCATTATCTTGTTGCTTCTAGCATCGACTATATTTTAGGGGCATCACATCATTGCAGTGGGTCTGAAAGTTTCAAAGTGCAGTAATGAGTTCGAGATTGAAACAAAGTCGCCGGCTATGAGCATTGTGACCACTAAATGAATTATGACAAGTTTGCAAGGTTTTGTTGGCGCAATGATTTAATGTTTTGCTTTATTTTCAAAATTCCCAATGCGTAATAATATACTACTCAACAAATAACAAACTAAAACAAATGGGCAAAATTTAACTACACTAAATGAATAATATTACAACAAAACCATAAAACTTACCAGTAATTGCCAGCACTTCTAACACTAAAAATACAGTAAAATGCATATTGTCCACTACTCAGTAATTACACTATTGCCTGTTGAAGTTGAATATTAGTGAAGTAGCTGAAACAAACATTGAACTATGATTGATTTCATGCTGGTTTTTGCCTCAAATTTCCTGGAAAACCTACACAAAATAGATCCAAAAAATTCAGTTTTTATTTTTATCTTTACATTGTACTTCAATGAAATATGATCATAGGCGTAGCCAGGGGGCCCGGGCCGTCCCAATTGAAATGCCACCAACAATAAAAATTCGATAATAAAGCTTATTGTTTCTTCAGTTTCAGTTTCTTTTAGCATTTCCCCATACAACAAACGTACACGCAACCAGCAGGAATTAGCAATAATATTAATTTTAGTGATTGATGACCAGGGTGCCCGGGCCTCCTCAGCTCAAAATTTTGCCAACCAATTTAAATGTGTAACCCGGGAGAAATTAAAGGGTTTTGTCCTGAAGGTTGCTGCCTCAGGCCCTCATTTAACCTTTTTATGAACGTAGTGTAATAACCTGGGCCGGATTTACCATATTGCATAATGCCAGGGGCGCCTCGCCTAGATAGTGGGCCAAAGACCTTTTTTTTGTTTTGCGCTTATATTTGACAGAAAAATGCAGCAAAAATCCCAAAGTGCCAGGGGCACAGCGCGTTGTGAATCCGGCCGAGCAATAATATGATTAGTAGCACTAACCGATCTATTGTACCAATTAACTTTCAATAACAATTTACCTCCACCTCGCCAGTTTTTACGCGACAAAATACTTTTGAAAAAAAAATTAGCTAGGGAAAATGCTCATTGAAAAAATTATTGAATTTAAATTGAAGGGGCATGGACCAAAGGAAAATGCTCATTAAACAAATCATTGAATTTAAATTGAGGGACCTGGACCCCTGGTCGTACATGTAGCCTACTCCAACAAATGGTTATTTTCATGCCAAAACAAAAATCTCTACGGCAAATCTTCGAGTGGATTACTATTTACTGCTAAAATATTGCAGGAAGCAATGTATCTTACTTCCCCCTACTGGGTCAAATCACATACAAAATTCAACCCCAAAATAAAATTTTAAACGTGTTTTGGATTTAAATTGCACGTAAAATGAGAATTGAACAATTCAATTTTTTCAATACTGGATTTCAAATGCTAAGTTCAAGTTCGTTTATTTTTGCCACAAAATTCACATACTTTAAACAAACAATTAAAAAAAGGAATTAATTTGGCAAGGAAGACTATGAGTTGACCTCTTGGTCTTCAATGTCTGCAGCCACTCGATTATCATTTGAACTGTTATAAATAAAAAAACATATCATTGTCATAAAGCCTGAGACGATTTCCACCCAAAATGCGATACCAATGTTTAATACTGTGTATTAAAGTTTCTGTAATACGTTCTGGTACATATTTAATAGATAATTTTTATACGTTACTTTAAAGCTTTTGAAAGATTTAAGTTTTAATGCTTGTTGGAATTTTGTTCCATATTTTAACACCTTGGTACCTTATGCTTTTTTGAAGGCTGATTGTTTTGTGAAGAGGAATGGATAAAGTAGAAATCTAGTTCTTTCTAATGGCTCTAAAAACGTGCGGATGGAACTAAACGTGATCTAAAAATTGCGATCATCTAAAAATCTAAAAAAAGATCTAAAAAAAAGATTCAACTCTAAAAACGTGATCCAATGGTATTTAAAATAATGCCAAACCAGGTCATGGCTTCTGATCTTCCATTCTACGGTATCTTTGTCCCACTAGAAGTTCCTTTTTTCAAAAGTTTATGATGACGTCATTGCATGTGATTTGTGCTTTGGAGCCCTCCCCAATCAAAAATCCTGGCTACGCCTGCAAATATGATCATGTTTTTTTGCAACAGGCGCGCAACTTGAAATTTGTTAAGAGTCGAGGCCTTGACCCATAGTGGCTTGACGGATTGTGTTCCGCCAGAAATTAGGTGAAACTTAAAAAAATATCTTCGCCGGAAATCCGACTAGCTGTTGACCTGATATTAGGTGAATACCAAATAAAAAGGTTTACGCCAGATTTTGGTTAGGGTTTAGCCTGCATACAGATTTGGATTAAATTTTCTAAGTAACTTGGCTGAGGGAAGGAGGGATGCTAAAGCCCCTTTGGACCCCCTCCCCTTGGCAGCGCCACTGATTGTCTAATGCCATTGATGTATCTGCCCACACGCAGCATTAACAGTTTTATTGGGCAACACTAGTGATACAGTAATTATGTCTGTGACATCGTAGTGGCTGACTACTGCCACAATAGTTCCGTAGCGTGGTAGTAATCAGCGTTGCGTTGCAATGAAGCCGATGTACAGTAACTACGGTGAGTATTGCCTTCTGA
The DNA here is from genome assembly GCA_963965965.1 of Trididemnum nubilum. Taxonomy (NCBI): domain Eukaryota; kingdom Metazoa; phylum Chordata; class Ascidiacea; order Aplousobranchia; family Didemnidae; genus Trididemnum; species Trididemnum nubilum. The sequence continues at coordinate 24,953,248 of OZ014474.1, forward strand.
TTTTAGAAACCTATTGGTATTGCTTGCTGTCCTCCTTGAAGGGTTTTTGCCTAAGGCCTTATTCATCAGTCACTTTTTGTAGCTTAAAAAACTTTTTAGATCGTTTAGTTACTTAATTTTTTGACTTCCAAAAGTATTATTATGAATTACTGATGCTAAGAAAAAATTAATTGCTTTGATTTAAAAATTTTCTAAAAGAAATTTTTTGGTTAATTAGGCTACTTGAAAGACTTTTTACCACAGTGCTCCATTTTCTTGGCATTACCACTCGAGTAGCATTGATAAAAGCAAAAATTTTGTGCCTGAAACTTGTTAGCTCGTAAACTGTAATAGTGGTAGAAAGCTAAAACTTTTCGAAAATTGCAGCTGAATAATTTTAAATTTAACTTTAATAGTCATATGGATTTTGTTACAGGATAAAATTCGGCTATTTCTTTTAAAGTGCAGTCGTTTCAAAACTGTCATTGCTTAATTCATGAATAAAAAATCAGCAAGTATCCCGTGGCTTACCAGTGCCAACCAACAGTACTTCAATTCCTATTCAGTAACAGATTGCCAGTATGAATACTTTTTGTCATTCTTGCTACTTAAATTATAGGATTCGATAGTTAGTTCTACATTAACAAACTATCTCGTAGTAGAAAAACGGGACGATGAAAAAAGCTTTGAAAAAAACTGGAGTCAAGATAAAATATTCAAATTTAATGCGGTAAAAGACGCTTTGATTTGAACGTAAGTCATTTTCAATCCACAAAAATTAATGACGATACAAATTGTAACAAATATGCGAAAGACCCACCAATTAGTAAAAGCAAGAAGGATAAACAACACCAAGTAGTTAATAACCGAATCACAGGTAAAGCATAAGAAAATTTCTAATTAAATATGAATTAAAATGTGGGGAAAAAATTAAAAACCACCACAAAATTCTCAATTTTCACCACATCTAAGGAAAACTAATCTTCTGTATATTTTGCATGGTCTAAAATTACAAAACTTCTATTTTAGACACTTTTAGGTTACGCGTAGGCTAAAAAGGTTTTGTTTTGTTAGATTTTGAATTCGAGTTATCTGTGGTGGTTTGCAAGTTTTTTTCTCTATTTTGATTTATTTATTGTTTAAAATTTCACCCCTAATCTTGAACCTGGTGGTTAACTGCTAGCTCCAGTTCATCCTTCATATTTTTATTGGTGGTCTTTTACATATTTCAAACAACGTAGTCTTTTGCCGATTGAAAATGACTTAAGTTCAAATCAAAACGTCTCGTAATAAATAGAATGTTACACTTTACCTTGGCTCTGTACTTTTTTTCTGCCAAAAATTATCACGTTTTTTTATCACCCAAGACGTAGCAATTGCCTCCAAAAATCAGAACTAGTAAAGTTGTTTAGAGAAGGTAAAGTTTTTCTCAGGTACAAAAGCAAAACATTGCGGCTGTATTGCAATTTATTGGATTACAATTGCAATTATAAAGAAACACACAGTTGTAAAAGAAAACTGCTGCTAAGCAGGGTGCTATTAGCTGATTTCCACTAATTGATAAGACATTTTATTGATGACTGAAAAACTACTTTATCAAGCACTGAAAATCAGTTAAGGGTTCTGAGGGACTTGTAAACTTCTCCAGCTGGTCCGGGCCTAGGGACAAAGTCTCATAATCTATTTGAATTGCGGCACTTAAACCTACGGTCCTGTTGCTTTAGTCTCTTTCGTAGCGATTTTTTTCTGCAACTTACGACAGAATGTTCTTTATTTCTTCGCTTATCCAATTTTTATAATTCTTTGACAACTTAAATTTTCTGCCGAAAAGTGTCCGAAGTCATGCGTCAATTCAATGACTTAAAATCCATCTTTTCATAGTTAAATCCTCAGCCTTAAGCCCTGGTAGCTTTAGTAAAACTTTTAATCAGTTTTCCAATATAGTTCTGTTCTTCATCAACCAGCATGCACCATTGAAATCTCTATCTCGTAAACAAAAAAGCTTTGGAAGCAAACCGTGGATAACTAAAGTAATTCATTTTTCGATACGGAAACAATACTCCCTCTTTAAACGGCATTTTTTGTTTGGTAAAGAATCAGAAAAATCCTACTATCGCAAATATTCCAGCAAATTGACGAAAATCATCGCATTGTCAAAAAAAAATTACTTTGCCAATTGCTTCTGGCCAATGCACAACACAGTTTAACTTCGCTGACTTATAACTTACAACGTATATAGCAGTACTCTTTTAGTAAATCATCTGCATTAGGTAATAAAAAGGATTTATGTTTTTTGGTTTTTGATACCCTTTCTAAGTTACTTGATGTCTTCTACCGTTAATTCAATACTGAGGCGATAATCATCCAACTATGGCCAATAATACCAGCTAAAATTTCGAAATTGTCCATAATGAACCTGTTTCCAAAGTTGCGGCACGCTGTGGGGATTTTGAGTGTATTTCAAAAATAGTTGCAATTGGGAAGTTGTTGCATACATTAGGAAGCAATATATCATAAATCCTTCTGCGCACCTACACGTTACCACAGAGCTGCCCAAAGTGCAGACCGCACCACAAGTTTTTGCAGCCCGCGACTGGTCCAGAGATTTTTATGCCTAGCTTCTTTCGATGGTTTGCAATTTTTTCACTAAAAGTTGTTTTTCTGTCAAATTTGTTGACCTAGTTTTTTCAGACATTTATTTCAATCAATAATCGAGCATTTTATTTGGTTAATAACACCATAGAATTAGATTAAAAAGTTCGGAATAGCGCTATCTTTGGGGATCAGTCGTTGCGGAGGATAGGGTCTCCCTCTTTTACCAAATAATTTGGAAAGTTTTACCACATATGTAGCTATTAAACGTGGTGTGGACTCGTATGATCCAAGTGAGAAATGGACTATGGTTAAGCAATTCAATTCTTTCAAGTGCCTCATAAAATGCGCAAAATTTCATCCAAATAACTTTTGAATAGCAAGTTGTTTTTTCAAGAAATCTCAAAAATCGCTTGCAACTGGAGGTTTCAATACCAGATTTCGTTCATGATGCATTTGAGAACCCCAGCAATTCATTTAACACTTCGGTCTTCTGGCTTTCGATGCTATGTATATTTCGACATGGAAAAAGACGAAGATACTTATGGTGTAAAGCTTAGCAAAACTCTTGATATGACGGTGTACAATTTACATGACTGTGTTTGTTTGCTAATAAATAGTTTTTCATTGTAATTGAACGAACTTTAATTTTTAGTGAACGTAAAACTACTGTAAGTTTAATTTTATTAAACGTTGGAACCGCATAACAAATCATCTAATATCAGAAGTGGAGTCGAGGACACAACATTCGAAGCCGAGGCCAAGGACTTAAAAAAAAATCCGAGGCAAAGGACTAAAAAAAAAATCCGAGGCCAAGGACCGACTTTTCGAGGACAGACTCTCTTGAGGGCAAGGATAGAAATGGTCGAGAAAAAGGCCAAGAATCAAGAACGCAATTTTTCTAAATTATGGTCGGCAAATTTTTCATCATTTTGAAACGCAGAAGTGTTAAACGTATTGCATTTCGTTAAGTTTTTGATGATAATTCAAAAATTGTAGTTTTCAAAAATAATAATGAATGCCATTGCAAAGTTTTACGTGTTAGCAGCTGATGTTGATTACGTACCGTAGCGATATTGTGGTCAAGGATGGCAGTACGGTACTCTCTGAATTTCCGTACTACGTACCTCGCGCCTTTAACCGTACCGTACCAGCGTATTGTACTTCAGTTCAACTTTTGAAGCGTACTGTACCTTTTGCGTACTGTACCTTTAATCAATCTAGTTAAACAAGGATCCATTGATGACATGTGCGACCTATGTTGACGTGTCTTTTGCTTATATCTGGGCTCACAACACTGAACCTGTTTCCGAGCTCGTATAAGGCCATACTTGCTCGTTAAAGAGCGCTAACGAACAAAAAACTTCGTACACAAACTGACATTTTCGAACCGTCTAGCCTAACATGCGTTGAAACTCCACGCTTGAATTTCTTTGCGAAATGTTTGTAACCTGCGTTAGTACGTAATAAATATCTCATGGTGACGTCATATGCATTTCTACATCAAAATAATGCGTTCAAGCGTACTGTATGCCCTACAATTGTCATGATGGAAAAAATACTATGGGCCCAGTGCCGTCGCTACGGGGGGGCCAGGGGGAGCATGCCCCCCAAACGACTCTTTGTGCCCCCATTTCGGTTTACTCAGAATATTATTTTGGAGCATCACGTAACGACAAGACAACAGGCAACAATGGAAAAAGGAATAATAACGTTCAAAAATAATTCTCGTTTGAAGATTTCTCGATTTTTTGCAAAATTGCTGGCCATGTCGCGGAAGAGGGATGTAAGCGTATACGTGTCGCGGAAGAGGAATGTAAGCGAATAGAATCTTTACCGATACTTCGCTAGTGATTATGACCTGAAACAATACGTGAAAACATTTTTTTAAAAGACCATCTGTTTTTATTGTTTTAGAGCACGCTCAAGATTTTTTACGCCGCATTCAGTCGCGCATCCAGAAGGAAGGGGCTAAGAGGGCTTCACAGGGTTGCCACAGAAACTGCAAAATCAAATTCCAGGACTTTCCAGGACTTTTTTAGGACATTTTCCAGGACTTTTTTAGGACATTTTCCAGGACTTTTCTAGGACAGTTTAAGTTCCTTTTTTTTTTTTTAAGGACTTAAAATTTGATTTTGACTATTACTCTTTCATGCACCTACTCTTTTGAACTTATGATTGACGAAAGATTTTGATGCAACGCATTTGCATTCCTAATACTGACCACTAGCCAGGTGCAAAGCTAGAAATTTGCAACGGCAGGGTTAAGCTTTTTGGTATGGGGGCAGAACCCCCAGACGCCAGAAGCCATTGGGGGTCTGGGGGCCAAGCCGCCAGCGTTTGAAGATTTTGCAATTTTTTTGCAATAATAACTTAATTTTAGGCCTAGTTTGGTCAAGATTATTGCTTTTAAAACGTGGCATAGAAATTAGCACTGCAAAAACATGATTAAACTAAATGCATAAATGAGCTACAGTATGTGGGTGATAGGTAGATATATAACTCATAAACTACCAAATTTGGTCTATATTTTTCGCTTAACTTGACACTAAAAGCTTCACTAATTTTCCTCCAACGAAAGACTATTGCAAACGCTAGTCATACTAGACAAATTGAACACAAGAATGCTCTTGCTTGCTGTTAAAAATAAACAGTTTAAGGTAATTGCGCAAAGCCGATATTTTATCGGCGATATATAGCCGATACGATACACCTTCTTGGCCCTGATATCGACCAAAATATATCAGCTGACGCTAGATATATCAGTCCAGCTCTAGTGATGGGTAATGGTAAAACTTCAGTAATAGCTTTATTGTCAGCCAGTTAACTATAAAATCATATCATTTGAAACAACAGAGCTTATTTGCACGCCAGGGTGCAAACAAAAAACTATTTTAGCCCTAACCCCAACCTTAAACTTAACCCAAACTGTAACCCTAATTTTAATCTTAACTCAAACTCAAAGTCAAAACTCCAACAAACCACTAACAATAACAATTTAAAAAACAAAAAAGTATTGGAGCAAATGAGCACCCACTTTTTCTCTCTTATTCTCTATTAGCAGAGCTCATTTGCACGCTAGAGTGCAAATAGGCACCTCCTTTGAAAAAACTCAAAAGCATTGATCCAAATCACCTGTATTTTAAAATGCTGGATAAAGATATAATTTCTTGGGAGTAGGGGCTTATGAAACGAGATTTGAGAGAGTTGATTGGTAATTAACAGAATTAAATACTGAAGTACAATTTTTTTACAAAGCCTACGTTAAGCATTTTGCATCAAGCGATCGAATTGTTTATTTTCAGCCATTTTTAGTAAGTAAGTTGTTACTGATTTTATTTTTGACCACTATGTTCCAAAAGTGGCTTTAAATTACTTTACTATCCATATTACTGCAAAAAACTGCCTCTGAAGTATACTGCAATAAACGTAGTATTTTTCTAACTGTGCATTTTGGTCTACGGGCCAATAGCCCGCTATGCTACTGCTACTGGAGTATCGCATTGCAATAAATTACTGTCGATAAATTCACTCTTCCTAAAAATATTCAATAGTTAATGCATACTGTAATGCAAAGTGCAAATTTTGGCATTTTAACGAGGAAGTGCTTATTTGCACTCTAGTGTACTAGTAAGAACTGCTTAAAAAGAACAAGAGAGCAAAGAGCAGAAGAATGGGCGCTCATACTAACATCAAGATTAGAGCTAGGGTTGCAGTTTGGGTTAGATTTAGGGAACCCTAAATCTAACCCAAACTGCAACTCTAGCTCTAACCCAGGTTAGGGCTAGCATAGCGACTTTTTTGTTTGTGCGCCAGCATACAAATAAGCTCTGTCTTTTTACAATACAATAAAGCATTTTGAACAAACTTTACAATGCAAATTATTTTAATAATCGCTTTGCACAATTACAAGGTACCAGTTATTATAAAAAAAACAAACAAACTTCACATTCTGTCTGCGTAAATCACGGGAAAACTTTATAAATATTTTCCAGGACTTTCCAGGACTCACAAACAAAATTCAAGGACTTTCCAGGACAGCAAAAAAAATCCAGGACTTTTCCAGGATGTGGCAATCCTGGCTTCAGCCCAGAGATGGAACCGGTCAGGATTTTCTCGACCCGACCGGTAAATTTCAAAATCATCGCCGGTCGACCGGCTTTTTTACAGAAGGTTTTTGTTGTTCACTGTTCAATGTATCTAATGAAAAATTTTTAAAAGGGGGGAGGCATGGGTGAGGTGTTAAAATTTGTGACTTTGGACAGGGGTCTCAGAAAAAAAAACGCAAAAAACTTTTGCGTTTTCTTGCAAAAATGACTCAATTTTAAGACCTTTTTTGGTTTAGTTTCGCTTTGAATGCCCTGTTTTGAGCAGCGCAAAACGTGCTCAAAATAAGCATAAAAAGCACTGGAGGGCACAAGCTAAATTATTAGACGTTCTTTCTAATGATATTTTGCGAAAGGCCAAAAACTAAAGTTACAATTTTTTAGCTATTGGTGACAGATTATTTGCAATTTGCCGAACAGCAAACATTAATCTTTTTTTCGGCAGTGCTGCCTTTGCAGCTACAAAAAGATGAGAAAAAAATAACAGCAGAAGATAGGTAACAGTAAAAACATACGAACATCACAATACTTGTACTATTGTACCCAAAAACATTAAAATGATGGAGCAATAACATTATATGATATTGAAAATTATGTCACTAACAGCGTGAAAAAAATTAATAATATTCATAACAACTAAGCTGCTTCACTAACAGTTTGAGAAAGTATGAAAAGGATCTATTGCAAAGCATTATGTACTGGAAAAGGTTTTTAGATCCACGGAGATTTACATACGGACGGAACAATTAATATAAATCTAAAAATTGAAATGGGGAATACCATTTAAAAGGAGCATTACGAAATCAATCGAACAAACATCAAAATTCACAGAAGCCAATGCTAAAAGCAGAACAAAAACAAAAAACCAGTTGCATGCTTAAGACAGCTGTTTCGCCTAATTTTAAGGATCATCAGTTAGGCTTAGCAAAGCCAAAATGACAAATATTATAGCGATTAAACTTCAAAAAATTTTGAAATTGATGAAATATTTGCAGATAAAATTCTGTCCATCAAAATCTTTACCCAACAAATTACGTTAAATTAATTAAAACTTTTTAACTGAGATCGTTACAAACAAAACTGTAGGTCTCAAGATGCTACACTCACTGAAATCTTTACCAAAAGAAACTAGGCTACGGCCTATAACCTAACTGAAATCCTTACCGATTAACGCTAGGTTACAGGCTATAAATCTAACTGAAATCCTTACCAAATAAAGCTAGGTTACAGGCTACTAATCTAACTGAAATCCTTACTGAACAAAGCTGGGTTACTGGCTATTAATCTGACTGAAATCCTTATCGAAAACGCTCGGTTATAGACTACAAGTCTAACTGATATCTCTACCGAATACACCTAAGCTACAGGCTACTAACCAGAGGTGGAGTCGAGGACACAAGGCTCGAGGCCAAGGCCAAGGACACAAAAAAATCCGAGGCCAAGGCCAAGGACAGCCTTTCCGAGGACAGACACTCTCGAGGCCAAGGACAGGAATGCTCGAGGCCAAGGACAGGAATGCTCGAGGCCAAGGCCAACGACCAAGGACACAAGCGCAAGTGCTCCCAAAAAAAAAAAAAAGTCTTCACAAAAATTTTTCAGGCGATCTCCACGAAAAAACCTTTTCCAAAAAATTTTTCAAGCGCTCCACAAAATTTTAACAATTCAAAAAGTAGTGCTGTCCTCGAGCCGAGGACAGGCCAATTTTCGAGGACTTGAGGCCTCGAGGCCAAGGCCAAGGACTTGACCTACGAGGCCAAGGCCAAAAACTTCAAAATGTGTCCTCGAGGACTCCACCTCTGCTACTAACTATATAACCTGTAAAGTTGACCAACTGAAACTACGCTACGAGCTACAACTAACTAATATTATTAAGATTTTAGGTAGATCAGTTCAATGAAGCAGTAACAATTGCACAGTGACGCAACAATCATGCAATCAAGAACAAGGGGTCTAAGGTGAAAATCAATGAGAAAAAAAAAGAAAAGAGGCGTATTTCATACACTATTACCTTACTATATTACAAACGAAACATTGAAAATAAATTTATAAGAGCATTCATGACTCACAAAAAGAGAAGATTGTGTAGTTGCTTCTCTCCTTTTGTGAGTCATGAATGCTCTTATAAATTTATTTTAAATGTTTATTATAAAGCAAGATAATAGTGAATGAAATACGCCTCTTTTCTTTTTTTTTCTCATTGATTTTCACCTTAGACCCCTTGTTCTTGATTGCATGATTGTTGCGTCACTGTGCAATTGTTACAGCTTCATTGAATTGATCTAACTAAAATCTTAAAGGCGGGCTATAATGGCTCTTGGAAAATATTTTTTAAATAGCGTTAATTACTTTTGAACCCAGCAACATAAGCATGACTCTAAAAACCCTTTCGTTTTCGAAAAATCGCTAATTTAGTGTTCCATTGTCTTGGTGATCATGACGACAGTGAGCCTCTACTTTTTTGGCGGGTGTTCAGTTTGGCTGGGTTTTGCCATAAGAGCGAGAAAGTGTCCAGAAAAAAAGCAAATATAGAAGCAGAAAATAGCTTGCGCGATCGGTCATGTTACTGGCGAGTACTATCAGATCAAGTACGTGTAAACAATATCATTTTCGCGATTGTAGGCAGTACTGGTATATTTTTTGGGGGGAGGCAAACGATAGGCCAATATCGGCAGCGTATGCTTACCGGTACTGTCTACCTAGTATAGCCTACTGCATGGGCGAGTCGTATCACTTTCAGTAAAATAGGTTAGGTATGTGTGGCCAAAAATAAGACGATTAAAGGAAGAATCTGCAATTTGAAATAACATAAGCAGACTTAGTGCAAGTTTATAGGCTTTTGGACTCAGACTGAGATATAAATAACGTGCTGTCCTGCACAATTATGGCTTTCTAAATCCTCATACAAAGGACAAGTTTGAGCTGGTTGACACCTTTTTCTAAATTGCATTAAGCTTTGCAAAAATAGTTTTGAATAAATAGTTTATGAAAAATTTGATCAGGTACAAATTCTGTTCTTTATTGCTTAACAAAATATTTTACCGGTTTCAGATTTGTTAAATAGCCTAAGTTATTAGTGTTTTACCTAATGTGCATGTAATTTATTGTATATCCTCGACAGTTGTGTGGTTAGTTGAACCTTCAATCAAGATCAAGTCATAAACTGCGCAGTGTGCACATGGCATGGAATAAAAGATGAATTAAAATAATACCAAGTACTGTTGGGCAGTGGCGGATCTAGAAAATTTTGGTGGGGGGGGATAATAAAAATTCTAAGCACACAACCTCAAAAATTCGGATGTCTTCACCGAAATCGAGAGTGACTTTTCAGCCGAAATCGGAAATTCAAACGTTTTTTCCGCCGAAAATCAGGTGGTCTCCAAAAAAAAAAAAAAAAAAGGTCTTCACCGAAATTGAGAGTGACTTTTCGGCCGAAATCGTTAGGTTTAGGCTGGTGGGGGGGGATGCGCCCCGAAATGGACCCTAATTTTTCGAAATTGAGGCTGATTTTTCGGCCGAAATCGTTACTTTTTGGCTGGTGGGGGGGATGCATCCCCCCCATCCCCCCCCTAAATCCGCCACCTCTGTTGGGTGACAGTACAACGAAAATACCGGTGCATGCTCGTATGCAGATATGTGTCCGGATAGAAGACATGCCAGTGTGTGACTTTTATATCAAAATGGACGACAACATGTTCCACATTTATGTCAAAAAAATTTGCTAATCCAAAATTGAGATGGAAGATGCTCCCTGCATGCACTTGTGGTGCTTCGTGTTGTCAGGCAGAAGTCAATAATTTTGCAATGATGACTAATTTGGCCTGCAATATAAAAGAAATGTTGCCCAATCTTACATCCACTTCTGATCTTAGTAAGTGTGATTTCTGATTTGCAAAATTTTTTGTACGTCAATTCAGTTCATGATTACCGGTAACCACATTCTAAACTGTAGAAGTTTTTGTCAAAACTACTTAATTGCTTTTGGAATAACACTGTTATACTTCATAGCACTGAAATAACTTATATTTCTTTTTATTAATCATTCAAGGCTCATTTTTCCCTTAATTAAAAAAGAAGGTTAAGAACAATGCTAGCCTCAGCAGTCAGCATGCAAAAAAAATTAGACACAGGCTAGAACAATGCGTTTGTCAGCAACCAGCATAGTTTTTCTAAGGCCTTTTCTACATTGCCATTGTTGATTTGTCAAATAGTAATCATAATGAGTGACAAAAGACAATGTTTAGCCTAGCAAAAGTTTATTTGTAGCACTTTTTTCCCACAAAAAGGTCAAATGAGGCTGAAACTTTGTGAAAGAACAATCAGGCTGACCCTCTCAAAAAGTGTAGTTACACTAATTGGAGTTAACTCAGAACCATAGGTGGGCAAGTTAATGCAAAACGTTAGCTTCGTTAACCACTAGTCCGTTAACAAACTTCACACCTCCGTTAACGTTAATCCGTTATTTTCAGCTGTAATTAACGGAAGTTAATAAAGTCCGTTAATCCGTTAACATTTTGCGTGTAATTTACTTTTGTTTTTATTCACTCGCTTTTAGAACACGTATTGACGCTGTTGAGCTGATTGTAAGGAAATATTTATTGCTATGGTGGTCTTTTTGTGTTTTGAAAGTTACATTTTACAGTCTAATCTAATTTCAAGATAAAAACAAGTTCAAATGCACAACGAAGCTGCAAGATATTAACGATAAAAACCTTAACGGAAGTTAACAGAACTTAACGGAAGTTACTTTAGTCCGTTAACAGCACTTAACGAAAGTTAATTTAGTCCGTTAACACGAAAAAGCTTTTTAACGGATTAACGAGTTAGTGAAAAAGTTAGCTTCGTTATTAACGGATTAACGATTAACGGACTTGTGCCCACCTATGCTCAGAACTGCATATCACCAGATGTATATAGTCACTCTCATAAGTCTGAAGTGACAGTGGGGAAATGCATCCTGGCAACAAATTTCTGGAAAAAAGCTGCAATCTTTCGGTTAAAACCTTGTTTACGTTTATTTTTTCAACTAAATTTAAGCAAAAAACAATTTTTTTGTGAAGACATTTTTTGGGGGGGAAAGGGCTGGGCCTTTACCTTAATTTGACAGAAAAAAAAGCCATGAATTTTCGGAGACAACCTTTTTTTTCTCTTCACATAAATTTGAAAGTAAAAAGCAGTGAGTTTCTGGTGCAAAATTTTGAGAAGCTTGCTTCTCTGGCTCAAACCTTTAGTTACTCCACGTAGTATTGTTAAATCAGCATAAACACTTGCTGCTAAAATTAGTCACAGCACTCGTGTACAAATTACTTGTCTTAACGTTTGTGTACAAAACAATGCCTTTGCATGTTATTAATACTCGTAAATTATTATTGTTTTAGATTTCCAAATTTTGTTTTGCTGGAAGCTACAGTGAATGACAACACATAACAGCATACTCTCTCTGCTCTGCTCTTCCTTTCAAGGTAGAGATAAAGAAACCCTCTGCGATATGTGAAGAGATAGTCAAATGAACGAGTGGTCTAAACTAAGTAAATCTTTCATTGTTACTAACATCAGTGGTGTAAAAAGTAGATTGAAACTAGACTTGAGTAAAAGTAATGTTACTGTCCATTAAATCTACTTGAAGTAGAGTAGAAAGTACTGACCTCTACAAATAATCAAGTAAGAGTAGAAAAGTAGTTTTTTAAAAAGTACTCAAGTAAAAGTAGTATTTCCCTAAAGTGCAAAAAACAGATGTTCATAATATCACAAAAGGACTTCAATGATTTATTTTGTGCAAAATAAACCTGTTCTGATTTCATTGTAGATTCTGCGAAGATAAGTTGGAGCATCTGACATATCTCTTGCTTTGTTATTTGAGTTTACGGGTTGATGCTGTTGGTTATGAGCATAAGTATAACCAATATTAATACCCTTGACAATAAATATCTCAAAGAGTTTATTTTATTTCTCCGTGCTACTCATCTACTCTGAACGTTTAACAAAAGCAGCAGCAGCTACCAAATTTCAAAGCCGTCTGTATGACCAAGTCTCCCTGCTTCGAAGGCGAACGCTTCAACCACTACACAAATATGCTGAGCCATGCATCCACGTTTAAGATCAGCATCGCAAGTTGACAACGGAGTTTTAACGCCGGAATATGTCCACTTAGAAACAATTTTGAACACATGATAGTGATCATAATCACTAAACAAGTTTGTGGAACAAACTGAAAGAAATACCGGTATATATAGTTGCCAAAATTGACGAAAGTGCAGCTAGAGCTTAAACATCACGTACCAGTCCAGACTCTAGTACCCTTTAGCACCACGCAAGTCTATTTTTTGACTGTTGACTAAAGAATTTGGAAAAATCTGAAAACCAACTTTACCAAATATAGCCAGACATCATTATAATTAGGCTACGCTTATTCCAATATATTTTTGGCTATAAAATGGCAAAGCGTAACGAATTGAATTTATTAGTTACTATATACATGGCATCCATTACGGAGCAACAATTACCTCAAAACAATATTACAGTATTTACAGACATACAGTAAGATAAGCACATAGTCAGTCAATGATTTCTGAACTGTATATCAATGCAAGCACTTGTGATTTTCGGATGCTTCATGATTGTTGCGTCAACACAGCAAAAGATATTGGCGATCATCTACTCAAGCTGTGCTGATGATGTAATAAAAGCAGAAGCGCCATGATGAAGGCATATTTGTTTGTATGATTTTTACGCTGCATTTCTGTACAATGTAGCTCCGCTCCAATAATATTACAAGCAGAGCTTCACATTATTGCACGTTCAGTCGTTCATATGTTACAGTATAAGTTAAATTTGCAGTTTGGTTACCATAAACAATGTTAACCAGCAGGTCTCATTTGACGTTTCAGATTTCTTATACTGAAAAAAAAAAACTGTACAACTGCACAAGGCACACAAATTACATTGTTTTAGAGGGTCTTACGACCAGCAACTCAGCGTTGCACCTGTTGAAACCTAGCATTTTTTTTCCTTAACAAAAAAAGTAATCGTACTACTTAATTGAGATATGCATGTATGCATGAAGCAACATCCTTATCTGACTTGCTGATGACGGTTTCGACAAAAACCAAACTCAAAGGAGGTGGAGACTGAACAGCAATGCTATTTCGGAAAATCGACACAGCATAGTGAAACCTATTCGCGTCGATTTGAACTTTCTAGGTGCTGCTGTTTCTAAGATATTTGCATCTTTTTTTGCTTAACCTTACGATTTTAAATGCTTGAATAGTTTTAGCGCCAGTGCTAAGTAACAATGCTCACTAGCCAGCACTGGCGCCAAAACTATTCAAACGTTTAAAAAGGTTGCAGAAATAGAAATATCTCAAGAATAGCAGCAGCTAGAAAGTTCAGATCAACGAGAATTGGTTTCACTTTGCTGCATCTACTTTTTCAAAGTAACATTGAAGTTCAGTTGTCACCTCCTTTTAAGAAATATCAACAGGTAAAACACTTGTGGCAGTAAAACAAACCAGAAATGGCAGAGTTTTTAAAACGAATAAAAACCAAACTTAAACAAAACACTTGTGGCAGCGAAACAAACCACAAATAGCAGAGTTTTAAAAACGAATGAAATAAAGTAATTCACTTTAAAGAAGGGAACATTGACTCATTGAGTTTCGACAACAATTGGTATTCAAAGTTTTCTGATAAAAGATTCGCTCTTTTAGGAGTGAATATGAGTCCCGCGCAGCTAAATAGTCTTTCACATGCAGCAGATGCAGGTAAAGGGGTGTTAAGCATTTTTGATAGCTTTTTCAGAGTTGAAAACGCAACAAGAATGTTCAACCCACGGCCCTTCATATTTAAGTACCCTTCAAATTCTTGGCTTGTTTTGGAGGATGAACGTTTGGAAAATGAAGAAAAAAAGCTTTCATCATCCTCTTCTGATGTGGAGCTGCTGGTGGAGTTTTCGATTTCAACACCCAAACATTCCAACTTTTTCTTCACATACTCGACCCCTTTGAAAACAATTTTAAACTAAAGTAAATTCAGGAAAACATGAACAACGTTAAGTTTGTTAACACACAAGTTGTTCATTAAACCATTTATAAGCAGAAAAAATTATCGTGATTATGATAAGTTACGTTGTTATGAAACAAAAACTACTAATAATGATGATGCAAACAGTGTTGCTGACATCAAAAAAAAGAGAAAACATACCTTTATCAATAACAGCCTTGTCGAAGGTCCAATCAGTCTTAAATTGTGGAAGAAGTATTGCAGCGCCAATCAATTCTTCATCATTCAGCATGGAATGAAATCTTTTCTTGATACCATCAATTAGAGCTTTAGCCATAGAACTGCAGTATTTCAAACCAAGTTGCACCTTTTCAAGCTTGTGGATTAGTTGATATAACGTTGGGAGTAAAAATCCCATAAAGCAATTCAATTCTGACTGTAAAATGTCCAGTGCTTCTGCAAAAGGCTTCATGGTTGCAACGTATTCCTGCAGAAACTCCAGTTCTACCACGGTTAACCTGAAACGAAAAAGAACTCTATGAAATTAACATTGAAAGAAAACTAACTTTCCTAATATTACATACCGGTACCGTGGTTTTAAACTTATATTAGTGCATATGAACGAATGTGACAAGAAAATATTTCTTCGTACAAAATCAGCCAATAGATTAAAAATACTTTATTTTATTGTACTTGTAACGAAACGATATATAATTTAAAAAGTTAAAATCGATTTCGGTCTAAGACCATCTTCAGCTTGTTCAATAGAGAATCGAATTAATGCATATGAACAATTTTGGAATGATGTTCAGCTTATGAACGATGTTCAGCTTGTTCAATGGAGAATAGAATTAATGCATATGAACGAGGTATTCAATTAACTTTGCATATGTCCACCACTCCAAAACAAAGGCAGCTCTCTTTGACTCAAGCTGCATCTGAACCAGCACGGCGAACAAACAGCAGCTTAGTTCTTCACACTTCACACAAACATATTATGTTATGCCGTATAATCAACTCTAAATTAAACTTACATTTTAATGCTGAATTCATCAAACAACGCTTTTAAACATCTTTCTCCTTTCTCTTTGTATATTCTAACAACACGCTCAACTGATAAAAAAGTGGAATTCCAACGAGTTTGGTTTGGTCGTATTAACTGACAGCCACAATACTGCATCACCCTTTCAGCAGTATCATTGCCACAAGATGTCTTCTTCCACAACCTATATAGTTTTCCAAAACATACTCGATGTAAGGTTTTAAACGAAGAATCCAACTCCGCCTTAAACAAATCTTTGGTGGCTATCAGGTTCAAAATGTGACACGAACAGGGTTGATGTTTTGGCAACTTGTATTGCAGACTTGTTGAACTGCTTAAAATTTCATCAACTGATGAGTATTGATAATCATCCTCACTGGATGACGAACTTCCAGTGAAAGCGGTAGCTTCAATTTCATTGGTGCACACACTCACTTCATGTTCATTTTCATGAATGGCACCAGCGAGCAAACCAAATGTATGAGAACCTTCGAGCCTTCGACAAGCCAAAGCTGCTGATTGCCGCTTGAAACTACTGTCGATCCAGTGGACAGTGACGCCAATGAAGGACTTTCTGTGTGCTGACCAGCAATCAGTTGTAGTAGAAACGTAGTCCACTTTGCGAAATATTTCAATCAGGGTTTTCTTGATAGTTGTGACTCTGCATTTCAATCTCGTTTTTACTGTAGGTCTTGAAATAACATGAAGGCGTGGTTAAAGTGCTGTCACTAACTTTTTAAATGCTGGTAGTTCCACAAACTTAAAGGGTAGCAAGCCTCGTATGACTAAATCCAGTACAAGGCTGTCAAGTTGTGGCTGGGACACTCGTTTTGTAGCAAGCGCATCAGGAAATAGTTTGGACTGTTTGGATTTCGGCTCTTCTGGCGAAGGAGGTAAGATAACAGCGCATTTGTGTTTCTTAGCAATTGATGTCAAATTGGTATAGTCTTCTAATTTTGACTCATGCTTTGCCTACAAACAATAAAATGTTGTTAAAGCAGTTGGTTGCTCTTAACTGACAAAGCTATCAAAGAACTTTTTGCAAATAGTGGCTCAAATGAGTATAAGCCATCAATTTGAAAGCAATGAAGTCTATCTGCCAATTAGAAAGTGCTATTTAAATCATTCTTAAACCTTACGTTTTCTGAATTTTGGGTTATCTTTCAGTCACCCTTACATAGACATCTCAAATCTGTACAGCAAAAACGGGTGTGGCGTGTCAAAAGGGAGCGCGCTCCGATTGCGGTTAACCGGCTCGACTGCGCAGCCTACGAGCTGCTATGATCTGTTGATTTAAGAAGCCATCGGTTAGAATTATCTTTCATTTGTGGTTACTTCCATGCTAGTTTTCCACATCGCCACTGGATGAAGCAGGAACTGCGACACACTTCCCCCTTTCTGAAAGCAGTGGTAGGAAGGAGCCTGCTAACGTCGTCTCGAGCGCCGACCATCCAATCACGTCGGGGTCACCAGTTGTGGCGTGTCAGAAGGGAGCGCGCTCCGATTGCGGTTAACCGGCTCGACTGCGCAGCCTACGAGCTGCTATGATCTGTTGATTTAAGAAGCCATCGGTTAGAATTATCTTTCATTTGTGGTTACTTCCATGCTAGTTTTCCACATCGCCACTGGATGAAGCAGGAACTGCGACTGGATGAAGCAGGAACTGCGACACACTTCCCCCTTTCTGAAAGCAGTGGTAGGAAGGGACCTGCTAACGTCGTCTCGAGCGCCGACCATCCAATCACGTCGGGGTCACCAGTTGTGGCATGTCAAAAGGAGCGCGCTCAGATTGCGGTTAACCGGCTCGGTTGTACAACCTCGAGTGAGCTATGATCTGTTGTGTTATAAAGGTATCGGTTCCAATTATCTTTCATTTGTGGTTACTTCCATGCTAGTTTTCCACATCGCCACTGGATGAAGCAGGAACTGCGACACACTTCCCCCTTTCTGAAAGCAGTGGTAGGAAGGGACCTGCTAACGTCGTCTCGAGCGCCGACCATCCAATCACGTCGGGGTCACCAGTTGTGGCATGTCAAAAGGAGCGCGCTCAGATTGCGGTTAACCGGCTCGGTTGTACAACCTCGAGTGAGCTATGATCTGTTGTGTTATAAAGGTATCGGTTCCAATTATCTTTCATTTGTGGTTACTTCCATGCTAGTTTTCCACATCGCCACTGGATGAAGCAGGAACTGCGACACGGGTCTCTTTCAGTTTAAGCCTCCACTCTTAGTTTGCCCACCTAAATAGCCATTTTTGACCGCATTAATCATTAAGAATCAAGACCAAAAGTTTTTTTGTTACCATATTCCCTTAGCCCCACCATACTTTACAATTAAATGTTAAACAATTGTCCAAGGGGGGCTGTTTCATAATCTGTAATGAGGGGGGCTTAAATTGAAAGAGACCCCCCAAAATATACGAAGACAGTTTATGATCTTTTGTGCATTATTCCAAGCATACTGGTAGCCTACTTGCTTGCATATGTACATTTGCATTTAGATCTACTATATAATCCACAGTGGAATAGATAAAACATGACTGTGCTCAAATCCTCACTATTAATTTCTAAACTCTGTGCGTTTGGCATCTGATTCATGAAGGTCCAAATGTATAAAAAAAAACATTCAAGGAGCTGAATTTTGCAACTAGGTGCCAGAAATGAGTCATTACGCAAACAAACTGTCCGGAATTACCCCATTAAACCCTAGCTATTCCCTCTTGCTGCCCAAACCATCTATGCAGCACATCTGACATGGTCTCTTCAACTGTTACTGCTACAATGGCAAAGTGAAACGTATACAACAATGGTCATCACATGCTTATTGCTTAGTATGCTGCTGCAACTGCAAGCAAACCAGATTGTAAAAAGAACTGTATATACAGTAGCTTTTGTAGCCTATCTATGCCAAGCAAAAAACTGATTCTACCACAGTTTATTGTATTCACTTTATTTGACCAGACCTAATCTAAACTTAACATGTAAACAGACTTACAATTTGCACTTACTTTTATATGCTTTCGCAAATTTGATGGTGAACTTGCATATGCTGAAATTTCACTGGTTTTGGGCTTGCAAAGTTGACAAACAAACTTTAAGGATTTTCCTTCTTGACTTTTAAATTTGAAATATTCTGCCAAATATGGCCAGGGGTTTGAATTTAACTACTGGTATCAGACTCATCAATGTCAATAATTGGTACAGCAGAACCAGAAGTGCTAGCTCTATCACTCATTTTTACAAATCATATCATTATAAAAATTTATTTTGATAGATCTACAAAAAAAGATGTTTAGACTCATCTGCTTATAGCAAAATGATTAGAATGCAAAACATAGGCTACTGCATAGTCCATACACACCGATACATTCATTCATTCAGATTTAATAAGGTCTAGCCTACTGGCTGACTGGACTAGTGGTAGGCTACCAGCAATCTGGTAACCGCTGTTCTCTAAAGGCTAGTAGGCCCCTAGGCATAGCATACCCAGCAGCTCAGGTGCTATTGTCATTGACAGTATTTTGGTAGTCTAGGCTAAATCTTGTCAATCTGTACACTGTACCCAGTAGCTTAGGTGCTCTCGTAGCTGGGTAGTCTGGTAGTGGTCGCCGTTTTTCTTTTTGGCCCAGCCTACTGCTTTTTAACCTATCTACCAACCTAATCAACCAATCGTTGGCTTGCAGTTTGTCAACTAGCTAACTTACTGAGTCTGAAACTCTAATGGTTTCATCAATAGTCTAAGCAACTACAATGCCACGGCGACATTACTACAACTAGGCTACAATACCTGGCGAGTGGCGACGACATAAGGCCTACCAAAAGAGATTGAGCTGTCATCGTGAAGTGTCGGCAGTGGACAAGTTTAGACTTGTCTGATCTGATTCATTGATTGTTTCAATTTTATGAAATGATTTCAGTGTTTCCAGTTTAATTTGCTGAACTTGAAAAAAAATTTGTAGCACTACTTGTCTATTTTAAAGTCACTCAAGTAGCGTTACTTGAGAGCAAAATGAATTAAGTAAAAGTGGAAGTAGCTAAAAAAATTCTACTTCAAAAAGTAGTCGTTACCGATTACAAGTACTTAAGTAGTGTACTTAAGTAAAACTACTTCGTTACTTTACACCTCTGACTAACATGAATCTTCATTATTAAGATGAAAAACGATCATTCCATTCGAGAAGTTCTCGAAAAAGCAATTGCCCAGCTAGTGGAGAGAACAAAGGTCGTTTTTTCCAGTTAAATACTAATGTACTGAGATACTGGCAAATTATCTGATGTATGGTACAGCATTGTAAGTAATTAGTTTGTAAAACTTCAATCAAAACAAATTTCTCAATTTATTATGCAATTATTTTTCCTCGGATAAACTGTTGTAATGGGCCAAAGTAAGACCTGCTCAGCAATTGTAAGTAGACTGCCCAAAAGAAACAGGGTCACTTACATCAATGCCCATTAACAGTAAAAATCATGTTTACGATTTTGATTGCATAATGTGGGTCCGACCCACATCTTGGTTCTTTGCGTCTTACATTAGGCACTTTACGATAAATACAGTAAAGCTTTACGCAGAGTCGTTGAGAGGGGAAGCAACTCGTGCACCGTATTTGGTTTGAAACATGATATGAAGCAAATATCGAGAAATAAATAGGGACGCGAGCCACTTTTAGTTTATAATAAAAAACAGTCTCTGAAATTTCTTAGGCCAGAATAGCTGCTCGGTTGAGAAGCTTTGTTTTCGTTTTTATCATGCTATGTACCCGAACCCGGGATTTACCTCAACGGCCTTGGCTTTAAATAAATTATGGTAAGCATCTTTTAGGAATGCAACAACAAACTGAAAAGAAAGTCTGTTCAGTTGTGAAGTTTATGAATTTTTTGTTGTTATCCACGACGAAAAAGTTGTCTAGTTTAATATTTTGTTTGGTACCATATTTGTGAGTGATTAATCCTTCGTGATATGTGTAATTTAATGCAGATGGGTCGTCAGAAGACAGCATCATTTGGGTACGTGAAGAAGCTGCAAAGTCGCGATTTCATATTCAGCGGCATATTACGCTTATTGGTGGATAAAGATGCCATCAAGAAGTTGCCGTTTGGCGTAGATGAATGCCTAAGCTGTGCTACACAGTTTGACGATGTCTGAATAGTAATTCTTGCGTGTTATCCTAAGCTGTTTAAATAATATTATACATTATCTTTTGTATTGATAGCCCTCATTGATTTTTTGTGGCGTTAGAAATATAGTTACCGTTGACTATAAAATCACCATAACAGGTTAAAAGCATAACAGTCTGTTTCGTCCTAAATACTCATCAGGTGCTAATCTGTAAAAAAACATCCTGAAAGTCAGCTACAGTTGCATGCCCAATATGGCTTCAATTATATCTAATCTAGCCGCAACAAAAACTTCCTCAGTAAAAAAACAAGAGTGAAAAACCAACATCCCTTCTTACCACTGCTTACCAATCCGGATTTCCAAAGATAAAGTCCTCGAGGACACGTTTTGAAGTCCTTGGCCTTGGCCTCAAGTCCTCAAAAATTGCCCTGTCTTCGGCTCGAAGACAGCACTATTTTTTGATTTGTTAAAATTTTGTAGATTGCCTGAAAAATTATTTTGAGGACCTGTTTTTTTTGGAGATCGCCTGAAAAAAATTTTTGAAGACCTTTTTTTTTCAAAACGCCTGAAAAAAAATTTTAAAGACCTTTTCTTTTTTTTTTTTTGGCAGAACATTTGCGCCTGTTTCCTTGGCCTCGAGCATTCCTGTTCTTGGCCTTGATAGGATCTGTCCTCGGAAGGGTTGGCCTTGGCCTCGGATTTTTTTTGTGTCCTTGGCCTCGGCCTCGAGCCTTGTGTCCTCGACTCGACCTCTGTGGGTTTCGATTCTGCAATTTATTCATGACTGAGAAACTCGCGATTCTTTTAGCTGACGACAAACATACTGCGCTCAATAAAACATCAGACCTTACTGGGAAATGCAGGCACAAACATAAATACAAGCTGAAAAACTTTTCACCTTAGTTTTATTGTTTTTAACCAATGTTTTTAACTGATGTTTTTAATCAGTGTGGCATTTCAAAGCAAAAACACTGCAGTTTAGCAGTTGTAGTAGTATTTTAGCTGAGCAGGTTGTTGTATATTATGTAGTGTTAGCTTTCAGAGAATTTTAATGTTTTCGGTATTATAATTCTTTTACATATTATAGCATCTGATGAGTTCTAAGGACGAAACAGACTTTTGTGCTTTTGACCTGTTATAGTGATTTTGTAGTTGTATTTTGTTCTGATTTTGCATCTGTATGTCATCGAGCATTGTTTTAGAAGATTGCCTACCAACAAGTTTCTCGTTATCGGTAATTAAAATTCTTGAAGTACATGAAAGATTATCAAGTTTAGCTGTTCAAAAGGTTTTCAGTTCCTTCAGCCCTATTAACGCTCAACCCAAACTTTAGCCAGCGAGTAACCTTTATCAAGTCAAATGGATACCAAGTTACCAAGATTCTTGAGGTTTCATAAACAACCATCAGTTGGAAAGAAATTGAAATATTTTTATCCGCTAAATGGTGCAGTATAATAATTTGATCAGTGTTTGTAGTTGCTGGACTTTCTTTCGTATTTACTACTGAAACATTTTGTTTTTATGATGTATGCTTTTGAAAACCTTTAGAACTTTTTAAACTCAAGCTTTCAACTTAAAAGTTCAACATAATTCTGTTTCTGTTGAAACTTTTTGATAAATCTTAAGCAATTTTTCGGCTGTCGCATTGTTGCGGAACGCCGGAGTCTTCGCGATTTTTTTTGTGTAATTTTTTTCTGAAGTTTTGTACTGTATTTCATTTCCATATTTGTCATTTTACGTGTAATTTTTTCCCCGTACACTCGCCTACTGTTATTTTGTTTTTGCAGATGCTTTTTTGCGCAGGTAATGCATAACGTAAGCTTGTATATATTTTTGAATAAAATGTAAAAAAGCTCCTTTGAATTACCAATAAAGCAGTCTATAACATTATTCTATTTACTGCCCAAAAATTGTGCTTTCTTCCAACTATTTTGCCAAAAGTTGGTGTTTAACCTGATCGTTTTCCGTTGAGTTTCTCCTTTCTATCATAATTCCGGTAAGGTCGGGTATAGTGCTATCTCTTGGCCAATCATCAGCGATACTTTTGACTGGACGTAAAAATCGTGAACGTACGAGCGTTTTTAAGTTTCATTTAAAGCACAAATTCAGTACACCCGGCAGTAGTAGAGAAGGGCTGATTTCACGTGATTGCGGATTGCGGCGGCGGCGGAGTTTTCAATGCGGCGGATTCACAAAATGCAGCGGATCCACAAAATGCGAACTACTATTTCAGCGAAGGAATGCGGCCAAAACCCTAACCCTAAAGTTTAAAAAATTGACTTGTAATGAGAACCGAACCACCGAAGGTGGTGAGTTTGAAATTAGAATGGCTTACTTAAGAACCGAACCACCGAAGGTGGTGAGTCTAAAATTAGTAAAACTTACCTAAGAACCGAACCACCGAAAGTGGTGAGTCAAGAGCTTTAAGTTTGAGGTTAAAGTGTGAAGGCATGGGCCATCTGGTCTGTTGTGAATTCACCTTTAAAAACTCTTTTCATCTGCTTGCGCTAATGAGATTAAAGTTAAGACTTCGTTTGGAATCGCCAACTGCGTGTAATCGTACGCGAGCTATGGGAATTCCCTCTTTGGGAAAATTTCTAAAAGCGAATTTTTTCAAAATCTTTTCAAAGAGTGCTCTAGAATAGGTCTGTCAACCTCAGGTCATGGACTGAATCTTTAGTGGAGGAATGCGGCAAAAACTCTAAATTTTAAAACACTAGCCTGAGAGCCGCTGCGAACCAAACCACCAAAAGTTGTATGTCTCAAACTTAAGGTACTTATCTGGGAACCAAACCACCGAAAGTGGTGAGGCTTAAAGTGTAAAATTGTTAAGACTTTTTGGAAACCGAACCACCGCAGGTGGTGAGTCTAAAGTTTACAATTTGTAACACTTCGTGGGAACCGAACCACCGAAGGTAGTGAGTCCAAAGTTTAAAATTTGTAAGGCTTGCCTGGAAATCAAACTAACGCAGGCGGTTAGTTAAAATCTAGAATTTGTAAGGTTTCTTTGAAAATCAAACTACCGCCGGCGGTTAGTTAAAGTCGAAAATTTGTAAGGCTTCCCTGGAAATGGAACTACCGAAGGTAGTTAGTCAAAGTCTAAAGTTTAAAATTTGAACTAAACTTTAAATGTCGTGGACCGTTTTTTGGACTGGCGGCTAGCTGTCGCAAAATCGCTGTGAAGTTTGCAGGGTTCCAGCAATTCGATACTTTCAATCTAAAAAAATTAAAATTATGAAAACAAAATAAAATTTCAAACTATTTAGTCGATAATGCAGAAATATGTTTGAAATATGGTTGCATATTAATTTTGGAGTCCGAATAACTGCGGTATTATGTTTCAGCAAGATGGTGGCGAACTTGAGTACAAGTTGGTCAATATTTTTCTTTGACTTTTGCAGTAAAACATTGCAACAGTGACTGCTAAAATATACGTGAGTCGATATGAAAAAGTGGTATTATCCTTTGACTTTTGCATTAAAAATAATAAAAGGCTGTTGTAGCCACATCTGTAAACCTCAAATGGCTTGTCGCAAATTCGCCTTCAAAAAATCTTTTCAACTGCTTTCACTCACCAGACTAAAACTTGTTAACGCTGTTTTGCTTGCATGACGTAATATAATCCAATTTGTTTAATTTCCGATCGCCTTGGTGTCACAAGGACTAGTAAGTTTGTTAGCTGCGATACATACTCGAGAGTTTTAACGCTCTATAGTCATTCTATCAAAATGAACGTATGTTCCTATTGTCATAAAACCTTTACTCGAAATGGTGCTATACTGCGTCACAAAACAGAATACATGAACGGTTTTGAAATTAGAGTGCGAAAAATGTAACAGAAAATTTAAAAGAAAACCATCCCCTTAACAATATAGCGCACTTGCCGCTGTTACCACCAGCGTCATGTTCAATTTCACTCTACCTAGAAGAAAAATAATCATTTATGCAAAACCCTCATATAAAAAATTGCAAATAATAAACTTAGATGAGCACGCAGTACACGTTCAATGCCCAAGGTAAACGGTTTAATCCCCAGCAGATCAACAGCCTCCAAACACTCAACCGACAAACATTAAAAGTTTGAAACGCCTTTTTTAGTATTGCTCCCAAAAGGAACCTTAAGTTTGAAAAAAAAAAAAAAGTTTGTGAATTTATTTGACCTAAACTAAAAGCATGGATAGCCTTTTTTAATATTGCTCCCAAAAGGAACCCCAAGTTTTAAAAAAATTTTGTAAATTTATTTGACCAAAATTAAAAGCATGGAACGCCGTTTTTAATATTGCTCCCAAAGGGAACCCTAAGTTTTAAAAACTTTGTAAATTTATTTGACCAAGAATAAAAGTCTGCAACGCCGCAGGCAGTTTTAAAAAAGTTTTTTCGTAAATGTATTTGACCAAGAATAAAAAGGCCTGCAACGCCGCAACTTTAAAGTAAAAGAAATTATCATTTTTACAAAAAAGACTTGCATTGAAACATGTAAAGCAATAAAAAAATTAAGATGTTAAACAATTTTAGCGATATTTAAGCTAAAAAAACTTCATATTTAAACTAAAAAAACTTTAAAGTTAAAAAAATCTATTGGTCGAGATTGAAAGCTGAAATCGCCGCAAATATCCACCATTTCAACGCGAAGGGGCTATAAAACCATTTGACCGAGGGTTAAAACATGCATCACCGCAGAATATCTTGAATTTTAGCGGTCTTATCGCGTCTCACACGTCTTCGACTTCACCTCAAAGGAGTAAAGCTATATTTGACCGAGGTTAGAAACTTACATCATTACAGGCGTCCATCGTTTCACCTCGAAAGGGTTAATTTATCAAGATTACATAAAAACTTCCATATCCGCAGACGTCTTCAGTTTTATAGGACTTCACGCATTGCAGACACTTTTAACTTTTACCTGCTGGATAAATCTTTTTACCTGAGATCTGAAGCTTGCATCGCCGCAAATATCTTTTAATTGTTTCCGCAGAAAAAAAAAACCTACGAAAAAAAATTTTTAATTTCTCAAGTAAAACTAAAATTCTTATCAATTTCGTGGAGTTGTTTGACTTGAAGACTCCTCAAAGGTTACTTCACAGCTTCTTTGTTCCCAAAAAAACAAAAACCTAAGCCTGTTTTTACAGAAATTTGACCGATATGACTTTATACCACTCCAAAAAGAAGTCCCTTATTCTGACACAAAGACAAAGTTTATGAAAAGTTCAAGTTTCAGACAGGTTTTTGGATTATTTTTTGTAGCAGTTTTTACTCTAGACCAAGAAATTGTGTCTTATCATATTTTATTAAACTTATCCCTGAAAACAAAATATACCGTAAAACTTCTATTTGAGCGCCATGGCGTTCTATTCTTCAACCTTTTCCTTATAGCGACGTTCAATTAGAGAATGGCGCTCTATTTTTCAACTATTTGGTTAACAGTTTAGAAAAATAAATTTTATTAATGAAAGGAAAAAACACCTACCCTAACACAGTTACTGGTAAGCAATCAAAAATTCACTGGTGAAAATCAACTGACACGTCGCTGTTGTAGACGTCCTCGACATTTTTGTGCTGGGGTTGGTATACCGGTAAATGGGAAATTATTATTTTGTGATGTAGAAAACCATTTGATTACTAACTAGCAAAACGAATTTCAAAGCGGTGTTCTATCAAAGGTGGTGTTCAATTAAAGGGTGGCGCTCTATTTTAGATACTGCTGTAGTGGCGTTCTATTAAAGGTAGCGTTCGAATAAAGGTAGCGCTCAAATAGAGTTTTTTACGGTAGTTATAAAAAACTACACTTTAAGAAAGTGGTTCATGCTTTTAATAAAGCTATTATTCCAGACAAAAAAAAATTTCAAAACTTGAAAACGTTTTTCATAAAATTATTCTATGAATACAAGAAAATCATTGAAAATTTATAATGTTGGGTACACTTTTAAGATGCAAACAGTATTCAAGACAAATAAGCACAACAATTTTAAATATTTTAATCAAATCATCCTGATGCAAACAAGAAAATTAAAATTAATTAACTTTCAGGCAAGAGCTTCGATTACTTACGTTACAATTTTCACTCAAGGCAAAGAAATTACAAGGAATGAAGAGATTTTGGTGAACTTACTGCTTTGAAAACGATATTACGTTATAAAAAAACAAGATTTTACAAAATTTTTGAAAAAGTTATCGAGTGATATTCATTTCAAGGTAAAATTATTGTTTGAAACAAAGAAATCGTAAGACTTCAATTATTTTTTTTTCAACTAAACTAATCCTAAACAAGACTAATCAAAAATTCAATTCATTTTACTTATTCAAGGTTTTATTCACTTCAAAGAAATTGTATGACTTTGAGTTATCTTCAAACAAATCATGTTTATGCAAACAAGAAAATAGCTAAAATATTTAAGAGATTAGGAGAATTTTGATTCAAATGCCAAAAAACCCAATTTTTCAAGTAAATTTATACCCGAGATCATGAAAAGAGGTTTAATTTTGAACGATTTTCCGGAATAATTAAAAAAAATAAGGTTTTCAAACAAGAATTTTAATTCAAGCTAAACAAATGTTTAAGATAGTTTACAAAATTTCCCTATATTTCAATAAAATTTTAGGGAAAGTTACGGTTTTTTAGGTAAAACTCAAGAAAATGAAAGTCTTTGAATGTCTTTGATCAAACAGTTCTCATGCAAACAAGAAAACGGTTAAAAATTCTTCTATGTTAGGTAAGTTTTTAAAGTAAAAGTAATAATCAAGATAAAGAAACCCACAACCTTGATCAAAGTATTGCAACACAAAGAAGAAAGTTAATAACTAGTTCAAGTTTCAGGTGAGTTTTTAGATTTATTTAAGGTACAATTTCAACTCAAATCAACTATATCGTAAGGTTTTAAGATATTTTGACGAACTTACCCCAATAAAACAAGATCAAGTAATAAAAAACGCAAGTTCTTAGATAAATTTTGCTTAAAAGTTGTCAAAAAAATATTCGTTTTAAGGTTGAATTGTCGTTTTAAATCAAAGAAATTGTAAGATTTTGCGATATTTCTGCAAAAACATCTTGATACAAACAAGGAAATTGTAAAACTGACGTAAATTTTATAACTGGAGACTATAAGGCAAGGTTTAATATCGAATGACAGCGAAAAAATTGCCAAAAGAGCTTGTTTTAAAGTATAGAAGTTTAACATCAGAGATGAGAAGTTGAATAAATTTTTATGGTATTTTAGTAAAAAGAACGGTGTAAAATAAAACATTGATAAAAAATTTGTTACTCCAGGTAAAGCTTTCTTGTTCAGATTAGAAAAAATGACTCTCTCTACTTAATATTTCAATTTAAGATGAAGAAAAGTAAGACTTTTTACATTTTTAAAAAAATTATCGCTACGAATACAAAAAGGTTTAGAATTTTGGATAATAAATATTATCCTGTTTTGACTGAGTGTTGCACTTCAAGACAATGACATTATAATATTTCAGAATATTTTCTTCCCAATGTTGGTAAAATTTAAGACCTAAAAAAGTTTTGGTTAAAATTGTTAAAGATTACCGTTTTTAAGGAAAACATTCAATTTGAAACAAACAAAGTGAAAGAATTTAAAACAAAGCGAAAGAATTTAACATTTGTTTACAAAAAAGCGTGTAAAGCATGAAGCATTGAATTGAAGCATGTATTGCATTCAATATATTGAAGCATGTAAAGCAATAAAAAAATCAAGATGTTAAGCAATTTTAACGATACTTAAGCTGAAAAAACTTCATTCAAGACGAAGGAATCATAAGATTTTGAGATAGTTTGGACAAAATTATTTTTAACAAACGCAAGAAAATAATGCAAACAAATTAACAAACGCAAGATCAACAAAGGCAAGAACATAATACCGCGGTTATTCGGACTCCAAAATTAATATGCAACCATATTTCAAACATATTTCTGCATTATCGACTAAATAGTTTGAAATTTTATTTTGTTTTCATAATTTTAATTTTTTTAGATTGAAAGTATCGAATTGCTGGAACCCTGCAAACTTCACAGCGATTTTGCGACAGCTAGCCGCCAGTCCAAAAAACGGTCCACGACATTTAAAGTTTAGTTCAAATTTTAAACTTTAGACTTTGACTAACTACCTTCGGTAGTTCCATTTCCAGGGAAGCCTTACAAATTTTCGACTTTAACTAACCGCCGGCGGTAGTTTGATTTTCAAAGAAACCTTACAAATTCTAGATTTTAACTAACCGCCTGCGTTAGTTTGATTTCCAGGCAAGCCTTACAAATTTTAAACTTTGGACTCACTACCTTCGGTGGTTCGGTTCCCACGAAGTGTTACAAATTGTAAACTTTAGACTCACCACCTGCGGTGGTTCGGTTTCCAAAAAGTCTTAACAATTTTACACTTTAAGCCTCACCACTTTCGGTGGTTTGGTTCCCAGATAAGTACCTTAAGTTTGAGACATACAACTTTTGGTGGTTTGGTTCGCAGCGGCTCTCAGGCTAGTGTTTTAAAATTTAGAGTTTTTGCCGCATTCCTCCACTAAAGATTCAGTCCATGACCTGAGGTTGACAGACCTATTCTAGAGCACTCTTTGAAAAGATTTTGAAAAAATTCGCTTTTAGAAATTTTCCCAAAGAGGGAATTCCCATAGCTCGCGTACGATTACACGCAGTTGGCGATTCCAAACGAAGTCTTAACTTTAATCTCATTAGCGCAAGCAGATGAAAAGAGTTTTTAAAGGTGAATTCACAACAGACCAGATGGCCCATGCCTTCACACTTTAACCTCAAACTTAAAGCTCTTGACTCACCACTTTTGGTGGTTCGGTTCTTAGGTAAGTTTTACTAATTTTAGACTCACCACCTTCGGTGGTTCGGTTCTTAAGTAAGCCATACTAATTTTAGACTCAACACCTTCGGTGGTTCGGTTCTTAGGTAAGCCTTACTAATTTTAGACTCAACACCTTTGGTGATGATTCGGTTCTTAGGCAAACTTTAGACTCACCACATTCTGTGGTTTGGGTCCCAGGTAAACTTTGGACTCACCACCTTCGGTGGTTAGGTACTTAGGTAAACCCCACAAAAACTTTTAACTTTAAACTCACCACCTTCGGTGGTTCGGTTCCCAGGTAAACTTTAGACTCACCACCTTCGGTGGTTCGGTACTTAGGTAAGTAGTTTTTAAGCTTAAGACTCACCACCTTCGGTGGTTCGGTTCTTTAGGAAAGTAATTTTTAAGCTTAAGACTCACCACCTTCGGTGGTTTGGTTCCCAGGTAAGCTTTACTAATTTTAGACTCATCACCTTCAGTGGTTCGGTAAACTTTAAACTCACCACCTTCGGTGGTTCGGTTATTAGGAAAGTAGTTTTTAAGCTTAAGACTCACCACCTTCGGTGGTTCGGTTCTTAGGAAAGTAGTTTTTAAGCTTAAGACTCACGACCTGCGGTGGTTCGGCAAACTTTAGACTCACCACTTTCGGTGGTTCGGTTCTTAACTAAGTCTAGCCAATTTTAAACTCACCACCTTCGGCGGTTTGGTTCCCAGGTAAGCCTTACTAATTTTAAACTCACCACCTTCGGTGGTTTGGCAAACTTTAGACTCACCACTTTCGGTGGCTCGTTTCTTAGGTAAGTTTTACTAATTTTAAACTCACCACCCTCGGTGGTTCGGTTCTTAGGTAAGCCATACTAATTTTAAACTCACCATCTTCGGTGGTTCGGTTCTCATACAAGTCAATTTTTTAAACTTTAGGGTTAGGGTTTTGGCCGCATTCCTTCGCTAAAGTAGTAGTCCGCATTTTGTGGATCCACCACATTTTGTGAATACGCCGCATTGAAAACTCCGCCGCCGCCGCAATCACGTGAAATCAGCCCTTCTCTACTACTCCCAGCGTATTGCTTTAAATAATATAAATTAAGGATGCACTCGCAATTTCATACATATTAATGCATCAAAAGTTTGTTAAAAAACAACTTTTTAATAAAATGAATTAATAATCGGCATACACAAATCATCTTACCAGAAAATGAAAATTCACGAAAGGATTGCTAGTTGAGCGGTAACACTTTCATTTTTGGAGCGGGAGCTCTGAGATTCAAATCTTTAGGCTGGTCAAATTGGACACAGTGTGGCAATGGCTCATCACCGCTGCAAGATTTCTTCGAAGAAGTATACACATTGCAGCCAGGGCGCAATGACGCGGAGATGGGCCCCTCAACCTCGTTACACGATTCGGCGTAATACAGCGAGTATAATGAAACGTTTGATATAGACGTGTTTCGCTTCAGCTGACAAGGGTGCACTCGCACGAAAACTGTAGCCTAGGCCTTAGAGGTGGAGTCTTCGAAGACACAATTTAAAGTTTTTCGCCTCGAAGCCTGCAAGTTCTCGAAAATGCCTTGTCCTCGCCTCGAGGATTTTACGAAAATGCCCTGTCCTCGACAGCACTATTTTTTGATTTGTTAAAAATGGGCCAAGGTCATGAACGTTTTTTTTTTCGTCTTGTTGGAGCAAGCCAGAGACCTCGCGGAAAATTTCTGACGATCTTTTTTTGGGAGTACACCTGATATTCGCGGAAAATTTGCAATTTTTTTTTGAGCGATGACCTTTTTTTTTGGAGAACACTAGCACATTGTGTCCTTGGGCTCGAAAAGGTC
Organism: Trididemnum nubilum; assembly: GCA_963965965.1. Taxonomy (NCBI): domain Eukaryota; kingdom Metazoa; phylum Chordata; class Ascidiacea; order Aplousobranchia; family Didemnidae; genus Trididemnum; species Trididemnum nubilum. The sequence goes on from OZ014474.1 coordinate 24,984,709, forward strand.
CGTCTTCGGAAGGTTGGTCCTTGGCCTCGGATCTTTTTTGTGTCCTTGGCCTTTGCCTCGAGCCCTGTGTTCTCGACTCCACCTCTACCAGGCCAAACAACCCAAAATTTGACGCAGTACAATTACATCCAACCCCAGCTGTTGGAAACAGTTGGCGTCCCAATGCCCACGATAGCTATGCGGAGGAATTCACCGATGCACAACCAAATACGAAAACTATTGAAAAACAGCAATTAAGTTTCACTAGAAAAATACGTTGAAACCACAAAAGCCAGAGGGGGGACTAAAGTCCTCACCTCCTCCAGCGTAGTGGGTTTGTGCGACATTAAAAATGAAATTCTTTACGGTGGACGGTGATAAGGATGTCATCTTTGTTTTTATGTGTTAAAGAATCAGTGAGCACCCTCATTCGAAAAGCCCAGCTATAGAAAACCACAACGATGATGCGTTCAAGTATGAGGTGCAATTCAATTTTTTGAATTGGTTTTCTTCTTTTCTTAAGGATCTCGCGTGACTGTATTATGAACAAAGCATTGTCAACCATTCACCCCTAAAAATTTAAAAACTGATAAATTTTTGAAATGGTTTCTCTAATTTGAATATTTAAAACATCGATATAAACGCGAAAGTGTGTAACGAGTTAGCAAGGCCCATCTATGCACCACTGCTCCAACACAACACAGTTTTAAACAAGAAAATGTTGGATCGGTGGCAACTCGCAAGCCGTCAGAAACGTCTTTCTCATATCTTCACCCAAAGCGGCTCTCTGATGTCTGATCTTATGTCTCTACCCTCTCTGTCTGTACTTTCGTGAATTCTTAGAAAGTCTGCGTTTGCCTATTTAAAGATTGAATTTGCTTATTTTCTTAGCCAAATGTTAGTCTCTTTACTTGTTAATGTGGTCTCTCTTGCCTCCTTCCTCTCCATTGTGTTTCCGCAAATTTTCAATAGATTTCTGCTGGCCTTCAAGAAATGAACTTGCCGAATTTCTTTTTTGTCTGTCGAACGTCGATGTAGACCTTTGTCCTCTCTCCTCTGTAACTGCCTAAAACTACAAACGATAAGCTCTGTTTTCTATAAATGCAATATTTTACTTTCGCATATCGAATTGTCAAGTTCCTCCAGGATCTTTAGAGGAACTAGAAAAGATACGCTCTGTTGTCTATAAATGAAATATTTTACTTTCGCATATCAAATTGTCAAGTTCCTCCAGCATCTTTAGAGGAACTAATCAGTGGTGCCATAGGCGTTGATTGTTTGTTAAGCAAATTCTAAGGGAGCAAAATATTTTTGCGAAGTTTGGTTAAACTTAATAATTCTACTTCAGTCGAGAATTTTGCCCCCAAATTCAGGTAATGACCAAAAATTAAGGTCTTCGCCGCATTCTGGATCTATCTCAGTCCGAAATTTCGGACTTCTTCTAGCCAAGTGGGTATTACTTGCCAGAAAACCGAGGGAGCCAAACATATTTCGCCCCCTTCAGTGTTAGACCCGAGGGGGCGCCGCCCCCAGCTCCCCCAAAATTGACGTTTATGAGTGGTGCTATTCAAATTTTGCAAGAACCGGATCTGCAACAAAAGGGACAGTGCCAAGCTTCCCTCCACAGTGTGTGGTGGACAGGTGGGCAATCGGTAGCTCGACTCGAACACGGAAAGGTCCCTTCGCTATCTCTTGGCCAAAGCAACTTGGTGAACAAAACAAAATATTCCCTAAATTTAGCAACTGGTTTCTTCAAGCAAATGCAAAGGATATATATGCAAGTAATTTTGAACAGCCGGTTTTCTAATTCATTAACTGGCTAGCGCCAAGGATGGCAGTACGGTACGGTACGCCCCAATTTTTGCTAAAAAGTACGGTACGCTGGTACGGTACGTCTTTTTTGTATTGGTACCGGGTATGGTACGTTGGTACGGTACGCTTCAAAACTTGAACTGAAGTACGGTACGTTGGTACGGTACGCTTCAAAACTTGAACTGAAGTATGGTTCGCTGGTAGGTACGGTTTAAGGTGCGAGGTACGTAGTGCGCAAATTCTGAACGTACCGTACTGCTATCGTTGGCTAGCGCAAACTGGCTGAATAGCACCACTGGGCTTGTCTTGCGCTCAAGGCTGTGAAGTGTGAACTATACTGCCTTTATTATCATGATTGATGACCATAGCCTTCCTCTTACTCTGTTCTTATCTACATAAGTTAAATTATAGAAACACTTTTTCTGCAGCATATCTACAGAACCTCAGTCATCGTCTTCATAAGAGGCCTGCTTCTGAAACTCTATGAAAAGCCACTTTGCCATTTATCTATCTTTGAACTCTGATTACATACTTTGGGTGTGACCCAATTGTTGGTCTCTGTCGAGTTCCTCTGCACTCAAAATCAGAGGTGGGCATTGCGCAAAATAGTTCGCAAGTTGCGCAAGTAGCGCAAATTGCGCAAGCTGCGCAAATGCGCAATTTGCGTTGCGCACTATGCCTTTTTTTTCAGCTCTTGCACAATTTGCGTTGCGCTCTACGCTTGTTTTTTCAGCGCTTGCGCAATTTGCGTTGCGCTCTATGCCTTTTTTTTCAGCGCTTGCGCAATTTGCGTTTGCGAATCGGTAAATTTAATATTTGTTGCGCTTCAATTGTGAGTTTTTTTCCAAGATGCGCAATCACAAGATAATTTTTAAATGTTGAACTGCATGTCCCTGTCAAAAAATAAATAAATTTTGATTTTACAGATTTAAAGCATGATCACGAGATAGTTGATACATGCTAATTGCTGATAGAAAGATTTTTTTTCTTGTTTTGTTTTCTTCTGCGCTATCTACTTTTAAATCGCTAAACGTGCTGTATTTAAAGTTTGAGCGATTGAATATACCAAGCAGGACTAGTGTGTGACAGAAATAAAGGGTGCCAGGTTGGGAGATCCCCCTCAATCGGGTCCTCCAAAATTTCGAACTTTTAAACCGTTAGAGCTAGATGAATCAGATTTTTAAAAATGGGTAGATATCAAAAATAAACTAAACATAACAAAAATTCGGGGTACCACAATGGGGGCTTGCCCCAAACGGACCCTTTAAAATTTAAACTTTTTAATCACTCACGCCGGACACATGAAATTTTCAGGGTGAGCAAATATGAAAAAACGTTTTCCCAAACGGGGCTCTCCAAAACTCAAACTTTTTAACCTTTTAAAATGGATGCATGAAATGGTGGTCCACAAATTTTCAACTTTCCTATTTGAAGCAACCTTTGCATTCCTGCACCATCAGCTTCTTCCGAAAGATGCTTCTCCAGTGCAGGCTTGACTGTGAGCGAATTAAGAATGCAACTATAAGTGGAACATTTAGAAGCACTCAATGTCATGCACTGCAATAAAGCGCTGCAGAGATGGAAACCGGTCGGGTCGACCGGCACCGGTCGGGTTGACCGGCCGGTCGGGTTGCCGGTCGGGTCGAGATTCTTCGATCAATTCGTAGTTGCGCTGTACTATTTTGAATGTTTTGTTCAAAATTTGTGTTTGCGCTGTAAATCGGCAAACATAAATCGGCAAGCAAACAAACATGCGCTGTAAATCGGCACCGGCAAACACAAATTGGTTCAAAATTTGTAGTTGCGCTGTACTATTTTGAATTTGCAATTGCGCTTTAAGCTTTTAAGATTTTGGTTGCGAAATTCGCATTTGCGCTTTAAGCTTAAAAATTTTGGTTGCGGAATTTGCGCTTCGAGCTTAAAAATTTTTGGTTGCGGAATTTGCGCTTGCGCTTTACGATGTTTTTTTTAAACGCCCAGCTCTGCTCAAAATAGATCAAGTAGCACTACCACCAGTTCACCACCTCCAACTGGCATTACACTGTAAAAAAAACACTATAAAAAAAATGCATTAAATCCCAATCAGTAAAAGTTCGGAACAATATACAGAAATAAAAAATAAATCTCTTTATCATTTCAAATTCATTGCAAAACTATTTATTGAAAAAATATGAGTTTTTTCCAAGTCGTTGAATTCTGTGAATATTACACTTTTATATTGTTCATTTTCTAAATCATATTATCATCTTTCTCTGCTGAATGACTATACGGCTTAAAGATCGAAAAGTCCATTTGCAGCCTTCCCTTGCTGCTCGTCACCCATGGAGTGCGTAATCATGAAATCTACAGTATCAGTTATTGCAATATTTTTTCTCACTTTGTGGATCTGTGTACTACGCAAAAAATAAAAATTCAATTCAATTACCATGCTGTAGAGTTCATTGTAGTGACCAAGTTTGTGATCCAAGTCAAGTGGCTGCATTTGGCAAGCAAAGTTTGATATGATGTAAATTGATAAGACCAACTCTTTGAATGCCATATTTTCACATAAAATCAAAGCCATCGCAAATCTTACAATATTACTTTTAGTTCAATACCTAAACCAAATCAAAATGTAAAAGTTTTCTAACAAAATAAACATTTATAGAGGTTGAATAGCAGAAAACCAACTAGGCAAGATAATCACATTCACACTGTTTTGCTAAAGCATATTTTGAAGAAAATCTAACAAAACATAAAAGTAGAAATTGCATTTTCTAAAATGTCTTAATAACAAACAGTTAACTTTTTGCCTTTATATACAATCAAAAAGAATTGATAAAATGTAATAAGGAGAAGCTTTTAAATTTATTGGTGATCTGCTTATTTCATGAGGTCAAGCAATACCGCTTTACGTAATTCCCAAAATTAATCTAGGAAATGAAAAAAATTTTTTTCTCAATATTTGCTATCCAATCATAACCAGCAGTTAGCTAATTGTGACAAGTAGACTAGCATAATATTGAAATGCTAGATTTCTGCCATCCTTTCTTAGCATTAAGCGCTTTCAAAGAATCAAAATTCCTCACATGCAATAAACAGAGGTGGAGTCCTCGAGGACGTCCTTGGCCTCGAGGACGTCCTCGAGGACACATTTTGAAGTCCTTGGCCTTGGCCTCGAAGGTCAAGTCCTTGGCCTTGAGGCCTCAAGTCCTCAAAAATTGGCCTGTCCTCGGCTCGAGGACAGCACGATTTTTTGGAATGTTAAAATTTTGTGGAGCGGTTGAAAAATTTTTTGGAAAACGTTTTTTAGTGGAGATCGCCTGAAAACTTTATGTGAAGATCTTTTTTTTTTTTTTTTTTTTTTGGAGATCGCCCGAAAAATTTTTGAAAAATTTTTGGGAAGACCTTTTTTTTTTTTTTTTTTTGGAGAGCACTTGCGCTTTGTGTCCTTGGTCCTTGGCCTTGGCCTCGAGCATTCCTGTCCTTGGCCTCGAGAGTGTCTGTCCTCGAAAAGGCTGTCCTTGGCCTTGGCCTCGGATTTTTTTTGTGTCCTTGGCCTTGGCCTCGAGCCTTGTGTCCTCGACTCCACCTCTGGGAATAAACTCTTTGCTCATAGAAAGTTGCTGCCGACAAAGATATATATTACCATTAAAAAGCTATTGGAATTTCAACAAATTCATGCCCTGAGGCTGTTCCTACTGATTACGGTACCACTACACACCAATACACCTGGTTTGTTTTGATTTACACTTGCTAGCCTAATGCCATTGGCTTAGCCTACATAACAATTGAGGTGTGTTGTGAAACTGAATTTTTGTCTCATCCTAGTTCTGTAACTAATGGGCTACCTTTTTGGGGGAGAGGTACTGTTATTCAGAGCTGCTTTATTGCTTGATCTAGTTTCTGGCAAAATAAAAGCAAAATTTACTTCGGTCTTTAGCAGTTGTACCATCTGACAACTTTGGCAGAAGAAAAATACTTAAAAGTGATTTTTCCAAGCTTTATAACCCTTGCAGCATACAAACAATATTAAAAATAAACTAAAATTTTAAAATAAATATGCTCACCTAGACACAGGCCTAGCCTAGTTGCTATCACAGACACTAGGCAGCAACAAAATAAATAATTGGTTAAGCTACAGTATTGACCATTTCAAACAATAATAACATCAAAAATAAAAATAGGAAAGCAATTTCTCTATAAATAATACCAACTGTGTGCTAACACTGAATCTCAGATCTAGCTTAGTACCAAAGCGTGGTAGCACAGGGATCTCAGTCTTGAGTCCGAAAGCCTATAAACTTGCACTAAGTCTGCTTATGTTATTTCAAATTGCAGATTCTTCCTTTTAAGCGTCTTATTTTCGGCCACACATACCTAACCTATTTTACTGAAAGTGATACGACTCGCCCATGCAGTAGGCTATACTAGGTAGACAGTACCAGAGTACCGGTAAGCATAAGCTGCCGATATTGGCCTATCGTTTGCCTCCCCCCAAAAAATATACCAGTACTGCCTGCAATCGCGAAAATGATATTGCTTACACGTACTTGATCTGATAGTACTCGCCAGCAACATGACCGATCGCGCAAGCTATTTTCTGCTTCTATATTTGCTTTTTTTCTGGACACTTTCTCGCTCTTATGGCAAAACCCAGCCAAGCTAAACACCAGCCAAAAAAGTAGAGGCTCACTGTCGTCATTATCACCAAGACAATGGAACACTAAATTAGCGATTTTTCGAAAACGAAAGGGTTTTTAGAGTCATGCTTTTGTTGCTGGGTTCAAAAGTAATTAACGCTATTTTAAAACATTTTCCAAGGGCCATTATAGGTCTCCTTTAATAATATTAGTTAGTTGTAGCTCGTAGCCTAGTTTCAGTTGGTCAACTTTACAGCTTATGAAGTTAGTAGCCTGTAGCTTAGGTGTATTCGGTAGAGATATCAGTTAGATTTGTAATCTATAACCGAGCGTTTTCGGTAAGGATTTCAGTCAGATTAATAGCCAGTAACCTAGCTTTGTTCAGTAAGGATTTCAGTTAGATTAGTAGCCTGTAACCTAGCGTTAGTCGGTAAGGATTTCTTCTTTCTTCATTGCCCGCTTTTCCGTGAGGGTTGCGGGGGCAGTAGCTCAAGATTGAGCCGCCACACCTGACGGTCTTCCATCACCTCCATCATTTCGCTTGGGCGAAGTCCCAAGCGATTCCATCCAAGATCCTCAATGTAATCGGTCCATCTAGTTCTAGGTCGTCCGACTGGTCTTCTCCCATTTGCTTTGGCATGTAAAGCTTGTTTGGGGAGTCTTTCCTGAGGCATTCTGCTTACATGGCCAAACCATCTAAGCTGAGATCTTTCAATTCGGAGAAGTAACGGCTCGATGTTAAGAGATTTTCGAATCTCGGAGCTACGCACCTTGTTAAACAGTGTAACTTCTTCGATTCTTTGTAAAAACCTCATTTCGGACGCTTGCACTTGTGATCGCATTCTTTCGGTCATTACCCAAGATTCATGACCATAAGTGAGAATGGGGACAAAAACTGTTTTGAAAATTGAGAGCTTTGCCTTTTTCGACAATTCTCGTTTCATGACAACCGAGTAGTGCAAAGCTCGCATTACTGCACTAGCCTTGCCTATTCGCGTATCGAGTTCTTCGTCTTGCCTTCCGTCACTCGTAAATGCAACCCCAAAAAACTTGAACTTCTCTACCTGCTTCAGTGTCGGTCCATTTACTTGTAATACGCATTGATCAGGGTTTCTTGAAAGATGAAGTACCTCAGTTTTGGCCGTGCTTATTTTCATTCCGGCGGTGTTGCATGCATCTGCAAAGCTATTTAATGCGCGCTGGAGGCCAGATTCTGTGGAAGAAAGCAGAACCAAATCATCTGCGAATAGCAGACGACTAATTTTGCAATTCCCGATCGTGGCACACTCATCAGTTTGGCTGTATTTGTCGATCCAATTCATGTAAACAATGAAAAGGAGAAGTGACAAAACGCACCCTTGCCGGAGTCCAACGCCCACATGGAACGGCTTTGATTGCTTGCCATTTACCCGAACACAAACCTCCGGTCTGCAGTCGAATGACTTAATGGCGCGTAACAATTGACCATCAACGCCATAGTCCTGCAACACCTTCCAAAGTTTATCCCGAGGAACTCGGTCATATGCTTTTTCAAGATCGACAAAGCATGCAAAGAGATCTTTGCCATACTCCCAAGATTTCTCGAAGATTTGCTTCAGAGTGAAGATTTGGTCCGTGGTGCTGCGACCCGGACGAAAACCGCACTGACCCTCTTCCAGTTTTGATTCCACTATTTCTCGGCATTTCCTTTCAAGGCATTTGGCATATACTTTCCCTGGCAAACTAAGGAGTGATATTCCTCTGTAGTTTGTACATTGCTTGCGATCTCCTTTCATGAATATCGGAATAATCACACCTGTTTGCCAATCTCTGGGAGTTTTGCCAAGCTTCCACGCAACTTGACACACACGCGTTAATCAGAGAATTCCTTCTCCACTCAGCGCTTTCAACATCTCGGGTCTGATTTCATCTTCACCAGCAGCTTTTCCAGATTTTATCCCTTTAATTGCCGTTGCCACTTCTGCTGCAGTGAAAACCTCGTCCTCCCCTAGATGTGTCACTTCGTGTGTGTCACGAGTCGATGCCTTTACAGGATTCAAAAGATCTTCAAAGTATTCTTTCCATCGTGAAAGGATTTCATTCTCATCCGTTAGAATGTTACCGTCAGAATCCTTGATGGAGTACGTGATACTCGATCTTTTGCCACGTAAACGGCGGATGGTCTGCCAAAATACTTTGTTTGCCGAAAAATAGTTGGAATCCAACCGACGACCAAACTCTTCCCATGACTTCTCCTTGGATTTCTTTACTGCCGAAGTTGCCGCTTTTCGCGCCTCAGTGTACCAGGATTGCAAATCAGATGACGATCTGTCCTGTAGCCAGGCCTTGAACGCATCTTTCTTTGCTCGAATAGCTTCTTTAACCTCTTGGTTCCACCAAGGTGTTCTTTTCTCACTATCGCCCGCCACTCTAAGCCGTTTTCGCCCACAACTTTCAGCAGCTGATGAAATGATTGCTGATCTGAACAGCAGCCATTCCCTCTCAATGTCCTCGGATACATCAGGAAGTTGTCTGAACTTAGATGATATACTGGATGCAAACTGTTTCCTTACTTCTTTGTCCTCCAAAAGCCTCCCATTTGATCCGGTAAGTCACAGACGACCTGTTGGATCTCCTGTTTGGCCAAGGTTTCGAAAGTCGTAAGGAACATACTACCAGATGGTGATCAGTTGACAATTCAGCACCTCGCTTCACTCGAACGTCCAGCACATCAGAAAACAAATCTGACGAAACTATGCAAAAATCTATCAAAGATTTTTGATCCATACTAGGTCGATACCATGTATATTTGTGAATCTCTCTGTGCTGGAAAAAGGTATTCATGATGCGGAGTCCGTTGCTACAACAGAGCTGCAATAAATACCTTCCGTTCTTATTCAATCCAGTGACTCCATGTTTTCCGATCACACCCTTCCACGTATCTGTGTCTGTTCCAACATGTGCGTTAAAATCACCCATAAGGACTGTAGATTTATTAGCTGATACTCGTAGAAGAGCATCGTTTACTTCATCCACAAAAGTCTGATATTCACTCGTGGCATTGGGGGCATATACCTGCAATAGGCACAATGACCGATCCAATACATTAAGCTTCAACATACAGACCCGTGATCCCAAAGGAATCCAATCTGACACACAGTCTGACAAACGGGGGCTTGTGAGAATCCCCACACCCGCTTGTGCAGACATACTAGGATCAGCACCAGAATAGAAGAGTTTCCATCCGCCATCCAGATCCACAGTTCCAGAGCCACGTCGTTTGGTTGAAGAAACTCCGATAATATCGAGATGATACCGTTTTGCTTCCTCAACCAATTCTAGCTCTTTTCCGGTGAGGGTGAGGATATTCCAATTGCCCAACAGCAGTTGGTGATGGTTGACCTGTGAGTGTGCGACATTATCTCGAGTACGAATACTCTGCGCTGCCTCCATTCGCCTCTCCAAACGTGTAGCGGGCACATTGGTGGAGCTGCCACTAGGGCTGGCTGGTGGAGATTGTCGCTTATTTTTCGAACAAGCCCCTCTGCCTAAGACTCGAACGCCATAGGGGTTTCGCTGAATGACGACCTGGGAGTCCCTAGGCGCTCCCCTGCCGGACGAGGTTCCACTTGCGAAGGTGGCCCCATTAACGTTGTTCACGTAATTTTCATTATTTGTGCTCATCATGATTTGTGTTGCAGTTTAATCTAACTGCGGAGAGGTTTTATATCAGAGTTGTCCTTCTCCTAGGTTATATGCTTACCACAGCTGATGGGCATAACCAACCCAGGTTTTAAGTTTTCCAACTATTTTGATTTGAATTATACTTCGTCTCGCTTCTACCATTAGACCTATCTGGCATGGGTAACCCTATCAGGAAAATTGAATCTCCAGCCAGTACAGCTCTGCAGGTCATTGAGGCCCATAGACTTTTCCACCTCGTTACGATGATAGTTCATGGAAAAGCTATGCATTGTAGGTCTAATTGCCAGAGGTGGAGTCGAGGACACAAGGCTCGAGGCCAAGGCCAAGGCCAAGGACACAAAAAAAATCCGAGGCCAAGGACAGCCTTTCCGAGGACAGACACTCTCGAGGCCAAGGACAGGAATGCTCGAGGCCAAGGACCAAGGACTCAACCGCAAGTGTTTTCCAAAAAAAAAAAAAAAAAAAAGGTCTTCAAAAAAGTTTTTCAGGCAATCTCCAATTTAAAGGCGTAGCCAAAATTTTTGATTGGGGAGGCCTAAACCACAAATCACGTGCAATGACGTCATCAAAAATTTGCCTGTTGACACTTAACCAGGATTTTGCAAAGGGAGAGGGCCTCAACTAACATAGTTGAAAAGTGCAAGAACGTAACTTTGGAAACGTTTTGAGAAAACCAGTGTAACCTAAACGTATCATAGACGGGGGTCTGGGGGCACAGCCCCCAGCTGTTGGGCGATTTTTTGTAATTTTTTGGAAAAAAAAAGCTATTTTATTGCCATTGAATCACACTTCGCACATGTTTAGAGTCATTTGAAAGCACTAGATTTTTGACATTTGAAAGCCAATTAAAAAAATTAAATTGTTTAATCCTCCTACTAGTTGCAATTTAAGTTCAAAACACGTTTAACATCTTGTATTTTGGTATTAAAGTTTAATTGTACGTGATTTGGTCCAGGTAGGGGGAAGTAAGGTGCATTGTTTCGTGCAACATTTTAGCAGTAAATGAAAATCCACTCGAAGATTTTCCTTAGAGATTTTTGTTTTGTGATAAAAATAACCAGTTATAGAAGTGCAGGTTAGGCCAGGGGGCCCAGGCCCCCTCCACTAAAGTTCAACGACTTGATCAATCAGCATTTTCCATGGCTAATTTTTTTAAAAAGTATTTTGTGCGTAAAAACTGGCGAGGTGGAGGTAAATTTATGAATTGTTATTGAAAAATAGTACAATAGTTGGTTAGTTTCGCTTACTAACCATGTTCAGGCGTGTAGCCGAAATTCGCAATTGGGGCTGTTTTGGGGGCCTGTGAGCAAAGCTCCCAGCCGCCGGAGGCACGGGGGTCTGGAGGCGGAGCCCCCAGCGCTCAAAAATTTGGCATTTTTTTGCAAATATAACTTAATTTTGGAGCTATTTTGATAAAAAATATTGCTTTTAAAACGTGACATAGAATTTGGCAGCGCAACATGATTCAACTGGTTGCATTATCAGGCTACGTGGGAAGTGGCTAATGATAACATTGCAGTTCTCTTGTTTACATGCTGGTAAATAATAAAATCCTATTATTCAATAAAACTCACACGGAATAATCTATTTCGTCTGCATTTTATAAAAAAAAAATAATCGGGAAGGGGGGGCTAATGGAAAGATATTTGAGAGAAGTGATTGGTAATTAACTAACACTGAATAGCCCCCCTCCCCTTATCCCTGAGTTTATAATATATTTGTTGATAAAACCTATGTTTGGTGTTTTTACACTAGTGATCAATTTTGATTGCTTATTTTTGGGCATTTTAAAAGTTTTTATTGATTGGTGACTTCAATTTTAGACGAATTAGCCCCCCCCACCCTCTGAATATATGTTCCAAAAAATGCTTTATATTACTTTTTAGTCAATTCAAGCGCAAAAGACAGTCTCAGAAGAGCTAAAAACGTGGTGTTTTTCTTATTCTGCATTTTGGTTGGCAGGCCAATGGGGAGGAGTTATAGCCCCACCCCCTGGCTACGCTACTGACCATGTTTTTGCCGGACCGGATTTCCATCGCGCTGGGCCCCTAGCACTTTGGAGATTTTTGCAACATCTTTCTGCCAAATGTAGGTGAAGACCATAAAAAGTCTTAAGATTTGAGCGCAGGGCCCTTAGCTGGTACTGCGCCATATTGTGGTAAATCTGGCCTTGGTTAATGCATTACGTTCATAAAAAGGCTAGATGTGATCCTGAGATAGCAACTTTTACGACAAAAACTATCCATTTTTTCCAGGTGTACGTTTAAATTGGCTGGCAAAAATTGATTTTAGGGGGTCCCGGGGCCCCTGGTCTTCAATATTGTTGTTCGTGTAAGCGAAAAACGCTAAAAAGAAACTGAAGAAACAATAGGCTGTTTTATCACATTTTTGTCATTGGTAAAATTTTATTTGGAGTGGGAGGCCCGGTTGGCTAAGCCTATGCTGCAATTGCGCAAAATAAAAAAGGTATTTACAAATTTTCCGCGAGGTTTCTGGCGTTTTCCGACAAAATTTCAACGGTTCAAAAATAGTGCTGTCCTCGAGCCGAGGACAGGACAATTTTCGAGGATCTAAGGCTTCGAGGCCAAGGCCAAGGACTTGAGGCTTCGAGGCCAAGGCCAAGGACTTCAAAATGTGTCCTCGAGGACGTCCTCGAGGCCAAGGACGTCCTCGAGGACTCCACCTCTGCTATTTGCCGAGCTATGTTATTCTATGCCTACTGTGCGATAATAAGCCAATTATATGTCATACTATGCCTACTAAGCTACGGTGCCCACTTTGGCCTACTATGCCTGTTGTGCCATAATAAGCCTATTGTATGCCATACTATGCCTACCAGGGTGCCATGTTATGCCTACAATGTCATACTAAAGCTGCAGCACCTACTGTGGCACACTATGCTTACTAATACTATGCCTATTTTCCATAACAAGCCTCCTGTATGTCATAATCTGCCTACTAAGGTGTAATGCTATCCCTACTATAATATACTACGCTGCAGTGCCTACTGTGGGATACTGTGCAATAATAAGCCAACTATGCCTACTGTGCCATAGTAAGCTACAGTGCCTACTGTGACATGCTATGCTTACTAGGGTGCCATAACAAGTCTACTTCATGTTACACTATGCCTACAATGCCATACTAAGCCAACTATGACATAGTACTCTTACTAACCTATGGTGCCATAAGCCCACTACAGTATATTGTTGTTATAGCGCATATTTGTCCTCCAGTCACCAGACAACATCAGACGCTAACTTATTGGACGCACATTTTTTATTGCAGTGACTACTTCGTGATTGGAGAAATCCGCACCTGCTTAAGGAATTTCCGATGATCCAATGTTCCTGTAGATTTCTTCAAATTCTTGCCCACCGAATTTGCTGCTTGTTCAAAGCCGCCAAGCAGAGATAATTATCATAAAACGTCTTATCCAAGGACCCAACGGCGTGACCAGGGTGCGGGTTGAACCCAGATCATTCAATCAAGGTCGTCGTAAACAATTCGCCTTTACCCATTTGGCCAAGCTACCAACTATACTACACTCGAATCCTATAGGCCTATTATGTCTACAATGTCATACTACGCCTACTATAACATACTAAGCTGTAACGCCTACTGTGGGATATTATGCCTACTGTGCCGTAATAAGCCAGCTATATGTCATATTCTGATGTTGTACTATGCCTACTAAGCTACAGTGCCCACTGTGGCACACTATGCCTACTGTGCCATAATCAGCATACTATGTCCATTGTGCCATAATTAGCTTACAATATAGCATAACTACACCCAGGGTTGGGAATCGATACTCTAAAATGTAAAGATTTAATCGATATTCGATAGTTCATCAAAAAGTAAAGAATAATTCGATTTCGATGGCACTTCAAAAAAGTAAAGAATAAAGAATACCATAATCGATATTCGATTCCGGGTATTTGGGAAAATGATAGATGGAGAGCGATGGAACATGCAGACGCTTTTCGCTCACTTTAGCAATAAGCATCAAAGTATCTGAGTTCCTTGCTCAAATCTCAATCAAAGCAGTCAGACAAACAACAGAAAACGAGCCAATTACAGCTTCCAGATCATAATAAAATATGGAAGACAATAAATGGTTTCAGCTGTCTAAAACCAAGAAATGCAAGTGGTAAATGTAACAATTAGGCTATCAAAGCAAATCTACTCACCAGAAATCAACTTACTAACGTTAAAGTGAATCGCAAACTTCTTCCTTTTTGCTGCTATTTGGCTACTCTGAAAAAAAAAATCGAATATCGTTTTAACCTGGAAAAAACTAAAGAAAACAGCATATTCGATACTCATTCCAAAAAGTAAAGGATCTGGTGTATTCGATTGAAAAAAAGTAAGGAATATCGCAATCGAATATCGATTACAATCGATTTTTCCCAACCCTGAACACCTATTGTACCATAATAAGCCTACGATATCTACAATGTCATACTAGCCTGTAGCGCCTACTATGGTTTTTAATAATATGCGTACTGTTCCATAACAAGCCCCCTATATGCCATACTCTGCCTAATAAGGTGTCCTGCTATACCAACTATGATATACTAACCACCAGGGCCATATAAAGCCAGCTATGCCACAGTGCCTACTGTGACATGCTATGCCTACTAGAGTGCCATAATAAGCCTACTTCATGTCATACTATGCCTAAACTGCCATATTAAGCCTCCTATGACATACTACGCCTACTGTAGTATACTATGCCTAATGTGCCATAAGGCTACTACTGTATATTCCACACTATACTCGCATGCTATACTAAGTGTACAATGCCGTACTACGTTTACTATGATATACTAACCTCCAGTGCCTACTGTGCCATATAAAGCCAATTATGCCACAGTGCCTACTGTGACATACTATGCCTACTAGGGTGCCATAATAAGCCTACAATATGTCATACTATGCCTCAAAGTGCCATGCTAAGCCTCCTATGACATACTACGCCTACTGTGGCATACTATGCCTAATGTGCCTTAAGACTACTACTGTACATTCCATACTATACCGCATGCTATACTATGTGTACAATGCCATACTATGTCTACTATGACATTCTAAGCTGCAGTGCCTACTGTACCATAATAAGCCAACCATATGCCATACTATGCCTTCAAAGCTACAGTGCTCACTGTGGCATACTATGCTTACTGTGCCATAATCAGCATACTATGTCTATTGTGCCAAAATTAGCCTACAATATGGCATAATATACCTATTGTGCCATAATAAGCCTACTATATACCATTCTATGCCTACAATACCATATTAGCCTGTAGCGCATACGTGGCATATTATCCTTACTAATACTATGCCCACTGTTCCATAACAAGTCGATTATATGCCATACTCTGCCATACTAGGGTGTCATGTTATCCCTACTGTGACATACTAACCTCCAGTGCCTACTGGTCTGTAATAAGCCAACTATGCCATACGCCTAGTGTTACACTATACTATGCCTACTGTGCCATAACAAGCCTACTATATGGGTGTCACGCTACGCGTACAGGCGTGTCATGCTAAACCTATTAGAGTGTCATGCTATGCCTACAAGAATGTCGTGCTAAACCTATTAGGGTATCACGCTATGCTTACAATGCTGTGCTAAGCTGCGGCACCCACTGTGGCATGCTATATGATATACTAAGTCTACACTGCCATACTATGCCTATCGTGCCATACTAAGCCTACTACATGCTATACCATAAACAAAACCATAATTATTCACCTATACAGGATAAAACAAATCCACCCCGGAAACCAGCTTTGCAATTCATAGACTGGAGTTGCGGGGAAGTCGCATTTTGCACTTTTTAGCAGAAACTAGAGTGCCATTGTCTAAATATCGGATTGGAGTGCTATCCTAACGTTAACATTGATCCATCAATATTCTTAGCCAACCGCTAATATTTTCAATCAATTCTTCCACCCAATGCCAACATGCAATAATCAACCTTCCTATACCAATGCTTAAATTCATCAATTAATTTTCCTAGTCTACTTCTAACATTTTTATCATCAATTTTCCTAGTCAAGTGTTAACAATTGTCAATCAATTTTCCTAGCCTAATGCTAGCGTTTATCAATTAATTTTTCCAGTTAAGAGCTAACAGTTGTCAATCAAATTTCCTAGCCCAATGCTAATATTTATACATCAATTTACTTAGTCTAATGCCAACAGCCAATAATCTACCTTCTTATGCCAATGCTTACAATTAATTTTTCTTGTCTAATGCTGACATTTATCAGTTAATTTTCCTACTCCACAGCTAACTTTATCACACAATTTCCTAGTCTAATAATGGTAATATTAATCAGTTTTCCTACTCTAATATAATATTATCAATCAATTTTCCAAGCTTAATGCTTACATTTATCAATGAATTTCCTAATCTAATGCTAACATTCATCAATCAATTATCCTAGTTTAATGCTAACCTTTACCGCCAATTTTCCTAGACTAGCATAATGCTACCGTAACATTTATCAATCAATTTTCCTAGTCTACTGCTAACATTTATCAAATGGTTTTCCAAGTCTCATGCCAACATCCCATAATTAACCTTCTTATACCAATGCTTACATTTATCAATCAATTTTCCTAGTCTAATGCTAACTTTTATCAATCGATTTTCCTAGCCTAATATCCATTCAGTTTGCTAGCCTATTATCCATCAATTTTTCTAGCCTAATGCTAGCATTTATCAATCATTTTCCAACTCTAATACAAACAATTATCAATCAATTTTCCTAGTCTAATACTAACATTTACCAATCAAATTTTTCTAGCCTAAAGCTAACATTTATCAATCAAGTTTCCTAGTTTGATGCTAATCTTTAGCATCAATTTTCCTAACCTAGCGCAATGCTGCAGTAACATTTATCCATCCATTTTCTTAGCCTAATACCAATATTTATCAATCAATTTTCCTGGCCTAGCTTAATGCCAATACTTAGCACTCAATTTTTCTAGTCTAATAATGGTAATATTAATCAGTTTTCCTACACTAATGTAATATTATCAATCAATTTTCCAAGCTTAATGCTTACATTTATCAATGAATTTCCTAATCTAACACTAACATTCATCAATCAATTATCAATGCTAACCTTTATCCATCCATTTTCCTAGCCTAGCATAATGCTACGGTAACATTTATCAATCAATTTTCCTAGTCTACTGCTAACATTCATCAATTAATTTTCCAAGTCTAATGCCAACATCCAATAAATTAACCTTCTTGCTTACATTCATCAATCAATTTTCCTAGTCTAACGCTAACCTTTATCAATCAATTTCCTAGCCTAATATCCATTCAGTTTCCTAGCCTAATATCCATCAATTTTTCTAGCCTAATGCTGACATTTATCAATCATTTTCCTAGTCTACTACCAGAGGTGGAGTCCTCGAGGACGTCCTTGGCCTCGAGGACGTCCTCGAGGACACATTTTGAAGTCCTTGGCCTTGGCCTTGGCCTCGAGACCTCAAGTCCTCGAAAATTGGCCTGTCCTCGGCTCGAGGACAGCACTAGTTTTTGGAATGTTAAAATTTTGTGGAGCGGTTGAAAAATTTTTTGGAAAACGTTTTTTAGTGGAGATCGCGTGAAAAATTTTTGAGAAGACCTTTTTTTTTTTTTTTATTTTTTTCTGGAGATCGCTTGAAAAATTTTTGTGAAGACCTTTTTTTTTTTCTTTTTTTTTTTTTTGGAGATCGTCTGAAAAATTTTTGTGAAGACCTTTTTTTTTCTTTTTTTTTTTTGGAGAGCACTTGCGCTTTGTGTCCTTGGTCCTTGGCCTTGGCCTCGAGCATTCCTGTCCTTGGCCTCGAGAGTGTCTGTCCTCGGAAAGGCTGTCCTTGGCCTTGGCCTCGGATTTTTTTTGTGTCCTTGGCCTTGGCCTCGAGCCTTGTGTCCTCGACTCCACCTCTGTCTAATACTAACCATTTTAATGCTAACCTTTAGCATCAATTTTCCTAACCTAGCGCAATGCTACAGTAACATTTATCCATCCATTTTCTTAGCCTAATACCAATATTTATCAATCAATTTTCCTGGCCTAGCTTAATGCCAATACTTAGCACTCAATTTTTCTAGTCTAATAATGGTAATATTAATCAGTTTTCCTACTCTAATGTAATATTATCAATCAATTTTCCAAGCTTAATGCTTACATTTATCAATGAATTTCCTAATCTAATACTAACATTCATCAATTGTCATACTTGAATGCTGCAATATCTCAGCAAGCACAACGTTGTGCTCCGGTAAGGATTTCAGTTAGATTATAGACCGTAACCTAGTTTCTTTTGGTAAAGATTTCAGTGAGTTTAGCATCTTGAGACCTACAGTTTTGTTTGTAACGATCTCAGTTAAAAAGTTTTAATTAATTTAACGTAATTTGTTGGGTAAAGATTTTGATGGACAGAATTTTATCTGCAAATATTTCATCAATTTCAAAATTTTTTGAAGTTTAATCGCTATAATATTTGTCATTTTGGCTTTGCTAAGCCTAACTGATGATCCTTAAAATTAGGCGAAACAGCTGTCTTAGGCATGCAACTGGTTTTTTGTTGTTTTTTTTTGTTCTGCTTTCAGCATTGGCTTCTGTGAATTTTGATGTTTGTTCGATTGATTTCGTAATGCTCCTTTTAAATGGTGTTCCCTTTTCAATTTTTGTTTTAATACGTGATTACTGCACCCACTTGGCTTGGATGGATTTCCTAATGCCACAACTTTGTTGTCCCTTTTCTTTTGATATAAATCTCCTTGGAGCTAAAAACCGTTTCCAGTACATAATGCTTTGCAATAGATCCTTTTCATACTTTCTCTAGCTGTTAGTGAAGCAGCCTAGTTGTTACGCATGTTATTAATTTTTTCACGCTGTTAGTGACATGATTTTCAATATCATATAATGTTATTGCTCCATCATTTCAATGTTTTTGGGTACAAGTATTGTGATGTTCGTATGTTTTTACTGTTACCTATCTTCTGCTGTTATTTTTTTATCATTTATCTTTTTGTAACTGCAAAGGCAGCATTGCCAAAAAATGTTCTGAAGAAGCTTCCCGGTTTGGGAAGTGAAACGTCAAACCAATAAATAAACTCATCGGTAGTACGAAGTCGTTATGAATAACTATCCCGATGAACGAAACGCGTCCGTTATTTTCATTGAAAACACTAAACTGTTATGACATTGGCTAGAAAACATTCGAAATATAATGTGCCCCAGCAGTTTGTAGACATGCTGCTACTTCAGAACAAGCCGTGGTTAGTTAGATATAAAAAAAATAAGAGCTATGTCTTTCTTACCCAGTCTAGAGTGTGGTAAATTTAAGTTGAAACAAGCTTTTCAAAGCGGCAAGATTTTAGCATGTAGTAAAAAATCTGAAATCTGCGCCACTTCTACTCTTAAGCTGATTAAAATGATGCTAAAATGCCATGTAGCGCAAGCCTCTTCCATGACATGCATGCTTTATTAGAATCTGATTACGCGATTTTAGCGTATAGTTTGCATTTTTTTGCTTTGTGCCGTGGCCCAAAGTCGTAAGGCATGGCACAATACTCCCACCCTAAATACGTCCCTGGATGTGTATGTCTCAATGGTCACAGCATATTAGTCACAGCTTGAAACCATTCAACGAGTGTTTTTGAAAGGTGTGATTTGTTAATACAGATTTTTGATAAAAAGCTTTATCTAGGATAAAATATATAAGTACATTTCGGTTGGTGTTTAGACGTCTTTTAGTTGCCAGAAAGGAGAATTCGACCGGTTTTTCAACCAGCTTGACCAGCCGGTCGAAGAATCTCGACCCGACCGGCCGGTCGACCCGACCGGTTTCCATCTCTGCTTCATCCCCCTTTAGCCAAGTCATTTAGAAAATATAACCCCCCCCCCAAAAAAAACAAGTGTTTAAACGTGTTTTGGACTTCACCTTAAGTATAATGAGGCTTAAGGGGCTGGACAATTTAATTCTTTCAATGACTTTTGAATTATAGCAATTTACTGTAATTATTCATATCGCTTGAAAATCGTGCGAAATGTGATTAAAATGGCTTTAAAATTGCTATTTTTACTGCAAAATCACAAAAATCACCCAGCGGCTGGGGTCTCTGCACCCAGGCCCACTCTGTGATATGCTTGAGTTGCACCGGTTTGTTTAGCGCGGAGCCTAAATTAGACAATTTTTGTGAAAACAAAAAACAACTTTTGGTGCAATGGCCTCCCTCTTAGCAAAATCCTGGTGGCGCTTCTCGTCGCATTTACTGCTGCAGATAGATTTTTCAAGCGATTATATGGGCCGCATACAAAACGAGCTAAGAAACGCTGCCTGGCTTATACGTCTAGTTTTCAAACATGAGTACAAAATTGTTGAAATAGCGCATGATTTGCAGCCGTAAAATATTAGTTTTTATGTGCATAAGTTCGTATTTTAGTGCCCTTTACTTTCGGCTCGTGCCTCCTCACCAAAGATGACGGTACGGTCGGACCGTGACTATTAGGCGCGGAAGTTTAGGCGCGGGACGTTTAGACGCCGCCGATTAGACGCCGGGACTTTTAGGCGCCTGGACTTTTAGGCACCGAGACTTTTAGGCGCCAGAGGTAAAAAATTTTTTTTTTCAAATTTTTCAAAAATTTTTTTTTTCCAAAAAAAGTTTTTTTTTCAAGAAAAAGATCTTTTTTCACAAAAAAAAGTTTTTTTCCAAAAAAGCACTTTTTTCTACAAAAAATGTTTTTCTTCCCCAAATTTTTTTTTTCTTTCAAATGACAGTCTTTTTTCAAATAAAAACTTTTTCCAACACTTTGATTAAAAGTTTTACTTTGATTAAAATGTTAATGTTTTCGAAGCTTTTCATCAGTTGTTTGTCAAGAAGAATCGTCAGAATAGAGAGTGCAGGAAAAGGAATGGCTATAGGAAAAACCCGAGCAGTGATTGGCTGGAAAAGGATTGCTAAGAGAGCGTCATTTGTGTAGAACCTTTAAGCTGAACAAGAATTCTTTTTGTCAGCAGAGGGCAGGGTTTGAAGTTTTGATCAAAGTGACTTCAAAAGCAGATAGATGGAAGCATAGGCGTAGCCAGGATTTTTGATTGGGGGGGCCCAAACCACAAATCACACGCAATGACGTCATCAGAAATTTTCGAAAAAGCAATTTTTTGTGGGGCAAAGATATCGTAGAATGGAAGATCTGAAGCCGTAGCCTGATGGCACTTTGCCAGGATTTTGGTAAAGGGAGAAGGCGAAAACTAATTGTTGAAAAGTGTAAAAGTCTAACTTGGAAGACGTGTTGAGTAAGCTAGTGTACTCAAACGTATCAGAGACGGGGGTCTGGGGGCAAAGCCCCCAGCCGCTGGGCGATTTTTGTAAGTTTTTGGAAAAAAAACTATTTAAATCCCATTGGATCACATTTCGCACGAGCTCAGAGCCATTTCAAAGAACTAGATTTTTAACATTTCAAAGCCGTTCGAAAAAATTTAGTTGTTCAATCCTCTTTTTGCAATTAAATCCCAAAACACGCTTAGAATCTTGCATTATGGTGTAAAATTTTAATTGTAAGTGATTTGGTCTATAGGGGGAAGTAACGAACATTGCCTCCTGCAATACTTTAGCAGTAAATAATTAAGTTTATAATAACGTTAAACGAAGGCCTGGGGTGGCAACTTTTAGGTCAAAACTCTTAGATTTCTCACACGTTTTGCATATACATTGCTAAAAATTTGCATTAAGGGGCCCCTGGCCCGGGAACCTTGGTCGTCAGTCAGGGGCCCTTGGGCTCCCTGGTTGCCAGTTAGAGGTCCCATAGCCCCTTGCTTGTCGGTTAGAAGCCCAGGCCCCCTAGTTGTTAATTAGGGGCCCCGGGGCCCCCTGGTCGTGAGTTAGGGGCCCCGGGGCCCCCTGGTCGTCAGTTAGGGACTCCAGGACCCCTTGGTTGTTGGTCAGGGGCCCTGGGGCCCCCTGGTCGTCAATTAGGAGGGCCCTGGGGCCCCTCGTTATCGGTTAGGGGGCTCCTGGCCCCCTGGTTGTTGGTTAGGGGCCCCCTGGTTGTTAGTTAGGGCCCTGGGGCTCCCTGGTTGTGAGTTAGGGGCCCCGGGGCCCCCTGGTCGTCAGTTAGGCACTCCGGGGCCCCCTGGTTGTTGGTTAGGAGCCCTGGGGCCCCCTGGTTGTCAGTTAAGGGGCCCCCTGGTTGTTGGTTAGGGTCCCTTGGTTGTTAGTTAGGGGCCCTTGGGCCCCTGGTCGGCAGTTATGGGCCCCCTGGTTTTCAGTTAGGGGTCCCGGGCCCCGTGGTTGTCGGTTAAGGATTCCAGGGCCCCCTAGTTGTTAGTAAGGGCCCCCTGGTTGTTAGTTGGGGGCCCCGGGACTCACTTGTTGTCATTAATATTATTATTAATCACTGTTATGTGCGTAATTACTGAAAAAAAAACTGCAACTAAACATCGCCAGGCTATGTTGTCATAACTTTTTGTCGTTAGTGGTATTTTGATTGGGGGGGGCCCGGGCCCCATGGGCCCCCCCCTGGCTATGCCTATGGATGGAAGCAGAGCGGAAAAAGTTTTACAAAAATTTGATTTCTTTTTGCATTTTTTTCAATTACAAAGAATGTTTTCCACTACTTGCAAAGTTTTTTTACCTAATCCAGACGCATGCGATCTCCAGCCAGCGGTCTCAAATTTTGCGGCGCACAGACACGAGTTGCTTGTGCAATATTGGCTCACGCAGCAAGCCGTGTGACGTTTCATGGTTATTTTGAGTCTATCTCTACCAAACAATACAGTACAAACTTTTTCAGGAGCTAAGGATTCATCTCTCGGCAGATTCCTATTTATAGTCTTTACATCTTGTTGTAAATATAGCAAAAGCAATGTTTAAATTGATATTTTTCAGCTTAATCTTTACACCTTGTTGTAAATACACTTATAGGAAAAACAATGTTAAATTCTTGAAGTCAACTTCTTCAGAATTGCGTCAAGAACTTATGAAGTTGAGCAGGATTGCTGCTGCTTCAACCTGTTGGTTTACTCGACAACCATTTCCGGCAATTTTTCATGTAAATTTTCATATAAGTGCTACGTAGTTTAAATTTTTCACGCTCACTGCATTCGCTTCAATAAAAATAAAAAAATAGACGAAAGACATTTTAAGAAGAGCTCTCTTAATGCTGCACACAGTGCTATTGTCGAGGGTAGCCCTCCGACCTGTCACTTTACCTCATTCTTAAGATGGTTAAGGTCACGGAGGAGATCAGGGAGACTCAAAAATTGAACCACACCCAAGGTCTGAGCCATTACCCAGAAGTCAACCATAGAAAAGGGAAATAGACTGGGCGGTAGATAAAGGGCTGTTTGCAAATTAGCCCTTCCTGAATAGATAAAGGTGTTTTTTCCCTCCTTCTCTAACAGTCTAAACTACCAGAGAGCGAAACTCAAAACCACCACCGGAACTGAGATAAAAGCTTTTTTAACATGATGATCCCGACAACGGTGAAACAGACGGTAGAGTTAAAATTTTTTCACGTTGACTGTGCTATGTTACGCTATTCGCTCTAGCCTACACCGTCAAACATTTTGAGTCGTTGAATTGAAACTCCACTCATCATAAAGCAATCGTGTGTAGATCAAACAGGTACTGATGGGGTTACTTATTATAATACCATTTTTAAAGTTTTTCTATTTCTTTCTGCTTCCATATTCATCCAAAACAACCATAATGAAACAGTATGATGGTGTGCGCTGAAGAAAACCAAATTACTACGTATTTAAGAACATTAATTATTTTCCAAGTGAAAAGTGCAGAACTAATTCTATAGTTCACACATACATCACTTCTTACAATCCTATTTCATTTGACAACACCTTAATGCCGTCTCCGTCTAAATCGGTATTCATTTCAACCCCCTAGTGACGCAGGTGTGGCGGAGCCTCCATCGCGGGAGCATTCCATTGGTTCGAAGTCAACTGACTTCATCAGTGTGAAGAAGAGTAGACACAATGCAAGAAATTTTTGACCCCTGAATTAAACTAAATCAACAGGTAAATTTGAAAAACCAAGCTGTCGGTATAGGCTATCGTCTTCATTTCATAACTTCAGCTACTAAAATCGCAGACCATTTTTTCACTTTTAGTCTGTCTATTTCACTTTAGGAATAATTTAACTTGTTCAAGTTGCGTATTATTTCGACTCTTTTACGTACAAACTGAGTTTTTTGTGCTTTCGTTCATAGACATGCAGTATAAGCAGGGATATTTAGAACAACGGGATTGCTAACTGCGTCACGTTCCGCATGACTGGTGACAACTGGAGGGTTACTCATTGAGCTCATAAGCACTAAGCAGTGTTGCGTTTGTGTCAGTAGTTGCTAGCCGGCAATGACACAGAAAAAAATACGCTTTGAAGCTTCTTGTAGTTAGTTAGTTGTAGTTGAGGTCAAACGTTATTTATAAGTTACTTTTGAGCCTAGTGAAACATTGAAATAGGCTTAAGATTAATTAGGGTAGGCCTACTTCAGTGGACAGTGCCTCCAATTTGAATATGAGACCTTTATTTTTACTTCAAAAAAGAGCTATGCGAATCATCACTTATAGCAATAGAAGAACACGAACAACACGATTATTCTCAAGGCTACGAATACTAAAGCTGCATGATATTTGTAAACTTGAAATAGCTAAATTGATGCACAAAGTAGGCTACACAACAAAGCCTTAAACATCTGCAGTGCATCAACTAATAATTAGGCTGTACAGTGTTAGATTACATCCATTCACACAACACCAGAAAAAAAAAATAAAAAAACTACTTCATAACTAGAGTTTCATCAAAACAAGCCCAAAGTGTTTGCTGTTTAATGGGCCAAAAATTTGGAATGAAATGCCATTACAGCTAAAAGAGATGAACTTCTGTAAATTCAAAAAAGAATTCAAAAGGAAATTAATTAGTGCCTATTATTATTTGTTATTTGGGGGTGGGGAGAGGGGAAGTTTCTGCCAGGGACAAGGTTCTGAGTGTAAGAAGTTTGTATACTGCTGTAAATGGTCTGATTTCTGCTTTTAATTTCAATTGTTACCGGTAATGATGTTTAACCGCTAATTTTGACAGTTGACTTTGATGACTCAGCAGTCTTTCGCTGTCTTGATAAATTGAATTGAACCCACCTGTCATACGTACCGATAAATAACCTACTTAGTACTGGTATGTGGCTAGAAACCTCTAGAGCATTTAAAAAAGTTAGTCTACCTAAGTAATGGAGAGTGAGTCTGTTAGCAAATTACAACCTCCATTGCACTCCTAGGTAGACACATACCAGTAGCCAGTGGTCTACCAGTATTTCCTATTGGTTAGTTTGAAGTGGAGTGATCCTATAGCCTACACATTATTGTAAAATTTTAACTGATTATTTGCTGTAAATTTTTGGAATTTTATCTTTATTCTCTTATTGGATGATATACTGTAGGCTACCAATGCTAGGGTTAACTCTTGTTGTGTTTCTGAATGCAAATTAAGTTATAAATCTAGCAAGAAATCAGAACCAGTTTCACTATTCAGATTTCCACAAAATGATTGAGGCAAAAATGGATTAAAGCAATTTCTCGCAAAAACTGGACCCTTACACAAAACCGTGAGTATGTGCTCATCATTTCACTGAAGATAATTTAAAAACTAGGTCAAGTGATCACAGAGAATCACATAAACAGGCTTGTTCAAGCGAAAGTCTGGAGCAAATTCGCTTGAAGCCAATTGCGGTCACTCATATTTTTCCTTTGTTGCCTCAATATTTGTCTTCAAATTCATTCCCACCCCAACCCACAACATCAAGCAATCCTCAGCTATACTGATGAATGAAAACAGTCAAATCAATAAACACGCGAGCTACTATTTGAAAGAGAAACTAAAAACTTTCTTGGAATTAAAAGAAATGATAAAATCTGAATCTTTACCAAGTGGTTTTGTGTATGTGAAGAAGGTAGCAGCATTTTTTACCATTATATCAAAAGTTCTAACCAGCCATGGGATTCACTAAAAGTTCTTGGTACAATTATTATGACCGGCAAGCTTGAAGTGCAAATGTGTATTTCTTCTGCTCTACTCCCAAGATCTTCATACAATCTTTTATTGCATTCAGCCAGCACTATAAAGACCACTACAGAGTTTTGAATTTGCTGTCCTTTTTGCAAATCTGCTTGTGATTGGTCATCTGATTTCACTGCAAGCACTTGCATTGCATTGGTGATATCGCTTCTGGTACATTATGTAACAGCATGCACACTTGATGGACAACCTGATGAGAATATGGAGTGATGGAAGGAATCGTAGATTGTTTTGATGTTCTTGCTGTGAAAACCGACAACCACGTATGCAACCTGTAAGATGTTTTCGTTGTTTGTTTTTTTCTGTGCATACAATATAAGTATGAAATAAAAATTGTCTGCAACTAAGTGTATTAGGCCCATATTACTTCGTTATGCCTTGACATAGCACAATGAAGGAAGTACTGCCCAGTGGCATTGCTAGGGGGGGATGGGGGGGGGTCCACGGCTTTTCGGCGTGGCCCTTTTCGGCGCCAATATTCTGTGTTTTTTACTAACACTAACCCAAACCCTAAATAAGTGAACTGTCAAAGAGCACCGAATTGGCGCCGAAATGATCTGTGTAGAAAACGTACGGCAACGAATTAGATGGCGCTGAAATGGTCACGCCGAAAAGACGTGATCCCATGGGGGGGTGGCCCGCCCCGGGTGTAACCATTTTGGGGTGACACCTTTTTTTTTTATTTGAGACCGAAAACCCACTGATTGGTAGGCGAAGACCTTTTTTTTTGTCATCACATACCGTACTTTCGTAGGCCTTCACCTATATTTTGGCCGATAAAGGTTGCCACCACGAAATCCCGCCCCGGGTACCACCATTCTTAGTGACGCCTCTGGTACTGCCAACATTAACATCGGATTTCAAGAATACTCCAGTAGTCTGAGTGGAGTTGTCAGTTTTCTGGATGGTGTATGTAAACTGTAGTGGATGTTGCTATTCAATTTCATGAAAGAAGGATGTTTTCCCTACTAACTTAAGCAGTAAAACCCATTTGGGTGTTGTGAGTTTATATTTTCATGGGTAAGAGGTTTCGATGGCAAGTATGTGGTAAGCTTTGCTAAATTTTGTCATCCAATCCTGTAAATGAGCTGAACAAACTGAGTGAATACAATGGATTTAGCTTGAAATGACATAACTGCAACCACGAACTTCAATACTAATACTGTACTAGAGAAGTAATGATAACCAGTTGTGTTAAATAGCTGGTATGCAATTTGACCTTTTTTATATTTTAGAAAGCTTTTTGTGGATCTTTGCCATGATGAGCTTTCCCCCAGTACAGAGCATCCATTTATCCCAGGAGAGCATCTCTTTTTCTCATTTGACTTCACGCACAACTTTAAGAATTTGTACAACAGTTTATGAATAAGCGACTGATGCTCTCACCAACACTTTGTCATGAGTATATCCTTGGCAACAAATGCCTTGCTCAGTTTGCCCATTTGAAGCAGCTTTATCGCATAGAAGGAAAACCCCTAAAAGTTGCCCATGCATTGAAAAAAGTATCCCTCAACCCAAGTAGCATTGCCCAAACATCACCTCAACATGTCCTTGGTAAGTTGAAAGTTTTGCAATATATCTGGCTGTCAGGTTACCAGTACAGTAACGGCAAAACAGCTGCTATAGCACGATGACTATAGACTACGGTACAAGATTTTTCAGTTGATATTTAATGGTTTATTTGATGAAAGGGAAGTGTCTGCTGATATACTCTTCTGTTCTTAATAATACTGCGACAACATCTATGCCCTTTTAACTAGAATTAAGACAAACAATACACAATATATTGAAGTTTTAATTACAGCACAAGCATTGTTGTTTCACTACTGGTTTTCCTAGATGAGGTAATGTGACCAAGACTAATGGTAGCCACGGAAATAGATTTGCTTTTCCGTAAATTAAAAGCGTTTGTCTACGTCAAATGTTTAATTTTATAGGAGTTTTTCATGAATCAAGTGTTCGTGCTTCGAGTTTTATTCGGAGGGTCGTTCTGAGTTTTCTGAAACTGCTCGTTACCTCAATTTTATCTCCACCATATGGAAAATTTTATCAGTCAAAGCACCTTACAAAGGTATGTCTAGCTCTCAGTTTGGTAAGGATAGTAACAGGGTAGAGATGCTTATGTGCGTGAAGATTGGTATTGCCGAAGTTTGCAGTAAGTTCGATGGTGTCTACTATCTAATCATGAATGTGATTGCTGTATTTACGGAAAACATTTATTGTGGTGCAGTAACTAGCGCACAATTCCATGCTAGCATGTGGCAACGAATGATATAATTAGTGTAAAATATGTTGTAAACACCCTTACTGAGTAATTATATTTTGGCTTTAGATCAAAGATAGAAAGAGGAAATGTACATGCCAATTCAACACATGCAGCATGACCACCCTGGTTTAAAATATTTAGAAGCCATCCTAATATTTCGCGAGTGAAAGCAATCCGGAAAGGCAGGGTTTACCGCAGAAACTTTTATGGCCTACACGTCTTGCAAGAAATTATTGATTTCAAGCAATACCTCTTCGGAAGTTACTAAAAATCTATTCGAAGAGCACCAAAAGCTGTTCAACATGCCAAACCGTGGCGGACTTGTAGAGCCAAGTGCGTTTTGCTTTGCGACTACGGTATTTGCGATGCAATTTTTCAATGCTCTAGCATCGAATGCTAAAATTATGAAAAGGCTGTTGACATTGAACAATCCCCTTGCTGTATTTACAAACGTTTCTACTGCAGTTGCGAATGCAAGCTTATCCTGTGATCTTACCGATATCAAATGCAGCTCGGACCACACAAACTTTAAGTTCATTGTCCAGACGGTTTTCAACCAGTTGAAGAAACTCAACAGCCGTCCTACTATAGAAGACCCCCAGGAAAAATCTTTAAGAGAAATCCAGAAATTGACTTTTAAAATGTCGAACTGATGCATATTCGAAAGCTTATTGACTGAACTAGAAGTAACAATGTGCATGCAGTAGCGACTACTTTTTAAGTCTGTTGTCAGCTATATGTTGGTAAAGCAATGTGTATTTATCTTATTGCTTGGTACACTTTGAAATCAGCTGTACCGTGTTTGTTTACTATTTTCGGTTCTGTTTGCAAATGTTCTGTCCAACAAGGCCACCTCGACGAGTAGACTGTACGGCTCTGACGGAAATTAGCGTAGAGTGTCTTTCCCAAGGTCAATACAGCAATATGCCCAGTGCAAGTACCGAACCAGTGAACAACATCTTGATGATCATATAGCGCACTACCAACTAGACAGTGGATGGCTAGTCACTAGCCTGGCTGCAATGCCTTAATTTTTTCTTGAAAGGTGGCGCCAGTTATTTGACTACCTCGGGAATCGAACCTGTACTCTGCATATTCCCTCACTAAGCCCAGTAGTTTTAGTAGGGATAACTATTAATGCCATATATGTTGTCAAGAACCCATATACAGCGTATGTAATGTGTAATAAACGACTATTTGAAAAAATTGATATAACACTCCAGTTGTCAGTAGCCAAATTGAGTTAGCAATCCCGATGTTCTAGATATCCCTGAGTATAAGCACTGCTCGCCTGCTTTGGCGTAATGTGCCAGTAAACAGATGTTTGATTGTTTTCGATGTATCTTGTGACGAAAGATGAACAAAAAAGCGACATAAATTGATAAAATCAAACTCAGCAACAAGCTAAACGTATAGCAAAGCCAAAAATATCAATACACAGGACGAATAAAACATGAAGGTTGACAGAAAAACAATTTTCCTAAAACAAAAAAACACCAAGGAATGCTTACAAATAAAAATTACAAAAAAGCTGCTCACAAAACTACACTGAAAAAGGGCAATGTCGAAAAAAGGAAGTGGACATTGTTTACAAAAAAATCCATAGATAGACTGGACAGCAGTCTATCTATGGATTCATTTCAAAATTATGTGCAATTCCTTTCAAAAATTCAAGCATTGATTGGGGCTGATTGCTACCATCAGCCCCGATAAACCTATTGATCAATTTTACAATGCGGTCATCCGCATCTCTATATTTTTTTTTTCTTTGAGGGGGGGATGACCACTAATCATTCTTTGGTAGTCCAAATCTGTTGACTTCTGGACCTTTCTCAAGCCATCAATTAGTTTCCACAGATTCGGATGGTCCATTCCCAACTCCTCTTGCAGGCGGCGGTGCGCCGCTTCAGCATGATTGTTGGTACGATCCTGTTTACACGAAACAAAATAGTTAAAGTTTTGATGACATTGCATGTGAACTAGCAAATCATAAAATGGTTGCAATTAACTACAAATGGGGCTGTAGCCAAAAGGGTGCTGGCAGGGCTGAGCCCTGTCTGAACAACGCTTTTGGCAGCGGCCCTAATTACAGCACTCTTTAATAGTGCTACAAAAAAATTACGACAGAAAATTTGAACTAACCAGATCGTGCAGCACCCGATCGTGTACACTCCACATTTCAGGAGGAAATAATGGCGGCCGTCGACCACCGCCGTTTCGTTGTCGGCCTGTTTAAAAAACAATCGATTAGACAAATGCAAACGAAATGCTGTACTTACGTTCAGTGCACATGTGCACTCATACTGACGCAGTGGTAGGCAGTAATTTGAAAAAAAGGAAAGAGAGTATGCTGGTCAAAGATGTATATCTAAACCTGATCGTATTATAGAACCTTTCGAGATTTGGCAATTTTTTACCAAATACATTACTAATTTTCAATATAGGCCAACGTTTTTTTTGTTTTGATTTTATGTTCTGTTTAAAACACCTCTTTATAGCGCAAAACAAACAAACTAATCATATACGCAATTGGACCCAAGCTATTTTGATGACCATCTCTTCTTGCGCTGCACATACTGTAAGACCAAGGATTAAAATAAAGTTTTGTGGCTATTGGTGGAAAATGATTTGCAACCTGCAAGGCAGACAACGTCAAAGTATTCCTAACATTGGCTGGAAATCATTTGACGAATAACGTCCACCCACTATACTGTATTTCTGCTTTAAATCTTAATGAGTTACAAAACGTCTTGTAATTATGTCATGACTTAAGTGGTTCAACTGCAGAATTTTTTAGACGTTTTATGTTACGGCCTAAACAAAAAGATTCTTGTCTGAAGATGATTACAATGCTGCTAATATACCCCGTGGCGAAAACTTTCTCCACATTTATGCTCGATTCTATCCTAATTTGACTGATTTAGTGTTATTTTATACATTTTGTGTATTTTACCAAGGCCTACTACCTTCTGATTTGCATTTGCTGTGCAATGCCATATCAATGCACTACTATATTGATAAATTTTCGGGCGGTCGGAATGAAACTGCTTTTCGTCATGATAATCAAAGGTGGAGTCGAGGACACAAGGCTCAAGGCCAAGGACACAAAAAAAATCTGAGGCCAAGGCCAAGGACAGGAATGCTCGAGGCCAAGGCCAAGGACAAAGGACACAAATGCAAGTGTTTTCCTAAGAAAAAAGGTCATAAAAATTTTTTTCGGTCGATCTCCAAAAAAACGGTCTAGAAAAACATTTTTCAGCCGATTTACAAAATTTTAATCATTTAAAAAATAGTGCTGTCCTCGAGCCGAGGACGGGGCAATTTTTGAGGACTTGAGGCTTCGAGGCCAAGGCCAAGGACTTGAAAATGTGTCCTCGAGGCCAAGGACGTCCTCGAGGACTCCACCTCTGATAACAATCTTCTATCTCTAGTCTGCTTAGAGCAAGGCATAACTCAGCTTTTAACTTCATCTACAGTAGGTTTGATTAAAAAAAGCACAAGCTATAACCCAAATAATATTTCAATTTACCGACGTAGTTGTCTTCAAACCAGTCGAGCAGAAACTGCACCGCTAGAGGCAAATTCTGCTCCAGCGTTTGAAGGGCTTCATCAATCCTTTGTAACGGCACAAACGCCACGGCTACCACCATACGGCAGTTAAGGGCAAATGTGGCATTTGTGCGATACCGATGAAGTCCGTTTGGGACGCTGGATAGATGCTTCTTCATATTTTTAGTTAAATGAAATAAGCATCCATGTAGATGAGTGTTGGAAAAAGTGGCAATCGCAGCTTGAAACGCTGCCACCTCGAAGTCCATTGAAATGGACATTGGCTGTAAAATAAAGAAAAATTAGCATGAGAGAAAACTTAATGAAAAATATTTTTGCTCAACAACTGTTCAGATACATTTGTTAAGTTAACGGACGCAAAATATTTTTTATTTTTACAGGATGATGATTTATCGAAGCGCCCTTTACCAACATGCTGACGCCTAATTTAACTTTTCATTTTCAACAACTCTACTTTGTTTTTTTAATGTTTATAAAATAACGGTGCCTAATCTCTCTCCTACTTTTGCAATTTTCTGTAAGAGTTGAATGCCAGAGGCCGAAATTAAATTTCTGTTACTTCTTAATTGCGTCGCCGATTGAACTCGAAAGAGCCCTGAGCTTAGATCTTGGTAGTGGTTGGTTGTCAATGCTGTCATTTGTCACCAGGCTCAACGTCAGAGTAATACTGTTAGTCTAATTGAAGCACGTATTCTCGATCTGTCTTGCTGTTTCATAGAAGAGCGTTTGTGGTGACCTATTTTTGGGCAAAGTTTGCAGGTACTCTTGTGCTGGTACCAAAGTTTACTATCGTTTGAGGGGTGGACACGGCTCCGAAATGGCCTCCTTGGTTCCGAGCCTGAAACTTTTTGCGAAAATGCATATGCACCGTAATTACTAATTAGATTTGCTGCTATGCGGTTTCAGCTACTGTTATTGGCGAGACTTGTTTGCTGCCAGAATTTCTGGTAGGGAAAGGGACCCAAACCGCAAATCACGGACAATGACGTCATCAAAAAGTTTG
The DNA here is from genome assembly GCA_963965965.1 of Trididemnum nubilum. Taxonomy (NCBI): domain Eukaryota; kingdom Metazoa; phylum Chordata; class Ascidiacea; order Aplousobranchia; family Didemnidae; genus Trididemnum; species Trididemnum nubilum. The sequence goes on from OZ014474.1 coordinate 25,017,760, forward strand.
GAAAAAAGGAACTTTTTATGAAGCATAATGTAAAAAATTGAACGTAAAATGGAAGATCACAAGCTGGGGCTTGCAGAGCTCCCAGTAGAGATTCATAACAAATCAGATTTCGGAAATAACTGGCTTTGGCTCATAGAGCACTCTGGAAACTGGGAAGACAGAGTACAAGTTAAATTTATGCCTTCAAAGAAACTTACATTTAGATGAGGCATGAGTTGACGACTCAGTATATCGAAGAATTTGTCGTATGTTCTTCGGGTTTTGTTGGGCAGCAACGCATATAAAATAGGAAACACCCATCCATTGGTTTTTTGCAGCACCACGTATAGCTATAAAATTATTTTATAAATCTGTTAGTTATGCGATATTAAAAAAAATTTTTCAAAACACAAAAGTTTGCTTTGAGGCTGGCCGCTCATAATTTTGGCGCATTTTTGGCTTCATTTGTAAAAATTTTATTGCTGAAAAAAGTCTCCTAGAGTCATTCTTGCTTGGTCAAAAGTTTTCTTTTGTGATGAATGATGACTGTAAAACAGCAGTTTACTAATCGCTAAAACTTGGTTATTGCGTTACGATACGATACTACATACTGTACCTGTAACAAATCGATTTTTGGTTAGGAAATTTGGCCTGTTTTCTCACATACTTTTTTCTTGTAGAGGTTGCCACTGCTACTATATTTTTAGCAGAAATGAACCTTGTTTTCTTGTAAAACTGTTCATAGATAGTTAAAAGAGGGCAACTTATGTTGAATGCTTGTACTTTATTTGGCATAAACAGTAATTTTGAAATTTTTTTTACCTGGTCTTGGCTGTAAAGCGGAGGCGTCACCTTGAACGTTCCGTCCATAAATAGCTGGACGTTTGTAGCTCCACTACTTGATGCACCCAGGTGTTGGTGACGGCCAAAAATCAAAATTCTGTCATTGGCAGCACCTGCACCACAGTCGTGCAACAAAAAGTTCTCTTCTGTAATTAAAAATGATATTAATTATTAAAACTAAAGTGCTACTGGGCAACTGGGTTTTCAAATTTACATTCAATGTGCATGAATGCTACGATGTTTTGGCAAACTTTCGGAAGTCCCGTAGTTATTTTCACACACCTATAAATTCAAGCATTTTAATGCAGGGGTAAAATAAACTCGTAAGTCTTAAGACGCCTCTCAATAAAAGATTTTAAGCGATATGGTTATAAAGTGAATCTGTTCCTGCCAAAAAAATACATTTATTACGCGTAGTTTGTACATTACATTGCCTAAAGCAGCCTGCAAAGCTAGACTTGAGCACTGCGAGCTTGGATACACTGCTACAAACATCTTTAATAATTTCACTCATCCTACAGTACATTTACCTTGGTTCGGTTGTGGCACGTATGTTTGATAATCACGCGGAATAACCAGCGTGCTAAGACTAGTAGGGTTAGCAGGTGCTGCGTTCGACGATTTCCGACTTCTACTAATCACTTTTTTTAAATTTGTTTTGAACACGGTCATTAATGTGGCCTCATCAGCATGTTGTATTTCTTGATTGATGATCTGAACATACCTTCGACTCGTTAAAACACAGCTCAATTCTGAAAAGTTTGGTGTAACGATTATGTTACTTTTAAAGTTTCAACTCGAGTTCGTTCTTCACAAAAACTTGTTTTTGGCACCAAAATAAAACGAAAATCAGTTAATTCTTTTGTACTTAATTGTTTTATATTAATGCATGTTGGTGAACTTAATTGTTTTTATATTAATGCATGTTGGTGAATTCAAAAATATTTTATTTATCTTCATGCAAAATGAAAAAGAAAAACAACAAAATAAAAACTTCCGCATATAGCACAGTTGTACGTTGGGTTTTCATTTCCACAAAAAATTTCTCAACATACAATATTTTTCGCTGATATCAAATTCGTGTTTCATCTAATGTATTTCTTTTGTTTTTTTTTGTTTGTTTTAGTTTTATTTTTAACACGAAATTACAAAAATTTTACTTCTCTCGATAGCAGTGTTTGTAAAAACAATACTACGATAACGACGCATGATTACAAAACTGAATGTAGTTTTATCAACTTCGCTGCGCTTTGGCGGTTTCAATTTAGTTAAAAACGAATCTATTTCAGTCACAGTGGTTAAACATCCATCACTGCAAACAAAAAAAGTTTAATTTTTAGGCAGTCTTTCCGCGTATAATTGCTCAAAATTAACACTGATTTGAAACTACGGTAGCAAATGCAATAATTAAATTAAAAAAAAAAGTTATGAAAAGTTGAAGTAAATCAGTTGGCAGCATCACAAAAACGTTGAATTTTGTTATTTTGGGTTTTTAGTCGAAAGGCCACTATGGCAACTTTATTTTCCCAAACATTGCATATTTCGTAATTAAAATTTTATCCATTGTAAATTTTGTCCTATTCGGAATTTTATCATGTTCGAGATTTCGTACAGAATTTCTTGAAAAATAAAAGTGCAACCACTGCACAGAAAACCTTAATCCAAAGTAACATAATTATATACTCGAACTGTGCACGTCAGTATGTTACTCGTTCCGTAATATGCAATTCTGCAAACGTTTTCAGCAAAAATAAAAACTTTTTCTGCCTACTTCATACAATTTTTTTTTTTTTAAAGTCATTAAAATTCAGTAATTAAAAAAGCTGTTTGTACTAATGCAGTTGTTTAAATGGACAAAAGGTTAACGCAATAACAAATTTACTAGATTAGGTTTATATTAGACCTTAATGCTGACCAGAGCGTCAGTAAATCATGAACGCCAGAACGCAAATATTACTTATTTTTACATTTAATTAAACAAAAACTCGACTTGAAAACGATTTTAATTCCTACCAACATTACTCATCTATCTTATTCTTTATGCTACGTAAAGTTAGTTAATTGTTAAAATCATCCGTTTATATTTCGGGGCACCCTGTAACAGTGTTGTGTAACATCTTTTGCTACCAATTAAAAAAAAAATTATTTACACTTTTTTCATGACAACCAATAAACTTTGGGTTTAGTCTGGTTGTTCAATTTTCAGTTTTTATTTCTTAACTTTATCGGGAGAATAAAGTGGCACAAATTCATTCCCACTTATAGTCAGTGTCGGGCAAGTTAATGAGAAACGCTAACTTCAAAAAGAGTTAATTCGCTGAGAATTTTCAAGCAATTTTTTAACTCAGTTAAAGTTAAATAGTAACGTAAGTCAAAAGTTAACTCGTTAATTTTTGTAGAAAAATTCAATATTAAAACTGCAGTTGATGCTCAACAAGATAACAATCACTCATTCTGATTTTTGTTTGTATGATATTTACTATTGTAATAAAGATAGACGCAGTGGGTGGAAGCCTTTTTTTATTTTATTCTTTTATTTCTATAAAAACGAATTCTGAACGAAGAAATATTTTAGGAAGTTGAAAACCATTATTGTGAGATCACAGTGCACTTTATGCGTAATGGTAATCACTTTACAGAATGAAATTATTATGGCACTATACTCGATTGCAAACGTTTATTGTTATTATGGCATTAGGACGCATGGTCTAGCCTAGAAATTTAACAAATTAACGTAAACATTAGATTAGTTTAACGAGTTATAGTTTATAAGTTAACTCGCAAAAGCTTTTTAACTCGTTAATGAAAAACTTAACTTCGTTATTAACGAATTAATGCTCAGCACTGCTTATAGTCAAATGCTTTCTTTTAATCTACGTTGGCCAAAATGTAGGGTTAAGCCCAAAATACATCCTCACTAAAATTGAAGGATCTACGCCTTCCCATTTTCAAGATAGTGCTGTTCAAAATTATCAATTTTCCTTTTACTTCAGTGTTGCCATTTTGTCAGTTTGTGACAAAAGATAAACTTGTGTAATGCTGGCTTACATTTTTTGAAAATAAGCTAATTTTAGAGTTATAAAGCTATACTACGTTTCACAATTACTCTGCTGCAAACCATTTACTGAGAATCAAGAAATATGCAGTAAGTTTTTGAAATTTTGTTACTAATTACCAATCAGTAATTGCTCGAAGTTTGAAAAACAGGACTTCAGCAAACCTAAAACTCTAACAGTTGAAGCACCAATCGATTTCAAATTTGCGGAGATTGAGCAATTTCTAGCTAAGCAAGCCTAAATAAAACTCAAAACCTCGTTGGGTCGAAAACGACTTTCGTGAGAAAAAGCGCTTACTTTGTTGTAAGAAGTAGTAAAATTTTTAAGTGGGCTAATTTAAACACGCAACTAACTTGGCAAGGTGTTTCTAAAGTTTCACTTGCTCGTCGTTTTACTCTGGTCTGAATTTTCGCAAAGTTGATTGCCTCTGCTGATGTATCGTGGTTGTGGGTATTCATTGTCATCGTAACCTATAAAAAATAACAATAAATTCATAATTGCCAGTACGTATAAGAACATCTATCCTTTAAGCAAATTAAAAATAAGCATTGGCCAATTTTTAACCTGTACTGCAAGTAGGGGCCAATGAAAAGTCGGTTGCAATGTCCGGGACAAATCATTTAGCAAGCCCCCAAAACAGCGACGAATTAAGAGTCCGATGCCGAAAAATAAGTAAATGCGTAGCCATGAGAAAAAAAATGTTTCGATACAAGTGAAAGGCTCGAAGTGCCAAGAATTTGTTAGACGAAGCTACTATGGCTATATGTGGTTGTGCAGGTGTTCCCATCTAAAAGCTGTTTTCGGGTTGAGAAAGCAATGACTACGTTGCGAATCTTTTTCCTTGAAGTTCTTTGCAATTCAAACGTATCACAGACTGTGGTTGCCACCAGACGATTTTTGTGATTTTTAGGGGAAAAAATTAGCGTTTTTATTGCTACTTGGATCACAATTCACACGTTGTTGGAGCCATCTAAAAAACTTAAATGGCGAAAATTCGGAAGTTATTGAAAAGAGTTAAATTGCTGATAGCCTCCCTCCTCCCTTACTTGCAGGTCTAGTTCAAAGCAGGTTTAAACGCTTTTATAGTGGGTTAAATTTTTTAAGTGACTTGGCTAAGGATGGCTGAACCCTTTTAGCTTACCCTGGTTGCGCTACTGCTTTATGTGCCTAAACTGCATGGTAGCATGCTGCATAACCCACCACCAAACCCTTAAAAATACTTCAATAAAACTAGGGATTTGACGACTAAAAACCCTGGATAACAGTGAGAAGCAATCAAATAGCACAGCACAATCCGTATTTTAACTTACAAAATTTTCCAAAAAAAATTGTTTTGATACCAAGTATCTTTGAAAAAAGAACACCTATTAAAAAAAAACGAACGCAAAAAAAACATTCACATCACCAGTTACGTCACAATACCGGTAGAACAGTAATAACAGTATCATCATCATCATCATCATCATATTTATTTATTTACCAAGTGACGTCATATCACAAGAAAAAAAACTGCAACTTCCTCTAGGTCTATCACCAAAGCATCGAAATATGCAATTTCTTTTAAACCTAACACACAAACTTGCAGAGTCAAAGCGATATTTAGTCACTTGGTAAGGAGACAGCGAAGGACCGAAAGGTCATCTAAGTCTACTGCTACCTCACCAAGTTAAGGTTAAAAAAAAACAGCTTCTAGATTTTCTCAGTCTGCTACTTTCTATGATAAAAAATTTTACGCAAAATTAAAACAAAAAGTTGCAAAGATATGTACATTTTGTACAGTGTATACACAAAACTCACAGTCACCATGTAAAGAAAATGCAAGACAACATTAGAATTGTTCTGACTCTAAGCATACTAAAAAATAAAAATGCTGTAACTACAGATTGGATGGAAATAAAATTAATAAAGTTCATAATGCTTATTTATGTTTTATAGAATTTAAAGTGGGCAATTGGAGTGAAAAAAAAACCTCCTTGCTTTGTTTTGTATTGTTTGCCAATTTGTCATTAGTACTGGTACAATTTCCAATACCAGTATATATCAACCTCAGTCAGTTATTGCAAAATTACTAATAATTCAATGGGCACATGAAAATGATAGATTACGTATTGTAATAAATGTGTGATAGATGAATGCACCAAACTCATGCTATTCAAGCAAAGAATAGGTTACTGTTGAACTCAAGCATAAATATGCAACTATGATTCCTGTAATTACTACTGCATTGCTGATAGAAAGCTGTTATTCTAGCTTTTATCGGTTTCATAGTTTGATAAAAAATGAGCTTTAACAGCTTTTTTAAATCTGTAGAATGAAACTTCTTTCATACTGCTTGGAATTTCATTCCAAACTTTAATTCCTGCGAATGATAGAGACTTTTGCCCTAATCTTGTTCTAGTTCTTGGAAGAAAGAAGTTGTTTTTGTGGCTCAATCTTGTCTTACGTGTATAGCAGTTTTTTATTAGGTTAAACTTATCTGAATTTGCAAAAGATAGTACATTATTGTGAATTTTGTACGTTAGCTTTGCAGTTTCCAGAGAGTAAATATCCTTGAGTTTTAAGCATTTAGCTCGATAGAACAAAGGATTAGTATGCTCACGATATCCACTTCCAGTTAACAATCTGATGCTTCTTTTTTGCAGAATAAAGAGAGGTGCTAATGTTGATTTTGAAGCAGTTCCCCAACTACTTATGCAGTATTGTAGATGAGAGTATATGAGGCAGTGGTAAACAGATCTTAAGGTTTGCTCATCTACGAAGTGTTTTAATTGATTAAGGGCCCAAGATCCCCTTGCTACCTTTGAACATTGTTCCTTGATTTGTTGTTTCCAGTTTAGATTGTCGTCTGTGATAACACCTAGATACTTTATGTGATGTGATTGCTTGATTGGATTATTATCTATTGATACTTTGAGTTCAGGTTTATTTTGTTTTGTTGTCACTACCATAAACTCAGTTTTATTAAAGTTAATTGATAATTTATTCACCTTGAACCAATTGCTTACATTGACTAATTCATCATTAATATTTTGTTGCAGTGTTGAAACATTAGAATGGGAGAGAGTAAGGTTTGTATCATCAGCAAAAAGATGAATTGTGGAATTTGAGGCAAGTGGTAGATCATTGATATAAATATTAAATAACAACGGACCTAGAGTTGATCCCTGAGGAATACCGCAAATAACATCTCTTGACTTGGATTTATATTGATTTACAATTGTATACTGTTGACGGTCAGTCAGGTAACTTGCTAGTAACTGTAATGGTAATCCTCTAATTCCATACTTTTCTAGTTTCTTGATCAGTATTGTGTGATTGATGGTATCATATGCTTTTCTTAAATCTAAGAAAATAGAACATGTAATGAGCTTTTTATCCATATTGTCAAGTAGCTTATTGTAAATATCTAAAACAGCTTCATTTGTTGAGCAATTTTTCTTAAAACCATACTGGTTTGGACTAATCAAATTATTGCTCACAAAATAATTGTTTAGTTGATCAAGCAGACACTTTTCAAAAAGTTTGGCAAAAGGATTTAAAATAGAAATAGGGCGATAATTACTGCATAACTCTCTTTCGCCTTTTTTGAAAATTGGAACAACTTCAGCAGTTTTTAACACTTTTGGAAAATATCCTGTTGATATGCATGCATTAAAAATGTTAGTTAGAACTGGAGCTATAACAGACCTGACATTTTTATATACTTTGCAGGAATTCCATGTCTTCCTGTACTTTTTGATGGATTCATAGCTCTGATGTAATTTACTACTTCTTCTTCAACTATTGGTTCTAGAAAAAACGAATTGCAACTACTCTGAATCAAAGATGTGGCATTAACTTTGCCATCAATTATAGCTGGTGTTTCGATTGTAGACGCAAGGTTAACTCCTATCTCTATGAAATATTTATTGAACAAGTTACTGATGGCCTGTGGACCTTGTGCACTTTCACTTTTGGAAGCATACATTTTATTAGGAATGTTATTTTTCTTCACATTTTTCAAGTGAATAATTTTATTTATAATTTTCCAAAGCGACGAGGTGTCATGCTTATTATCATTTACTAAATTTTTAATGTAAAGTCGTTTTGCATATTCCTTAATATGAGTCAGTTTATTTCTATAGACTTTGTATTGTGCCCATGTATTACTGTCATTTAATTTAAGGGCTCTTTTGTACAATAAATTTTTTTGCTGGATTGATATAAGGATTCCTTTGGATAACCATGGTTTGTTGTTTAGTTTTGTTTCCTTTCTGCTTTGTTTTCGTAATGGTGCATGTATGTTTAAAGTCTTATGAAAAATGTCACTAAACTTTTCAGTGTAGTTGTCAATGCATTCCTCTTTGATATCACCTAATAGCTCCATTCCTTCAGTTAATTTGTCTAGAAATTTTTCTACTTCAAAATTTTTTGTATCACGAATTAGGGTGACAGTTGATTTTTCACTCTTGGGCAGGCTTAAATCAGAACACACCATTACTGGCAGGTGATCACTTACATCTTCCACTAGAATAAAACTTTTGTGTTCACCCACTACATTGTTTGTATAAACATGATCTAAAAGAGTTGAGCTTGTAGTGGTTATTCTTGTCGGGAGTGTAATTAAGGGAATGCAGCCTAAGCTATATGTTAAATTCATGAAATCTTTAATATTGATATCAGAGTTACTTTTCAACAAATCTGCGTTGAAGTCTCCTCCAATATAATACATCAATTTTCTACTATTTAATTTTTCAATGGTTGATTCAAAACTCTTGCAAAACTCTGATAATTTCTGTTTAGGGTGTCTGTAAATTACCCCCACTATACATTTTTTGTTATTCCCTAAATCTAGTTGAATCCACATATCTTCACAGTTAGGAATGTTTAAATCAAACTCCTTGCAAATTGAAATTGATAAAGACTCCTTAATAAACAATCCTACTCCTCCCCATCTAGTAGTTGTGTCTTTGTGGTAAAAATGGTACCCACTTAACTTTGCATTGTATACCTGTAACAATTTAAGTTTGGTTTCACTTATAGCAATGATATCAGGTAAGATATCATAATTTGTTAAAAGTTCATTCAATTTATCAAAATTTGCATTTAAGCTTCTTATATTCACGCAAAGCAAAGAAAATTTACACTTTTTGTTAATAATATTGGCTTCGGCCTGTGAGCAGTATTTTGAGTCAACCAAACCAGAATTTAAATCATTTAGTAAGCTTTTTATCTTGTTGTCTACCTGTAAGCATTTAGCTGGGAAAAACGAATTATTTGTGTGATTAATATCAAAGTTTAGTTTGTCATCATTTCTCATTTCATTTAACAATTGCTTATCATCTAGGGTTTGAAAAGGAAACAATTCACTGTAACAATTTTGGCAGAAGTATGGTTCAGTAGAAAAACAAAGAGTGTGAAATTTAAGGGGACTAATGACTGTGCATTTGAGGTGAATCCATCCACCACATATATCACACTGAATAGCACACTGGTTCCTTTTACAAGGTCTTAAACATATTTCACATGGACATTTAACTGGCATTATCAAGCAGTCAAACCAATGAAAGATTCTACACTAATTAGACAAAATAGCAAATTTAAAATCAGCCACAAAATATGCAGAAAAAGTTGTTTTGAATTTAAAATGAAAACAGGTGAAAAGTATCTCTCAATATACTGGTAATTATAAATTTAGACAAAAAGGTAGGCCTACAGAAAAAAAAAAAAAAAGTCAGATCCAACTATGCACACAAAAATACAAAAACTATTAATGTCAGATCCTGCTATGTAGTCACAAAACACCAAAAGAGTGCTGAGTGTCAGGTTGAAGTAGCCTTCTTATTCATACACCCAAGAGTTGTTAGCACAGCAATGATTGTTAAGTTCACCTTCTTTAAACCATAAAGCTATTTCTTTCTTTGCTGTTTCCACAGAGTCAGATCCATGACATATGTTTCTTCCAATGTCAATACAATAATCTCCACGAATTGTTCCAGGAAGAGAATCAACAGGGTTAGCCTCTCCAAGCATTTTACGATCAGTTTTAACTGCTCTTTTTCCTTTCCAAATCATTGCCAAATCATTACCAAATCAGTATAGTAACCAAAGTAGAGTATGTACAAACCTGATTAGTAAAGGAATCAGTGTGAATCCTTACACGGCAGCCTGAATTTCTCTGATCACAACGCCAAAACTTAGTCATTCCATCGACGCTATTTTTTTCAAATGTGAACATCGCCCCATCATGGGTAAATTTTTCTTTGTTTCGCTTCGTCAGTAACTGATGTGGTCTAGACATTTTGAAAGCACTTTTCTCCTACTCTTCCAACTTCCTTCTGCTATGCGGATGCAGCGAAACAAACAACATGTGATTTGTTTTTTTGGGTTAAGAAGGTAAAAGTGCGCTAAAATCGCTTTCGTTTGAAAATGAAAAAGCATCCGAAAAAGCTATTTAGCTCAAAACGGCTTTGAAAGAAAAAAGCGACGAAATTTTTGTGACCCAAGCGAGATCTGGCGCGATTGATTTCCAAGAACTTTTGGCGCGCGAAAGCGTGATTTCCAAGAACTTTTTATGCGCGAAAGCGTGATTTTAAGCGCAAATCGCGTTTTGCAGTTTTGCTTGACAACTGGAATGTGGTGACATCCCAAACACATCCGGGGACTTCGCGATAGTAACGAAGTACTAGTAAACTTTAAAATAACGTTGCAATTGTGAAGACATGTAGACAAAGCAATCTTATTCTTATTGACTTTATTGTTGCATTCAATGGTCGAAAATTAGTCGCAAAAAAGTTTTTAAAGAAATATAGCTTCCTTCTTATTCTTTCTTCATTGCCCGTTTTTTCGTGTGGGGTTGCGGGGGTAACTGCATGTATTGGTCAAGAAAACCCTGGTTTTTGATTACACATTCAACTTTAATAATAAGTCTATTGTGATGTTTTTGACGTTTGTGGGCCAGAGTTTTAATATTTAATCGTTTACATGCCATCTGGCCTAAACGTTACCACCGCGAAAGCCTTGGAAAGAATTACCAGAATGGGCGACTGCTTAAAAACAAGCAATGCGAAGAACTTGTCTTCTCGCAGTAATCGAACCTGCAGCCTTTAGATTACCGGTCTACTGCTCTACCACTTCAGCTAAAGAAGACGTCTCCTCGCATGCTTAATTTTTGCTATTTAAAACCAGCAACTATTTAACCCAAAGGCTACAGGTTCGGTTCCGGTAGAAAGACAAACTTTTTCGCAAATTTGTTTTTAAGTAGTCGCCGATCTGGTGGCTCTTTCCAAAGCTTCCGCTGTGGTAGCCATTTGGCCAGATGGCACGTAAGCAAATTCAACTTTTTACGAAACGCAAAATAAAAGAAGACTCCAGAAAAAACCTTCGAGGTCAAGGCTAAGGACTTCAAATTCTGTTCTAGAGGACTCCCCCTCTGGTTTTAAGTGCTTTGCTGTTTCTAACTCCAGCACGAAGTATTAGGAAAAAGTAAAATTCTTCTTTGCCTTTTGCCCTTCCACTTCCGATTAGGGGCTTTCACACAATATCATTCAAATAAGGTTTTCTATGACTTCTTGACTATCACATTGTATTATTTTTCAAACAAGGAAAAAAAATGAATTGACAGACTTAAAGTTTAGGTTAATTTTTGGATGGTTATTTTACTTTTTAACCAATCCAAAAATTGTGCTGTTCTTGAGCCGACGACAGGGTATTTTCGACAGGGACAGGCCAAGGACTTCAAAATCTGTCTTTGAGCACCCGGCCTTTGGCAAAAACAGCAAAAGAAGTGTTCATTCAAGCTGACAGAGGTTTGAGAATAATACAGTTTTACAAGCTTGCAACCATCCGATCAGTGGTCGAGTGGATAGAGCGTCTGCTACTGTAACGGTAAACTCCGTTTTTTTCCCGGTCTGGGGCAATCAAAGACGACAAAAATTGATGTTTATTGCTTCCATGCTTGACGTTCTGCATTTAAAAGGGTAGACAAGTGGGCATGTGGCAGCATGACTCGAAGATCGCCAGGTTCTTTTGATGTCTCCTGGCCAAGGCAACGTGGTGAATGAAATGTAATTACAATTACGAACATGGTCGCCATGAAAAACACCGATGCTATCAAAATTTAAAAACAAATGAGTCTAAAAATGGGCAAAAAATTAAAACAGCCAGCCTCAACTCAAAATTTACCGGTTTTTATAAAAAAGGGTGTATTCGGTAAACTCTATAAACAATTGCTACTTTTTAATCCGCTTCTAGTTGTGTTATTTACCAAATGAAATTCACTAAAATTGATTGAAATTAATGTTTGATGATACTAGCGCCAACAAATTAGATAGAAAAACACGTTTTGGTGATAACATTGCAGTACACATTGAAAGAAACATAAAAATCTCGCGACTATTCGCGAACAGCACTTTGGGCCTTCCAGGGTAGTATAACTTCTTGATCTTACAATTTTCACCTTTTTCTTTGCAGTTCTTTCACTTACAGTATTTCGACTTGTGAATTGAAAGTTTTAGTTTTGCAATGCGTTTTGCTTGTTTTTGAGTTTGATTTTATCAATTTATGCCGCTTTTTTGTTCATCTTTTGTCACAAGATACGTTGAAAACAATCAAACATCTGTTTACTGGCACATTACGCCGAAGCAACTACATGTTTACGAGCTAAAGCGCAAAAAGCTCAATTTGTACTTGAAAGTGTCGAAATAAGACGCAACTTGTTTTTTTTGTTTTTTTTTCAGTGCACACCATCATATTGTATTATTTCGATTGTTTTGGATGAATACGAAAACGGGAAGAAATAGAAAAACTTTTCTAAGGCCATTATAATAAGTAACCCGTACAGTAATTGTTTGATCCTCTACAAATGGTTGCTTTGTGTTGTTTTGTAGACCAAAAAATTGATCTGCAAAAAATAGGCGGGTATGAGTTCAGGTAATGTTTGAGTGTGTTCGCGAGTATGATAAAGCTTTTTGCTGTACCGGTAACACAGAATAAAATGAGGTTGTTGGTCTTGGGGTGGTTGGCCACCCCTGACCATGGCCTACACAAGGTAAAAAACTGATTTGAAACAAAAAGTTCGATATTTTTTTTTAAATCTTCATTTTCATCAACCCTGAGTCCTATAGAAGAGCAAATGTGGAAGTAATGTCGAATTGACTTAATCGTAAATCGACTTTGTTGCTTTAATACCGATTATTGCAAACTATTTGTCGCCAGTAGCGTCGCTAGGGGAGCCGCCCGCCCCGGGTGTCACCATTTTGGGGTGACACCATTTTGGTTACTTTATTTTGTTCCCATCATTTATTTGGTCCAAAAACGCACTCAACTACCGGCGAAGAGGTTTTATTACGTCTTCACTTTTGGACCGAAAACCCATTCAATTTTCGGCGAAGACCTTTTTTTTTGGTCTTCACCTGCTCTTAAACATAATTTTTATTAAGGGTTAACGTCATAAAGGATGACACCACGAAATCACACCCCGGGTGTCAGCATTCTTAGCAACGTCTCTGCTTTTCGCATAGTGCAAACTGGTTCTGTTTTCGGTTACCTTCTTCCGCACCATGGAAAAGGTTCTTTCGCTAAATGCGTTTAAGTGAGGTATGTCTTCTTCTTCTTCTTTCTTCATTGCCCGCTTTTCCGTGAGGGTTGCGGGGGCAGTAGCTCAAGATTGAGCCGCCACACTTGACGGTCTTCCATCACCTCCATCATTTCGCTTGGGCGAAGTCCCAAGCGATTCCATCCAAGATCCTCAATGTAATCGGTCCATCTAGTTCTAGGTCGTCCAACTGGTCTTCTCCCATTTGCTTTGGCATGTAAAGCTTGTTTGGGGAGTCTTTCCTGAGGCATTCTGCTTACATGGCCAAACCATCTAAGCTGTGATCTTTCAATTCGGAGAAGTAACGGCTCGATGTTAAGAGATTTTCGAATTTCAGAGCTACGCACCTTGTTAAACAGTGTAACTCCTTCGATTCTTCGTAAAAACCTCATTTCGGACGCTTGCACTTGTGATCGCATTCTTTTGGTCATTACCCAAGATTCATGACCATAAGTGAGAATGGGGACAAAAACTGCTCTGAAAATTGAGAGTTTTGCCTTTTTCGACAATTCTCGTTTCATGACAACCGAGTAGTGCAAAGCTCGCATTACTGCACTAGCCTTGCCTATTCGGGTATCGAGTTCTTCGTCTTGCCTTCCGTCACTCGTAAATGCAACCCCAAGATACTTGAACTTCTCTACCAGCTTCAGTGTCGCTCCATTCACTTGTAATACGCACTGATCAGGGTTTCTTGAAAGATGAAGCACCTCAGTTTTGGCCGTGCTTATTTTCATTCCGGCAGTGTTGCATGCATCTGCAAAGCTATTTAATGCGCGCTGGAGGCCAGATTCTGTGGAAGAAAGCAGAACTAAATCATCTGCGAATAGCAGACGACTAATTTTGCAATTTCCAATCGTGGCACACTCATCAGCTTGGCTGTATTTGTCGATCCAATTCATGTAAACAATGAAAAGGAGAAGTGACAAAACGCACCCTTGCCGGAGTCCAACGCCCACATGGAACGGCTTTGATTGCTTGCCATTTACCCGAACACAAACCTCCGGTCTGCAGTCGAATGACTTAATAGCGCGTAACAATTGACCATCAATGCCATACTCCTGCAAAACCTTCCAAAGTTTATCCCGAGGAACTCGGTCATATGCTTTTTCAAGATCGACAAAGCATGCAAAGAGATCTTTGCCATACTCCCAAGATTTCTCGAAGATTTGCTTCAGAGTGAAGATTTGGTCCGTGGTGCTGCGACCCGGACGAAAACCGCACTGACCATCTTCCAGTTTTGATTCCACTATTTCTCGGCATTTCCTTTCAAGGCATTTGGCATATACTTTCCCTGGCAAACTAAGGAGTGATATTCCTCTGTAGGTTGTACATTGCTTGCAATCTCCTTTCTTGAATATCGGAATAATCACACCTGTTTGCCAATCTCTGGGAGTTTTGCCAAGCTTCCACGCAACTTGACACACACGCGTTAACCAGAGAATTCCTTCTCCTGTCAGCGCTTTCAACATCTCGGGTCTGATTTCATCTTCACCAGCAGCTTTTCCAGATTTTATCCCTCTAATTGCCGTTGCCACTTCTGCTGCAGTGAAAACCTCGTCCTCCCTTAGATGTGTCACTTCGTGTGTGTCACAAGTCGATGCCTTTACAGGATTCAAAAGATCTTCAAAGTATTCTTTCCATCGTGAAAGGATTTCATTCTCATCCGTTAGAATGTTACCGTCAGAATCCTTGATGGAGTACGTGATACTCGATCTTTTGCCACGTAAACGGCGGATGGTCTGCCAAAATACTTTGTTTGCCGAAAAATAGTTGGAATCCAACCGACGACCAAACTCTTCCCATGACTTCTCCTTGGATTTCTTTACTGCCGAAGTTGCCGCTTTTCGCGCCTCAGTGTACCGGGATTGCAAATCAGATGACGATCTGTCCTGTAGCCAGGCCTTGAACGCATCTTTCTTTGCTCGAATAGCTTCTTTAACCTCTTGGTTCCACCAAGGTGTTCTTTTCTCACTATCGCCCGCCATTCTAAGCCGTTTTCGCCCACAACTTTCAGCAGCTGATGAAATGATTGCTGATCTGAACAGCAGCCATTCCCTCTCAATGTCCTCGGATACATCAGGAAGTTGTCTGAACTTAGATGATATACTGGATGCAAACTGTTTTCTTACTTCTTTGTCCTCCAAAAGCCTCCCATTTGATCCGGTAAGTCACAGACGACCAGTTGGATCTCTTGTTTGGCCAAGGTTTCGAAAGTCGTAAGGAACATACTACCAGATGGTGATCAGTTGACAATTCAGCACCTCGCTTCACTCGAACGTCCAGCACATCAGAAAACAAATCTGACAAAACTATGCAAAAATCTATCAAAGATTTTTGATCCATACTAGGTCGATACCATGTATACTTGTGAATCTCTCTGTGCTGGAAAAAGGTATTCATGATGCGGAGTCCGTTGCTACAACAGAGCTGCAATAAATACCTTCCGTTCTCATTCGGTCCAGTGACTCCATGTTTTCCGATCACACCCTTCCACGTATCTGTGTCTGTTCCAACATGTGCATTAAAATTTCCCATAAGGACTGTAGATTCAGTAGCTGATACTCGTAGAAGAGCATCATTTACTTCATCCACAAAAGTCTGATATTCACTCGTGGCATTGGGGGCATATACCTGCAATAGGCACAATGACCGATCCAATACATTAAGCTTCAACATACAGACCCGTGATCCCAAAGGAATCCAATCTAACACACAGTCTGACAAACGGGGGCTTGTGAGAATCCCCACACCCGCTTGTGCAGACATACTAGGATCAGCACCAGAATAGAAAAGTTTCCATCCGCCATCCAGATCCACAGTTCCAGAGCCACGTCGTTTGGTTGAAGAAACTCCGATAATATCAAGATGATACCGTTTTGCTTCCTCAACCAATTCTAGCTCTTTTCCTGTGAGGGTGAGGATATTCCAATTGCCCAACAGCAGTTGGTGATGGTTGACCCGTGAGTGTGCGACATTATCTCGAGTACGAATACTCTGCGCTGCCTCCATTCGCCTCTCCAAACGTGTAGCGGGCACATTGGTGGAGCTGCCACTAGGGCTGGCTGGTGGAGATTGTCGCTTATTTTTCGAACGAGCCCCTCTGCCTAAGACTCGAACGCCATAGGGGTTTCGCTGAATGACGACCTGGGAGTCCCTAGGCGCTCCCCTGCCGGACGAGGTTCCACTTGCGAAGGTTGCCCCATTAACGTTGTTCACGTAATTTTCATTATTTGTGCTCATCTTGATTTGTTTTGCAGTTTAATCTAACTGCGGAGAGGTTTTATATCAGAGTTGTCCTTCTCCTAGGTTATATGCTTACCACAGCTGATGGGCATAACCAACCCAGGTTTTAAGTTTTCCAACTATTTTGATTTGAACTGTACTTCGTCTCGCTTCTACCATTAGACCTATCTGGCATGGGTAACCCTATCAGGAGAATTGAATCTCCAGCCAGTACAGCTCTGCAGGTCGTACAGTAGCGATTTCATTTATGCAGCAAGATTGCGGAAAATTCATTCACCGGCTATTTTCTTCCGCCAAATAAAACCCAAAAACTTCGCCACTTGCAGATGCTTGGGCATTTCAGCGACATCCTGCAATTGGTACTCTAAAACCTCATCACGAAGGGTATCTTCGTCCAAGCCAAGTTGAGGAAATGATTGGGACAACCTCACAACTGTCATGTACAGAATTTATGTCATAAGTAAGAAATAAACTGAAGACATAATTTTACTGTTCATGTAAAGTTTTGTGTAGACTACTCCGATTTACAGCAATAAAACTAGTATAGTGCGACATAATCGAACCTAACTATTTGGATCGAGTCTAATAAGAACCTAACAATGCTCGTAAGCCTACAATTTGGATTTTTTAAATAGCCTCTCCTCTTACCTTTTATGATTTGTGAAATTTTTGTCTTTTCAGCTCTATACTTTTCGTCAGCGCGCTGTCTGGAAACATGTCGCTGAGGATTTTCGAGAATTCATCACAAATTGCAAAACGGCAACTTGTTCTTCACCATGAACATTGCAAATTTTGTTTCCGCATAAATACGTTTATTGCCCTCTCTTCTGGTCCTTTTAGCATAAACTTGGTTATCCTTTGATTTCTTTTTCCGGTTACATTGCTCTTTTTATGATTTTTGGAGGTGATGTGTTACGTTTACGTCATTATTTCCTCCTCGAGCTACGCTAATGTCTATTCTGCAAAAATAACGCGTAGCGTATCGGGCCTCAGAGAGAAAATTTTCCAGGGGGTACAGAGGTCGATGCCGGGCCCCCAAATTTTTTTGGGCACCAAAGTTGTGCAAAATTTTTCTTCTGATTTTCTGCCAAATATTGTGAAATTTAGTCCGATTTTTTCTCCAAACTTAGGTAAAGACCAAAAGAAAAAGGTCTTCACTGAAATTTTGTCCGATTTTTTTCCCATGAAGAATGTAGACCGGACCAAAAAATCTTAACGCGGGAACTTAAACTCTTCCGGGCCCCCTGAGTCCGGGCCCCCTAGTCCCGGGCCCGGGTACGATGTACCCCCTGAAACCCCTCTCGTAGGCCCTGGTAGCGTATTCATCTCCCTCTTGACTTCTGCATATGAAAGGATATAACGTTTCTACCAAGTTTGCTTGTACTTGCTGCTATACTTCTTTTTTTAGTTTTATGCGCCCCTTTTTGCAACTCTCGCTAACCATCTCCCTTGCGCTTATTAGTGCTAACACTTTCTCCGACAGACGCCATTGAAAGAGCTCAGCCCTTCACAGTTGCAAGGACCTGCAATGACCGGTACCAGAGACAGCAATTTTTGCATGCCATTGCTATTTGTTAGGTCGTCAATTCTTAATAATTCGAATTGATGTTACCCGTTATCTAAAACCAAGATCACGCTTTAATTTTCTAATCAAAACTCTTGAAAAATATAAAATTAGTCGAAACAAGTTAGGGTCGAAGTGTATTCTTTCTCTTTCAGAAAAAAAAAGATTCGGGAATAAAATTGGTTAATTTTTTATGAAACTGATTAATGCTTAAATTCAAAAAATCTTGAGTTAAATCGTAACATCGGGAGATTTTTTGCTGAGATCGGCAGGCCCGGCGCCACGGGGGGCATTCCGGGGCCGTGCCCCCCCCAAATGACTGCTTGTGCCCCACAAAGCGAGGACTGTGCCCCAAAGAAATGAACAGGCTCGGAGCTATTAAAGTGCAAATCGAGGCCTAAGACTCCCAAATTGGTGTTTTCCGCCCGAATTTTCGTATTTTTTGTGGACCCATACCGGATTTTATACAACTTCTGGGACAAAGACCTTTTTGCTTTTTTTGGCCTTCACTTAAGAATTCGTGAAAATCGCAAGAACTTTGAGACGACAACCAGAGTTTGTAGAAATTTTTGAACTAAAGACCTTTTTTTATTTGTTAAAATTACTGAACAGAAGACCTTTTCTTTTTGGTCTTCACCTTGTTCGTTTGATCCACACCGGAATAAATTTTTCGTGTACCCGTGCCCCTCTCGAATTCACATAAATAACTTCCCTTGCCCCCCCCAAATTTATTTCTGCCCCCCCAGTCACGCTATCCTGGCGCCGGGCATGGAGATCGGGAGAAGTCCTCGAAATCGGGAGTCTCCGACGAAATCGGGAAAGTTGACTGGTATACTTGTCGGTACTGTACTGTATATTACGTACTTACAAATTTATCTGAACTTGAAATTCGTAGTAATTAAAAACAGAGTAAAAATAGAGAATGCTTATAGAGTTCATTATAGTTTTTTTGTCTGATGCAATTAATTTTAAGCTACGCTTACCGTGCAGTGTAGATAAATTGGAGATACCTTGAATAGTTTTGTGCATATTGTACATAACTCGAATTTAGCTCCGTAAGTATTTCAAGTCGACAGAGGTGGGCACAAATAACATTATACCAAAAGCGCAGCTCAACAAAGGGCAACGATCTTTTCAACCAGTAAAAGCGCAGCGCAAAATGCGCAGTTTTATTTTTTTTAACTTCTGAAGCGCAGCTCAACTTTCGCAATGAACTTTTTCGTTCAGTTGAAGCGCAACGCAATTCCGCATTTGCGAAACAGCGTTTTCGTACCAAGTTAAAGCGCAACCTAACTTTCGCAATTGAAATTTCACAACACAATGCAAATGCGGCATTTTTGCGATTTTAGACAGTAAAAGAGTAAATGATTTGCTAAAGAAGGCAGACATTTATCACTATTACGATCGAAATGAAGCAAAATTAAGTTCAATGTATAGAATTGCGCTATTAACCGAAAAAAAAATTAAAACCGCAGCGCAATTAAAGCGCAACAAACTTTAAAAACTTTAGTCCGCAACGCAACTTCTGCAATGTTTCAAAATAAAAAAATTAATGCGCAACGCAACTTCCGCAATTGTGGAGGTTGCGCTTTGCCCACCTCTGCAAATCGAAGTGCTTTGTTTTTCGTTTTCTTAAAGGTGTATTGCATCAATGCATCGTATTGATAGATAACTCCAGCCATACTACCTTGACTTGATGCATGGTATAACGTTATTCGTAGTGCTGCTTCCCTAGTTTGTGCCAAGATATTGTTTTTTTATTGAATTGACCACGACTGCAATGCTTCTTCTGACGTAATTACAGCTCATTTGATTAAAATTGTATGTTAGTGCCATTAAATAAATAAGTATAACAGGGTTTATACGGTCAGGGAAAATCAGGGGAAAACATATCTTTTTCGAGATGGTCAAGGAAAGTCAGGGAAAGTCAGGGAATTCGACGAAAAAGTCAGGAAAAAGTTGGAAAAAGTCAGGGAGATTTTTTTGGAAAGTTCTAATCTCCTATGAATCAAGATCCATTGTTTTTTAAGATACAATCAATCTTTTTTAAGATACAATTACGACAGGTCACCTGTGAAATTCTTATTTCTGCTGCTGAATTGATGTTTCTGTGTATGAATGCATTAGGTGTGCATAGTTCTTTTTGCTGCTGGTTGATATTATACTGTTCGTTTGTATTCTGAAAGTCAGGGAAAAAGTATGTTTTGCAGGATTGGGTCAGGGAAAAACATAGGGATTTTTAAACGAAAGTCAGGGAAAACAGGTGCGATTTTGACGAAAGTTAGGGGAATATGTCAGAAAAATTCCGTATAAACCCTGGTATAATCAATCAATCAAGCTCTTCTCTCTTGTAGTTACAACGTCTTTCGTCTATGTTTATTGTTACCTTTTATTGTTGTTTTCCGCTTTCTTTCATGCTGATAATTGCATCCATGCGAGAGTACATCTTTACATTTGAGCCGTCACTCCTGTCATTACCATGTTTCATCAATTAGTTCACTTCGCGTGAATGAAGTGGTAGGCAGTTTTAAAATCTATTAAAATCTATCCACAGTGAACTAGGACGTCATTTTTAAGCTTTTTCGAGTGACAGATTTTTAGATTCCCGTCTTGTTCTTGTGATTTTTTGGTGTTTTGCTCTTTTGAAGCAGACGCTTATTCCTTTTCATTTTTGCAAATACAATTTCTTAGATTATTTTTTTTTACATTTTGCCTGCATATCCAAAAAAGGTCATTCCGATGGGGTAAATTTTAGCAACTCGAGAAGTCTTGAAAATTGATAATTTGAACAGTTTTACATTGCTCTTAAGCAAGTACTTAGAGGCGGTGAATCATCCAGCCAATTTCGGTGGTTTACAATAGCTAAAATTGAACTATAATTTTTGATATTTTTTTGTTTTAATTTTGGGACTGCGGTTGCAAAGTTATTCAACAAATACAAAAAGATATTCCCCGACTAAAAGTTTTTGGAAACTCTGAGTTTTGATCTTCCCGCCAAAACTACAGTTCTCTAAACTATTAGGCCTATTGTAGTTTTGGCGGGAAGAACAGAACTCAGAGTTTCCAAAAACTTTTAGTCGGGGGATATCTTTTTGTATTTGTTGAATAACTTTGCAACCGCAGTCCCAAAATTAAAACAAGAAAAATCAAAAATTATAGTTCAATTTTAGCTATTGTAAATCACCGGAATTGGCTGGATGATTCACCGCCTTTAAAAGTGTTGAAGAGCGGAGCTCTGGTGAAACACCAAGTCAATTAAAACACCTAAACCTTTTTCTTTGATTTTTTTGGTCTTTACCGTACATACGGGAGAAAAATGTACATATAAGTTAAAACATGGAAAAGTCGCTGCGTAAGTGTAAACAAATTACACCCATCATCGTGCTGTATCCCGGGACAAAATTTGAGCTGATCTGTGCTGCTCCAGAAGTCGCAAAAGCAATCAATTTGTCAATTTTAAAGCTCAAATAAAATGAGTTTTAGTCAAACGCAAACTTCACTCACAGGCTGATTTCTGAAGAAGTTGACTTCAAGAATTTAACCTTGTTTTTACTATAAGTGTATTTACAACAAGGTGTAAAGATTAAGCTGAAAAATATCAATTTAAACATTGCTTTTGCTATATTTACAACAAGATGTAAAGACTATAAATAGGAATCTGCCGAGAGATGAATCCTTAGCTCCTGAAAAAGTTTGTACTGTATTGTTTGGTAGAGATAGACTCAAAATAACCATGAAACGTCACACGGCTTGCTGCGTGAGCCAATATTGCACAAGCAACTCGTGTCTGTGCGCCGCAAAGTTTGAGACCGCTGGCTGGAGATCGCATGCGTCTGGATTAGGTAAAAAAACTTTGCAAGTAAGTAGTGGAAAACATTCTTTGTTATTGAAAAAAATGCAAAAAGAAATCAAATTTTTGCAAAACTTTTTCCGCTCTGCTTCCATCTATCTGCTTTTGAAATCACTTTTATCAAAACTTCAAACCCCGTTCTCTGCTGACAAAAAGAATTCTTGTTCAGCTTAAAGGTTCTACACAAATGACGCTCTCTCAGCAATCCTTTTCCAGCCAATCACTGCTCGGGTTTTTCCTATAGCCATTCCTTTTCCTGCACTCTCTATTCTGACGATTCTTCTTGACAAACAACTGATGAAAAGCTTCGAAAACATTAACATTTTAATCAAAGTAAAACTTTTAATCAAAGAGTTGGAAAAAGTTTTTATTTGAAAAAAGACTGTCATTTGAAAGAAAAAAAAAAAATTTGGGGAAGAAAAACATTTTTTGTAGAAAAAAGTGCTTTTTTGGAAAAAAACTTTTTTTGTGAAAAAAGATCTTTTTCTTGAAAAAAAAACTTTTTTTGGAAAAAAAAATTTTTTTTTGAAAAAAAATTTTTTTTGAAAAAATTTTTGAAAAATTTGAAAAAAAAATTTTTTTACCTCTGGCGCATAAAAGTCTCGGCGCCTAAAAGTCCCGGCGCCTAATCGGCGGCGCATAAACGTCCCGCGCCTAAACGTCCGCGCCTAAAAGTCGTAGACCCCGGTACGGTACGTTCAGAGTTTGCGTACTACGTACCTCGCACTTTGAACCGTACCGTACTTCAGTTCAATTTTTGGAGCGTACCGTACCAACGTACCGTACCCGTACCATTTCAAAAAAGACGTACCGTACCAGCGTACCGTACCGTACTTACGTACCGTACTGCCATCCTTGCTTTTAGTTACTCGCAACTTTAAGTGACTTTGAAATCACTAGTCTATAAATCAGCGATCTCAATTCACACATTTAGCGTCGGCTTCAGCTGCCTTTTGCCTCTGTATACAAAAAGCTGGCGCAATGTGCGAAAAATCTGGGTTTTTTAAACCAATGTGTATTTCGCTAAAGCAGTGTTTCTTGAACCATTTTTTTCTGCGACCCAAAGTCGTATAAAAACCCTATTTGCAAGAACAGCTGTGACCCAACAAAATAGTTTACAAAAAAACAACAGAAGCTTTATTAAACATTTATTGCCATTTCGCTTCAACAATTTTTGAAGTCGTGGCTCAACATCACTCAACGCTAAACGCATTGGATGCTTCTGCATCAAGCTCGTAGCAAGAAATCCGCGGTGGTTGAGGGGCTGTTTCGGGGGTATGTGGGCTTTGTCTCCAGCGCTCAAAATTTTGTTGCAAAAATAACTTAATTTTAGGCCTATTTTGATGAAAATTAATACTTTTAAAACTTGGCATAGGAATTGGCTGAGCAAATATGATTAAACTAGTTTGCAGAAATGAGCTATGTGGGAGGTGGCTAATGGTAAAATTTTAGTTCTCTTGTTTTTATGCTGGTAAATCATAAAAGCCTATAGTTCAATGAAACTCATACGGAGTGAACCATTTCGTCCATATTTAAAAGAAAAAATGATTCAGAGAGAGGGGGGCTAATACAAAGAGATTTGAGAGAAGTGATTCGTAATTGAATACTATATAGCCCCCAACCCCCTGCTCCTAAGTTTTTAAAATATTTTTAGATGAAACGTATGTTCAGCATTTTTAAACAAGCGATCAAATTTGATGGCTTATTTTTGGCAATTTTTCAAAGTTTTTACTGATTTTTTTTTTTTTTTGACAAGTTAGCCCTCCTAAACGTATGTTTTAAGAAATGCTTTAAATAACTTTTTGGCCATTCCAGTGCAAAAGACTGTTTCAGTAGTGCTAAAAACGTGGTATTTCCCATATTTTGTATTTTGGTCGACAGACCAATGCCATAGACCCCGCCCCTACCTCTGCTTACGCTACTGCTCAGCATCCACAAGGTTTCTATATTCGTCTTTTATAAATGCCAGAGCAGAAAATCCCATCCCACATAAATATGAACTTGGAAAAGAGATTATAATTTTTAAGGCTTTTTCATACAATGCTGGATATTCGTTTGCCTAACTATGAAATAAAGATAATCAAAGTACTGAGGGTTCTACTTGTGTCAGCAACTCATTCATGGAGCCATGGCGACCCACATTTTGGTCGCGACCTGTGGTTTGAGAAACGCTGAGCTAAAGCATCGCACTTATTTCCGTTGAAATTTTTCTCTAATATATGACATGCTACAATAGTCCTAAGGTCATAGCATTTATACGCAATAATTATGACATCACAATTGGCCATACTTGTGACTGTGACTTGTGACGTGACATCATAGTACAATTTGTAACGACAAATTAGGAGGCTAGAATCAGGGATATACTTAAGATCAAGCGACAAGAAAAATGTACCACTAATTTTCTGGTTATTGTTACATAGCATAGGCGTAAACTAAGAAGTTTTGAAAATTTCGCAAAAATTTATGCGAGATCGGCGGAGTTATTAAGCTTTGAAAAGCGCATTACGCAAAACTTGTCTAGCCGTCGAATGACGTCATCCTAGAACTAACTGTCAAAAGCACATTCTGTGTAAACAACAAGCTTAGTAGCAGTTGTTATAGGAGAAAAGAATGCTTTGCTAAGTTATCAGAACAGTTGGTTGTGCGAGTCCATACCGTAAATTTATGGTAGCAGCAGAGTTTTCTATTGTTATCTACGAACTAATAAGCTAAGTTATACGAGAAGCTAAGTTATTTGTTGCTCAGTTTTATTAATCAGAACTGTTGATTGTGCTAGTTCATACATTAAAGGCAGCGGTTACTGTATCTACAAAAGCTATTTCTGCCGAGCAGGTTCGTGGATTACCTGTACTGGTTGCGGTTACTGGTTAGGGAGCAACTTGAGTATTTGCCCAGCTCTGTCAGTTACAATACTGGTTTCAAGGTCAGTCGTTAGCTCTTAGCCTAGGATACTAAAATTAATGTCTTGAAAACCATGATGAACTCTGAACAAGTAAGACTAAGGCAAAGAAATACATTATAATTTCCAATAGCTTAGTCTGTGCTTTGACAGTTTAATACTGTTGCTCCCTTTAAACTGAAATGCAATAAGTTGTTGTTGTTGTTGTGGCGCATATTTATCCTCCTGTCACCGAACAGCGTCAGACGCTAACTTGTTGGACGATCCGCACACTTTTCATTACCAGGACTACTTCGTGATTGGAGGAATCCGCACCTGCTTAGGAGTTTCCGATGATCCAATGTTCCTGTGGATTTCTTCGAATTCTTGTCAACTAAATTTGCTGCTTGTTCGAAGCCACCAAGCAGAGATAATCATCGTAAAGCGTCTTATCCAAGGACGCAACAGCGTGACTAGGGTGCGGGTTGAACCCAGATCATTCGATCAGGGTCGTCGTAAAAACGACGCCTTTACCTATTCGGCCACGCTGCCGACGTAATGTAATGAAAATGAAATGAAATCAATGTAAGTCAATGTAATGAAATGAAATCACTGCAAACATGAAAATAGGATATCAGTAAAAGGTTTTATCTGTTAGGCAATTACAGTAATTGTACTCATAAACTAATTGCCTACCGGTACTTAGCAGTATTAATAGCCTATTCACTGAACTCTGCTTGTATTACTGTACGTTTGTGTAATTCAGAATTACAGTTAGACCTAGACTTTTTAGCCATGGGGTCAATCCAGTCTCATTGTTTCCATATAAACTTTTTGTCGTAGATTTCCTACATTTTACATGTGTTTAACAGGTTTGTTTTTTTATTTTGCTATTCTATTTGCTTTTGACATTTTACTGTACAATCAAAATGGTGATGTGTGCTGTCGCCACATGCAGTACCAGGAGTGGAAAAGACAATGTGGCAATGTTTAAATTTCCCAAAGAGCCCAAGTTACGAAAAGCTTGGATATTTAAATGTAGAAGAAAGAATTACAAACCATCAAAGCATGCAAAAATTTGCGAATATCATTTTGATGATTCTGATTTTGTCATAAGTCTATCATTTGCTGCTTCTGTGGGATTTAATGAAAAGTTTAACTTGCAACTAAAGCCAGATGCTATTCCATCACTTATTCCTGAACCGAAATCAACTTCTACATCTTTAAGGAAAAAAAAGAAATCACCAAGAAAGTCCAAAACTGTTGCAAAACGTCGAAGATTAGAGGTAAATAATTCACAAGTGGTGCTGCTGGTCTGTGTCCAATACTAAAGTAGGATAAACTTCTAACTTGTATGTGCTATTTTATGTCACGTGTTTCAAGCACACAGTTTTGAACTTTTATTGTTCTTAGCCGAACTGTCGTTGCGAAAAAAGGATATCTTCTAATCAGTTGTGGTTATTGTGGTAGTGATAATTAAATATCTTTTTCGCAGCTAATACCAGAGGTGGAGTTCTCGAGGACGTCCTTGGCCTCGAGGACGTCCTCGAGGACACATTTTGAAGTCCTTGGCCTTGGCCTCGAAGGTCAAGTCCTTGGCCTTGGCCTCGAGGCCTCAAGTCCTCGAAAATTGGCCTGTCCTCGGCTCGAGGACAGCACGATTTTTTGGAATGTTAAAATTTTGTGGAGCGGTTGAAAAATTTTTTGGCAAACGTTTTTTAGTGGAGATCGCTTGAAAAATTTTTGTGAAGACCTTTTCTTTTTTTTTTTTTTTTTTTTTTTTTTTTTTGGAGATCGCCTGAAAAATTTTTGTGAAGACCTTTTTTTTTTTTTTTTTGGAGAGCACTTGCGCTTTGTGTCCTTGGTCCTTGGCCTTGGCCTCGAGCATTCCTGTCCTTGGCCTCGAGAGTGTCTGTCCTCGGAAAGGCTGTCCTTGGCCTTGGCCTCGGATTTTTTTTGTGTCCTTGGCCTTGGCCTTGGCCTCGAGCCTTGTGTCCTCGACTCCACCTCTGGCTAATACAAAGATTTAGTTCACAAGAAAGTGTGCAATGTGGTACTAGTGCAAAAACCAAAATTGCTGCTCATCAAGGCATTCAAAGTCAAACTGACACCAAGCAAATGCGCAATGCTAGTACTGAAATGCTGCCACACGAATCCAGTTTGAATGACAGTATGCAAATTGAAACCTTGCTAGCTTGCAACCAAAAAAGTGTTTTTGTTCAAACTGACAAAGTGGCATGTATGTTTATGTGAATTTTTTTGCTTCTGAAGTTTTATGACTTAGAACTGTAACACACGGCATAGCGTTACAGCTACTGAGCTACGGTTAAGAAATTTTCTGAATGACATGGCTTTGCAAGCTGCGCTGGATTTGTGAAGATCCAATTAACAAACGTTATTTTTGAGCATTTTGCATCTGTAATGTTTTTTTTTAACACGGTGCTGTAAGTCTTCTGCCCACTTATATAGTAGCTTGTTGTTGCATTTATTCCCATTTACCAATAACTGCAAAGTAATCAATTATTTCAGACCTAGTAAGCAGTATATAATAACTTTTTGAAGAACTATGTAAATTGTAAACCCAAATATTATTTTAGAAGAAGTGTCATGAAAAACTTCACGTGGAAACTTGTGCAAAGCAATGACGAAATCAAGGCTGCCATACTGATATTTCATTTGAAAACTACTGTATGGTGACAAACTGAGTGAATCTTGGTTAATGGCGGGAGCTTCTGATGGCGATGAGTGGCAACCAAGTGATAAAAGTTTTGCTGATACATCTATTGATACATTAGATTCTTTCGATAATGCTTAGTTCATCATTTAATTATCTTTTATTACTTGTAACTGTTTGGGACTTGCATTGCGTGTCCTTTACTACTAGAAGTCGAGCTATTAAGATTTCTTTCCTTACATCTATCACAGTTAACAGCTAAAAAGCGAATAGCTAACTACTGAGAAAAACAAAAGCCTACCCATGTTGATGGTGATAAAACCAGGGTGTCGAACCGAACCTGAACCCGAACCGTAAACCCGAATGAACCGTTTCATTTTGGTGAACCCGAACCGAACCTGAACCAGCAAAATTTTACTTCAGTGAACCCGCACCAAACCTGAACCCTCAAAATTGTGCTCAAGTGAACTCGAACCGAACCTGAACCCCTAACAAAAGTAAGAATATATTTTTCCATATCCGGATGCCGCTGACGCTGGTACACGCACAATAAGAGCAGTGGTAAACTTCAACAGGATCAACAATTTCTCCTTTTTTTTTTCTGGACGAAACGAGTAACGACAGTTAAATTTTAAGTCAATGAACCCGAACCGAACCTGAACCAGTAATATCTTTCTTCAGTGAACCTGAACCAAACCTGAACCTCGAAAATGGTGCTCAAGTGAACCCGAACCAAACCTGAACCGCTAAAATATTTTGAGCCAGAGCTAAACCTGAACCCGAACTGTTATTTGAAACGGTTCGACACCCTGGATAAAACGACGAGAAGGCTATAGTTCGAACATGACGTCATCACTTTATAGATCCAAATCGCTATTTTGAGCTTTTTCTACATTAAAACAACTTTTTAACAATTATAAAACTCGAAATATTGTTGCTCAACAACTTTTTTTGACGTAGCAATCATAACCAAAATTGCAAACTTTTCTTGGCACTTGATCTTTAATTAAGAGGGATGGCCGGCTAGCATTGTTAATTGTTCTCGTCACGCATGAGTACTGTTCAAATTTTCCGTCAAATTTCTGATCAAAATGCATTGTTTCTTATGGAGCGAGGTGGGTTAGGTTGAAATATTTTTGTTGTATTTTTGCTGGTGGATAGCCTAGGACTCGAACGAACTCGAAAATGGTTTGCTGTTGATATGATGTATCGGAAAATGCGTAAAGCGGAATCTTGGAATGAGAATCATAGCATTGGCGAATAGGCTAGCCTACCATCTTGCCATAGCCTAGTTTGGGTTATGAATGAAGGCAGGTGAGAACGTTAAATTACGGTCAAAAAAAGGCAAGGGTCATAATATTTCAACCATTCCTACCCCGCTCACTCGCAAAATCGGTAAGAAAATGAATTGGAGGCCTAATTCAGTGCCATTCGAGCCTAAAAACTGGCTAAACGCGATAGACGAATGAGAGAGTATAACAGAGGCAGTTAGTGAGAAGTTATTGCAGTATCTTTGTACGTACTTGGAACCTTAAAGTTGGCTGTACACTTAGTTGCAGTGAACGCTTCTGTTTGAAGGCGAAGCTCGCTGCAATGCGGTGTTTACAGTTACTTTGAAATATCATCAACCAGGTAGTCGTCGTGTGCAGACGTCGATTTTTAGCTCTGCAAGACAGGTAAATTAAATCAGAATTTTTGAGCAAAGAAAAGTTCTTTTTGGCAAAAAAACGAAAACCATTCCGAAAGTCTGGAGATTATTTTGGCAGAATTAAATAAAAAAGCGCTCAGTGGAATTGCATTAATTTCTAAAGAAAGTGAAAGAAGATTCTAGCTTAAGTCAACGTCTCACACAGCTTCAGCAATAAGACGCCATTATAATTGTAACGTCATAAAATAACTTACAATCATCATGCCTGGTATAAATAAAACTTATTGAGGGAAATTCAAGTGGCTGATAAAAGCATTGAAGCTTGTTTACAATTACTGGTAGAAAAACTGTCAAATCGTTTAAAGAAGAGTGCAATAACAAAATTGAGGATCTAAAAACCGAGCTTTTGAAGGTGAAGCGCAGTCAAGATTTTATTTCAACTAAGTACGATAAATTGAAAGATGAATATTCTAAACTTATAGAAAAGAATAAGAAACAAGATGCCGAAATCAAGAAGTTAAAAGCTGAATCAAATGAAATGAGTGCACAAGGTGCTTAAGAAGCATCTAAACTCGACGCACTCGAGCAATATGGTCGACGCTAAAACTTGGAAATAGTAGGCATTCCAGTTACCTCGAATGAAGATACCAATGCAATTGTGCAAGAAATTGCTGAACTATAGCAGGTAACTATCTCTTCTAAAGATATTTCTACTTCTCTTCGCCTTCAGACTAAGAGCAAGTCTAACCCTCCCCCTATAATTGTCCGTTTTGTCAATCGAGACGTTAGAAACAGGATTTATAGTAACCGCAAAAATGCTAGCAATGCTGATTTCACAAAGCTTTCAATCAAAGGTATGGAAAAAATTTTTATCAATGAAAATTTAACTTATCTTAAAAAGAAACTATTTTGGAAGTCTAAACAAAAAGCAAAGGAAGCTGGATTTAAGTTTTTTTGGACCATGAACGGTAATGTCTACGTAAGAAAACTACAAGACCATAAGCCCGTTCTAATCAAGAATGAACAAGACCAGGACCTTATTAGATGATTTTCATCTTAACTATAACCTATGACCTTTTTGTGGTTATTCTGCATTGGTAGCCTTCAATTCTAATAGTACTGCTGCTGATGGCGTTTTTGACTCTTCAGATATCTTGAATGCTTGTGTAAGCTCGTTAACCCATAACTTTCATCCCTGTAAATACTATGAAATGGATAGTCTCTCTTCAGTGTCATTTAATTCTAATTCGATTAGCATAATTCTCATTAACATTCGTTCTCTACAAAAAAATTTTGATTCTTTGCAAAAATTTTTGTGTTTTTGTTCCTAATATGCCAAAGATTATTTGTTTATCGGAATCCCGAATTAATCAAAAACCTTTAATTAATCTTGAGTTACCTAATTACAAACTTGAACATATTGATTCACCCACACCTGCTGTAGGGGTTGCAGTTTATGTGTCAAATGAATTACGCATTAAAATTGTTTCGAATCTTAGTTTGAACATTGATGGATGCGAGAGTATGTGGATAAAATTATGTCACTTGGATATTATTCTTGGGGTTATTTATCGACACCCCAAGAGCAATGCTAATTTTTTTGTGGATGAACTGAATAAAACATTAGAGCAACTCAAAACAACCAAAGTTTACTTAATCGGTGATATAAATATCAACATATTCTCAATCAACAATGCTAAATATACTAGTGATTATGGTAATATGCTTGCTAGTAATAGCTATTTTCCTCTTATAACTCTTCCTACTCGCGTTAATGATGTGTCTTCTACTCTAATTGATCACCTCATAACTAATGATCACAAAAAGATCTCACTAGTAGCACGATCTAGAAGTAGTCTGACTACTAGAACGACTTCGTATTCATAGATCGCTCTAGAAGTTGTGCTACAAGTCTCACTACTAGTGAGACTAGCTGGTTTGACTAGCTAGCAAGAGTTCGTATTCACAAATCTCACTACAGCTAGTGAGACTACTAGTCAGACTAGAAAATTAGGCCAAATTTGCTGGAGCGGTCGAGACCAGTCTAGAAGTCTCACTAGCTGCTATTTTCTAACGAAAAACAACGCAACCATCGCTTATTTTCTGTCCAAAACATCATAATTTCATTCTTATTTTCCCGTTCACTGCAATTTTAATACAATAAAGTGGATATTTTTGTCTGAACCATTGATTTAGCATTGTAAATTTAAACAATAAAAAGTTTCAGAATTTATGATTTTACGGGAAATGCCTACAACATTCGCTGTCATCAAGAGCAATCAAAAAGAAGTTCTTGTGAATGCGATCATTAGACCGTATCGCCACATACAAGTCATGTAATACCGCCATAAATTTGTTTCCGACGCATTTTTGAAAGTTCTCTTTTTAGGGCCGGTCTACACTGTGCGTACAAAATTTCAAAATTTTTTACGCTCGTATGTCGAGGGTGTCTACACTACACAAAACGGCGCTTACGAGCGTAACAGCTTAACAGCGTATTCTGTGGGTGGCCATAGTATTATGCTGAATTGGATGACAGAAATCACAGATTTATTACAATTCTTTGTTGTTTCAGTTAAATTTGGGCCAGATTATGCATCACGAGAAATAGTATTGTCTTTTTGATAATTCAAACGTGAATTTTTTCCTACCTTCCTCACAAAAAAAACATAACGTACGGCCAATCAGTGATCGAGTGTCTGTTACTAAAAAGCTAGATCTGGGTTCGATTCCTTGCTTAGCGTTCAGCAATAAAAAGGGACACCGTGAAGACTCCACAGTGTGTGGTAGACAAAACGTGGCAGCTTAACTCGAAGATCAAAAGGTTTCGTAGCTGAGTGGCCAAAGCAACTTGGCGAATACAACAAAATTACAAAAATTAACTTACAGGCCACTGATGCCGGTCCGGCGTCAGGATAGTGTGACTAGGGGGGCAGAAATGATTTTGGGGGAGCACGAGAAGTTTATTTACGTGAATTTAAGAGTGTGGATCAAACGAAAAAGGTGAAGACGTAAAAAAAAAGATCTTCAGTTCAAAAATTTTCACAAACTCTGGTTTCCATCTCAAAATTCTTGCGATTTTCCACGAATCCTAAAGCGAAGACCAAAAAAAAAAGGTCTTTGTCCCCAAAGTTTCATGAAATCCGGTGTGAGTCCACAAAAACTATGAAAAAACAGTTCTTGCTCGCAAATTCTAGGGCGATAAGCACCAATTTGGGAGTCTTAGGCCTCGATTTGCACTCCAGTAGCCCCAAGCGTGTTAATTTCTTCGGAGCCCAGTCCTCGCTTGGCGCACACAAGCAGTCATTTGGGTAGGCACGGCCCCGGAATGCCCCCTCGTGGCGCCGGGCCTGCACTGATGGGCACTAGAGGCTGGTTTCAAAGGTCCGGTTCTTCCTCTTTTGAATTCCTCTTAGCGGAGAGTGACTCGGTGGAAAGATCTGATCACAATGCTTTGCAGGGTACATTTTGTTTTCAGCTTTCAACTGTTTTTCAGTTCTCCTGATACATTCCGTTTACAGAGGTGGAGTCCTCGAGGACACATTTTGAAGTCCTTGTTCTCGGCTCGAGAACAGCAGTATTTTTGGAATCCTTAAAATTTTGTAGATCGTTTTTTGTAGAAAAACTTGTTTTTTTGGAGATTTTTTGATTTTGTTTTTTTGAGAACACCTGAAAAAAAATTTTTTAAAGACATTATTTTTTTTTTTTTTGGAGAACACTTGCGCCTGTGTCCTTGCCCTGAAAAGGGTTTGTCCTCGAAAGGGCTGTCTTTGGCCTCGGATATTTTTTGTGTCCTTGGCCTCGAGCCTTGTGCCCTCAACTCCACCTCTGTCCCGTGTCCGTTTAAGCCAAACGTTGAGTGTCATTCGCCTCTCTCCCATATCAGCTTTTATATAAACTTTATCCAGTCCACCCATGGAAACACAACAGACGGTGCGTGATGCGTAGCATGCAGGTGTAGGTTATACTCTCGAATTGTCAAACAGTTTGAGTGCGCGAACACATTAAACTACAATCTTTTCCGCATTTAATCCCTTCTGCAAAAACATCACGCATTTTATCATTATTGTATTGACTCCTCCCCCTAAGCGGTTTGAGTTAACTCTTTGTAACCAATCAGATTGAATTGCATTATAACTCGTGATTTCATAACTAAAATTTTTGTTGAAATGCTTATTATTATTCACTGTCTATTTCAGACTCATGAAGTCCATATACAAGCACTATACACACACAAAAAAAAAAAAATAAAGAAACACTGTACAGCTTGAGCTGTTCTTTTCCTGAATGGTGCAACATACATCATCTTCTATTCATTCACAAACAAAATGCCACAATAATGATCATAGTATATAGAATCATAGAAGCAATCAGAAGACATTAACATTTTAAGCCAAAGGTTCTGAGATAAGTGACATTGTTCAACAAATTTATTAGTAATTTTACGCTGTAGAGCGTAGAACGAATCTACGTTATAGTATATTTGACTTGCTCTGGCACTGTGATAGCGAGTCATGCCATGCAGAATTCAATACGCATCATTGTAGGCAACTTTTAACCGATATATAGCGGATGTGGAGTAGTTACACCATAGTTGACTAGCATGAAAACACATGCAGTGTGCACGAAATAAAATGTTTTTCACCTCATTTGAACATTTAAAAAAACGAGTTTTGAGCTTATTGGCTGCACAATATAAATATCTCGCTCGTCTTGCAATATCAGTATCATCACATAAATCACTGCTAATACTAACTCCAAGACATAACACATTATTTACAAACTTAATTTTCTGACCATCAATATTCATATTTCAAGGCATAAACGTGTACATATCTTTGAAGAAAAAGTCATACCAACAGTCTTTTTACAATTAAAAACAATATCATGTAATTTGGCATAATTACTACACACATCTAATAAATCTTGTAGCCCTCCAGCACTCGCAGCAAAGCAGCATAAATCATTAACATACATTACTGCAGTATTCATCTTTTCTTTTTTCACACAAACGCTTCTACTGAATACTTTTTTTACTACCACTCTAATTAGTTTTGTATCAAAGTAACGCACAAGAATTTGATAATAAAAGTTTGGGATTCAATCCCTCACCCGTTAAACCTAAACTTATTCGGAGAAATGCTTACCCTAGCATTAGCCGAAGACTTAGAGAAATCTCACAGTTTCACAAATCCAGCAACTTGCACTTTCATAAAACGAAAATAGGGCGAACTATGGTAGCTAAAAAATTTCAATTACCCTACACTGCAGTAATATTATTACCACTGAAACTGCAGAGAATTGATTGTGCGATTAGATCATTCAATAAGTTTACTGTACTCCGGCGAGGAACTTTTGAATTCTCTCAATATGACAGATATTGCAACTTTTGTAGTACAACTGTATTCAATATTTTCAAAAACTCAATAAACTAAATTTGTAGCAAGCAAAAGTACAAAATTCTAAGCGCAAAGCAGTTAATATTTCAAAAGGTAACAAATCGGGCATCTCTTACGATTGTAATGTTTCGGAGGGAGTGAGGAACCCTCCATCTGGTTGTCGCTTCACGTAGATATCAGCACAGATTAGACAAGCACATATTATTATTGTTAGTATTGATATATAAACAAGTGTAAAGCAAAAGCTACCTCAGAGATTTAATCAAAACTTGTAGGAAAGTTCATCTCAAGAGTTTTTGCTTAAAGCAAAAGCTGCCTCATAGGTTTAATCAAAACTTGTAGGAAAAAATAACCAGAGGATTAAAAATGATGCCAATGTCCAATCAGTCTCAGAAAGCAGATATTTTATTATACATCACCAATATTTTGATTATAAAACTTGAATGTAAGTAATGCCTGGATACTGGAAAAGTCAAGCAGCAACTCTATGAAGCATTAATAATCACCGATGTCTTGATTGATTTTATGGTGGGAAAAGAAAATGTCACAAGTTCAGCCAGCAGCACTTAACCCAAGCCATGAGCAATTTTCATTACGGTGTGTTGACCATGAGGCATGTTGAAGAAATACTGAACAAACATTATTGAAATTTGATGACTTTACTTCTGCTTTTCACTTTTATCACTAAAGGAGAAAATGTCATATTGTTAGTCAACAGCGCTTAACCCAAATCATGATCAATTATTTCCAGTAGGTTGTGATGACCATGAAGCATGTTGTAGAAAGACACAACAAACATTAATGGAACTTGATGGCTTGTGGTTTTCAATCAAGCAGTTCCAACAATTTTCCAATTATCTTCTACGTGTTGGAGGACCTAGAGTAAAACAAATAATAATCACTCCTACCAAAAAAAGTTCAAAATTCTGCAAAGTGTCCAAAACCGTCATGAGCAGTAGACATATCAAAAAAACAGACCAATTCTGCATAAAACAGTTGCACTCAGAGCAGAGTACAAAATTTTTAGAGGCAACCAGTTGACACTAGACGATTGACTTGGCCAACTTTGATCATAGTCCGAACCAGACCCGAAAGATGTTTGATGCAAAACCCTAACCGGTCGCTGCGGTGTCAAATTTTCTTGCATCAAACCGGTCACATTAAATCTCAAAAAAGCGCCAATACTACATTTCAGAACAAAGCAATCAAATCAAGTTAGCAAAATAAAAGCAAAAAAAAACAACTTTTTTTTAAACTAAACAAAGAATACTTTAACATCTCAATTGTTGTCACCAGGAATATAAATTAAGTGAAGTTTATTAGTTCAACTGGTGGGGCAGAAAACTTTTTTGCCAACGTTTCCATAGGCTATGCTCAAGGCATGTACTACCTATCTTCGTCAGGGCTAGAATGCAAAGTTGAAAAACAAGCATACGATAGATGCGAAAATTATAGCAAAGATATCACTACAGCATTTTTTAACCCATAAGGCGCAGCAAACTGGAACATACAACTGTTAATTGGCACACTGTCGTAGTATCGATAAATGCCTTCTATAATTATTATTTTCTAGCATAAAGCGCACCAAATGGCTTCTATAGCTTTTGTTTTTGGCACAATGTGCACCAAACTATAAGATGCACTACATTACATTAAATTTATTAAACTCTAAAAAACTTTTTAAAAATCTAAATGGTTTGACTATGAATGAAATTATGGAATCAAATCAAGTCTTTCATTGTAGGGCTACATGCTGTAATACATCGAAGCGCATGAAGTTGGCAGGGCCCACCACAGCATCATCGCACCCGAGCAACATAGCTGCCTTGAAAGAAATGCTGCAGCGATACAGAGCCGCTGGCAATGTTGCGTTTGATTTGACCTTGCTGATTTAAATCTCAGACCTCTACTCCAGAGACGAATGCATTACCACTTGATCAACTGGCCGTAAGAGAGCATAACCAGAAGTACAGATTAAATGCATCAGAGTATAAGGCACAAGTTGGATTTCTTAAAAAATTTAATTATCATTGGTGCACCTTATGGTTTAAAAAATATGACACTTTAAAATCTTAGTTGCACCTAAGAAAAACAAGCAATGCTACTCATATGATACAAGAAAGTTGAAATTGTGTAGTTAAGTTGCAGTGATGTGAACACTGTCTTGTCACACATTCACATTAGAAAAAACTTTATAAGTGACAAATTTTCTTTGGTCCACTGCTAATTCTAAATGATTATTTTAACTAAAAGCAAGTAATTTAGATAAAACTTCCAAGTTCGTTTTTTTATTTTCATTTTGAAAACGCTTGAAGTTTTTTTTTTAATAAAAGCTCAAATAGCTGGTAGAGATTGTTAATCTAGAAATACACATTACTAACCTTGAAAACCTGACAATGCCACAGTTAGATTGATAATCATTCTTGAAATTTTTGAGCATTAAAGATCAACATTGCTTCATAAAGTCATCAATTAGTCTCTTTGAGTCTGGACCAAAGTACCTTACCCTATCATTGATAAATTTGTTAAATTCCAAATACTTACAGTTACTATATTTTGTTCATCCTAATAAATACTTGCTAATAGAGTCTTAATTTTCAATTCTGAAAAGCAATTGCAGAATATAAAACTTTTGATTTCACTATCTTCTTATTAACATGACAGTAAGCCAAACCTATTGGCTTGGCAGTGTCTGCAATTCCACTCAACTATTTGTAAAAGTCTAAAACCTGATAGTTACTGAATAATAAGTGAGCACATCTTGAAATAGAATAATTTTACATGCCAATATAGCTGTAACTGCACAGCCCATCATATCAGTAGGCTAGTACCTGGGTACACCTACAGGTAGATTAGAGCATTTTAATTCTGCTTTTATTACTGTAGCTGTAGGCTAACTGATAGTGTAGGCTCTAATACTTTTGAGTTTCATTGATATGAAAAATCAGACCCTAGATTTTATCGGCAGACTAATTTTTTAACTTTGCACATTTTCTGACAGTAGCTTAGGCTATTAAGTTGCTTGGTTACCCGTATCTCTTACCGGTATAATGCACAGATGCAGCATCACTGCACCTGCAAAGTGCACCAGTATGTTAAACCTTTTGAACTCAACTAGCCTACAGCAGCTATCAGGCTAAGATTACTAGTTTACGTTAACAACGTGGTATTTCACACCCTAGGTACGAGTACCACCAAGACGTAGACCTACCGTACCAACCCAAGGCGTACCGGTACCATACTGGTAGGCCTATTTGTACTGGTTTTGGTCTAAGCTAGTCCCCCTGGTCAGGACTGTGATCTGCATCGCCACACCACACATCAGTTTTAATTTTCAAATTTCTTAACTTGGAATAGGCTAACCAAATGTTACATAACAACAAACAATTTATAATTCACTTTTGGGCCTATTGACCTAGGCTTCTTTTTTGCAAGTTTTTCCTCATAGAGCCACAAATTGACCATTTTCATGTTGAACTAGGCTATTTCAAACCAACACGCATACTTTCACTTTTGAAAATTAACTTTTTTTCCACAAAACTTATGAACCTAATTTTAGCCTACCCCGAGACCTGGCAAACCAGTTTTTAGAATTTCACGCAAATCGTGAGCTTACGAGCTTACAAGCGTACTGGGGAAAAAAATTTGCTCTTTTAGCAAATTTTTTCGTTGGCAATTTTACTCTTGTAAGGTGCTACCCCCGTAAGGTGGTACGCCTGGGCTTACGGAATTTTCCTTTGAAACAAACTAAGGTTACGCTCGTAAGCTGACGATTTTATGCACAGTGTAGACCGGCCTTTAGTGCGGGAGTTGTCAAATTACGTATTTTGTTTTGGTTATTGAAATCTACTGCCATTAATTACTGCATATAGAAACATGTTCGGGATTTTTTGTAGTTACCTGTTAACTCTTAGGCCGAGAACACACGATCAGGTTTTTTGCACAATTTTCTGGCATCAATCGTATGAAACGTCGTGCAAGTTCATGACTCACTAATGCGGGCACCTGTCGTCAATTACATTGAATAGCCCATGTGAAAAGGAAAATCAGACGCTAGAAAGTTTTGCTGACTTCTTGCGAAGAAATAGAACCGAGCTCTACTTTCCCAGCAAGTTTTCAAAGGGCCGCCGTACTCAACGAAGAAAATTAAGCTTTTAGCCGTGCCTTTGAAAACATTAAGCCGCAGAATACAAAAAAATGCTACCGATGTCAGGGCAGAAAAAGAATGCTTCACGATTACCTAGCGAAAGTGCTCAAAGAAATTTTACCTCATTTGTTTTAATCGACAATGACGTGTTTTAACATCGTGCCTGCTGTTTTCTCATATTTCTTCAAAGACGTAAATGTGTTGCCCGCTGTTTTGTTTACTTTGGCGTATCAATTACCTAATTTTTCGTACTTCAAACTTGTGCTAGGCCTTTTCCAAATTCATTCTGAAAAGTTATCAACCAAAACTGCAGTATAGTTAATTAACTTGCCATCGTCGTCAACTCATGAAATTGAACTTTGAAGTAGCGAAATCGAAGAAAGGCAGCGCTGGTGATTTTAATCAAAATATTGAAAATTTTCTTCTGATCGCAAAAAAGTTTTCGCCCCAGTATTCGCTAGTGCCAAATTTATGCAATTAGTGATACGTTTTGGATGATTTTAATATTTTTTTTGTTAAAATTTGACGTGTCCAGTGCCAAAAAGAACTTGTTGCATTTTTCGACAGTTAAGATAAATTTCAGTAGATAGTTTTCAGCTATTTCTCGCTTATTTTGTAACAAACCAAAGAAAAACGCTCTTACTCTTATTTAAAAATAATAAATTTTCAATTTTCCCTGACATCCAATTATTGAGCCCTCTGCGACCGCAAGTACCGAAAAGAACATACCTGGTTTAATATTATTTGATCAATCATGCAACATTATGCAAATTTTATTGGTGATAGATGATATAGCATGAAAAAAGCTACGCTATACGCTAAAGAGTTCCACACAAGCAAAGTTATTTTGACATTTTCCATTTTTCTATTTCATTTCATTGCAGGTCAAAAAAATATTTCACTCGTGTAGCTATTACTAAAAGCTGCAGCTTTTTGCCCTTGTGAACTTGCTCGTAGTATTTTGGCGAACGAGAAATAACAATGAATCAACAAAGCGTACGTATAATACTACAACCACCGCGGCGGCAAATTTCAAAGAAATTCCTTAACAACTGCGCAAATGCTTTTATGAAAAAATACATGTGACACCTTCAACAATTTTTTTGCCGAAAAAACCAGATGCTTCCGTCTGGCAAGAAGTTTTTCAAGAAAATAGCGACTAGATGTGATAGATCCAAAATTCTTTATGCAAACAAATTGTGCAAAAAACCTGATCGTGTGATCCCAGCCTAACGCTCGTAATCAAAATAACTTATGATAACACATGTCGAGTTAACATTTTTTGACGCCTTTCTCCTTTCTTTTGCGGTTTCTAGTGCAACGTAACAAGTTTTTTCGTACAAATCCTGTTGAGTTTCACTTTAAAGTAGTGGTTCGGTCGTAAAGCAATGCAAAGGTTACTACAGTTCAAAGATCGCACTAGGTAGTCTCACTAGAGTTAGTATAGATGTTAGCACAATCTCTGAATACGACTCTGAATACGACTAGAGTTCATGCTACTTCTAGTGCGACTATTAGCAAGTAGAACGACTTTGTAGATCGTGCTACTAGTGAGATCTCTGCATACGGGCCCTGACCACTACCCTATATTTTGCTATATTAATACATTTACCTTCTCCAACAAACTAAACCAGAAAATGTATAAACGTGACTTATTAAATTTAATGCGAAAAGTTTTTGTGAAGATTTACATAAATCAATTCTAAATTTTTTCAAGACAATGCAATTAATCCCAATAATTTAAATATGATATTTAATAATTTTATCAATATTGTCAAAACTGCAATTGACAATTACGCACCACTAAAAAAACTTTCTCGGAGACAACGCAAGCTAAAACTCAAACCGTGGATCACTCGTGGACTATTAATCTCTATCAAGCACAAACAAAAGTTGTATTTATCTCACTTTATTAACGGAAACACAGAAAAAAGAAACTTTTACAAAAAATATGCTTATAAACTAAATAAAATCAAGTTTGTTTCTAAACAAATACATTATCAAGATGAGCTATATAAATCCAAAAACAATGCTTTTGAAACTTGGATTGTCATTAAATCACTTCTTTCTAGCTCTCAAAATTCTTCAACTACACCTAATGAAATAAAATACAATTTTAACTTAATTACGGGCTCAGAAACCATTTCTGAGTCATTCAATAGTTATTTTTCCAAAGTAGTTCTAGACTTATCTGCAAAATTTAACCAGCATGATACCAACAGTTACAAAAAGTTTCTACCAAAACTTAATTCTTCCTCACTTTTCATTCAGCCTACTTCTGAAACTGAAGTCATACAACTAATACATTCTCTAAAAAACAAAAATTTGTGTGGCCCTGATGAGATTTCAGCAAAATTTATAATTTTAGCTGCTGATATCCTAGCTATCCCCCTTAAAATTTTATTTAATTACGCGTTTGAATTTGGCATATTTCCAGATTGCTTCAAAATTGCCAAAGTAATCCCGATTTACAAACAGGGTGATAAAACGGAAATGGGCAATTACCGTCCTATATCCATTCTTTCTACCTTTTCAAAAATTTTAGAAAAATTAATCTACAATAGAACCCAATCATTTCTAGAAAAACACTCCATCACCTTACCAACACAATATGGTTTTAGACCTGCTTATTCTACCTCACATGCAATGACTGACATTTTAACTTCAACCCTAGATAACATTAATGTCAATAAAAACACAGCTCTACTATTGCTAGGCCTAAAGAAAGCTTTCGATCCGATGAATCATGACATATTGTTAAATAAAATAAAACACTATGTTATCAGAGGAATTGCTAATAACCTATTTGCTTCTTTTTTAGCAAACAGAAAACAATACGTATTTCTAGATCATACTCAATCTAACTACAGGTACATCAAATGCGGTGTTCCTCAAGGCTCAGTTCTTGGTCCTCTGCTCTTTACCTATATATAAATAACATAAGTACTTCCACTAACTCTGCTCCTAGGCTGTATGCTGATGACACATGTCTTATTTTACAAGATGATATCATATCCAACTTAAAATACACGATTAAAGGAGAAATTAATGCGGTGAACCAAAGAATGATAGCCAATAAATTAACTTATTGTACATTTTCAATAACAATTCACCTCCACCTCGATAGTTCTTAGGCAACGAAATACTTTTGAAAAAAATTAGCTGCACTAAGGGGAATCCTCATTTAACAAATTTTTGAATTGAGAGGGCCTGGGCCCCTTGACCATATATGTACTCCTATAACTGGCTGTTTTCATGACAAAACAATAATCTCTAAGGAAAATATTGGACTGGATTGTTATTTACTGCTCTAGTATTGCAGGAGGTAATGCACTTTACTTTCGTCTACCTGGGCCAAATCACACAAAGTTTAACCCCAAAATGCAAGATTTTAAACGAGTTTGGACTTAAATTGCATGCAAAAGGAGGACTGAACAACTTCATTTTTTCGATTGGCTTTCAAATGTCAAAAATCTAGTACTTTCAAATGGCTCTGAATACCATGTGCGAAAGTGATCCAATGTTATAGTTGTTTTTTTTTCAAAAACTTACGAAAAATTGCCCAGCGTCTGTGATACGTTTGAATTACAGTACACTTCTTTACTCAACACACGTTTCCCAGAGATTGGCAACCAAGTGTGATTATTCCGATATTCAAGAAAGAAGATCGCAAGCAATGTACAAACTACACAGAGATATCACTCCTCAGTTTGACAGGGAAAGTATATGACAAATGCCTTGAAAGGAAATGCCGAGAAGTTGTAGAATCAAAACTGGAAGAGGGTCAGAGCGGTTTTCCTCCGGGGCGCAGCACCACGGACCAAATCTTCACTCTGAAGCAAATCTTCGAGAAATCTTGGGAGTATGGCAAAGATCTCTTTGCATGCTTTATCGATCTTGAAAAAGCATATGACCGAGTTCCTCGAGATAAACTTTGGAAGGTGTTGCAGGACTATGGCGTTAATGGTCAATTGTTGCTCGCCATTAAGTCATTCTACTGCAGACCGGAGGTTTGTGTTCGGGCAAATGGCAAGCAATCAAAGCCGTTCCATGTGGGCGTTGGACTCCGGCAAGGGTGCGTTTTGTCACTTCTCCTTTTCATTGTTTACATGAATTGGATCAACAAATGCCGCTAAGCTGATGAGTGTGCAATGATTGAAAATTGCAAAATCAGTCGTCTGCTATTCGCTGATGATTTGGTTCTGCTTTCTTCCACAGAATCTGGCCTCCAGCGCGCATTAAATAGCTTTGCAGATGCATGCAACACCGCCGGAATGAAAATAAGCACGGCCAAAACTGAGGTATTTCATCTTTCAAGAAACCCTGATCTGTGCGTAGTTCAAGTGAATGGAGCGACACTGAAGCTGGTAGAGAAGTTCAAATATCTTGGGGTTGCATTTACGAGTGACGGAAGGCAAGACGAAGAACTCGATACCCGAATAGGCAAGGCTAGTGCAGTAATGCGAGCTTTGCACTACTCGGTTGTCATGAAACGAGAATTGTCGAAAAAGGCAAAGCTCTCAATTTTCAAAACAGTTTTTGTCCCCATTCTCACTTATGATCATGAATCTTGGGTAATGACCAAAAAAATGCTATCACAAGTGCAAGCGTCCGAAATGAGGTTTTTGCGAAGAATCGAAGGAGTTACACTGTTTAACAAGGTGCGTAGCTCCGAGATTCGAAAATCTCTTAACATCGAGCCGTTACTTCTCCGAATTAAAAGATCTCAGCTTAGATGGTTTGGCCATGTAAGCAGAATGCCTCAGGAAAGACTCCCCAAACAAGCTTTGCTTGCCAAAGCAAATGGGAGAAGATCAGTTGGACGACCTAGAACTAGATGAATCGATTACATTGAAGATCTTGGATGGAATCGCTAGGGACTTCACGCAAGCGAAATGATGGAGGTGATGGAAGACCGTCAGGTGTGGCGGCTCAATCTCGAGCTGCTGCCCCCGCAACCCTCACGGAAAAGCGGGCAATGAAGAAAGAAGAAGACGCATTTTCACTGTTGGTTTAATCCCTTTTCCTTGAACGAGTTTCTAATTGCGTGCCAACACCAGGCCATGCTTTTGATCTTCCACTCTACGATATCTTG
Organism: Trididemnum nubilum; assembly: GCA_963965965.1. Lineage (NCBI taxonomy): Eukaryota > Metazoa > Chordata > Ascidiacea > Aplousobranchia > Didemnidae > Trididemnum > Trididemnum nubilum. The sequence continues at coordinate 25,061,713 of OZ014474.1, forward strand.
CTCCCACAAAAAATTCCTCTTTCGAAGTTTCTGATGACGTCACTGCATGTGATTTGTGACTTGGGCCCCAATCAAAAATCCTGGCTACGCCTTTGGCCTTCATGTGTATGTTGATGAACGTGATTGATTAGGTCTACATTGTGCATATTGCAACTGGTGAAACAGGTGTCATAACTTTGCTAACATAAATCGATTGTTTTGTCTTCAATATCCTCTGCATGTCTTAACGTCTGACGTTGTGTCGCTACTTCGTTTTCCTGACTACGTGGCGTAGCATAGGCGTAGCCAGGATTTTTGATTGGGGGAACCCAAACCACAAATTACATGCAATGACGTCATCAGAAATTTTCAAAAAAGAACTGTTTGTGGGGCAAAGATATCGTAGAATGGAAGATCTGAAGTTGTAGCCTGTTGGCACTCAACCAGGATTTTGGTGAAGGGAGAGGGCGAAAACTAATAGCTAAAAAGTGCAAATGTCTAACTTAGGAGACGTGTTGAGTAAGCTAGTGTACTCATACATATTGTTACAGCACCTATTGCCCTTTTTCTTTTGTTGCCCCGCCCTAGTTTCGAACTCGGCCGCTTCTTTTCTTTAGTTTAGTCAGTTTGTGTACGTTACCTTATTTCCTGTAGCCGTTGGCTGCAAGCGTTTTAAAATCACGCGCTTTTTGTTAATTTCTTGCACGCTTTTTTGTCTCTGGCCGAGTTACCTTTGTTCCAGCATTCATTTGAAAATTAGAGCTCTGGTAAACGGACGTACGGCGCTCTTTTAGTTTTATTCTACGGTTAAATTTCAGTTATTTTATGCCGTGCCGTACTGCCCTTTTTATTATTTTATTTCTGTCAAAAAATAAAGTCTAATTTGGAAATCTTTTTTGTGGCTGGCAAGACGGACGGTGAAGGCTCCAGAGTTCCGCTGGAGCAACTATCAGCAGAGTTACGGAGGGCTTCTGTAACATAGAAAAGAAAAATAACTGTCTACAACCAAGAAAATCTGCTGTAACTGTTTGGCAAAGTTGAAATCCATCTGTTGCTCGTCTTGGCTTCTCATCACTATTTTACCCGTGGTTTCAAGTTGTTTCGTCATTGGGTTCGATCGCTCTTGACTTCCTTTCGAGCGACTTTCATCTTCTGAAGGATCCATTGCAAGTAGTGGAACTTCTCTCCTTAGCATCGCTGGAAGCTTCATTTTTGGTTTGGTGCCAGTGCATCTTTGGTTCTCGAAGCTACATCGTTGCTGCTGCGGAAGACGCTGTTCAAGCTTTCTGCCACGTCGAAAGATCGTTCTACTGTCGTCAATCGGGCATCGTTCTCAACATAGGCGTAGCCAGGATTTTTGATTGGGGGGGGGCCCAAACCACAAATCCCATGCAATGACGTCATTAGAATTTTCAAAAAAGGAACTTTTTGTGGAGCAATGACATCGAAGAATGGAAGATCTGAAGCCGTAGCCTATTGGCACTTAACCAGGATTTTGGCAAAGGGAGAGGGCAAAAACTAATAGTTAGAAAGACAGTGCAAATGCCTAACTTAGGAGACGTGTCCAGTAAGCTAATGTACTCAAACATATCACAGACGGGTCTGGGGGCAGAGCCCCCAGCTGACGGTGGCTATGTGGGTCTGGGTGCAAAGCCCCCAGCCGCCGGGCGATTTTTGTAAGTTTTTGAAAAAAAAAGCTATTTTAATCCCATTGGATCACATTTCGCACGTGTTCACAACCATTAGGAAGAACTAGATTTTTAACATTTGAAAGCCAATCGAAAAAAATTTAATTGTTCAATCCTCCGTTTACTTGCTATTAAAATCAAAAACATGTTCAAAATGTTGCATTATGGTGTAAAATTTTAATTGTAAATGCTTTGGTCCTTGTGGTCCTTGTAGAGGGAAGTAAGGCACATTGCCTTCTGCAATAATTTAGCAGTTAATAATAATCTGCTCGAAGATTTTCCTTGGAGATTTTTGTTTTGTCATGAAGTTAATCAGTTATAGGAGTACACGTACGGCCAGGGGGCCCAGGCCCCCTGAATCAAATTCAATAATTTGTTCAATGAGCATTTTCCCTAGCTATTTTTTTTAAGTATTTTGTGCGCAAAAACTGGCGAGGTGGAGGGGAATCGTTAGTGAAAAATGGTACAATAGATGGTTACGCTTACTAAACATGTTATTCCCGGGTCGGATTTACATTGCGCGAGGCCACTGGCACTTAAGGGATTTTTGCAACATTTTCCTGCCAAATATAAGTGAAGACCAAAAAAGTCCTACTATCTGAGCGCGGGGCGCTGGGACTGTGCCATATGGCAAATACGGCGCTGGTTATTGCATTACGTTCATAAAAAGTTTAGATGAGGGCCCGAGGGAGCAAGTTTTAGGACAAAAACCCTTGATTTCACCCTGGTTATACGTTTGAATTGGTTGGAAAAAATTGAATTAAGGGGGTGCGCCAGGCCCCCCGGTCGTAGATATTATTTATTGTTAATTACTGTTGTACGCGTGTACTGTTGTACGCAAAGATGCTAAAAAAAAATGAAAATGAAGAAACACGGATTTTTGTCAAACTTTTGTGATTGATGGCATTTCGATTGAGGGGACCCGGGGCCCCTGGGCCAACCCTCTGACTACGCCTATGATTTTGAGATAAGATAACGCCCTTAAGTTCTTGCATAAAAAAAAAACATTTAAAGCAAAATTAAAATAACTTTTTTTTCCAAAACGTGGAGGACTCCAGTCAAGTCACTTGACAGTTTTTTGAAACGTCCAAGAATTGTATGACATTTTTATGACGTGGACATGTGGTCGCCATTATTATTACTTACTTTTGTATGCGTAAATCCTAAATTAACGAAACTGCAATTCCGGACAAGGCAACATCCTGGCTATGCTCTCATTATATTTATCATTGGTAGTATTTCAATTGGGGGGGGGGGGGGGTTGCATTATCGCCTATGTTACAGCATTAAGTTCATATTAACGTTAAACAAGGGCCCGGGGTTGCAACTTTTAGGACAAAACTCTTAGATTTCGAACAAGTTTTGCATATAAATTGTTAAAAATTTGAATTAAGGGGCCCGTTGGTCGTCAGTCAGGGGCCCCGGGGCCCCCTGGTTGTCAATTAGGGCCCTGGTCCCCTGGTTGTTAGTTAAGAGCCCCGGGGCCCCTTGGTTGTCAGTTAGGGGCCCCATATGGCCCCCTGGTTTTCAGTTAGTGGCCTCAGGGCCCCCTGGTTGGTGGTTAGGGGCTTCGGGGCCCCCTGGTTGTTAGTTAGGGGGCCCGGATCCCCCTGGTTATAAGTTAGGGGCCCCAGGGCTCACTCGTTGTCATTAATATTATTGTTAAGTGCTGTTAGATGCGTAATTACTGAAAAAAAAAAACTACAACTAAACATCACTAGGCTATGTTGTTATAATTTTTTTCATTAGTGGAATTTTAATTGGGGGGGGCCCGGGCCCCCCCTCTGGCTACGCCTAGGGTTCTCAACAATAGCGGTGAAACAATTTGCTTCGTTTTATTGGACTACCTTGTCAATCGAGAAGGTATTGTTTAAATTTGATTTTTCAGTGTTATTTAAGTGGTGTACATATTATGTCTGAGTTACATAAAGTTTCGAGCCGATCATGTTCGAATTCCAGTCAACCTCGACTTAGTGGGTGTGAACAAATTAGTGTCGATCAAACTGCTAGTAATGCTGAATGTTTAGCCAATTTGCTCGCTGCTGCTGATACGCCCCAAAACTGGGAAGAAATTTTTTCTAATTTACCCGAGGGTAATAGCAATGGTTTTAGCGCCTCTGGGAGGGAATCAAACCCCAAAGGCCCCGTTCCTTCGGCTAATGTCCGACGGAAAGTTTTGACTACGCGGCGGAAGCTGCTGTTGGATTTGAAGCCCTTGCATGCGGGACTTACTGAATGTAAATCCCTTGATCAATTTTTTGAGCACGAGTTTCCTTATTTTGAAGCTGTGCGAGAAAGCTATGAAACTTTTATCTGCACACTGAACGATTTAGATGATATTAAATTTAAAAAAGAAATGTCCGAAGGCATCGTTGTCTCTTTTGAACAATGCTCTAAATTAATCGAAAACTGCCAAAGACGTTTTCTTGATTCCAATGATAAATTCGCGGAAACCAATTCGGATGAAGAAGAGGAAGATGAAATTAAAGCTTCCGATAGTGCTTCTCAAATTAGTGTGAGCACATCTATTGTTTCTAAAAAATCTGATCTCACGCAACAAATAGAATTTGAACGTAAACGTACTGAAATTGAAAGTACGGAGGAAATCGCTAAAGCCCGTAAAAGTCGTCTGCTTGCTGAGGCTGAAGCTTGTGAGGCGGAAGCCCAAGCTCGTAAAGCTCGTCTCTTAGCTGAAGCCGAAGAAGCAGAAGCGTTAGCTAAACTACGTCTAGAAAAAGCTAATTTTGAGGCGGAAGAAAAACTCGCTGCCTTTGAGGGGAGCTCATTACTTTCCTCTTCCACTAAAATCAAATCATTTTCAAGCTCATGTTCTCGTGCTAGACGTAATATTGGTAATCTGCGTGTAAAGAGCGAAAATGCTGTTAAAACGGAACGTCGCGCTGTGCAAAGCATTGAACCGGAGCCTTTGCCAGTAAAACCGAAAGTTCCTATTGCTCGCGAAAAGGTAATTAAAGCTTCCGAATTTAAACCTCACACGGTAATGAATCGCTTTGGTGATCTTTGTTTAAATGATAAGGCATCTGAAAATAAACAAACGATAGGTGCTCGCGATTGGCAGCCGTCTGCCTCGCGACAGGCTATTACTGACGGAGCAAATGCTTATCCCTTTAATCGGTTAACGGATAATCGTGAAAACGTAAGTGTGATAAACCCTGCGAATAATCACGTGGTCAAGCACAATCAGGTTAAAAGTGGATCTGGGACACTCGAGTTGCCCCAACGTTGCTTTGTAAATGAAGTTGCGGATGGCAATGACATGATACTACGCACCTACCTTGATAGGCAAGGACGTAATGAATATATAAACTTGTCCTCGCAAATAGGATACGACGGAAGTAATATCGCCTTTGTCTTCTATGAAAATCAAATCTTTAGTGAGTTCGTGCGCAAACGAGTCTCAAAACCAACGTAATTGTTTATTATCCTCACACGTAATAATTCAATTAATTTTTAACACAGCGAAGCAGCGGTATATATACGGCAAGCAAACAAAGAAAAGCGAAAACAAAGACACGGTAATTAAATTCCTTTTGTCAGGCAATATCCGCTCATTATGCAATACCGCCCATTGCAGTGAGCGGTATGTGCCAACAACCGGACACCGCAGACAAAACACAAGGATAAATATATCAATTAATGGCTCGGCCACCACAAATCCATCGTTTGATGAACGAGAGCCCCTTCGAGGAACGTAGGCTCGAGGTACTGAGAGCTTCATGTGTGAGCCAGCCGCGTGAGATGGTTAATCTGTTTAGTGTCCCCATGAAGAGTATGAGTACGTCTCGACGCGTTCAAAAGGCGTTAGATCGCTTGCGTCAGAGGTATGGCGTTTCAAAGGGACTCACATCAGAACCTAAGGTTGTAGCGGTACGTAATGGTCCCAAGGTTTCCTTTACCTCGACCTCTTTAAAACTGTTTAACGAGGATTTAAATACACTGGAAGTGTTTGCGTACGCTTACGATGAAGTTGAAAAACTTTCTGGACAACTTTTAATTGACACTGCTAATCGTTTGCCAAGTTTGCTTAAACGACGCTACTTGGACTACCTCAATAAGTGAAATTTAAACTTGAACTCTCCCGGTTTCGACTCGCTACGCGATTTTGTTGTCAATGAGTTAAATACTATGACGTCTGACTACGCTCAGGCATTTTTTAAGTCTGATGAAAAAGATGGTTCGCGAGACACCACTGGTGGGACTAAGAACGTTAAGGTTCGCCAGGTGGTATATGGGGGGGAGAGCAGTACCCAGACCGTGACCCAGCCTCGTTCTAGATTTTCGGACAAGGATAAGCGCGAGTCAGACTCTTCCTACGTGTCACGTGGGGAATATAAAAGTTTAGACAAACCCCCTCCTATTTGCTTTTTTTGTGCTGGCGCTAATCTAAGGCACTTTTTAGCAGAGTGTGAAAAGTTTAAGGCACTTACTCCTAGATCTAAAAGACAGGCCGTAATGGATGCTAAAAGGTGTTTGAATTGTCTGTCACTTGAGCATTTTGTGCGTAACTGCGCATTTCCTTCTAAATGTCGTGTCTGTGGGCCTCAGTGTCGCAGTAAACACGCCGGTGCCTTGCATGAATGTTTTAATGGGATGAATCTCGGGGCCGCTGACAGGGTAGACCCAGTTTCCCGTCCTGTTCCTGCCCCTAGAACTAACTACCGACAAAACGGAAGTCAAGACTTTACTTGTCGTAAACTTAATTTTGCTGATAATGGCGTAGTCCTGCTCCGCACGAGTGCAGTCAGAGTCATTAACCCTCACACGGACGAATCAACTTTGGCTTACGCTCAGCACGATACCGCTTCACAAGTAATGCTGATATCGGATGCTTTAAAAACTGAACTTGGGCTGGAGACCAATTCCGACCCGAATGTTAAAATTCGTACTTTGGCGGATGAAACAGTAGACTGTAAAGGTCGCACCGCTTTTAAACTCGAATCACTTCACACTGGTGAAAAATTCGTAATCGAAAATGCGCTAGTTGTTCCACAGTTTTCGGATGACGTTAGTACCTTACCACACTCTGTGGATGTTACTAAATTAAAACACTTTCAAGGTACGTACGTCCCGGTTGCCCCTGACCGTAAGCGCATTGACGTTCTAATTGGACAGTCCGATAAGGAGTTACTGACTGTCCTTGAGGAACGTGAAGGCGCGAGTCCGGAGGAGCCGAACTGTGTACTGACCCGTCTCGGGCCTATTGCTAGTGGTGGACAGGTCCCTGCTGTCATCTCTGGTTCCTTGTCTGCTCTGCGAGTGCGAGTGGATTCTTATGAGGATGCTGCTCGTGAGTGTTCTGAATTGAAACGGGAGGTATCGGCTCTCAAGGAGACAGTGCGGGAATACGAGAGGCAGGAGGAGATTTTGCAACCATCGCTTAATGATGAACTGGCAAAAAAACTTGTTGAACCCCAGATTAAGGTTACAAATGGCCGTTATGAAATGCCAGTACCCTTTAAATCGGACGTTCTTAAAATATTACCTAATAATTACGAAAGCGCCCTAAAACGTACGCTGTCTTTGCGCCGTAACGCCGCTAGAAACTCAAAACTTTAATCTATTTTACTGGACACGTTTGCGGAGTTGCTGCGTGAGGAGTGGTTGGTTCCTGTAGATGGTGCTTCGGTTGATGACCACGCATGGTACTTGCCGTTTTTTGTGACAAATACAGCCAAGCCGAGAGTGGTTTACGACGGTGCTGCAGAATTGAAGGGTATGTCTATCAACCGGGCTGTATTGGCAGGTGAAAATTTGCTAAATGGTTTGGTGGACGTTTTGATTCACTTTCGCTTGGGCAGGTATGCTTGCGTTGCTGATATTAGCAAAAGCTTTTTTCAAGTAAGAATTCCTTGTGACCAGCCGGACTGGTTTAGAATTGTATGGTATAGTAACAATGATGTAGATAAAGGAAAGCCCTTGGTGTTTCGGTTTACCAGGCACGTCTGCGGGATCAATTCTAGTCCGTATGTTGCACTGCTTGCTCTGAAATGCTTGGTAGAGGAGAATCCCACTAATGCTTCTCAATTAACATTACAAGCAATTAAAAAGAATCGTTATATGGATGATATTTTGCTGGCTAGTGACTCTTTATCTGATCTTGAAATTATTGCTAAAGAAAGCATAGGTCTTATGGAAAGCCGTGGTTTTAAGCTACGTAAGTGGGTTTCGAACTGTTGTGCTAAATCTATTTTGACAAAAGTTCCTCGTTGTGATCTTGCTCCCTCTGTAAGTAAGATTGATTTGGGATCTCAACCCCTCCCTGATTCTAAAGCTCTAGGACTAGTTTGGGATACTGAGCAGGATAGGTTATTGGTTAATTTTCGCGAGTTCTGTGAGGCGTCAACTCGTCGGCAGATGGCGAGCCAGCTTGCGAGCCAGTTTGATCCTTTGGGAATGGCTTCGCCGTTCATCCTTGGGGCCAGACTGATTCTGCAAAAGGTGTCGACCTCTGGCGCTGTCTGGGACGACGTTTTGCCTGTGGATGTTAAGGATAAATGGAGAAAATGGCTGTCTTCTTTGAGTAAGTTAAGTGATTTTTCGATTCCACGTTATTGCTTTGAAATTACTGAGGCAGCAAATGCTGCATCTGTTTATCAGTTGCACGGCTTTTGCGACGCCTCCAATTCTGCCTTTTCTTGTGTTGTCTATTTGCGTCGAGTAGTAAATGGTGAATCGCAGGTTGCCTTCGTTTGGGATAAATCTAGACTAGTTTTGACACATCAAGCTAATTGGGTTATCTCACGTAAAGAGTTGGAGGCGGCGAAGCTCTGCAGCGAACTAGTTTCTCATGCTGCGGTGGCCTTAAGTCATTTGAATTGCAGTGCACATTTGTGGACAGATTCTCAGGTTGTCTTGAAATGGATAACGAACCCTGATTTGCACCTTGTTCGCTTTGTTAAGCGCCGTGTTGATAGGATCTTATCCTTTTTTGCGCCGGAGGCGTGGAGATATGTAAATACATCCACATATCCCGCAGATGTTGGTACCCGCGAGAATGCTTGCAAAAATTTTGAGTCGGTTAAGCTTTGGCTTCAGGGACCTACCTTCCTCTCGAAAGGACAGGAGGGCACTTCATCGCTTAGTTCCGTCCCAGTTGTTCGTATGGCTTTGTGTGATGAGAATACTACCGTAGAAATTGATGACAAAATATTAAAACTGATGCAAACCTCTTTCGATCTTTATGCGGTAAAAAAACGGATTGCATATTTGCTCGCATTTGTGGATTTTTTAAAGGCAAAAACTAAACGTCAAACTTTTAAGAAACCGGAATTGAATGCTGCCTTTTTGGATCGCGCATTTTTGCAGGCAATTAAATATGTTCAAAGACAATGCTTCGGTCCAGCACTCGAATTGCTGCAAAATAATACTCCTGATCAGTATGACGCATTTCTCAAGCGCTTACGTAACCTAGCGGTTAATTCTGAACAAACTCGTCAGATAAATGAATTAAAGACGTTGCGTAATTTGCGACCCTGCATAGGACCTGACTTGCTTTTGCATGTGGAGGGCCGCCTCGAAAATGCTGACCTTCCCATGGATACCAAACATCCTATAATTTTGCCAAGTAGACATGCTTTGACACGCCATGTGGTTCTTCGTGAACACTCGGAAGCGGGACACGCTGGCCCCTCGTATACACTAATGAAGACGCGCCAGCGATTTTGGATCATTCACGGAGTTTCGAGCGTAAAGCATTTTATTTCTGAGTGTGGTAAATGTTCTATTCGTCAAGCAAAGCCGATCAGGCAGTTGATGGCCGACTTGCCTGCCTGTCGTTTAACTGCCACTAATAAACCCTTTAAATTTTGCGGTTTAGATTATTTGGGCCCATTATTTTACCGACAGGGCCGCAGTGATTGCAAGGCTTGGGGCCTCTTGTTTACCTGCATGTGCACTCGCTGTATACATGTAGAATTGGTCACTAGTCTTGATCTAAACAGTTTTCTTTTGGCTTTTTCTCGATTTACTAATCTTCGTGGTGCTATGGACACCATTTTTTTGGACAATGCTTCCACCTTTTTTGCTGCAGCTGACCAGCTGCCTAAATTGTTAGGATCTACCGAGTTTTACAACTCCCTTCGTAAACGTAATATAAACTGGGTTAAGATCCCTCCCTACGCGCCCAGTCAAGGCGGCTGCTGGGAGGTTATGATTAAACTCTTTAAAAATGCATTATCTCATGTTCTTGAAAATTCCTGGCGAAGACCTTCCTTAATTGAACTTCAAACTTTTGTTTCGGACTCTGTGAGAATTGTGAACGATCGGCCACTCACTACACTTAGCGACCAACCTATTGATTTATCGCCGATTACCCCATCTTCCTTTTTGGGTCAGCAGCTGTCACCTAATACACCTTTGTGCGGGCTGCATGATCAGGGCGACTTAAGGAAAGACTACTTATATATTGCTACCTTGGCCCACCGTTTTTGGCTGGGGTGGATGAAATCCTACCTGCCTACTTTGCTAGGTCGAAATAAATGGCGTGAACTAAAGAAGAATCTTGTTCCCGGTCAACTTGTTTTGGTGGGGGACTCTGCAGATCCTTTGTCCAAGGGAGCTTACCGGTTGGGACGGGTCCACCGCCTTCATCCGCAGTTGCGTGGCGGGAAAGAGATCGTTCGACGGGCAACTGTGGCTGTTTTAAAGAGAAATGCAGCAGCGGGCGATTGTGAAATCGAATATATATTGCGGGATCTTTCCAAATTAGCTCCAGTTTAAAGTGTTGCTTTACGTTGTTTCCTTTTGTTTATTTGTGTTTTCTTTTAAGTGTAGGCCTTTCTTTAGTAAATATGTTGCTGTTGCCTTTATTACTTGTCCTTTTTCGTTGTCAGAATTTGCCTAAAAGAATAAACTGAAACAACTTAATGAAAAAATTTTGCCACCCTTTGCTGATGCCCCCCTTATTTTGAATGCTGTTGCTTTCTATTACTTTACAGAGTTTATTTGCGATTGGATCTTTCACTTAAAGCACTTCATAATTCATTGTTTAAAGTTTTAATCTATATATATACATTTTTTGAGATATTTGCACGAATCGGTGCTTCTTCTGTGTGTTTTTTGTTGAAATCTCTTTGTTGATTCGTTTCGAGGGGCCGCTATGTTACAGCACCGATTGCCCTTTTTCTTTTGTTGCCCCGCCCTAGTTTCGAACTCGGCCGCTTCTTTTCTTTAGTTTAGTCAGTTTGTGCACGTTACCTTATTTCCTGTAGCCGTTGGCTGCAAGCGTTTTAAAATCACGCGCTTTTTGTTAATTTCTTGCACGCTTTTTTGTCTCTGGCCGAGTTACCTTTGTTCTAGCATTCATTTGAAAATTAGAGCTCTGGTAAACGGACGTGTTTTTTAATTTGGAAGACTGATCGTACGGCGCTCTTTTAGTTTTATTCTACGGTTAAATTTCAGTTATTTTATGCCGTGCCGTACTGCCCTTTTTATTATTTTATTTCTGTTAAAAAATAAAGTCTAATTTGGAAATCTTTTTTGTGGCTGGCAAGACGGACGGTGAAGGCTCCAGAGTTCCGCTGGAGCAACTATCAGCAGAGTTACGGAGGACTTCTGTAACACATATGACAGACGGGGGCTAGGTGCCGAGCTCCGAGCCGCCGGTGGCTATGGGGGTCTGGGAGCAAAGCCTCTGGCCGCTGGGCAATTTTTGTAAGTTTTTGGAAAAAAAAGCTATTTTAATCCCTTGGATCACATTTCATATGTGTTCACAGCCATTTTAAAGAACCAGAGTTTTAACATTGAAAGTCAATGAAAATTTTTAATTGTTCAATCTTCCTTTTACTAGCAATTAAATTCCAAAACACGTTTAAAATCTAGCATTATGGTGTAAAATTTTAATTGTAAGTGATTTGGTCCATCGGGAGAAGTAAGGCACATTGACTCTTGCAATATTTTAGCAGTAAATAATACAATCCACTCGAAAATTTTCCTTAGAGATTTTTGTTTTGTCATGAAGTTAACCAGTTATTGGAGTACAAGTACGGCCAGGGGGCCCAGGCCCCCTCAATTGAAATTCAATAATTTGTTCAATGAGCATTTTCCCTAAGTATTTTTTTAAAAGTATTTTGTGCGTAAAACCTGGCGAAGTAGAGGTGAATTGTTATTGAAAAGTGGTACAATAGATGGTTACGCTTACTAAACATTTAATTCCCGGGCCGGATTTACATCGCGCGGTGCCCCTGGCACTTAGGGGATTTTTGCAACATCTTCCTGCCAAATATAAATGAAGACCAAAAAAGTCCTACTATCTGAGGGCAGGGCCCTGGCACTGAACCATATGGCAAATTCGGCTCTGGTTATTGTATTACATCCATAAAAAGTTTAGATGAGGGCCTGAGATAGCAACTTTTAGGACAAAAAATTTGATTACACCCTGGTTATACGTTTAAATTGGTTGGAAAAAATTGAATTAAGGGGGTGCGCCGGGCCCCCTGGTTGTCAATATTATTTCTTGTTAATTACTGTTGTACGCTTGTACTGTTGTACGCAAACATGTTAAAAGAAACTGAAAATGAAGAAGCAAGGTTTTTTTGCCAAATTTTTGTCATTGGTGGCATTTCGATTGAGGGGACCCGAGCCCCCTGGGCCATCCCCATGGCTACGCCTATGTTCTTGAGATAAGATCGCGCTCTTAAGTTCTTTCATAAAAAAAACATTCAAAGCAAAATAAAAACAACTTATTTTCCAAAACGTGGAGGACTCGAGTCAAGTCACTTGACAGTTTTTTGAAAGGTCCAAGAATTGCATGACATTATTATGACGTGTACACGTGGTCGTTATTATTAGTACTTACGTTTGTACGCCTAAATCCTAAATTAACGAAACTGCAATTCCGGACAAGGACAACATACTGGCTATGCTCTAATTATATTTATCATTGGTAGTACTTCAATGGGGGGGTTTGCGTTACCGCCTGTGTTATAGCATTAAGTTCATAATAACGTTAAACGAGGGCCTAGGGTTGCAACTTTTAGGACAAAACTATTCGATTTCTCACAGGTTTGCATATAAATTATTAAAAATTTGAATTAAGGGGCTCCTGGCTCGGGACCCTTGGTCGTCAGTCAGGGGCCCCCTGGTTGTCAGTTAGAGGCCCCGGGGGGCCCCTGGTTGTTAGTTAGGAGCCCCGGGCCCCCTGGTCGTTAATTAGGGGCCCCGAAGGTCCTGGTCATCAGTTAGAGACCCCGGGGCCTCCTGGTCGTCAGTTGGGATCCCTGGGGGCCCCTAGATGTCAGTTGGGTGCTTTGGGGCCCCCTGGTTGTCAGTTAGAAGCCCCAGGGCTCCCTGGTTGTTCGTCATGGGCTCCGGGGCCCCCTGGTCGTTAATTGGGGGCCCCGGGGCCCCTGGTCGTCAGTTAGGCGCCCCGAAGCCCCCTGGTCGTCAGTAAGGGGCTCTGGGGCCCCCTGGTTGTCGGTTAGGGGCCCCTGGGCCGGCTGGTTGTTAGTTAGGAACCCCCTGGTCGTTAGTTAAGGGCCCTGCGGCCCCTGGTCGTCAGTTAGGGGCCCCCTGGTTGTCAGTTAGGGGCCCCGGGGGCCCCCTGGTTGTCGGTTAGGAACCCCGAGGCCCCTTGGTCGTTAGTTAGGGACTCTGGGCTCCCTCGTTGTCATTAATGTTATTGTTAATTACTGTTATGTGCGTAATTACTGAAAAAAAAATGCAACTAAACATCGCTAGGCTATATTGTCATAATTTTCATCATTGGTGGTATTTTAATTGGATGGGGGGGCGGGCCTCCTGGGACCCCCCTGGTTACGCCCATGGTTGATTAATTATTTCAAATAATATTAAAAAGCTGAGAGTATGAGGGCAAGCTATAAAGGCTCGGAGATTTTGAACAAATTTCCAATAAAGCTATCTCAATTTTTAGACTAGTTTTGTACAAATTGCTGCTTTGAGACATTATCTTTTAGCAAAAAGCGAGTAGCAACCAAGGATGGCAGTACAGTACGGTACGTTCAGAATTTGCGTACTACGTACCTTGCACCTTGAACCGTACCGTACCAGCGTACCGTACTTCAGTTCAATTTTTGGAGCGTACCGTACCAACGTACCGTAACCGTACCATTTCAAAAAAGACGTACCGTACCAGCGTACAGTACTTCTTAACAAAAATTGAGGCGTACCGTACCGTACTTACGTACCGTGCCGTACCGTACTGCCATTCTTACTTTTAACTACTTGCAACTTTAGCTGACTTTGAAATCACTTGTCAATAAATCAGCGATCTCAATTCACACATTTAGCGTCGGCTTCATCTGCCTTTTGCCTCTGTATACAAAAAGCTGGCGCAGTGTGCGAAAAATCTGGGATTTTTTAACCAATGCGTATTTTGCTAAAGCAGTGTTTCTTGAACCATTTTTTCTGCGACCCAAAGTCGTTTAAAAACCTTATCTGCGAGAACAGCTGTGACCCAACAAAATAGTTTACAAAAAAACAACAGAAGCTTTATTAAACATTTATTGCCATTTCGCTTCAGCAATTTTTGAAATCGTGGTCAACATCACACAACGCTAAACGCATTGGATGCTTCTGCATTAAGCTCATAGCAAGAAATTCGCAATAGCTGAAGGGCTGTTTCAGGTATATTGTGGGCTTTGTCTCCAGCGCTCAAAATTTTGTGGCAAAAATAACTTAATTTTAGGCCTATTTTGATGAAAATTAATACTTTTAAAACTTGGCATAGGAATTAGCTGAGCAAATATGATTAAACTGGTTGCTTAAATGAGCTATGCGGGAGGTGGCTAATGGTAAAATTTCATTTCTCTTATTTACAAGCCGGTAAATCATAAAAGCCTTATAGTTCAATGAAACTCACGCGGAGTAAACCATTTCGTCTATATTTGATAGAAAAAATGATTCAGAGAGAGGAGGGCTAATAGAAAGAGATTTGAGAAAAGCGATTTGTAATTAACTAACACTGAATACTAAATTAGCCCCCAACCCCCTATTCCTAAGTTTTCAATATACTTTAAGATGAAACCTATGTTCAGCATTTTTAACAAGCGATCAAATTTGATGGCTTATTTTTGGCAATTTTTCAAAGTTTTTACTGATTTTTTTTTTTGACAAGTTAGCCCTCCTAAACGTAGCCTATGTTTCAAAAGATGCTTTAAATACCTTTTTGGTCCATTCCAGTGCAAAAGACTGTACAGTAGTGCTAAAAACGTTGTATTTCCCATATTTTGCATGTTGTTCGACAGACCAATGCCATAGACCCCGCCCCTACCTCTGCTTACGCTACTGCTCTGCATCCACAAGGTTTCTATATTCGTCTTTCATAAATGCCAGAGCAGAAAATCCCATCTCACATAAGTATGAACGTGAAAAAGGGATTATAATTTTTAAGGCTTTTTCATACAATGCTGGATATTCGTTTGCCTAACTTTGAAATAAAGATAATATATCAAAGTACTGAGGGCTCTACTTGTGTCAACAACCCATTCATAGAGCCATGGCGACCCATGGTTTGAGAAACGCTGAGCTAAAGTGTCGCACTTGTCTCCGTTGAAATTTTTCTCTAATATACGACATGCAAGGATGGCAGTATTGTACGGTACGCTTCAAGTTTTGCTAAGAAGTACGGTATGCCTTTTTCGTAATTATACGGGTACGGCACGTTGGTACGGTACACCTTTCTTACAATGGTACGGTACGGCACGTTGGTACGCTGTTTGAATTTGCCTACTGCGTTTTATGTGCAACGTGCGGCCGTCAATGAAGATTCGTGCGACCGTGCCCGACATGCTCATAGTCTAGGGTATTCTCAAGTAATCACTATAGTCTCTTAATTTGTCGTTACAATTGTAATTATTATTATTCAATGTTTATTTCAGACTCACAAAGTCCATAGGCCTATCCAAGCAACATACACCTACATAAAAATATAGAGACACTACAGCAAGAGCTGTTCTTGTCCTAAATGATGAACACACCATCTTCTATTCATTTACATACAAAATGCCACAATAATGATCATAGTATATCGAGTCATGGAAGCAATCAGAGGACATTAACCTTTTAAGCCAAAGCTTTGTAGACAAGAAACAGCCTTCAATAAATTCTAAGTACTTTTACGCCGTAGAGCGTACAACGAGTCATTGTTGTAGTATATTTGACTTTTTCTGGCACTGTGATAGCGAGACATGCCTTGCAGAATTCTATACATGAATGCCATGCAGTAGTGTGAATTTGTGATGTCACAAGTCACAGTCACAAGTATGGCCAATTGCGATGTCATAACTATTGTCTATAGATGCTAGGAGCCCAAAACTATCGTGGCATGTCATGCATTGGAGAAAAATTTGAACGGAAACAACTGCGATACTTTAGTTGAACACGCAGTGGTTTAAAAATCCCTGATTTTTTGCACGTGTATCACTTTGATGCTTATTATCTTCACGCTGAAACTACCAATAAACTTGATACTTGAACTTTGCCAGCTTTTTTTTTATTTATTTATTTTATTTATCTATTTGTGTCAAGCGCAAGAGCGCTCATAGAAAACGAAGAAAAAAAAAGAAACATACACACACACAAAAAAAAGGTTTACAGTCATGCATTACTAGGTCTAGAGCGCCAGAGAAGAGCAGTAAGCCAAACATTCTATTTGAATAAGAAAGACAAACGAAATAAGATTTTGAATAAGATTTTAAATAAGCGGTAGGCCTAGTGATAGTTGGTGGTAGAATCTTTTTAACTTTTGGTTCAAGCCTTCCCCCTCTTTGGTCAAATCCAACTTTTTCTTAAAGATTTTATTGCAGTGAAGCCAGATGGTGTTCAGCGGGGTTTAGTTGGCAAAATAATTTGCCATTTTGAGGAGAAAGGTTTTAGGCTTTGTGCCATGAAAATGACGACTGCCAGATTTGCTAAAAATGCACTTTGCAGATCTCAGTTCAAAACCATTTTTCCCAAAACTTGTTGAATTTATGTTGTCTGGGCCAGTTGTGGCAATGGTTTGGGAAGGAAAAGGAGCAGTTAAAACTGATCGTAAAATGCTTGGAGAGACTAACCCTGCTGATTCTCTACCTGGAACAATTCGTGGAGGTTATTGTATTGACATTGGAAGAAACATATGTCATGGATCTGACTCTGTGGAAACAGCAAAGAAAGAAATAGCTTTATGGTTTAAAGAAGGTGAACTTATCAATTATTGCTGTGCTAACAACTCTTGGGTGTATGAATAAGAAGGCTACTTCAACCTGACACTCAGCACTCTTTTGGTGTTTTGTGCCTACATAGCAGGATCTGACATTTGTAGTTTTTGTATTTTTGTGTACATAGTTGGATCTGACTTTTTTTTTTTTCTATACCTTTCTGTATAAATTTATAATTACCAGTATATTGAAAGATACTTTTCACCTGTTTTCATTTTGAATTCAAAACAACTTTTTCTGCATATTTTGTGGCTGATTCTAAATTTGCTATTTTGTCTAACTAGTGTAGTATCTTTCTTTGGTTTGACTGCTTGATAATGCCAGATAAATGTCCGTGTGAAATATGTTTAAGACCTTGTAAAAGGAACCAGTGTGCTATTCAGTGTGATATGAGTGATGGATGGATTCACCTCAAATGCACAGTCATTAGTCCCCTTAAATTTCACACTCTTTGTTCTTCTACTGAACCATACCTTTGCCAAAATTGTTACCGTGAATTGTTTCCTTTTCAAACCCTAGATGATAAGCAATTGTTAAATGAAATGAGAAATGATGACAAACTAAACTTTGATATTAATCACACAAATAATTCGTTTTTCCCAGCTAAATGCTTACAGGCAGACAACAAGATAAAAAGCTTACTAAATGACTTAAATTCTGGTTTGGTTGACTCAAAATACTGCTCACAGGCCGAAGCCAATATTATTAACAAAAAGTGTAAATTTTCTTTGCTTTGCGTGAATATAAGAAGCTTAAATGCAAATTTTGATAAATTGAATGAACTTTTAACAAATTATGATATCTTACCTGATATCATTGCTATAAGTGAAAGCAAACTTAAATTGTTACAGGTATACAATGCAAAGTTAAGTGGGTACCATTTTTACCACAAAGACACAACTACTAGATGGGGAGGAGTAGGATTGTTTATTAAGGAGTCTTTACCAATTTCAATTTGCAAGGAGTTTGATTTAAACATTCCTAACTGTGAAGATATGTGGATTCAACTAGATTTAGGGAATAACAAAAAATGTATAGTAAGGGTAATTTACAGACACCCTAAACAGAAATTATCAGAGTTTTGCAAGAGTTTTGAATCAACCATTGAAAAATTAAATAGTAGAAAATTGATGTATTATATTGGAGGAGACTTCAATGCAGATTTGTTGAAAAGTAACTCTGATATCAATATTAAAGATTTCATGAATTTAACATATAGCTTAGGCTGCATTCCCTTAATTACACTCCCGACAAGAATAACCACTACAAGATCAACTCTTTTAGATCATGTTTATACAAACAATGTAGTGGGTGAACACAAAAGTTTTATTCTAGTGGAAGATGTAAGTAATCACCTGCCAGTAATGGTGTGTTCTAATTTAAGCCTGCCCAAGAGTGAAAAATCAACTGTCACCCTAATTCGTGATACAAAAAATTTTGAAATAGAAAAATTTCTAGACAAATTAACTGAAGGAATGGAGCTATTAGGTGATATCAAAGAGGAATGCATTGACAACTACACTGAAAAGTTTAGTGACATTTTTCATAAGACATTAAACATACATGCACCATTACGAAAACAAAGCAGAAAGGAAACAAAACTAAACAACAAACCATGGTTATCCAAAGGAATCCTTATATCAATCCAGCAAAAAATTTATTGTACAAAAGAGCCCTTAAATTAAATGAGAGTAATACATGGGCACAATACAAAGTCTATAGAAATAAACTGACTCATATTAAGGAATATGCAAAACGACTTTACATTAAAAATTTAGTAAATGATAATAAGCATGACACCTCGTCGCTTTGGAAAATTATAAATAAAATTATTCACTTGAAAAATGTGAAGAAAAATAACATTCCTAATAAAATGTATGCTTCCAAAAGTGAAAGTGCACAAGGTCCACAGGCCATCAGTAACTTGTTCAATAAATATTTCATAGAGATAGGAGTTAACTTTGCATCTACAATCGAAACACCAGATATAATTGATGGCAAATTTAATGCCACATCTTTGATTCAGAGTAGTTGCAATTCGTTTTTTCTGGAACCAATAGTTGAAGAAGAAGTAGTAAATTACATCAGAGCTATGAATCCATCAAAAAGTACAGGAAGACATGGAATTCCTGCAAAGTATATAAAAATGTCAGGCTCTGTTATAGTTCCAGTTCTAACTAACATTTTTAATGCATGCATATCAACAGGATATTTTCCAAAAGTGTTAAAAACTGCTGAAGTTGTTCCAATTTTCAAAAAAGGCGAAAGAGAATTATGCAGTAATTATCGCTCTATTTCTATTTTAAATCCTTTTGCCAAACTTTTTGAAAAGTGTCTGCTTGATCAACTAAATAATTATTTTGTGAGCAATAATTTGATTAGTTCAAACTAGTATGGTTTTAAGAAAAATTGCTCAACAGATGAAGCCGTTTTAGATATTTACAATAAGCTACTTGACAATATGGATAAAAAGCTCATTACATGTTCTATTTTCTTAGATTTAAGAAAAGCATATGATACCATCAATCACACAATACTGATCAAGAAACTAGAAAAGTATGGAATTAGAGGATTACCATTACAGTTACTAGCAAGTTACCTGACTGACCGTCAACAGTATACAATTGTAAATCAATATAAATCCAAGTCAAGAGATGTTATTTGCGGTATTCCTCAGGGATCAACTCTAGGTCTGTTGTTATTTAGTATTTATATCAATGATCTTCCACTTGCCTCAAATTCCACAATTCATCTTTTTGCAGATGATACAAACCTTACTCTCTCCCATTCTAACGTTTCAACACTGCAACAAAATATTAATGATGAATTAGTCAATGTAAGCAATTGGCTCAAGGTGAATGAATAAATTATCAATTAACTTTAATAAAACTGAGTTTATGGTAGTGACAACAAAACAAAATAAACCTGAACTCAAAGTATCAATAGATAATAATCCAATCAAGCAATCACATCACATAAAGTATCTAGGTGTTATCATAGACGACAATCTAAACTGGAAACAACAAATCAAGGAACAATGTTCAAAGGTAGCAAAGGGGTCTTGGGCCCTTAATCAATTAAAACACTTCGTAGATGAGCAAACCTTAAGATCTGTTTACCACTGCCTCATATACTCTCATCTACAATACTGCATAAGTAGTTGGGGAACTGCTTCAAAATCAACATTAGCACCTGTGGTATAGTTTCGAACCCAGATTTCTTATTTCCACGTAATTCTTGGCTGTAGCTTGCTGTGCAAAACCGCTAATCCTTGTTTGCAGAAATCAATTATTGTGTTTGATTGACGCTTTGATTTTTACAGTTGTAGCGCTTCATTTTTGCAACGCGCAATCTGGAAAGCAGTTACAGTGTTACATTTAAGTTGCGGTATGTACACTAGATGAGAAGTTGAATGTATTTGGTATTTTACTATTATGTTAATTTGCAGATGTACTTTACTTTTATGTTGTATAAAGCCTTAGAAATATACTAATTTGAATTTAATGTTTCGGGTTACAACAATTTATACAACATAAAATCTCTCCATATGGAAAAGGTATTGAAGCCCGAAAGGTTTGACATTAACCCTACGGCTCCAAATGCAGCGAAACTCTGGCGACATTGGCTCGCTACTTTTGAAAATTTTCTAGCAGCGATTGAGAGCGAGAATCTAAACAAACTTACGGTACTTACAAACTATGTTTCGGCTGACGTTTATGAGCTTTTTGGAGAAGCTGCTAACTACGATGCTGCTCTAGAAATATTAAAAGCTGCTTATGCGAGAACGCCTAATGAGATATTTGCAAGACACGCATTATCAACCAGGAAACAACAACCAGACGAAAGCTTAGACGAATATCTGCAGATACTAAAATCATTAAGTAAAGAATGCAATTACCGACAAGTTACAGCAGTTCAGTATCGAGAAGAAGCCATCCGAGACACATTTATAAGAGGGCTGCAAAACGGTAACATTCGACAACGTCTGTTGGAAAACGAGAGATTGGATTTGCAAGCAGCCGTTACTCAGGCTAGAGCGCTAGACACTGCGCAAAAGAACGCTGATTTATATAAAACGCACGTGACCGCCGTAGCGGATTTGACTCCTCCTCCGTCAGTGCCACCTCTCGAGAGCAATCATAATGGGGGTGACTCCGCATCTTGTGCTGCGTTAAAACGAACGAATTGTTATTTTTGCGGATTTACCTCGCATCCGCGATCCAAATGCCCAGCACGAGAAGCAGTATGTCGCAAATGTAAAAAGAAAGGACATTATCAACGCGTTTGCCAGTCTAAAGCAGTTGCTGCTAATGAACTTACCACAGCTGCAATGTACTCACCGCTATTAGCAATGGCCTCTCTTCGAGGTGTACCTGCAGGTTTAAGGAAATCCAGCGTCTTTTTATCAATCAACAAAAAGAAAGCAATCGCATTAGTTGACTCGGGAAGTACAGATAGCTTTATCCATCCTAGATTGGTTGATGCTTGCTGTCTCAAAATTCAGCCAATAAAAGAAACAATATCGATGGCAACCAGCACTTTAACCGCACCAATTCAGGGATATTGTACAGCCGACATTGAAACTGACGATGGAGAATATCCCAATGTGAAATTGCATGTGTTTCCCAACTTGTGCGCGGATGTGATACTCGGTCAGAACTGGCAAGCAATGCACGAAAGTATTACTATCAATTACGGCGGTGAGAAGCCACCGGTGAAGATCTGCAATTTGACAACGCTGGATGTCACCCCACCGCCATTGTTTCAATACTTATCTCCAGATTGTAAGCCGATTGCGACAAAATCGAGAAAATATAGTCATGAAGATCAAGAATTCATCAAAAACGAAACGAACCGTCTGCTTGCCGAAGGGATCATTGAACCGAGTGACTCGCCCTGGAGAGCGCAAGTGGTGGTCACGAAGAACGAACGCCACAAGAAAAGGTTAGTTATTGACTATTCTCAAACTATTAACAAATACACAAACTTGGACGCTTACCCGTTGCCAAATATAGAAGAGACTGTAAACAAAATCTCACAGTATCGTGTGTTTAGCACCATAGACCTAAAAAGCGCTTACCATCAGGTACCAATTCGTGAGCATGAGAAAAAGTATACTGCCTTTGAAGCCAATAAGTGTTTGTATCAATTTTGTCGTATTCCTTTTGGCGTCACGAATGGTGTGGCTGCTTTTCAGCGTATAATGAATAGCTTTATTGCCGATGAAGGTTTAAGCGACACATTTGCTTACTTGGACGATGTAACTATTTGTGGTAAAAACCAAACTGAACATGACAAAAACCTTCACCGATTTCTCGATGCGGCGAAACGTAAAAATCTCGTGTACAACGAGAAAAAGTGTACCTTTTCTACTCGTAAGCTAAATATCTTAGCAAGTGTTATTTGTGATGGTGTAATTAAACCTGACCCTAAAAGGCTCCAGCCTCTTCGAGACATGCCTCCTCCCCATGATTTAAAAAGCCAAAAACGTGTAGTTGGTTTGTTTGCATACTACTGTAAATGGATTAAGAATTTTTCAGATAAAATACGACCTTTGACGCATAACACTGAGTTTCCTATTGCTGGTGATGCATTAATTGCTTTTAATTTGCTTAAGTGCGATATTGAGGACTCTGTTATTTGTTCAATTGACGAGTCACTACCCTTTCAAGTAGAAACAGACGCATCTGAATTTGCGATAGCTGCTACTTTGTCTCAAAACAGTCGACCTGTTGCGTTTTTCTCACGCATGCTTAATGGCTCTGAACTGAGGCATTCCTCTGTAGAAAAGGAAGCCTCTGCAGTAATTGAAGCCGTTCGTAAATGGAAGCATTATTTGACAGGCCGCCATTTTACATTAATTACTGATCAAAAATCCGTGTCGTATATGTTTAATACTAAGCACCATGGAAAAATCAAAAATGATAAAATAATGAGATGGCGAATTGAACTGAGCACTTTTGATTTCGACATTGTTTATCGCTGTGGGGAAGAGAATATTCCCGCTGATGCTTTATCCCGTGTTAAATGTTTAAGCATGAGTATTGATAAGCTCCGAGATGTGCATGAGTCTCTTTGTCACCCAGGTGAGACACGAATGGCACATTTCGTAAAAGTAAGAAACTTACCTTTTTCTATCGATCAGATTCGCCAAATAATTCGTTCGTGTCAGGCCTGCAGTGAATGCAAACCTCAATATTATCGGTCAGCGCCAATGAACTTGATCAAAGCTACGCAGCCCTTCGAAAGACTGAACATTGATTTCAAAGGTCCACTTCCGACTACTAACCAAAATCGCTATATTCTGACAATTTGTGACGAATACTCCAGATTTCCTTTCGCTTATCCGAGCCGGGATGTCAGCGCCAACACTGTTATAACACATCTTAGAGAACTGTTTTCTATTTTTGGAATGCCTGCATATATACACTCTGACCGGGGGAGTGCTTTCATGAGTCAAGAACTAAAGGATTTTCTTCATAATAAAGGCATTGCTACAAGCAGGACAACAAGCTACAATCCTGCTGGTAATGGGCAGGTAGAAAGACTTAATGGCACTATTTGGCAAGCAATCACTCTTGCTCTTAAAACTCATAAACTGCCTATCATTTGCTGGCAAGACGTTTTACCCGATGCTCTCCATTCTATTCGAACCTTGTTATGCACTGCAACGAATGAAACTCCACATGAACGCATGTTTAATTTTCAACGCAGGTCAACCACTGGATCATCAATACCATCGTGGCTAGCAACACCAGGACCCGTACTTTTAAAGCGCTACGTGAGAAAATCAAAGTTTGATCCCTTGGTAGACGAAGTCGAATTGATCGAGGCGAATCCAAACTACGCTCATATTCGTTTTCCTGACGGGAGAGAAGACACGGTGGCATTAAAGCATTTGGCCCCGAAAAATGACCAGGAGGCTAGAAAAGATCCGCATGCTCAGAAACAACTCTCGAATGATTCAAACGAGCCATCTGTCCCATTAACCAAGCCGCAAATTGCAAACAGTGAGTCGGATCGAGAACATGCTCCACACGATTCGTCAATTACTCAACCGACCGCAGTGCCGTCTCATGGAGATCCTATGCCACCACAACAATCGTCTCATGAAACGATATCCCCATCACCACAAACATCTAATGAAACTTCTTCGCCACCACTACGACGCTCACAACGGCAGCGGCGCCCACCTGACCGATATAAGGCTATAGATTACTTGTGATTTGGACTTTTTGCAACTGCCTCATTTTGTGTAATGTATTTCTTTTTTTTGGCAGGGGAGAATGTGGTATAGTTTCGAACCCAGATTTCTTATTTCCACGTAATTCTTGGCTGTAGCTTGCTGTGCAAAACCGCTAATCCTTGTTTGCAGAAATCAATTATTGTGTTTGATTGACGCTTTGATTTTTACAGTTGTAGCGCTTCATTTTTGCAACGCGCAATCTGGAAAGCAGTTACAGTGTTACATTTAAGTTGCGGTATGTACACTAGATGAGAAGTTGAATGTATTTGGTATTTTACTATTATGTTAATTTGCAGATGTACTTTACTTTTATGTTGTATAGAGCCTTAGAAATATACTAATTTGAATTTAATGTTTCGGGTTACAACAGCACCTCTCTTTATTCTGCAAAAAAGAAGCATCAGATTGTTAACTGGAAGTGGATATCGTGAGCATACTAATCCTTTGTTCTATCGAGCTAAATGCTTAAAACTCAAGGATATTTACTCTCTGGAAACTGCAAAGCTAATTTACAAAATTCACAATAATGTACTATCTTTTGCAAATTCAGATAAGTTTAACCTAATAAAAAACTGCTATACACGTAAGACAAGATTGAGCCACAAAAACAACTTCTTTCTTCCAAGAACTGGAACAAGATTAGGGCAAAAGTCTCTATCTTTCGCAGGAATTAAAATTTGGAATGAAATTCCAAGCAGTTTAAAAGAAGTTTCATTCTACATATTTAAAAAAGCTGTTAAAGCTCATTTTTTATCAAACTATGAAACCGATAAAAGCTAGAATAACAGCTTTCTATCAGCAATGCAGTAGTAATTACAGGAAACATAGTTGCATATTTATGCTTGAGTTCAACAATAACCTATACTATTGCTTGAATGGCATGAGATGGTGCATTCATCTATCACACATTTATACAATACGTAATCTATCATTTTGATGTGCCCTTGAATTATTAGTAATTTTGCAGAAACTGACTAAGGTTGATATATACTGGCATTGGAAATTGTATCAGTACCTACTAATGACATATTGGCAAACAATACAAAACAAAGCAAGGAGGGTTTTTTTTTCACTCCACAAGCATTATGAACTTTATTGATTTTATTTTCTATCCAATCTGTAGTTACAGTATTTTTTATTTTTTAGTATGCTTAGAGTTAGAACAATTCTAATGTTGCCTGCATTTTCTTTACATGTTGATTGTGAGTTTTGTGCATACACTGTACAAAGTGTACATATCTTTGCAGCACTTTGTTTTAATTTTGCATAAAATTTTTTATCATAGAAAGTAGCATACTGAGAAAATCTAGAAGCTGCTTTTTTAACCTTAACTTGGTGAGGTGGCAGTAGACTTAGATGACCTTTCGGTCCTTCGCTGTCTCCTCACCAAGTGACTAAATATCGCTTTGACTCTGCAAGTGTGTGTTGGTTTTAAAGGAATTGCATATTTCGATGCTTTGGTGGTAGACCTAGAGGAAGTTGCAGTTTTTTCTTGTGATATGACGTCACTTGGTAAATAAATAAATATGATGATGATGATGATGAGTAAGCTTCAGAGACAAAATACATGCAGTAGAGCAGTAAGCTTTTTGTATGCAGAGACAAAAGACACCTGAAGCCAACGCTAAATGTGTAAATTGAGATTGCTGATTTATAGGCTAGTGATTTCAAAGCCAGTTTAAGTTTCGAGTAGTTTAAAGCAAGGATGGCAGTACGGTACGGTACGCCTCAAGTTTTGCTGAGAAGTACGGTACGCTTTTTTTGTAATGGTACGGGTACGGTACGCTTCAAAAATTGAACTGAAGTACGGTACGCTGGTACGGTTCAAGGTGCGAGGTACGTAGTACGCAAATTCTGAACATACCGTACCATACTGCCATCCTTGATGACATGCTACGATAGTCCTAAGGTACTAGTATCTATAGGCATTAGTTATGAATCACAATTGGCCATACTTGTGACTGTGACTTGTGACATCATAATACAATTGCAACGATAAATTAAGAGGCTATAATAATTACTTGAATATAGCGTAAACTCTGTGCACGTCGGGTACGGTCGCTCGAATCTTCACTGACGTCCGCACGTAGCACATAAAACGTTTAGTAGGCAAATTCAAACAGTGAACCAACGTACCGTACCCGTACCACTACAAGAAAGGCGTACCGTACCATCATAGCGTACCCGTACCATTACAAAAAAGGCGTACCGTAGCCTACCAGCGTATACCGCGTTTCTTAGCAAAAATTAAGGCATACCGTACCGTACCAACGTATCATATCGTACTGCCATCCTTGGTTACAACTGCATGTTACTCGCATTAACTTACCATTTTCCTTTTTTTTTCACTACTTTATACTGGTTCACCCTTACAAAAATTTAATTCACCCTGGGTTGAACCATTCACCCTTTTGAGAAACGCCCACACGACAGAAATTTCCTCGTTCACATTAAGTGATAACGAGAATGTTTTAACAGGCGCTACC
Organism: Trididemnum nubilum; assembly: GCA_963965965.1. Lineage (NCBI taxonomy): Eukaryota > Metazoa > Chordata > Ascidiacea > Aplousobranchia > Didemnidae > Trididemnum > Trididemnum nubilum. The sequence continues at coordinate 25,088,288 of OZ014474.1, forward strand.
CAACAAAATACTCGTTAAAGGCAAGAGCGGGGGTGCCGAAACCCGGGGGGGGGAAGGGGGGAAAGGGATATATTCCCCCAATAATTTGACTGCATCCCCCCAATAATTTGATCATGGTCTGCATCTGCATCCTTCCCAATAATTTGACTATGGTCTGCATCTGAGCGTTGGATGATCTTTGCACTTTTTTTTTTAGTCCTCACTTGACTTCGGGGACAAAAACTCTTCAATTTTTGGTAAAAACCTTTTTTTTTGGTCTTTATTTGATTTGCTCCCGTGAAAAAATAGTGGTCAAGCTTCATCCCCCCAAACGTTAAAAAAATGGTAAAATTGCAAATTATCCCCTCCCCAATGCTCAACATAAATCGGTATCACTAGGCAAGAGATCATTTTTACATGTGCATCTAAAGCTCTGAGATGTGGGTAGCGTCATATTCGCTAGCTAAGTTGCTTGGGTCAATTGCGAGAACTTAAGTAAAAAAACGTCACATTTTCCTCGCCAACTTAACGAAGATTTTGAAGGACTCTTTAAGCGTGCGAGAAAACTTTTTTGGTTTAGAAATTTAATGGCAAAATGTTGGAAACTTAAAGCCTCGTATTTGATAATCGAAGCTAGCCACCACCATCTATATTACATGATTTTCAACAGCAAGTCGGATTTAGGCGTATTTAGGTCACTGAAAAAAAGCATACAAAAGCTGAATTCTTACTAATTAAGATTTTTTCAGTTTTTGCAGGCTTTTATCTAGCATTTAACTTTAATGCTACAAAGAATTAACTCACTTAGAGCCTGAAAATACGCTCTATAATCTTTACTATCAGTGTTTTTACATGCATTTACATAGCGCTGATCCGCGATTTTGACGTCTAGCAGTTTGACTAGCAGCGCGATGACGTCACGTGCAATCCATCAATAGACAGTATACAGAGTCTGATAGGCACAATTGCACCTTTGATTAACAGCCTAAGACATACTGTTTCGGAATCGACATTCGTCTTTTATTCCTCGTCAGTATAGCTAGGACTACAGGTATGAACATGAGCGTAGAAAGGCAAAGAATCGCAAATTAACCAGATCATGACACAATTTTTTTTTCCGAAAAATATAAAGTAATCACAATACTACAAGAGGTAATTCTAATAGTTGTATTGTTTTTGTTAGCCTAGTTTAGCTCAAAATATGATAATTTTTTTAGGAACAAAAATATGGAATGGCATTAACAAACAGCTGAAGAAATTATCATTGCGAACATTTAAGAAAATTTTCAAAAATCAATTAATTTCTAAGTATCATTCTACAACCTGACATTGCTGACAACTATGCAAAATGGCAACATTTTGCAATACCTTATCTTCCAAACAGTTTTGGTGGCTGCCAGATTCTTACTATGCGGTTTATTTTGAAATGTTTTGTAACTACTCAAGTATAAAAGTGGGAATTCATGCCCTTGTAACAGTTTCTTTGTTTGCCTTCAAGCGCCACTGTCTTTGCTTGAATAGGATTAAGCTTTGCGCTTCTATCATCGCAATTCTTTTTTTTTTTTTTTTATTGTGCATAAAACGCCAGTCATTTTTTACGACATTTTGTTATATTATAGATCCTTGAACTGTACGTATGGAATATATTGTAATCGTTATTGCACTGTTTCATAATATTTTCTATTTATGTTGTTGGTTTTGTAACAGACTCCATGACCTTGTTAGAATAGGATCAGGCAATGCAAATCCCTCATCGCTTCTACTAGTAACATAGTCATGACCTTCTGCTACACGAGTATAGCTGCTGCATCCTTGAACTGTAAATAGTGTTTTTAGTGTACAAATTTTTTTCCTTTTTTTTTTAGTTTTCTTTTGCTTTGGAATAATTGCTTGTATTTTTAGTAGGGTCGATCAAATTCAAAGCTTTCCAAGTTTGAAATTCTAGCGTACAAAAAACTACGGTACGAATTCCGAAATTCAATTTCGCTAATATCAAATTTAAGTTACATGTCACATTGAATTTTAGAATTTTTTTTTTTTTTAGTCATATTTCAAGTTTCTTAATTGATCCAACAAAAGACCCAACCCTACTGCTTTTCAGGAATTGGCCAATCTAGGTCATAACAGTTACGATACCAGACCCATATTTTGAGACGGAAGTGCAGGTGATGGTTGACTCGATGACATTTAGTCCTTCGCCATCACCTCATCAAGAACTGTGTCTAATGTAGGCTACATAATTTATCTCGAAATTGTATAATTGCTTGTGTAAAGCGCATAATTCAGTCGCTGTGCTTGATGAAAAAAATAAATAAATGGTAATGGTAATCTAGTCTGAATTTTTAGCACTAGTTTTGAGGCTTTCAGCCTACTGGAGACGTAGCCATTTAAGGCGAGCTATGAGGAGAGTAAAGAGTTAGCTAGCATATCGTTCTTCTGAGAGATGTAAAGTAACATTTGTACTTTAGTCGTAAAGATTTGATTTATAGCATTAGTTTTATTTGGTAAAGATTTAATTACTAGCTTTAGTTTCATCGGGTAAAGATTTTTCATTTAAAGTTTACTTATTTTGTTAGCTAGGCTATCGTTCTTCTGCGATATGTAAGGTAAGATTTTTACTTTAGTTGGTAAAGATTTGATTTATAGCAATAGTTTCATTCGGTAAAGATTTAATTAATAGCTCTAGTTTTAGTGGGTAAAGATTTTTCAGCTAAGATTTACCTATTTTGACTAAAATTGACTGAATATGGGTAAAGATTTATGTATTATAAACCTAATCGGTAAAGATTTATTCATTGATTGATAAATTGGTAAAGATGCTTGTTTTGAAGATTTTTATCACTGGTGATATTTGTCCTTTTGGCCTTGCTAGCCTTACTGATGAGCCCTGAGATTGGGCGAAACAGCTGTCTAAGGCATGCTATTGGAAATTATTTTGCATTGAACTATTAGAATTACCTCTTGTAGTATTGTGATTACTTTATATTTTTCGGAAAAAAAAATTGTGTCATGATCTGGTTAATTTGCGATTCTTTGCCTTTCTACGCTCATGTTCATACCTGTAGTCCTAGCTATACTGACGAGGAATAAAAGACGAATGTCGATTCCGAAACAGTATGTCTTAGGCTGTTAATCAAAGGTGTAATTGTGCCTATAAGACTCTGTATACTGTCTATAGCTTATTATTACTTTTCTCAGTACACTGTTCTTAATGAAAGAAAAAACATTACTGTACCGCGCAATAATTAATACCGAACCATTGTAAGGTATTATGCAGCAAATAAGCTATTGAACAGTTGGCAATTTTGTTTTTTTTTTTGCCAACTTTGCTGCCCTTAATACATCGGTTTTTATAAAGCAATGATTGTTTAGAAATATGTTAACACAAGTAGACTCAATTTTAATCAATTGAAGTGACTCATGATTGGATGAAGAGAGAGCAAAAAAATCGAACAACAGCACTTCACTTCATCATCCAGTGCGGCTAAAATGAATTTAAGGAAAGAGCACGTCATGAATTTAACCGGAGAAATTCTTCTAAGCGCGCAATCTTTAGAATTACGGTATAGCTAATGAGTCTTATGTGCATAATGTCAGCATTAGGACAATAGGACATAGAACATTATCTCCACTTATGCCTCTGATCAAAGAATGATTGCAGCTGGTTTCGTCTTCATCGCTGGATGGACACTGTGCGAAGTTTACATCCTCGCAGTTTAATTTCTTCTTGATGTTAGAACAGCAATAACTGCCAATATAAGCAATCACGGAAATGATGTCGTTAGCAAAGCTAATATCTTCCTTAACAGCAATTTTCCACCAGCAAGCTGTCTGTACTGTTCGAATCGGATTCTAATCAATCGTTTTGGAATTTGCCAAGAAAAACATATTTTGCTCCGAGTTCGTAAATGCAATACTCAAAAATTTCCAGAAGACCATACTGTGGTATAACAAAGCACCAAAAGTTGCTTTTGTCAGCTTTCCACCAGCAGTTTGAAAATTAACTCATTCGAAGTTGTCTTATACGCTACATCTATAAGGCATCACTACAAAAGGTAAATTCACAGTGAGAGTAGGTTAAGAGATTTTAAGTGCATAAATTAAAGTTCTGTCCTGTAGCAACAACAGGAGTAAACTGAAAACAAAGGCAGTACAGTATTACATCTGCACAAAACTTAGTTCAGCAACATTTGCTAACTACCGTATTCTTGTCTTAACTCATACCTTCAATATTTTGCGTGCATGCTGATGCAGGCAAAGATGGTAGACGTTCTTGTTGCGAGCGATTTCACCCAGTGGCGTCGCTAAGAAGGGTGACACCCGGAGCGGATTTTTGTGATGTCACCCTTCATAATTTATAGTAGGCTTCAAAAGCTTATACAGTAGAATTTGCTTATAACGGCACCTCTGGGGGATTTTTAAAACCTGCCGTTATAGCCGAATTTACGTTATAGCCAAACTGCCACAAACCGTCCTAAAACTACTTGTTTGTTCAACATAAAGGCTTATTATGACGCTAGGTTCACATTGTAACGAAAGACAAGAAATCAGGTTAAGCAAAACTCGTGCAGAAATCAAAACCTTGCACAAAATCCGATGTAGATCCGATGTAGACGTGCGAGGTGTGAAATAGTTTGCGCCATAAAGTGTTTTCAACCAGGCCTTGCGTCATAAAAACGAAGTCCAGCCATCGCGCAGTCGGAAAGAAAAACAATAACGCACAGAATTAACACCCGCAATAAAGTTTGGCAGTTTGTGGCAAAGATAATGGCCTACAGTGCCGTTATAGGCAAAGAAAATTGTCTGGGGGATGGAAAAAGGGTGCCGTTACAGCCAAATTTACGTTATAGGCGATGCCGCTATAGACGAACTGAAATGTACACAAAAGATAGGAATTTTGCCGGGACCAAGAAAAATGTAACGTTATAGGCGAATTTACGTTATAGCCGAAGCCGTTATAACCGAATTCTACTGTATTTAAAAAAAAGAGGAACTATTTTATTGCTGTAGATTGCGGCTGTTATTTGGCTAGCTCAAAAACTTTTCATTGTAAGATTCTAGAACTTGGAAGTATGAGCAGCACACGTCTAGTATTAGGCGTGTAATCAGAAATCTGCAGTGGGGAGAAGGGCTGTGTTCGGGGGTCTGGGAGCTCCGCCAGAGGCCATTGGGGGTCTGGAGGCAGAGCCACCAGCACTAGAAAAATTTTCTTTTGGCAAATTAAGTTAATTTTAGGCTTATTTTGATAGAAAATACTGCTTTTCAAACGGAGCATCAGGTTAGACTTTGGTGGCATAGAAATTAGCAGTGCGAAAACATGATTAGACTCAGGCGCGTAGCCAGAAGTCTGCAGTGGGATCTGTTTCGGGGGTTTGGGGGTGGAGCCCCCGGGTTCGAAAATTTTGTGTGTGTTTTTTTGCAAAAATAACTTAATTTTAGGCTTGTTTTGACAAAAAATATTGGTTTTGAAATGTGGCAGAAATTAAGCAGAGCAAAAACATGATTAAACTGGTGGCATAAATGGGCAATGGCTATGTGAGGTAAAATTTCACTTCTCTTATTTAGAAGCTGGTACCGTAAATAATAAAATCTTATAGTTCAATGAAACTCACAAAGATTAACCACAATTCGTGTATATTTATTAGAGAAACATAATTGGTTGGGGGGGGGGGTAAATAGAGCGATATTTGAGTCGAAGTGATTAGTGATCAACTAATACTGAATTGCCACCCCCCTATTCCTAAGTTTATAGTTTTTTTATGAAACCTATATTTACCATGTTTCAGCTAGCGATCAAATTTCATTGCTTAGTATTGACGATTTTTTAAAGTTTCTGCTGATTTGTACTCTGTATTTTTGGCAAATTAGCGCCCCCCCCATCCCCCCTTCTAAATACATGTTTCAAAACATACTTTAAATCATTTTTAAGTCCGTTCCAGTGTGCTAAACTTTTCCAATGATGTTAAACAAATTGTTTTTTTTTGTTCGATTGGTATCATTAAATGGTGTCAACCCAAAATGGTGAGACCCGGGGCGGGCCGCTCCCTCCGCCCCCTCTTAGCGACGCCACTGATTTTACCCAACACAATAATAAACGTGATCTAATTAATTGAGCACTTTTACACCATCATGGATTCACAATTTTTGGCGGTTCTGCTAACTCTACTCATTTCAGTGTGATTCTAATTATTTTTAAAACCATCGTACGCTGCCAATCATATTGTATTTTTAGTCGTTGCTAAGGATTCATGCTAAAATGAAATGGCTTAAACTGCAAATAATTTATACACTGGTAGTAATCAAGTTATTGCTGGCAATAATTGGGTAATTTCTTGACATACCAAACACTAAGCCACATTTCTAAACTCGGTAAACGTTAACAACATGCAGTATTTCTTAACTTAAAACCATAGGAGGGCAAGTTAATGCAAAACGTTAGCTTCGTTAACCACTAGTCCGTTAACAAACTTCACTCCTCCGTTAACGTTAATCCGTTATTTTCAGCTTTAATTAACGGAAGTTAATAAAGTCCGTTAATTAGTTAATATTTTACGTGTAATTTAGATTTCTTTTTATTCACTCGCTTCTAGAACTCGAATTGTTGTTGTTGTTGTTGTAGCGCATATTTATCCTCCTGTCACCGGACAGCGTCAGACGCTAACTTATTGGACGATCCGCGCACTTTTCATTTCAACGACTACTTCGTGATTGGAGGAATCCGCACCTACTTAGGAGTTTCCGGTGATCCAATGTTCCTGTGGATTTCTTCGAATTCTTGTCCACTGAATTTGCTGCTTGTTCGAAGCCACCAAGCAGAGATAATCATCGTAAAGCGTCTTATCCAAGGACGCAACAACGTGACCAGGGTGCGGGTCATAGGCGTAGCCAGGGGGGGCCAGGGGGCCCGCCCCCCCCCCCAATCAAAATAACACTTACAATAAAAAAATTATGACAACATAGCCTAGCAATGTTTAGTTGAAGTTTTTTTTTTCACTATTTACGCACATAACAGTAATTAACAATAATATTAATGACGACAAGGGAGTCCCGGGGCCCCTAAGTAACAACCAGGGCCCCGTACTAACAACTAGGGGGCCCTGGGGCCCCTAACCGACAACCAGGGGACCCCTAACTAAAACCAGGGGGCTCATAACTGACAATCAGGAGGCCACAGGGCGTCTAACTAACAACCAAGGGGCTCCGGGGCCATTAACCAACAACCAGGGGGCCCTTAACTGACAACTAGGGGGCCCTGGGCTCCTATCTGACAACCAGAGGACCCTAACCAACAACCAGGGGGTCCCTAACTGACAAGCAGGGGGCCTCGGGGCCATTAACTGATTAAACAACCAGGGGGCCTCGGGGCCCCTACCCGACAACCATGGGGCGCCGGGGCCCCTAGCCGACAACCAGGGCGCCCCAGGGCCCCCCTAAGTGACGAACAGGGGAACCGGGGCCCTTAATTAACGACCAGGGGGCCTTGTGGCCCCTAACCAAGAACCAGGGAGCCCCGGATCCCTTAACTGACAACCAGGGGCCCCCAGGGCCCTAACCAACAACCAGGGGGCCACGGAGCCCCTAACTGACGACCAGGGGGCCCTGGATCCCCTAACTCACAACCAGGGAGCCCCAGGGCCCCTAATTAATGACCAAGGGGCCCGGGGCTTCTAACCAACAACCAGGGGGCCCGGGCCTCTAACTGGAAACCAGGGGGCCCCAGGGCCCTTGACTGACGGGCATGGAGCCCCTTAATTCACATTTTTAACAATTTATATGCAAACCTGTGAGAAATCTAAGAGTTTTGTCCTAAAAGTTGCAACCCCAGGCCCTCGTTTAACGTTATTGTGAACTAAATGCTATAACACAGGCGGTAATGCAAACCCCCCAATTGAAATACTACCAATGATAAATACAATGAGAGCATAGCCAGTATGTTGTCTTTGTCCGGAATTGCAGTTTCTTTAATTTAGGATTTAGGCGTACAAAAGTAAGCAATAACAATGACGACCACGTGTCCACGTCATAATAATGTCAGGCAATTTTTGGAGATTTCAAAAAACAGTTCAGTGACTTAACTCAAGTCCTCCACGTTTTGGAAAATAAGTTATTTTAATTTTGATTTGTATGTTGTTTTTTTTTATGAAAGAACTTAGGGGAGCGATCTTGTCTCAAAATCATTGGCGTAGCCAGGGGATGGCGGAGGGAACCCGGGCCCCCTCAATCAAAATGCCACCAATGGCAAAAATTTGTCACAAAAGCCTTGTTTCTTCATTTTCAGTTTCTTTTAGCATCTTTGCGTACAACGGTACAAGCGTACTACAGTAATTAACAAGAAATAATATTGACGACCAGGGGACCCGGCGCACCCCCTTAATTCAATTTTTTCCTACCAATTTAAACGTATAACCAGGGTGAAATCAAAGGTTTTTGTCCAAAAAGTTGCTATCTCAGGCCCTCATCTAAACTTTTTATGAGCGTAATGCAATAACCAGCGCCGTATTTGCCATTTGGCTCAGTGCCAGGGCCCTGCCCTCAGATAGTAGGATCTTTTTTGGTCTTCATTTATATTTGGCAGAAAGATGTTGCAAAAATCCCCTAAGTGCCAGGGGCACCGCGGAATGTAAATCCGGCCCGAGAATAACATGTTTAGTAAGCGTAACCATCTATTGTACCATTTTTCAATAACGATTCCCCTCCACCTCGCCAGTTTTTACGCACAAAATACTTAAAAAAATACTTAGGGAAAATGCTCATTGAACAAATTATTGAATTTCAATTGAAGGGGCCTTGGCCCTTTGGTCGATTTAAAAACATGCAAGACATTACAATCTTTGAAAGCAAAACTTAAAAACTTACTCTTGCAAAAATATGATCAAGAAACATAAGCTTAAATATTACGACTATAGTTGTTAGTTATTTTTTTAATTTTCTTTCTTTTTTTTTCTTTCTTTAACAATAAGAGATTCCTGCTTCTCCCCTTCTCCCTCTTTCTTCCCTTCTCCTCTCCGCCGCTATTGTTTGTTTGTTTGTTTGTTGGTGTGTTCTCAAAAAAAAAAAAAAAAAAAAAGATTAGATATTACTGAACAAAAAGTAAAGCTTTTTTTTTTCCACGGCTGTGAGGTAGCACTTACCTCACATATCTGCTTTCCCATTAGGCTAGTGTTTCATCAGCTAGTGTTTCATGCTACCTCACAGCCGTGGAAAAAAAAAACAACTGTATGTTTCAAGTCTGCTATGTAACTTCTGAAAAAGTAAAGCTTTAATAACAATAGGTGGCTGCAGGCACGAAGACAAAATCAGTCCCTTCGCAGTCTCCTTGTGCCTGTTTTGCTATAATTTTTACCTTGCTCTGATTTATGCTGAATGTGTTTAATTTATTTTCATTTTGCATTACTTTGTGGGTTTGTGCTGTTTATTTATAACAGGTAACAAAATAAAGTTCAGTTCAGTTCAGTACATGTACTCCTATAACTGGTAAACTTCATGAAAAAGCAAAAATCTCTTTAGGAAAATCTTCGAGTGGATTATTCTTTACTGCTAAGGTATTGCAGGAGGCAATGTGCCTTACTTCTCTTTATGGACCTAATCACGTACCATTAAAATCTTACACCATAATGCAATATTCTAAACGTGTTTTGGGATTTAATTGCAAAAGGAGGATTGAACAATTAATTTTTTTCGATTGGATTTAAAATGTTAAAAATCTAGTTCTTTGAAATGGCTGTGAATACGTACGAAATGTGATCCAATGGGATTTAAATAGCTTTTTTTTTTCCAAAAGCTTACAAAAATTGCCCAGCGGCTGAAGGCTTTGCCCCTAGACCCCCATAGCCACCGGCGGCTGGGGGCTCTGCCCCCAGATCCCCGTCTGTGAAACGTTTTAGTACACTAGCTTACTCACAAACGTCTCCTAAGTTAGACATTTGCACTTTTTAACTACGGTATTAGTTTTTGCCCTCTCCTTTACCAAAATCCTGGTTAAGTGCCATCAGGCTACGGCTTCAGATCTTCCATTCTACGAGATCTTTGCCCCACAAACAGTTCCTTTTTTGAAAATTTCTGATGACGTCATTGCATGTAATTTGTGGTTTGGGTTCCCCCAATCAAAAATCTTGGCTACGCCTATGGTGCGGGTTGAACCCAGACCATTCGATCAGGGTCGTCGTAAAAACCACGCCTATTTTTTGACGCCGAATTGACGCTGTTGAGCTGATTGTAAGGAAATATTTATTGCAATGGTGGTCTTTTTGTGTTTTGGAAGTTACATTTTACAATCTAATCTAATTTCAAGATAAAAATAAGTTCAAATGCACTAACGAAGCTGCGATCGGAAAATCTTTGGAAATTGTGAACAGCGATAATTAATAGACCTATGAGGCTGCAGCTTATTATTTGCCACAAAAAAAAGCTCCTTTGCTTTTTTCTATAAAACTCGAGCTGATACGCAAGAAGTGTTACCAGTGCAAACTGGTTTGTACCGGTACGATGAATGAATGGTGCAAGATATTAACAATAAAAAACTTAACGGAAGTTAACAGAACTTAACGGAAGTTAATTTAGTCCGTTAACAGAACTTAACGGAAGTTAATTTAAAAGTCCGTTAACATGAAAAACTTTTTACCGGATTAACGAGTTAATGAAAAAGTTAGCTTCGTTATTAACGGATTAACGGACTTGTGCCCACCTATGTTTAATACTTTATAAGCTGAGTAAAAACACTTTGCTAAACTGCTACTCTTTTACTGAAACGTTTCTAACTGCTTGCTACAAACCAATGCAAATCCAGGCCATTTCGCAATCTAGCCAGCGAACAAAACAAACAGCGCAGAAAAGTAGGACAATCAATCGGACTACTGTTAATGATGTCACAAACCACGCGTGAGGCCTTGTTGTTTCGGTGGCCACGATCAAAGGCGGGGGTATGGTGGCAAAGCTCCCAGCTGCCGGAGGCTATGGGAGTTCTGGGAGCGAAATCCTCAGCCGCTGGGCGATTTTTGGACATTTGGCACGTGTTTAAAAACCATTTGAAAAAACTAAATCTTTAACACGGGAAAGTCAGTTGAAAAAATTAAATTCTCCTTTTACTTTACACTTTTCTTTACACAATTGAAGTCCTCCTTTTACTTTTACTTTACACAATTTTACTTTACACAATTTAATTTTCACAATTTAAGTCCAAAGCACGTTTAAAATCTTGCCTTTTGGGGTTAAATTTTGTAAGTAGTTTGGCCCAAGTACAAGAAATTAAATAAGGCACATTGCCTCCTGCAATATTTTAGCGGTAAATAATACTCCACTCGAAAAAATTTCTTTCATATTTTTGCTTTGCCATGAAAATAACCAGGTGTAAAAGTACATGTACGGCCAAGAGCATGTACGGCACGTACATGGACCATTTAATAATTTTATTTCCCCTAGCTGATTTTTTTTTCAAAAGTATTTTGACGCGTAAAAACTAGCGAGGTCAAGGTGAATGAAAATTGAAAAATGGTACAATAGAATGATGGTTACGCTTACTAACCCTGTTATTACCCGGGCCGGATTTACATAGTGCAGGGCCTTTGCCACTTTGGAGATTTTCGCAACATCTTTCTGCCAAATATACGGGTGAAAACCAAAAAAAGTCTTACCATTTGAGCGCGAGGCCCCTGGCACTGTGCCATATGGTAAATCAGGCCCTGGTTGTTGCATTATGTTCATAAAAAATTTGGTTGAGGGCCTGTGGTAACAGCTTTTGAGACAAAAACCCGCAGTAACTTCTACCGGGTTATGCATTTAAATTAGTCGGCAAAAATTGAACTGAGAAGGCCCGGGCCCAGTGATCGGCAGCATTATAGTTAATTAGTCTACTGTCAGTGACGATCGGTGGCAAAAAGTTTTGGGTATTCAATTACAAATTTACTGCGTCGTTTATTTTCGTACATGAAGTAATTGCGCATCCGGTCTGCGCATAGAGAATTATGTCCAAACGTAGAGGTGGCATTTGATATTTATACTGTTTTTGTACTGTACCATTTAAAAATAAAAATTGAAAGACAAAGTTTGACTGGGGGGAGTAGCAAAAACACGTTTGGGAGTAAAAAGTTTTGGTTCGAATTGAGGGTAGCGTAGCTGAAGTTAATTATTCTCGTCTCGCTTCAGCTGTTGAGTGAAATGAGTATAGTGGAGGTGTAGAAAAATCAAAAAGATAGACTATAACTTCTACACTCAATGCTATACTCAATTCAAGCTATTGATTAAAACTTTTAGCACGCCTTTACCTCATGCAATGATCAGTTGCCTATAAAAAAGCAAAGAAATAGTACAAGCTGAAACAGCTTTGGCCGTTTGATTAGCAATTCAAACAAAACTGTTTACTACAAAAGGCAGAGCACTAAAATCGGCAAAGTTTCAGAATTACTGCAGATGCAAGAAAGTCATTCTAAAGTAAATTCCATTCGCTTTTCCGCTGAAGCAAATTCTATTATGACGGAATCCTGAAAAGATTTGGTTTCCATGACTTCTGTCAGTAATAGACTCGATGGATATAAGGCCTAAATCTGAAAGTCTGTCTTGTTCCATTTTATTTTGAGAAAATGATTTGATGCGTTTTAAGGAAGAAAACGATCTTTCAACGGTTTGGGTCTACCTGCAGCAACGATTGCTTTTTTTTCTTAAGATTTTTGAGTAACGGAACATCCCAATAAACTATCCACAGCATTCGTTGTGCTATATTGCTGTCGTAATTTGCTTTGACAAATTTTAAGTTTTCTTCATAGTAGATTATTTTTGCTAAAAAAACCTTGCAAGTCTTTTACTGTCAATTGTTTGATGCGGAGAAAGTATTATGATGTTTCAGGATAGTTAATATAATTCACAGGTCTGTAACGGTTGATCACGCAACCACAGGCGCAGGCAGCTGAAGGTAAGGTAATCACGCTCGCTATCTGAAAACCTAGGATGACGTCAATCGTGACGTTTCTTCACTTGACCAAATTTGATTGAACAATTCAGAGGCGGGACGTTACATGGTTTCTGTTAAAATCATTAAAAATAATCTGCCCCGCTTTCAACTAAGGACTGAAGACCCAATTTAAAATCTTTGTTTGTGCATTTGTGTCTGATTAATTATTGGATTTCGCAATCTTGCGACTTAAATCGAAAAGATTATTTGTCATTGTCTAATCGGTGTTTAAGTTAAATTAATGAGTAATTATTGTCCTTTGTTAAAAACACGCTGCTAATTAGCTCATCTTCAAAGGCGCATCTTCAAAAACCTTAAAAAGGCTAATTAGACCGTAGTTAGAATGGTTGTAAGAATGTTCTTTTGTGCATTATTTGTTTTGAGACGACTGTAGAAGTAGCAGCTGACAACGTTTGTTTGTTAATTTCTGGCCTTTGATGCTAGACAATAAGCGATCCCACGTGTTTTCTACTACTTGGAACTATTTAAACCGGCTTGGAGGCTGAGAACGGAGTAGTGACAAAATATGAGTGAAGTGAACAGTATCAATTTTTGGTGAGACGTGTTAAATGCTGCCCTTTACCGCCCAACTCACCAAATTTGTCACGTTTCAAATTTATGCGTTGTACATAATGATTTGTAATTCCCTCGCAATACTGCGAGTTTCAGCGTATTTGTAACATTCCAAATAATTTTTTATTTGTGGTTACTTTAGAAAATCGCTTTTTTTGGTTGTTTCTTCAAGCATTTTACTGTAAGAATGAAAAGCAAAAACACAACTTTTTTTTTTTTAATGAAAATTATGGCAATAAAGGGTTAACTTGGGTCAATTGCGTTTTGCGTCCCTTACCCTTACCTTTACCCTTCCTATTCGTTCTTGTTTATGGATTTGACTATTGACTGTGAGGGGACAGTCTTATAGATTGGAAGAAAGGCCCTGAATTGGCCCGTATTGTGAGACTACTTCGTTATTTTATTTTTTCTGTATTTTTTCTTCATTCAATTAAATAATAAATTCCATAAAAAACCAAGGAAATCAAGTGCTCAGTTGTGAGAAGGAATGAGGGATTGGGAGGGTTTGGCATAGCTCTCCTACACGTTATAGAAGTTGGCTATAATACTGCGCATCGTTGCCCTGCAGAAAACACAATACGGTTCGGATTGGCAAGTCTTGGCAGATATTCAAATTTAAGAAATAAGCTTTAACGAGAAACGATTTGGTAAACTGACACATATCACAAGACCGGGTTAGAAAGACTTTACCGTTTGTAACAGTTTCACTTTGCTACGTCATTTTGAGTTTTCACCACTTCGCTTTCAAGTCAAGTCAAGTTTATTTCACCACTTGCTTAAAACTACGCAGGCAGGAAACAGCGATAAGACCATGCGGTCATCCAGGTCAACTGCACCTTTCAGCAACACTTTACAGTTGCAGGCACAAACTTAACCTAGTCATGGAAGCTCCAAAAAAAAAAATAATAATAATTAAAAAATAAATAAATAAAATAATAAAAATAAAAAAAACTCAATTTGTTTAGTATAGATGTTCTGTCTGTGTAGTTACATACACATGAAAAGTATAGCAGATACAATATAAGCACAAAAATAACAATATAAAGTCAATAATATCGCAAAACTAGTGACAGCCAGATATTTCTCGTAGTAAAGCACATCAATCGTAACTGTGTAATAGCTTATTTTTATAAAATTTTTTAAATTTTATGAAAGAACATTAACGATATTCTTGCGGAATACTTTTCCATTCGTTGAAACCGAGATGATGCAACGTTTTTTTCCCTGTTTCGGTGCGGAAAAAAGTTTGAAAGTACTCATTCCTAGTTTTTTGTCTAGTTTTGTAGTTATGTATGTTTTCAAGTTTGATAAAATGATTGTTGAAAGAATTTGGTAATATGCTATTGCTGTACTTAAACATAAATTTGGCGAACTCTATTTTGATCATATCTTCGAGCTTCAAAACTCTAAACCCGGAGTATAATAAACAGAGGTGGAGTCGAGGACACAAGGCTCGAGGCCAAGGACACAAAAAAAATCCGAGGCCAAGGCCAAGGACAGCCTTTCCGAGGACAGACACTCTCGAGGCCAAAGACAGGAATGCTCGAGGCCAAGGCCAACGACCAAGGACACAAGCGCAAGTGCTCTCCAAAAAAAAAAAGGTCTTCACAAAAATTTTTCAGGCGATCTCCACGAAAAAAGGTTTTCCAAAAAATTTTTCTAGCGCTCCACAAAATTTTAACAATTCAAAAAATAGTGCTGTCCTCGAGCCGAGGACAGGCCAATTTTCGAGGACTTGAGGCCTCGAGGCCAAGGACTTGACCTTCGAGGCCAAGGCCAAGGACTTCAAAATGTGTCCTCGAGGACTCCACCTCTGATAATAAATTCGTTTCATAACGACGGGGACGAAAAAGACAGGCTCGTAAAATTTTGTTTTGCAGAATTGAAAGTTTGTGATAATGGCTTTTAGCAGCTCTCCCCCAATTTATTAAAGAGTATTGAATATGTGAGTGAAACATGCTATAATAAACTATATTCGAAGAGTTGATAAAGGAACGTAGTGACGTAATTTATAGATCATTCCGCAAACTTTAGAAAGCTTTTTAGCCAGATAGTCAATGTGAGTTTCCACGATAATTCCCTATCTAAGTGAATTCCTAAATACATAAGGCTATTTTTTAATTCAATTGGATAATGATTAATGTACAATTTGAAATTCGTCAGTTTTGTACGTTTTTTACCAACAAGCATATAGCAGCTTTTTTTGTAGTTGATGGTTAATTTGTTGAGTTTCATCCATGAGTCAATTTTGTTTATTTCATTTGTTACCACAGATTGTAGATTTTTGATGTTATTGTGAGAAATATGTAAGCTTGTATCATCTGCAAACAGTGTAGTTTCTAAATTAGAAGCATTGGGCAGGTCATTGACATATAGTGAAAATAACAGCGGGCCTAATACCAAACCTTGCGGAACTCCATGCTTTGATACCTTCCAGCGCAGTCAAGCTACAGCGACTGCATATCAACGTTTAGCGCCACTATGCCGAAAAAAATAATTGACTGCCTGCCACTAGGTTTCGCCAATTGCTACACAGAATACGCTATGCTTGTGGCCAACTAGCCATGAAAGCAAAAATAACCAAAATAAAAAATACTATTTAAAAGGTATATTACTTTGAATAAATACAGATGAGATGGTTTTATTTGGGTATTCAAAGAATACCCTGATGCCCCTCACCGATCGTCACTACCTACTGTTGTACGCGAAAAATTCTAAAAGAAACTGAAGATGCAATAACCTTTTTTGTCTCATTTTTACCATTGGTGGCTATTCCATTGTGGGTACCGGGCTCCCTTCAGTCTACACCTATGATGTTGGCTCATAAAAGCATGGATTTAAATTACTGGTGGCCGTACGTGGTTAGTAACATCAAACTGGGCTGAAGCGTGCGCTGTACAGTGTACACTGGCCTATTTGCACAAACCGCAGCTCTTGAAAGTATACTCAACCAATTGCAGTAACTTATAATAACAACAACCGCCAAAATAATAAGTTTACTGATTACCATAAGCAGCAGATTAGTTACCACAAGCAATCATTTACCCACAAAACTTAAAAAATTGTTTCTAGGCTTGTTGTGGAGCAGTACTGAGCTGTTTTTAAAAAAATCTTTTCTGTTTATAAGCGCCGTTCTTTGTTTCCATGCACCGTTAGTATAATTACTGGCGACCCCTTGCGGTAGTTTAACTTGGCTCCTCTCTGTTGCGCAATGTGCTTGATCACTTTGTATTTTGCGCAGGACAGAGAAGGTAAGTCTCCTAGTTTGCTGTTTTGTTCACTCGTGTTTTAGTAATCTATTAAAGAGTATGTAAGTCCTATTGGAGTATGATATTAGAGAATTAAAGAGTATGTAATCTATTCATTGGTTTGTAGTAGATAATTTCGACTTTAGTTTATTCCACATGTTTAGTATCTATTTTTTTGTTTACAGAGATCCTGAAGTAATTTTCTTTGAATCGCTTACACGATTGCGCACACTTGTTTCCCGCATCTTGCTGTACCCGCATTGCGCTCACACTCTAGTCCCCCTACTTAATTTTGGGTTTATTAGTAGATTTTTTGCACTTGTAGAATTATAGATTTATACTGTATTTTATTTTGTTTGGGAGCATCGCTCGGGCTAGATTTGTTTTTTTCTCCAAATTCTTTTTGGTGGCGTTTGGCTCTTTTGTCCCCCTTCTACTTGCTGGCCGTGAAAGTTTTATTGTTTGTTTGTCTTGCAAATTTGCTTGCCCTTTTGAAAAGTGTTTTTTTTTAAAGGTTACTTATGAGATTTGTCATTGTCAGTTGTGCAGTAAGCGCATTCTAGATACTAGGTCTTTTCTCTTTGCTTTACCGCTACATTTTCATTCAAAGAAAAATAATCTCGTTTTTACAGAGAACCGCTTTTTGTTGACGCGTTTCATTTGCATAGTACCAGCTTCTCATTTGTAAAGTTGTTGATAACCGCAGCTGTTTGTTTTGCTTCTTTCAGAAGTGACGTAGAACTCTTCGTGAACCGCAATTTTGCTTAATTAGCGTTGAATTTTGTTTGTTGATACAATATGAGTGGTACTAGTCGTTTGAATCTTACGCCAAGAGTTCCTGTCTCTAGAGAGTCGATGGATAGGAGACCGCCGAGGTTAATTGCTAATGATTTTTCTACACCTACCCTAAGTAATGGTGTCGCTAAGTCTGAACCTTTATCGGATAGTGCTCTTATTTTGCGTGAACGAGAGTTAAGAGATCGTGAAGAGCGTTTGCGTCGGAGAGAGTTAGAGTTTGAACGTAGTCAGGCTGTTTGTAGTACTAGGGACTTCGCTAGTTCTTATAATGCCTGCAATGAAGCTAAACCTCAGTGGGTTACGCTGGATGAGTGCTTGGGTGCTGATACTAGTAAGTGGGATTCGAGCGCAGTGTCAGAGACTCTGCAAGATTGTTTGCTAGAATGTGATCGAGAATCTAGTAAAGAACATAGGCAGCAAACTGAAGCTGACTGCTATCGTAATCGAGAGTTGAATGAGAGATCGAGTTCTAGAGGGAACAGTGAGGAGGTTTCCCAACAGATTGAAGCACTTCATTCTATGACGAACTCAGTTAATTGCCGTAGTGCTAAACCTTTAGGCAAAGAAGATCGGTTTGACGGCAACCCCGTGAAATATCGCAAGCTCATAAAACAGTTTGAATCCTATGTGTTGCGTGGAGTTCACCATGCCTCTAATAAACTCGAGTTACTTATTTCTTCGTGTTCGGGTCAAACTCGCGAGGATATTGAGGACTGTATCATGGCTGACAGCTCTGAGATTGGGTATCTTGAGGCGCGCAGAATACTTGAGACTAATTATGGCCAATCACACGTTGTAGTTGATGCTTATGTCAGGGCCATTACAGAGGGGCCTTTCATTCGCTCCAACGATTCTGAGGGCTTGGCTAAGTTGGCAAGTTCCATGCGCAATTGTTTGATTGCCTGTAGTGGATTACCTAGTGCGGGGTTAGATACTCAACACACAGTTGGTAGTGTATTTAAGCGGTTACCTAAAGGTCTACAAGAGAAGTTTATGTCAGAAGTTAGCAATGAGCTTGAGAATAATAAACTCATCACCTTTAAGGACCTTACTGGATTTGTGGAAAGGCATGCTAGCATGGAACGGAGTTTTTTGGGGCAACTATCTCTCAGCAAAGGTGATCGGAAGCATGATCATGACCGCCGACAAGGACCGCTACGTAAGAAGAAGGTCTTTACAACCTTTTCAAAAACAAGAACCGAGACGCCTGCTCAGCAGACGCCATCCTGTCCGGAATGCAAGAAAAATCACGGGATTTGGAGATGTCCTATCTTTCAGAAGTTGTCGGTGCAGGACCGCTGGAAGTCCGTGAAGTTAAATAGGCTTTGCTTTAATTGCTTGGAAAGACATATCTCGCGCAATTGTAAGTCCGACGGCAAGTGTCGTAAGTGTGGCCGGAGACATCACACCATGCTTCATTCTGACAACGAAAGTGGAACTTCCATTGGCTCGGGAAGTAGCAGTGACAGTGCTGAGATGGTGGAACTGCAGCATGGTACTTGCACTTCGGGCAAGATCACAGGTATAGTTGGTTGCAAGGTGTGGTTGAAGGTAATTCCTGTTACGGTGTGGGGTGTTACACAACGTCGCTGTGTGACTACTTATGACTTTTTGGACGAAGGTTCTGACGTTACGTTGTGCACGCAAAGACTAGCAGATCAGTTGAATCTAAAGGGAACCAAGATTTGCTTCTCTTTGGCAACCATCAGTGGAACGGAACAACGAAGTGGCATCAAGGTGGACCTAAATCTTCGTGGGGTGAATGACCAACAGCACATTCTCTCCCTGCAAGATGTTGTAGCTGTACCGGCGTTGCCTGATCTGAGAGAAAGTGTGCCTGATCACGCGGATATAGAGCGGTATTCCGATTTGTTGCAAAACGCAGCGATGACATGTTTGCAAAACAAGTCCGTTAGCTCCTCATTGGGGCCGATGTTCAAGCCGCTCATCGTCAATTGGAGTATAGGATTGGACCAAATGGAGGACCCAATGCTGTGCGCACTGCCCTTGGTTGGACATTGGTTGGACCAGAAGCTGAGCTGGACCAAAGTAAGCGCCTCCGTGTCAATTTTGTTCGGTTGGAATCACATCTTTTGCACGAACAATTGCAGAGGATGTATGATACCGACTTTGGCACTAGGACCAGCACGGAAGAACCTTATTCATCTGAGGATCGACGTGCCGTGAAGCTTATGGAGGACACTGTGGAAAGGGTGAATGGACATTATCAGATAGGTTTACCTTGGAAGTCAGATAATCTTACACTACCGAATAACAGAGCAGTGGCCGTTAAGAGGTTAAATCATTTGAAGCATCGTTTTGTGAAAGATCTTGAGTTTTTTGACCAGTACCGTGAACGTATGACAGAGTATTTGAATTTAGGATATGCTCGTAAAATTCCGTCAGAGGCTTTGGCGCCGGGACCCAGGTCATGGTATATTCCCCATCACGCTACTAGGGGTAAATTTAGGATTGTTTTTGATTGTGGTGCCACATATCGGGGAACTTCTTTGAATAATAATTTGTTGCCGGGACCTGATCAAACAAGTCGTTTGGTGGGTGTTCTGCTAAGGTTTCGGAGTGGTCCTGTAGCTGTCATGGCGGATGTTAAGGGAATGTTTCACCAAGTGAAGGTTTGTCCTGAAGATAGTGACAGCTTGCGCTTTCTTTGGTGGCCCGATAAAGACCTTTCAGTTGAGCCGGAGGAGTTTTAGATGCTTGTGCACTTGTTTGGGGCTACTTCTTCTCCCAGTGTTTGCAGCTACGCTCTGAGAAAGACCGCCGTGGACAATGTCACCGGCGCTTGCAGTGAGGTGTTGGAAATAGTTAGTAGAAACTTTTACGTTGATGACATGTTAAAGTCCTTTTCTAATGAAGCTAAGGCTAAGAAGAGTATTCGGCAGCTGGTGGAGTTGTTGCACAGTGGAGGATTTCATTTGACGAAATTTGCAAGTAACAGGTCGGTGTTGCAGAATGTACCTTTGGCTGATCGGTGTGAAGAAACTACTGTTTTGCGAGCTTTGGGCTTACCCTGGGACGTTGGCTCAGATAGCTTTTTCTTTCAGCTTACTGTAAAAAAGAAGGAGTTTACTAGAAGAGGAGTTTTGTCTATGACTAGTCAAATTTTTGACCCCTTGGGTTTTCTTCAGCCTTTTTGCTCCCAGCTAAGATTTTGTTACAAAGGTTATCTTTAAGTGGTATTGGCTGGGATGACCGTATTCCGGATAAGGATAGAGCAGCTTTCGAGCGTTGGTTGGCAGGGTTTTCTGCTCTGAATTCTGTTCATATATCAAGGTGTTTAATTCCTCCTAAACTCAAGGAATGTACTTTTCAACTACATTGTTTCACAGATGCAAGTTTTTCTGGCTATGGTGCTGTGGTGTTTCTACGAGTTCAATGTAAGAATGATATTCATTGTAGTTTTGTGATGGGACGGTCTAGAGTGTCACCTTCTAAGCCCGTCACTATCCCGCGATTGGAGCTTACCGCTGCTGTGGTTGGTGTGAAACTTATGCAGCTAGTTAGACGTGAACTAGATTTGGTCGTCCGAGATGTTTACTTTTGGACCGATTCCACCTCTGTATTACAGTATGTCCGTAGCACCGCTAAGAGGTATCAGGTTTTCGTAGCCAATCGTATTGCAACTATTCAGGCTGGCTCAGATCCTTTGCAATGGCGCCACGTACCTACTTCATGTAATCCGGCGGACCTAGCTTCACGTGGTGCACTTCCTTCTCAAGTTGATTCTGATGACATGTGGTTTAAGGGGCCGGATTTTCTTTGGTTAGACGTTTCTCAGTGGCCTTCGTTTCCCGAAGTCTTCGATAACGATAGCTTAGATGCTGAACTGAAGTCTGAGTTTAGGGTATGTGCTGTTGGTGGGCGCGAGGTAGCTGAGGAAGTTTTTCCCCTTCAGCGTTTGATAAAGCACTGTTCGTCATTTTTTCGACTTAGAAGTTTGGTTGGTTGGCTTCTTCGTTTCAGAATTGTTTTGGCGGCTAAATGTCGGAATGAGTCCTTAGAGGGTGTGAATAACAGTTACTTGACGGTTGATGAGTTAAAAGAGGCTACTTTAAGGTTGGTTAAATTTGTACAGCGTCAATGTTATTTGAAGGAGTTGGTGAGTCTGCAGGAACTTGGTAGTTTTGATAATATCGGTAAATGTCACTCGCGACAGTGTCTGAGGGATTCGTCCCCCAGAAAACTTAGTCCTGTAGTAATTGATGGTGTATTGCGCTTAGGCGGCCGGCTTCAGAGATCTCCCTTGCCACTTTAAAGTAGGCATCCCATTATTTTACCATCTAAGCATCATTTTTCTGAATTAATAATTGCTTATTACCATGTTAAGTAGGGCACTCCGGAGTTTTGCATACTCTCGCTGCCACTCGTAAATATTATTGGATTTTGCACGGCCATGCGGCTGTTAAGCGTGTCGTTGGTAGGTGTACGGTTTGTCGCCGCACGTTTGCTAGACCTGGTACCCAAATTATGGCACCTCTTCCAAATTTTCGAGTTAGTCCTGGTAAACCGGCCTTTACGTGTGTGGGGTTAGATTTTGCTGGTCCATTTGTAACCAAATCTGGAAGAAGCTTGACTAAACGCTACCTTTGTATTTTCACGTGTCTGGCTTCCCGAGCGGTGCACCTAGAAAATGCGTTTGGGTTGGATTCCGACTCATTTTTGCAGTGTTTTTCTCGTTTTTGTAATCGGCGCTTAACGCCTGAGTTACTGGTTTCTGATAACAGTAGTAATTTTGTGGAGCAGAGCGTGAGCTTAGGGATGGTATCCGCCGCTGTACCACCCACCTCGTCCTGTCCAAGCTTGCAAGAAAGGGAGTTAATTGGCGATTCAATCCTCCAGGAGCAAGCCATCCTGGTGGAGTCTGGGAGCGCCTCATCTGGTCGTTTCGACGGATATTTTCTGCCATCGTTCAAAATACACGTCTTGATAATCAGGCCTTGTTCACGTTTGCCACCAAAGTCGAGCGGATTCTCAATGACTGCCCTCTCACACCGGTTTCTGCCGATTCGAAAGATCTGTTAGCACTCACGCCTAATACGCTGCTGAAAGGCAGTTTTGACTCGTCATCGCCACCTGACGTCTTTATGAAGGCAGATGGATATCGGAAATCGTGGCGTAAGGTTGGATATCTTGCAAGCGAGTTTTGGAATCGCTGGCTATAGTGCTATCTGCCTACACTTCAATTGCGACAGAAGTGGTTAAGCCCTGAGAGGAATTTCAAGGTGGGCGATCTCGTATTGGTCGTTGATGAACCCCGCTGCAGAGGCTATTGGCCAATGGGCCTACAGTAATTGAGGAAGTATACGCCGATGATTTAGGGATGGTACGCTCCGTAAAAATAAGACTTTCTACACGGACGTTGGTGCGAGACATACGCAAGATTTGCCTTTTGGAGGCTGTTGAATGAGAACTAGGCATAGCGGCTTGTGTGGTTTTATTTTGTGATGTTTATTTTGTATTGAGCGTTTGCCTACAGTGACGCGGCTTGCAAATTAATACTTATATTTACCTTTGGTCAGCAGTCCGCATCACTGTAAGTTCAGTTTCCCTTTGTTGCTTATTTGTGTCCTGTAGTAGCGCTTATACATGTACTTATTTTATCCCTTCCAAGTTTAGCACTACGCCATCAGGTAGTAAAATCTTAGCGTTATTTTTTGCTTACTTGTATTACTACCTTCAGTGTCCTTTATAATTATGTTTTGCTCTGTTTAGCCTTTTCTAGCCTTGAGATTTGTGCTTTCCCGTCGGTTGTTTGTTACTTTCTCCACTTGATTAAGTCATGTACACGGCTGCTTATATTAAAAAAAAAAACTATTAATTATGAGGCATTAACTGTTTCTTGGGGCCGGTATGTAAGCGCCGTTCTTTGTTTCCATGCACCGTTAGTATAATTACTGGCAACCCCTTGCGGTAGTTTAACTTGGCTCCTCTCTGTTGCGCAATGTGCTTGATCACTTTGTATTTTGCGCAGGACGGAGAAGGTAAGTCTCCTAGTTTGCTGTTTTGTTCACTCGTGTTTTAGTAATCTATTAAAGAGTATGTAAGTCCTATTGGAGTATGATATTAGAGAATTAAAGAGTATGTAATCTATTCATTGGTTTGTAGTAGATAATTTCGACTTTAGTTTATTCCACATGTTTAGTATCTATTTTTTTGTTTACAGAGATCCTGAAGTAATTTTCTTTGAATCGCTTACACGATTGCGCACACTTGTTTCCCGCATCTTGCTGTACCCGCATTGCGCTCACACTCTAGTCCCCCTACTTAATTTTGGGTTTATTAGTAGATTTTTTGCACTTGTAGAATTATAGATTTATACTGTATTTTATTTTGTTTGGGAGCATCGCTCGGGCTAGATTTGTTTTTTTCTCCAAATTCTTTTTGGTGGCGTTTGGCTCTTTTGTCCCCCTTCTACTTGCTGGCCGTGAAAGTTTTATTGTTTGTTTGTCTTGCAAATTTGCTTGCCCTTTTGAAAAGTGTTTTTTTTTAAAGGTTACTTATGAGATTTGTCATTGTCAGTTGTACAGTAAGCGCATTCTAGATACTAGGTCTTTTCTCTTTGCTTTACCGCTACACTGTTTTCAAAGAATTAATTTTTTTTTTTTCTGAAAGCAAATGCACTTTTTCAATGCCTAAGTCAGCATTGACTGACATAGGCTAATCATAAAACTGCCTAATTCCGTCTCTGGACTTACACATTTTTATTATAACACCATAAAATGCCCTGTAGTTGGAAATTTGCTTGAACTGACTCCGCTCGGGAAAAGTCGTGGGGAATACCCACCTGGTTATTTTTCAAACTTTTTCGTATTAAAATAAGCCGACGGTAGCAATACGGCTGCAGAAAGAAATAAGATTAGGCTAAGCGAAAGCATTCGACCCCCGATTCGACTGATCAACTGTATGAGTGGATGGTACAGTATCGTGTTCCGGGCTGCGCAGTCGAAAAAAATCAATCGCTTTGCCAAACTCGAAAAAAACTTTTTTTTGAACTCGAATAAAACTGTTTGAGTTCATTAAAAAGAAATTAAAAGATTGAAAAATTCTCAGAAAGAAATACGGTACTTTTTGTTGATCACAGATCAGTGATCATGTCAGTTGCTGCCTAAACCCTAACTCAAATGCAAGGTCTGAAGGAAAAAAAAAGACGTAGAGCAAAGCTACCTAATCGCTAGGCATGCCAATTGCATGCGCAAACTGAACTTGAGTGCAAGGTATGACAAGTGAGTGTGCTAACCACTACTCCACCGGGGGTTTGCGTTCTAAGCGTCAAGGTGCCGTATTTATGAGATGTAATGAGAAAAAAGTAATATAATGGGCTGCTGGTGCAGCAGCGTTTTCATTTTGGAAACCAGACCGGTGCAGTAGACACTAGCCTACCCAAAACTTTTGACTGAATTTTTTTTCCGTATTAAGTGCTACAGTCTACTAGCTGTTTGCCTAATCAGTAATACACATATGGTATCCTAGCATGTTAAGTTACCATAAATATCCTTACAGCTAGACTACCGGTACTTTCTTTTTTTTTCTGCACAATTTCACTATCAGCTATTCATATATTGTCGAATTAAATGCACAAAGCCCTAAGCCAGCCTGATGACAGCAAGGATATTGTGAGGTTATTAAAGATTGCTGTAGGTACGTACCGGTATGTGACAATAAATTTTTATTTTTGTCCAAATTTCTTAATTTTAACTTCTTTGGAAAGAACTTTTAAACAGATACTTTGCAACGCAAAAATTTTAAAAATTGATTAAAAAAGTTATGGCCAAAAAAGAAATAAAAAAAGTTTTGGTCAAAACGATCAAAAATTTTGGTCCAAGCTTTACCATTGAAGGCAATGCAAAGCGACAATTTTTGTAATGCCGGGAGACAAGTATAATCCTCGTAGTGCTTACGACTCATTCAATTTAAAACCAGTCCAAGAATTAAGCACTGTCCCTGACTGCAGTGTCAGAATGACAAAACCACGCTTCACACTTCAGTGCGCTCGACCGTAAAAAACTTAGCACAAACGCACTTTAGCGAATGACGTATTGTTGGTTTGGCATGACGTTATGTAGCGTGATTACGGCTAAAGTTTGAAGTTGAAATTGTAAAAGTGGGTTTTGTGCGGGTAAAATTTAACATAGTGCGCATCGTTATTTTTTATTCAAATTTGGCTGAAACGTAGTTGAGGGAATATTCTAGAAGTCCATGGCAGTTTGAGTTTGAAGATTGGCTGTGAGCATCTTCATAAACTATTTCAAAGATAAACATTTTGCTTATTTTTAAACTCAATAAAATTACACTTTTTAAGAACAAATTCTAAAAATAAAAACAGCGTCAGACAGAGCAGATATTCGTCTACCTAAGTACCAATTTTCGTAGAAGGTAAAGCACTTTTAGATACTTTTTAGCGAGTTTAAAATAAACCGCTTGTGAAAAGTGCCGTAAAAGATGTGTTAGCAATGGCGACCAAAAAATTGCCAGACAGCAGCGCGATACGCGCGTGCCTAATTGCTTGTGAACCAGACTTGCAATATCCTGGTATGTTCAAATTTGCATGGGACAAGAGTGGTAAAAAAAATTGTAAGGAGACTGCAAAGTACATTAATATTTACATGGGACTGAGAGTGATCAAAAAGACAGCTAAGTTTTTTTTTCAAAAGTTTGAGAATTACTTGGGAATGAGTAGTCCGCAAATGTCTTGCTTGACCTCATATTCTACCTAATTTGACCACTAGGTTACTTAGTTGCAACGTTTCTGGCTCCCTGAAAGATGCTGTTTTGATAAAATTCAGGGCAACAGGCCAAGAAGTGACTAACCAGGAAATACCTATATTTCGAAAATGGTGAAAAACAAACACAGCTCATCCAACATCACACAACACATTTCCTAACCCTAACTTAGGATTTTTGTGATGAGTGTTGCAATCTAATGGATTGCGGTGTTGCAATCTAATGGATTGCGGTCTAAGAAACCGTACTTATAAGACGGTAAGTCTGGAATACAGGAGTATATACCAAGGTAAAAGCAAAAGCACACACTTACTTGCATAGGGAAACTGACAAGATGTCTCAGTATCATAAATAGCTAACAGATTTAGCTAAGCTTTATACTCACATGCTCATTGCTAAGAATGCAGAAATAATCACTCAAATAATAATCACTGCACTAAAAAAAAGCCAATCAGTCATAGTTAAACACATCCCTTAATTCTATCCCTTAGCCACCGCAATAGCCTATAATGCCGAATTATAAGCTACCGGTATGAGATTGTACGTCATTATGCCTGCATAAAGAAAAATAATCGTAACTCAAATGTACTGAGCTTCTCAACATCATAATAATGTCTGTATAAACTGTATACGATAAGTATATCAGTGGCTCCAGACTTTCAAGTTAGTAGTATGGGAAAAATCAATGAAGCGTGTGGAGTAAACCTCTCACTATAAGCAATACTGAATAGGCAAATCTTATCCATGAATCAACTTTTTCATGGAAAAGTTTCTTGGGCAAATGTCTTATCAATTGTGAAGCACATAAAGTCCGACTTATTGCTTTGACTCACTTTAAACACAAACCAGAAAATTAAGTGGTCCCATACAAAATCTCTAATAATGTTTCTATGAATTATAAAGGCAGTGATTTCTAGATATCATTTCTACATACATAAAGGCAATATCACGGATAAACAACATGACACGGCTACAAGCCAAGTCAACTGATCGCGACAAACTGTCCACGAACAAACTGACCGCGAAGCGACGATTTTGTTACTGATTTCGTCACAAAGTGAGGGTTTGGGCAAGATGGCTGTGGGGATAGTAAAAATATATTTAGGATCGCTTTTTTCAGCCAATCGGCGTTGTTCGCGGTCAGTTGTCGTGGACCCACACGGCTATCGTTACAGTCCTTTCTAAAATTTGGCAGTTATGGAAAAATTTTACAAATAATAATCAAGATAGACTTGGCAAGAGATGAAAATATTGAAACATTGAACTATGACTTTATATAAAATAAGCAAGACATACAATAAAACACATTTCTCATGACAAACAAAGGTTCTCCAATGTCTAGCCTGATACTTACTAGTAACATAGAAAAAGTACACATTGAGGCAGTAATTATTACAGAGAAAGAAAACTATAGTTTGCACGAATGTAATGCATAAGAGGCAATGCATACCACACAAAAGTGGGAGAGTTGTCTGTATCGTTGCACCACTGCTTGCTGGTATGCTGTAGAGTGTAATTAATGCTTCCGCTTCCAGCTCCTCTTGAAGTTTCATGCTTCCGAGTTTGCTTCCTCATCTTCGGAATTTTTTGCTTCCGGCTCCGGGTAGAATTTTCGCTTCCGCTTCTAGTCTCTTTCATCAAAGTGCTTCCGCTTCCACAAAAATTTTTCCGCTTCCTGCTTCCGCTTCCACATCCCTGCTCAGTATGAAACAGCTAATTGAGACATTGCGTGAGCGTAAAGTTCCTTTGTTTTTTCGCGAATTTGGCAGATGAGGATTGATATGCTCATAACTAGCAACGGTAAAACCTAGAAAGTTGAAATTTGGACTGAGCATGAAAATTAATGAATGCGTTATGTGTGCCAGTTTTGAGGATCCTAGATCACGTGATCGTGAAGTGACACACAAAAAAACATGAAAAAAAGCGATTTTTGGCTGGAAAGTTTATTAAGTCGCCTATAACTCAAAAACCACTTGGCATGCCAAGCTGAAATTTGTAAACAATCTGGTGCCTTTAAATGGTTCATGCAAACCAAGTTTGAAAGCGCCTGGTCACGTGACCAAAATGTTACCGGCCGAACATGGGCAGAAAGTGGATGATTTTGAACCGACATATTTGGGTAAATACCGATTTTGATGGAAAACGATTTGTGCTCTTCGAGCACACTATCAACCGCCTTTCTTTTTAGTGTGTTCGTTTACTCCAACCTGAGTATTATTTTTCTTTTTTTATCTTTTTTCTTACTTTTTTCTTTTCCTTCTCCGACTATCTACTTTTAAACCGCTAAACACAATACATTCAAATTTTGAGTGATTAAAAATATCAAGGAAGTGTAGTGCGGGAACGAAATCTGGGGTTCCAGGTTGGGGAATCCCCCTCAATCAGGCCCTCCAAAACTTTGAACTTTTAAACCGTTAAAGCTAGATCTGTCAAAATTTGGAAATAGGTAGATGTTAAACATAAACTAAACCTAACAAAAATTGGGGGTTTACCCCCAAACAAGCCCTCGAAAATTCTAAATTTTTAATCTTTTAAGCTAGGCCAACGAAATTTTTAAGGTAAGTAAGCATAAAGGAAAGATAAAATTTGACCAAATTTGGGGGTACCAAAATTGGGGTCCCCCCAAACGAGGCTGCCAAAATTCAAAACTTTTTAACCATACACGTTGGGCAAATGAAATTTTCAGAATAGATAACTATAAGTGAAAGATAAAATATAACAAAATTTGGGGTTACCAAAATGAGGGTGTCCCTCTCAAAAGGGGCCACCAAAATTCAAACTTTTTAACCACTTACGCTTGGTGCATGCAATTTTCAGGATAGGCAAGTATGAAGAAAAGTTAAAATTTGGGGGTACCAAAATGAAGAGATCTTTCTCAAACAAGAACATTAAAATTCAACTTTAACCACATACACTAAACTGATGAAATTTTCAGAATAGCTAGATATGAAGAACACGTACACTAAACTGATGAAATTTTCAGAATAGCTAGATATGAAGAAAAGAGATCTTTCTCAAACAAGAACATTAAAATTCAACTTTAACCACATACACTAAACTGATGAAATTTTCAGAATAGCTAGATATGAAGAACACGTACACTAAACTGATGAAATTTTCAGAATAGCTAGATATGAAGAAAAGAGATCTTTCTCAAACAAGAACATTAAAATTCAACTTTAACCACATACACTAAACTGATGAAATTTTCAGAATAGCTAGATATGAAGAACACGTACACTAAACTGATGAAATTTTCAGAATAGCTAGATATGAAGAAAAGATAAAATTTGACAAAATTTGGGGGTACCACAATGGGGGTTTCCCTCAAACAAGGATGCCAAAATTCAAACTTTTTAATTGTTTAAGCTAGACAAATCAAATTTTCAGGATAAGCTAATACCAAGGAAAGATAAAATTTGACAAAATTTGAGGCACCAAAATTGGGGTTGCCTCAGTTGGGTCCTTCAAAATTCAATCTTTTCAACCATTCAAGCTAGACACATGAAACTTTCAGAATAGGTAAACATAAAAGAAAAATAAAATCAGAATAGGTAAATAAAATATGACTAAATGCCACAATTGGAAAGTCCTTCCAACAAGTTTTTCAAAATTTTTATACACTCAGTCGAGACAAATAAAAATTTCAAAATAGGTAAAAATTTAATATCAAAAAATATTGAGGATCTCATACTATAGGGTCCTCCAATTATGTTGACACCTCCCCCCATTAGCAACAAAATCTAAACGAATTAAATCTATTGGATATCTTAATATAAATCAAACATAGATAACAAAATTTGGTGGGCCACATTGAGGAAACCATGCCAAATGCGCCCTTAAAATTTTAAAATCTTAAATACGAAGTACTCCAGCTTTATATAATTACGGTATCAAATTTTAAGAGTACGGGTAGGCTAATATTGGAAAAAGATAAACCATGCCAAACTTGGTGATGCCATGTTGGACAATTATTTGCCTGAAAGATCGTGTTAACTAAAGGGCGTATAGAAAACTGGTATAGTTTACCAAAATTCTCTTATCAACCTGTGACAACTTGTAAGGGAAGCATTAACTAGGGAAAATAAATTTTGATTCTCCTCCTTTTTTTGCAATTTTTCAAATTTCATCGTTCGAGAATACAGTCTATGTGACAAAAACATATACGATTTAATAAAAAACTTAAATAAATGCCTGTTTAAATTTTGCGTAATTTTAGCACTTTTTTATTTTAGTTAATATGCTGTTAAGGAGGGAGCTTTAATTTTGAAACAAACTGTATATCAATTCTATATAATATGTTGGATTGCAATGCGAAAGAGCGTTTTCAGAATCATACATGAATGTAAGTTTGATTGATG
Source organism: Trididemnum nubilum (assembly GCA_963965965.1). Classification (NCBI taxonomy): domain Eukaryota; kingdom Metazoa; phylum Chordata; class Ascidiacea; order Aplousobranchia; family Didemnidae; genus Trididemnum; species Trididemnum nubilum. The sequence goes on from OZ014474.1 coordinate 25,118,932, forward strand.
TAACGAAATTTGCTTGTGAGTCGCTGGAATTTTAAAGACCATTTTATGTTGTTTCAAATGGAGTGGAAAACAAAAAACCTTTAGAACTCATAAAAAGTGCTGAGCTTTGACGCTATATTGTGAACTGTTATGCGATCATTTTGAATGACGTTACTCAATTATTTTTGATAACTTCAAGAAATTTAAATTTTGAACTCGAATAACCACAAAGCGATTTAAAGGCAATGAATCATCCAGCCAATTTCAGAGGTTTACAATAGCTAAAATTGAACTATAATTTTTGATATTTTTTGTTTTAATTTTGGGACTGCAGTTGCAAAGATATTCAACAAATACAAAAAGATGTACCCCCGAAAAAAGTTTTTGGAAACTCTGAGTTTTGTTCTTCCCGCCAAAACCACAGTAGGCCTAATGGTTTAGAGAACTGTGGTAGGCCTAACAGTTTAGAGATAGTTTATTTCTGAATAGTTTAGGCCTAACTATCTCTAAACTATTAGGCATAGTAGTTTAGAGATTGTTAGGCCTAATAGTTTAATAAGATTACAGTAGGCCTAATAGTTTAGAGAACTGTGGTTTTGGCGGGGAGATCAAAACTCAGAGTTTCCAAAAACTTTTTTCAGGGGGACATCTTTTTGTATTTGTTGAATGTCTTTGCAAACGCAGCCCCAAAATCAAAACAAAAAATATCAAAAATTATAGTTCAATTTTAGCTATTGTAAACCACCGGAATTGGCTGGATGATTCACCGCCTTTAAAGGTGGTTTACTTTGTAAGCGAGTTTACTTTATAAGCTATTTTGATTGACTTGTGCTGTCGATTCTATATTATTATTGTTATTGTTACATTTTACCCTTATGGTTGTAGCCAGTTTGAAAATCCAGAAGCATCTGATTTTGAAAAAATTCATCGGCTTCCAGCTCCTTTTCAACACTTTCGCTTCTGCTTCCAACCTCTTTCTTCAAAGTGCTTCCGCTTCCACAAAAATTTAACCGCTTCCAGCTTCCGCTTCCACATCCCTGGTTCACAGTGTGTGGTTCTCTGTTAATTTTTTTTTTTCTTAATTGTGAAAAGTGTGCACTAAAATCATAGATCTCAGATAAGTAAACGTTCATGTGAAACATTCAATATGTTCCTTATTTTTGTTTTATTCTCGCTACTTTTGACTTAAAAGGACATTCAGGACGTTTTTGGTTAAAAAAATTTTCTGGGAAACCATATTGAAACATTAAAATTTCATTCAATGATTGTCAACCTAAAACTATAGGTATTAGGTTGACTTAAGTTATAGGTAAATAAATTATCGACTTAAGTTATAGGTAAATAGGTATTACCTATAGTTTTAGGTTGACAATCATTGAATGAAATTTTAATGATTCTAATTTGCTGCTAATTTTTAGTATAGTGAAACAAGTTTGGCAATTTTTTAAAATTTTTTCGCACCAATTTTGATTCTCTTCGGACAAAAAATCACAAGATATTCGCATTTATTTTTCCCCTAAGACTAAGGAGTAAACGCTTTCCGAACATTACCAAACTGAAAGGACGTATGGTCAAAATTGTTCCAAATGACTGACTACATTAGCAGCTGTGGAGGAAGTAGCTTCGTAGGTACCTGCTGATAACCATAATAAACCTATACGAAAAATGCTAACTAAAATGCTTTGCACTGAAGTTGGTAATTTCATATTTAAACTACGTGAAAAGCTAACTGGCCTTATCTGATCTTTGGGCCAAAACCAATTGTGCAATAATCGCATACAACTTACTGGCTCACTAAAAACTGGCATCTTAATCTAATCTCTTGTCAGCTATGATGCTTTAGCTTTCAATTGGCGATAATTTTTTCGGATAGGCTATCTATAGTAAGCAATAGTTACAATATGATCAAGCTAAGTATTCAGAATAAGATCAAATTTTAGTGCTATAGGCTACTACGCCTATAGCACTAAAACTTGATCTTATTCTGAATACTTAGCTAGCACTTGCCGGACAAAGCAGACTAGGAAAGCATCTAACCTCTCTGAATTCAAACAGTAGTTGTTCCACTAATTTATTTACCTATAACTTAAGCACTCACCTAGTTCCAAGAAGCCTGGTGCTGAACAAGACTCGTAAATGGAAGTTACACACTGATTTATTGTGCAATCTATATACTTGAAACAAGATGGCCGAAATTTGGATTCGTAGAGGAAAACATGAAATTTTTTTGTTAGATTTTCTTAATCGAATGGGTTGCAAGAATCGCAATTGGGTCATGTTGGTAAACATATTTTTAAAGATTTTTTCTCAGTTTTTCAAAATTCAGGTTGAATGCCCTTTTAACTTAAAAATTTTGGTGAAACAGGTCACTTCACTTTAATAATAAAATATTCACTTCACTTTAATAAATAAAATAAGGAAAAGGCTTGGCAAATGTTCCATTTGCACAGACATTTTGAAATAAAGCCTCAAAAAACTAACCCTAACTTTAACCCTAATCCTACCCCTAACGTAAACCCTAACCCAAACCTATAAGTGTGATAATCAAAATAAAAATTTGCGAAAACGAGTGACATCGCTGGAATCTTTGTTTATTTAACCGCTCATGTTCCATTCGCCAAGTCACTTCATAAAAATGATCGAGTGCTTTGTATTGCTTAACATAGGAAGAGTTTATTTCCAGAATGCATTAGAGACCATATTTTTCAAAATGATCTGTTTTGAAAATGCAGAAATTGACCATGCGGATGTTTCTATGTAAAAATTTAGTTCCAAATCGCTTTGTATCCCTGTCAAAAGCATTTCAGAATATGGTGTTTATTTCCAAAATGCATTGTATCCACTGTTGGTTTAGTTCCAAAGCACTCTCTATCCAATGAGTTTTTTTTCTTTTGCTTATCGAGTTGTGTATCAGCTATGATAAAGAACTAAAAAAGTTTATTTGCGACGCATGAGAGTTAGCTACTTGTTTAAGTGTCACATTTATTGATTGTGCATGGTCAATGGTGCGAAAATGATTTACCGGTATTTCAGTTTAAGCATATGACAAGTTTTTAGATGGTTAAGACAGTAATTGGATTTTTCAAACATAAAATACGATGATTGAAATGCTCAGGTCTTCAAAACTTTTTATCTGACAGGAACCGTCAGAATAGAGAGCGCATGAAAAAGAGCGGCTGTTTATAGGAAAAAGCCAAGCCATGATTGGCTAGAAAAAGACCAATGAGAAAGCGTGATTAGTGCAAAATTTTTAAGCTGTACATGATTTTTTTTGTCAGCAGAGGGTGGGATTGGAAGTTTTGATGAAAGTAAATAGATGGAAAGAAAAGCAGATAGATGGAAAGAGGAGCAGCCTTGGGCAAGAATGGAAAGAGGAGCAGATAGATGAAAAAGGAGCGATGTTTGGCAAGAACAGAGAATATACTGTCATCATAATGTTGAGCACAGACTGGATTTTGTAAAAGATGAAGTCCAATTGCTGAATCAGAAGCAAGAGACTGTTTATTAGTCTGGAAGGAAGTTTTGCATTGACGGGCAGGAAGTAAGCGTTTCTGAGAAGAGAAAGAGCGCATAGATTTGGAAATATGCTGTTTAATTCTGTCCTGCAGCTTTTGGAAGAGACCACATACATACTGACTGTCGCAGTGGCATGCGAATTGATACACCACGTTGCTTTTCTACAAAGCAGCCTGGATATCCTTGTTGGTAGCAGAGAGAAGCTCGTTGGTAGAGTAAACATCGCTTGTTTCCACAAAGGAAAAGCGCTGTTTGACAGCAGATTTTACTTGCTTTTCAAATTAGGTAGAAACAGAATCGAGCCATGGGAGACGTAGATAGTCAGGGCATTTTTTTGGTCCAAATTTAAGCAGAACGTGAAATTGCTTTATCGTAGCCATAAACGACTTGATAATGTGCTTTGGGTATCCATTAGCCAGTAAAATGAACTTGATTTTGTCTAGTTTCGATGGCTATCTTTCTGGAAAACAAATGGCCAGAGCCCGGTGAGTTCAAGTCAGAATTAAGTTGGTTTTGCGTTTCTTTGGACTGAAGGAATTCTGGTGTAGACATTGACTGGTAAATGTGGACTTTTGGTAGATGGAGTTAATGAACTGGAAAAAGGATTTTTTTTCTTTTTCCAAATTTATCCTCCACTCACAAGGAAGCGACAGTGACGCTTTTATTTTGGACGAATCCGCACCCGCTTAAGGAGTTGACCATATTTTCAACCAACATGTCCACGAAAGGGAAAATCAGGGTAGATTATTTTTCAAAAGTAAAGCAAAGAGAAGGGTGAAGCGAGTTGAGGCATATGTGTAAGAAATGAGCGCACTCATCTTTGTTGCTAAATACTAGAAAAGTGTCATCTAATAGCAGTAATACATCTCCGTCTGAAAAGTGGTTTGGAAAAGTTTAGATTCATGGTAGCCAACAAAAAGGACTGGTCCAAGGGATGATCCCATGGCAACTCCATTGATCTGGTATTGCATGATGTCATCAAAGCTAAACTCGACAGAAGAAGTAGCCATCTCCAAGAGTTCAACAAAGATTTGCCTTGAAAAAGGTGCAGGAGGCTGTTTCGAACTGTAGAGGGCATCAGTACAGTTTTGAATAGTCTCTGCAAGAGGTACATTAGTAAATAAACACTTAATTTCAAAATAGTTTGTCAATTCAATGATTCCTAGTATGTTATGGTTGTATGCAGTGTTAAGCTTAAAGGCAACAACAACCATTGATAATGTCACCAAAGTGATTTCTTGTACAATTTTGGGTAAAAGCAGCAACCAATTAGGTTTTGTAGCCACTACAACAAATGCTTCAACAAACCATTAGGTTTAGATTCGAATTAATTCCAGATGGAACAACATTTTCCTGAATTTTATTAAGTTTAGTTTCAAAATGCCTTGTTTTCAGTTTTTTAAATTTAAATAAACCAAAATAAAACCTTAACTAAATATCATTAATTTTTCAGACTTTTCGGTTTTGAAGACAACACCGCTCCTTTCAAAGAAATGTCGTAGTGGTGGCAAGTCATTGGCAACACTATGTTTGATTTGATCAGCTAAAGATTTGAACCTCAGATCTCCCACTCCGGGAAGAAACGCTTTACCGTTCGATTAACTGCCGGTTTACACATATTCTTCTTATTGGAAGAAATGAGAACAACTTGAGGTAATAAAGAGGTTGCTCCATTATTCTCCTACCTGCAAAAATAAATTTAACCAATTTGACTTCGTACTATTGGCAAATCTGTATTTCAAACTTTTGTGTGACATCAGAAAAAGATGACTTTGCAAAATTTCTTGAAGAATAACAATATGGACAGTGACAATTGATAATAATCAAACATCATGTTGCTTATTTTGAAAGAAATTTTGCAAAGTCTTTCTTTTCGGATGTCACTAAAGTTCTAAAAGCAGAGTTGCCAATGGTTCGAAGGAAAACACATTAATTTCATTTTTGCTAATAAGGGTAATAGTGAAACAAGGTTTGAGAATCCTCTTAATTGCTTCAATTGGTTCTCACTTCTTCAAAAGAATCGATGTCTAGCAGTATCTCTTTAATACTTGCTGGTAACTAACACTGTAAAAATTAACTCATTCATTTTGCATATGGAAACACTGGTATTCAATTACCCTATACACTACTAATGAGTAAATACTGATTTTACTATTACATTGCATGTTGCTTATTTTGAAAGAAATTTTGCGAAGTCATTCTTTTCTGATGTCACTAAAGTTCTAAAAGCAGAGTTGCCAATGGTACGAAGGAAAACACATTAATTTCATTTTTGCTAATAAGGGTAGTAGTGGAACAAGGTTTGGGAATCCTCTTTATTGCCTCAATTGGTTCTCACTTCTTCAAAAGAATCGATGTCTAGCAGTATGTCTTTAATACTTGCTGGTAACTAACACTGTAAAAATTAACTCATTCATTTTGCATATGGAAACACTGGTATTCAATTACCCTATACACTACTAATGAGTAAATACTGATTTTACTATTACATTGCATGTTGCTTATTTTGAAAGAAATTTTGCGAAGTCATTCTTTTCTGATGTCACTAAAGTTCTAAAAGCAGAGTTGCCAATGGTACGAAGGAAAACACATTAATTTCATTTTTGCTAATAAGGGTAGTAGTGGAACAAGGTTTGGGAATCCTCTTTATTGCCTCAATTGGTTCTCACTTCTTCAAAAGAACCGATGTCTAGCAGTATCTCTTTAATACTTGCTGGTAACTAACACTGTAAAAATTAACTCATTCATTTTGCATATGGAAACACTGGTATTCAATTACCCTATACACTACTAATGAGTAAATACTGATTTTACTATTGCAATGCATTCCCATAGGCCAATTCAGAATTTAAAGTAATACCAGTACCATACATCTTCAGGTTGGATTTAGAAGTATTTATTGTGATTCAGTCCTGTGAAGTGTTAATGAAAGATTGTTCCATGTATCAATTTTTTTGGTAAAAATACTTTCGTTGGAAACAGAAGTATGATTACAATTGTAAGCCAGCATGTACTCACTTCAAGCACTGGTAACAACAACCTAATATTAATAGTTGTGGTATTAGCATTAATACAGTACTGTGCCTGTACTCTTCTGATGTTACAAACTGGTAACTTTTTTGTTATATACAGTGCTAACTTACTAATATTGCTTAGTTTTTTTTATTGCACATTACAAGCACGATGTGGTTGAATAAAAAGCCAGGCTATGATGGTAATGAGCCTCATAGATTAGCTTGGGAAGTAAGAATGGAAAGACTTAAAAAAGAACGAGCTTATCCTAATCCGTTTGAAACAGTGAAAGATGTTCAAGTTCATCCATTAAGTGACGATCCTGATGAATTTGTAGAAAGTTTTCGTGATCATCGAAATACTCTCCTTTTCAACAGAAGACTTCAAGTCACGTAAGTGCTGTAACTTCATTAGATAGCCCAGCATAAAATTGTCAATCCTGAGTGATCACTGATTAACAGACCAATAGACAGATAAACTCTAATACTTTTTTTTATAAGAACACAACGCTCATTTTTGCTCAAAATTTAAGAACAGATTAAAAACAATGCTGCCTCAACATGAAAAATAATAGTTGAAAAGCACTGGCTAGTACAATACATTTGTAAGTAATCAGTAGAGTTTTCTTGGATATTTTTGTATTAGTTGTTGCTTTTGTTGATTTATTGGACAACAATTGTAAGCTCTTGTATAGGCCTAATATACTAGACCAAACAATATAGATAAAAATATTAATTTCCTGATGAAAATCAGCATAATAATTACATTAGCATAAATTGGTGCTCATTGCTCAACTATTTTTAAACTATTGCACTTCATCTCAAACTCAAGGTCTTTTTTCTAGTTTAGAACCAATTCCTCATGACTGGCCTCAACCCCCGAATACAACACGGTTTGTAGTTATATCTGATACACATGGAATGCACAGAGAAATGAAACATCCACTTCCTCCAGGTCTGTATAGTATGTTTCTTTTCTGGTAGTTTGCACAGTTTAATGGAATAATATTAAAATATTTCATCTGTTTTGCTATTAATGTTGTGTAAACTTGGTATGATCTGTAAAGCCTATATATTCTGTTATTTTTTTATTATTTTGGTTTGTGGTTGTTAAAAAACATTTTTTGTGTGTGTCTATTTTGTTGCAAGAATACAGTGTCTATTGTACTTGAAGACCAATGCCAACAAAGATAGGATATCATTATTGAGTAATCATTTTATCAGTTTGAAAGGTCGTTTTAAACCACCTAAAAATAGTTCAACTACTCCAAATTTAATTTGATTGCTATCCCTATTTTTTACGTTCGTGTATACTCACTGTACGATGGTTTACAACAGTTAGTTGTATTTATAAATGCATTGAAAAGAAATTCAAGTAAACACAATCTCCTTGTTTTCGAGATGCTTTAAATCTATGCCTTGCAGGTGACATTTTATTGCATTGTGGCGACTTCACCGATCTTGGTAAGGAAGACGAAGTAACTGATTTCAATGAATGGGTTGGTGAATTACCATACAAGCACAAAATTATTATCTGTGGAAACCATGAAATATCATTTGATCCGAAAATAGTGGAGAGGGCAAGAGATTCAAAAGAACATAAAAAATATTACAAGTACGGAAAATGCTTAAAGCATAGATTTTTTCTCATTTTGTTGATCTAAAACAAATAGGTATTGATAATAAGCTATAGACAGAGTACAGAGTGATTGTGCCTATAAGACTCTGTATATAGCTTATTATTAATTTTCTTAGTACATTGTTCTTAATAAATAGGGATTGGTTATTTTGATGGTACCGTACTTCTATTTGCATATGACAAAATTGATAATTTTGCTGTAGACAAAAATTTCATCAAATTTATCAGGAAGTGCAGCATGATTTAAAGCTGTCTGCTACAGCTTCATATATCTAAGTTAATTACAAAATTGAATAGTCTTAGTTGATTACCGATCATCTTTAACACTGAACAATGAGTTTATCCCTTACTCCTGCAGCAGAATAGTAAAGTGACCTACTGAATACGTCGAAAGAGGTGACCAATTGGTATCAAAGCCAAGTAGTTATATTGCATGCTACTTTTTAAGTGGAATTTTGTCGGGACCAACAAAATGCTTCACAAAGATATAAAAAAAAATTTGGCAAAGCAGAGACGAAGTAGACATATTCTTTTGTAGTAGCATACAATCGTAGCTGTGTAGACTGATTTTTACGTTATCTTTTTGTATTTGCAATGACTCGTAAACCAGAGCTTTTTTGATTGTGCGGCTATTGAACGATGTTATAGTACACTGGAACTGGTCGATTTCTTGTCATTATAAATCATGAAGGAAACTAGCCAGAGATTGTTGTTCGTTTTCTTTTTTTTGTAGTGATTTTCATTCTGTCAAACAGTTTCCGAAGAGGTGGCGTGGAATTACAAATTGCGTGTTTTTAGGTTTGAACTTGTCGCCAAAAATCCCGTGGAAAAGACAGACAATTGGGCCAAGGAATTGTCGAACTGCATCCTTTTGCAAGATTCTGAAATCTCCTACAATGGTATCAGAATATATGGAACGCCATGGTAAAATTTACTGGTTTTTTGTTGCATCTTTTAGGTTGATTAATGCTTTCCTGTTCCTTGCTGAAGCTTTTTGCTTGGGGCTAAGCAACTTCTCTTATGGATTGCACAATGCAGGAAGAGGAACTTGGTATATTAAGATAATTATAACCACTTGGCATTCGATTAGTCATACGTTTTTTTAACTCTCATGCACTTCCTAGGGAAGTTTTAATGGCCACCATTTTTAAAATTTAAGTCTTGCAAAATTGCACTGTTATTTGCTTCAAAAGATTTAAGGTTCTCGCTCTAAAATAGAGTGGTTTTACCGCTACTGGTCTTCAAAAGTAGCTCGCTAGTAGCGCTTCTCCCACCGTTGCTACAATGTACCCACAAGTAAGACGCATTCTTTTGTGACACATCCTGGGGAGGGCACAAACAAAGGTTAAATCTCAAAAGCAGGTTTTGAATATTTAGTGCAAAATACTATTAATAGATGGCTCTGTTGAGTCTCTGTACCTTACAAAAGTTACCACAGTATGTACTAAAATACTAAAATCTTATACCCACATTGCTTCACTTGTGTGGGCCATAAACCTCTCTGAACCAGGTTATGGAGCATTTTTTGAAGTCCTGATATCAATATTTAATTGATAGCTTTTTTACTTGGGAGAAGAGTTTGAATAAGTGCTCCACAGCGTTGGCCATAGCGAATATCATAACACAGCTTGCGTCACATAAAAGTAAAAATTTAAATCCGTACTTACTCGTGATGATCGTGATTACGGGTGAAACAGTCTCTAGGGTTTTAAATTATATTAGTGACGTGTACTTTGCTTTGATAGGTAGGGTTTTGTCCTTTGTCCATGACTGTAACCCAACTCAAGTCTAATAATTCCTAATTGATCATGTTGACTTGAGGTTATGAAAAAATAAAATTTGCTTACCAACTTGGTAAGAACAGTAATTATTATTATTGTATTTTCAAAGCTGTTGTTTATTGCTTTAGCTATACATATAGTTTAAACTTTGGATGCAGATTAGTATTTTAAATTTTGAGAGAGGCTAAGACAAGAGTTGTAGCCAAGACTTAACTGAATTTGAAGCAAATGAGCATTCAGAAATGTCTTTTGGTGGATGTTTCGCTTGGAAAATTGCTTTCTATATTTACTAACTGTCCAGCATAACGTAAAATGAAGTTACAGACGATTGAACACGTCTAACCAGTAGATGTAAACATTGTGATCAAGGCAAAGACAATGTTTTAGTGAATGGATATTAGTGGTCCATGACAACTGAAACCAGCCGTGATGTTATATTTTTGCAGCAGAAGAATAAAATGACTTTTGATGGTACCAAAACCAGCAGCGAAAAGATAACTTCGTGTTTTTTCTAAAGCGTGTTTGTTATGTGGATTTACGTAACTTTACCTTTTTTTGTAATTGCGTTCAGTTTTCAAAAATTAAATTTAACTTAGCCTTGAAAATTTCAATTGTTTTTGTATATACGAGTACAATAATTGCTTTCAATCTTAAAACACAATGTTGAAGTCTAAACTGCGTGATTGCGCACTGCGCTGTCCCATTGTTAGCCTACAGAATACCGGTAACCTATAGCACTTCAAATTTGGTAGGTTTAATTAAGCGGTATGAACAAATAAGCGCGCGCTTCTTCTGATATATACTTGACTTGGCAGTAAATTAAACAACGCTGTAGGCTTGGCTTACGTGTGCTTCTATTTTTTTACGCTTGCCGGTAAGGGTAACAGCACAAAAAACAGAATTGCAAGAAGTTCATATCAAAACCAGGATCTAACGGAGAGTTTTCATTGAATTGTTGCATTTATTGAAATTTACAACGCAATTTACCAAAGGTGACTTTGCACGCCGTGGAAACAAAGCCGTGGACAGAAAAGTCCAAAATTAGGTCCAACATACTCCGCTACAAATCTACTCAATTTTGTACTGGGGAGCGGGATATTTTGTGCTATTTTTGGTCTAACTTGAAAAAAAGGAATGATTTCAGATTGGCGTGTTGAATTGTTCTGGTGCTTTAACATCACATGAGCATACTTGCTCATCAAACCATAAAGCGTAAGTTGCGCAACTCATCATTAAGTCGGAGACAGTAAAAAATCCCAAAAGTTGTTAATTGAAGGTGCTTGCTTACAAATCCCATTTCAGTTCATTCCAGAACTTTGGATTTTAAAGCACTCTTTTTTGAGGCCAAGCACTTTACGTTTGACACTTATGATGGTTTTTTTCAGGAACCCACATTACGGAGGTTGGGCATTTAATTTGGAGCGTGGACAGGCACTGCTGGATAAATGGAACAAAATTCCAGGCGATGGCATCGATATTTTAATGACACATTGCCCTCCTGCGGGTTGGTAACTCCCTACATTTGTTAGTTTCAGATGTTCGGCGTCTTTTTGTACTTTTAGATCATGCATGTCTTCTTTAATGGGCCAAAACCCGGATTTTATTGCAAAGATTTATTTATTTCCCGATAATTTCCATACAGCTTTGCCTTCATGCTTAGTACGATTTGCAGTATTCCTTCAGTTAATTTCTAGTTTTTCTGTTTGATTTTGCTAACCTTGATATGTTTTTGATGTGTGTTGATTTTAAGTTTGTTTATTTTCTCTACGGACTTATGTGTCTGATGCAAGTAATAATAATAAATGAATACCTATCTACTTGTAAAATACCTCCCGTAGTATTAAAACAAAATACCTACCGGTACCTACATTTTTTCTTATTTTAATTTTATTCTACTTTCTGTTTATGAAAAAAAAACAAACTTACTCACTTCCCATTAAGTTTTGATACATTGTAACGGAAAACCCGTAACCTAACGGTTGTATAATTTATTTAATTTCGCGGAACTACTAATAATTTGTCATAGCGCGTAATTTTAATATCCGACAGTTAATACGGAACCGATACCGGTAGCCTATTAAGTATTAAAATTTATTCCTGCCAAGTTCGATTTAAAATTGACCCTTTTTAGAATTTTAATGCAAGCAACAAAAACTAGCTGCACAGACAGATTAGAATTAGTTTTCTTGCGAGTAATTGTAATAACATTTTATTCATCAAGTTCCTTGGCCAGGAGACTACGACGGGACTTTTCGGTCTTCGAGTCAAACTGCCATCTGTCTACCACCCTCGGCGGAGGCTTCACACTGTCCTTTAATTACGTCAAGCAGGGAAGCTGTGAATACCAATTAATAGTTTTTGGTTTGACCCGACCGGGAATCGAACCCTAGTCTACCACTTCAGTAGCAGACGCTCTATACACTCGACCACTGATCGTTAACTAATTTGGTACTTCTGTACGGTACTAGCACCTATTTCAATCAAGATTTTTTCGTGTTCTCTTTTTACTTTGAGTGGATAGGAAATTTTCTCAGTTATGCACGAAATATCCTTGCGAATACTATTCTTGAATTGTTTAAATAAATTATTTGCTTGTTGAAATAGCTGCTGAAACTGTTTATGAGAGCTTTGTTAATAAAATAAAACGTCAAATGTTTTGATTCCCTGTGCTATATTATTTTTTCCAGGATGCCTTGACATTGCTGGTAGAAACTACAAAGAAAGAGCTGGTTGTGTGGAGCTGATGAACACAGTGCAAACTCGAGTCAAACCCAAATACCACGTATATGGCCACATACACGAAGGTAAAAGAGCTGATTCTGTGTACTTTTCATTAAAAATTAACTTCAGATTATCATTGCTTCAAACTTTATTCCGACAAAAAGATGGACTTTTTAGGGGTTCTTTTAAGAGGGCTTCCGTGAAAGGTATTATTGAAATACTGTGTGATGGACTCGTTTATTACCTTGAGGCACAAGAAGGCTTTATTGACGTAGAAGGGACAGTTTATTTGAAATTCAGCTATTCCGCTCAAGTCTGTGGAAGGCATCTAGTCCAAGCGTTTTAAAACTTTAAATTTTGGGGGTCTATTTGGGGAGAAACTCCTTAACTTAGAGAAATGTACCCACGTACTCATTCAAAAAATTTTTGCGATCTAGGTTAAAGTGGTTAAAAATTTCTGAAGTTTGGAGGTCGGTTAAGGGTATAGCCTTTCAACATGACATCCCCAAATTTTATGTGATAAAGTTACCATTTGTGATACCTATCCAAATTACCCTCATGAAAATTTTAGCTTTCCAGCACAAAAGGTTAAAAATATCAAATTTTTGTAGTTCCATTTGGGGTAAATGAACGATTCGACGTGCCACTCTCAAATTTTGAAATGTTTTTTCATGTTAACTGATGCTTGAAATTTATTTGGTCCTGTTTTATTGGTTAAAAATTAAAAAACTCCGCGATGGGGCACCTCCAAATTTTGTCATTTACTTCTCTTTTTTAGTTGTCTAACTTGAAGATTTATTATGTCTAGCTCGAGCAGTAAAATTTGAATTTAAAGGAAACCCCAAACACTCTTCACCAAATTTTGTCATGTTTCATCGTATTTTTTAGTTTGCTTTTCTGAAAATTTTATCCGCCCAGCTGGAGGTGAGATGGTTCAAGATTTTAAATGACTCTGTTGGAATACTCCCTCATCGTGGCACTATAATTTTTGCTATGTTTTAATTTTCTTCGATACCTAACAATCTTGAGAATTTCACTCATTTAGTTTAAACAATTTTAAAATTTTAAAGGTCCAGTTACGGGGTCGCCTTCTCCCAACCTGGCACCACCTTTATTCGATTTCAGGCGGTTCTAAACATTCCGCATATCTGTAATCAATTAAATTTTTAATTCTCTGCGTTTAGTGGTTTGAAAATACATAGCCAGAAAAGAAATGATAAAAATAAATTTGAATTTAACCTTAAGAATGATGTTCAATGGAATGCTTGAAAACGACCGATCTTTTTTCATCAACATCAGTGCTTAAAATGCCGATTTAAACTTATGTCCACTTTTTGACAGTTTTCTGTCTTTAAAATTGCGCGGTCACGTGACTAGGCGCTCCCAAAATCGGTATGCATGAAGCTTTCATCAGTGTCCCTTTTGAGTCCGAATTTCGGCATTTCAAGACCAGCCGTTTGTGAGTTACAAGCGAATCAAAAACTTTTAGGCATGGAAATGGACGTTTTCACCCGGTTTTTGGTTTCTAGGATACTTAAAAATGTTGTGTCTAAAAATCAACTTTACAAGATCAGCCGTTTTTTACTTGCAGCCATATCAAATTAAATTTTGATGCTTATCTATCAAAAATAGCTCAGCAAAAACAAAGATCTTACGTACGCGCGCACACGTCACGAAGTACTACAATTTAGCCTGCAATTAGGCTCATATCACACGTAAAAGCCCATGTATGCAAAGCGCGAACTAGGTGGAAAGCGGTTCGGTTTTCTGCTTGATTTTGCTGTGTTGAAAGAAAGTAACTGCGATTTGTGAAAATAGGTTGTATTCAAAAAAGTTAGTGGGAAAGTGTTTCTTTGGAAGTTGCATAGCAGATTTGGATCACAAACTTTTTTCACAATTGTGGGGTAGCACTTTCCTCACATATCTCCTTTCCCTTTAGGCTAGTGTTTTATCAGCTTCCGAATTTACACATAGCCTATCCTGGCAGGCTGGCAGCCCACCCGAACCTTTAAACCACACACGTGGGCAATTTCTGCACTTGCCATCGTACTCTTTTCTCAGATTACTCTGATCAAGACAACAAGGTCACAAGAAAGAGGATTCTCGACCAGTATCACACTAGCACTTCTCTTAGCTCAACTGCATTGCGCTAGCATCGCTAAGCATGGACACTAGAGTGGTTCAAAAGAAACTTTTTTCTGATATGTTTTACTCCAAGGGGCTTAGATGGTGTGTTTTGGTGCAAAAATAACCCATGTAAATTTTTTTTGATTTTAATTAACATTTAGGGGTCGCGCACCTCCCCACATTCTAAGCATGCCCCCTAAATCTCAAAACTGCCATATCTCGTTAACCACTTGAGATAGAAACTTCAAATAAAGACCAAAAGATGCAGAAGATATGATTTTTCATAAGTGTTTGATGCATTTTATTATGCCATCTGATCAAGTTTTCAAGATAAATTAAAAAACTGTTTTGGCTGAAAATTTTAGTTGAATATACATTCAACTAAAATTTTCAGCAAAAACAGTTTTTTTAATTCATCTTGAAAACTTGATCAGATGGCATAATAAAATGTATCAAACACTTATGGGAAATCATATCTTCTGCATTTTTGGTCTTTATTTGAAGTTTCTATCTCAAGAGGTTAACGAGATATGGCAAACAGGGGGCGCGCTTAGAATATGAGGGGGTGTGCGACCCCAAAATGTTAATTAAAATCAAAAAAATTTACATGGGTTATTTTTTCACCAAAACACACCATTTAAGCCCCTTGGAGTAAAACATATCGGAAAAAAGTTTCTTTTGAACCACCCTAATGGACGCAATATCACATTAGCAATTTACCAAGGTTTGTCTTGATGTAGAGTTTCTAAATCTTAATTGTGGTAAATTGGTAATGTGATGTAATATATGGTATCCATGCTTAGTAACGCTAGCGCAATGCGGTTGAGCTAAGTAAGTGGAGTGCCAGTATGATGCTGGTCGAGAATTCTCTTTCTCGTGACCTTGTTGTCAGACTTTGATCAGAGTAATCTGAGAAAAGAGTACGATAGCAAGTGTAGAAATTGCTCTCTGTGTGGTTTGAAGGTTCGGGTGGCTGCTAGGATAGGCTATGTGTAAATTCAGATGCTGATAAAACACTAGCCCAATGAAAAAGGAGATATGTGAGGGAAGTGCTACCCCACAATTCTGAAAAAAATTGTTACTTTGTAATTATCTTGTATTTGATGTTCTTGTGCAGAAGTTTACGTTTTGTTTATCACACTTTTTGTATGAGTGTTTTGACTTTCTTTTAATTGTACGGTATAAGACTAAATCAGCGTTTATTAAAAAAATGCTGAGCAAGTTTTGTCAGTTTATGTAGAGGTTCTAAAATCTAAATCTTAAACAATGCAGTGGATGGATCGCGTGTTTTAAAATTTTCAGGTTATGGCGCGCAGACGGACGCATTCCACTACTTCATGAATTGCAGCATTGTTGATGTCGATAAAGAACCGGTAAATAAGGCGCAGATTATTGACTTCCCAAATCCTGAAGGAGGAAAGCCTGGTTTGGGAGAGATAATACAGTACTAAGCTAGAAATGCTTTTATCTTTTCAGTCACCAGGGTATTTGTCGACGATTACTTTTCAAGCCTTTGTCCAACACTGTTCTTAGGCATTGTGCTGAGCCTGCTAATGGGGTGCCAAAATTTTGTATTCTTTTTGACTAAACTTTCTTGTAACTGGGTCATATGTTTGGTTATTTGTCGGTGATTAACTAACGGGATTTGGGATAAAGTATTACAAATTCGTGCACAACTAACTCTTAAAAATCATGCTGGCGATTATAAATTTCAAGATATGACAGAAAGTCCTTCGAAAAAAATAACATCATTGGTTGCTGCTTAAAATTGTAAAGTGATGCAAGCGGCTTTTTGAAGAAAAAATTCATTTAAATGCATGAAGTGTACACCTCTTTTTGTACACAATTTTAACATTTTCAATTAAACTGTTTCTATTATAGCTGTTGGCGTAACTTAGCGCCTTTTCTCTATAAAGTGAAACAATTTGAAATAGCCAAACTTGTTTCAAACTCTTGTAGCGGGTTCGCTTTGCATTAGTTTCGCTGGCTGGTTGCCTCCTGTGCAGATCATCCTAATTTGGGGTGCGTATCCTGTGCGTTTTCGCGACATGTTAGATGTGTTTTCAGCGTAAACAGTTTGGATTCGTTTGAGTGAGAAATGAATACTGTATTTTAACCCAGAATTCTTTACCATATCGCTGTCCTACTTAAGTCATGTTTTACATTGGAATTGATATACTGCCCGTTGCTTTTTCATCGTTTTTGTAAATTTCTGTTGCATTTTGTTGGGAGCGGTAGTTGTAAGCTCGCGGAGACTCAATTTTTCATGATTTCTAGTAACTTTTAACCAGACCAATCTTATACGAGAGGTTTTGGGCTATATTACGCTAAATGTGTGACCGCAGAATAAGCGCTTTAAATTCTGCTAAAACCCAATTTCTTCCCAGTTTCGTAATCAATCAACATTCTTCGGCGTTGTTTGACACTCACACCTACGAAAGAAATTTTGCTGTTGCGTATCATCCAAACAGAGCTCCTTGTTTAGTTGCATCAACGACTTTAGTATAGATTTTTGACTCTTGCTTCCACTTGAACTACTGTACCGGTATCATGTTTTGCTTGCCGATTAGCATTTACTTCCCTGTTGAAAACAACTTGAAATTATGAAAAAATGAGGTTATTTATGATATTTTTGTATTATGATGGCAACTAAAAATTTTAAATTGTTTCTTGGGCAATTCAAATTGAGCTGCAACCTTGTAATCAACAGAACTAAATTTGATTGTGAAGCTTATCACGTAAAAAGTTTTACGGCTCTTCTCTTGTGTAACAAAAGGGGAGATTAATACTAGTATATGGGGAGTTAATTTGAGTTCGAGTTGATTAACGTAACCAGAGGGGGTCCATCCACCATTTTCCATTTATACCAATCGATTTAAATGTATTCGAGCGTAAGAAATTCTGGGTTTTTGTTCTAAAAGTTGCAACCTTAAGCCCCTTGTCACCTTTTTTTATGAGCTTCATACCAGCTAAAATAACAATCCGCCTGCGCTAGTTTTTGCGCGACGAAGTATTTTTCGAAACAAAATTAGCTATTTTTAAATATCGTAAAACAGCTAATGATCTGTTCTACAGTACCCTTTGTCCCATAACAGCCCTTCTTTCTGAAAGTAGCTGATGACGTCATTGCAGTGATTTGTGGTTTTTTCCTCTATCAAAAATCCTGACTACGCCGATGTTGATTGACAATTTTACGTGCTTTAAAAATTTGAAAAAGTTGTCGAAGCCAGACTCCATGTTATTGCAGTTTTTCTTTCAAATCATCTATCAAGTCTTCAGGGATTGTAGTTGAATTTTTTTGACAAATTAATTAGTCACTGAAATCGGACTTCGGCCTAAATTAGCTCTCGTAAATACTCGGCCCAGTGTTAACTTCATACACTAAAATCGAATAAATTGTACTTCAGATCTACACTTAGCACAGCATAATTTATTGCGCTCCCGATTTCACTGAAAAGTAGCTAGGTGAGTAACTCCTGTGTTGCAAGGTGTCTAAGATGCATCAATCAGGTATACTCGTATCTTGCTCTTTAACCTTTATTTGCATTAATTGTAGAAGATAATCAAACGTATTTCCAGTTCAGTAAATTTAAAGATTAAAAACCTTAAAGCTTTATTTAAAATTGTAAAATTTCTTAACGTTTTGGACTTAGCTACGTTCATCATCATTGCAAATAAAATCTGAAACAGTAAAAAGTGTAAGGACTGTGTAAAGAGGTCTCGAATGAAAGTAACGTAGCCTCACTACAACAATATTTTAATGAGAATACTTTTAGTACTATTTTAAATTAGCGTTTACTGCTTTCCATCAAGTTAAATAGAATTGTGCAATTAGTGCCGTGAATTTGAAGAGTTTTCTATTATCCAACGGATTTCTGTATTCGCACTTAATCAGCGTTTCTATAATCAATACGACGTTTGTAAGTGTACCAGTAATGTATCTTTATGCAATTGTATAGCGTATAAAGATTCTGCTATACAGTGTAATTCTTGTTGCTGTTGTATGTGTCATGCCAATAATTCAATAAAGATCAACGTACGTAATGAAAAACTGATTGTTTTGTGTCAATTGTTATCTAGAAAGGCCAAATACTGTATTGTTTGCGCTGGTTTTGAAATTACATCTAACGCTGACATTTTCGTACCGTACGACTTTCTACGTGCACTCGAGGTCAAGGATGGCAGTACGCTACGCCTCAATTTTGGTAAAAAGTGCGGTGTCGCGCCTGTTGTAATGGTGCGCAAGGATAGCAGTACGGTGCGGTACGTCTCAAATTTTTGCTTAGAAGGTACGCCTTTTTGTAATGGTACAGGTACGGTTTCTTCATAATGATACGGGTACGGTACGTTGGTACGCTGTTTGACTCTGCCTACTAAACGTTTTAATGTGCAACGTGCGGCCGTCAATTAAGATTCGTGTGACCGTACCGGGCGTGCATAATTGCGCATAGTCTTGGCTATTCTCAAGTAATCATTTTTATAGTTTCTTAATTTGTTACGATTGTGTTATGATGTGACAAGTCAGTCACAAATATGGCCAATTTTGATGTCATAACTATTGCCAGTAAATGCTAGGAGCCTAGGAATTTGAATTGAATTGGAAATTTGAACGGAAACAACTTCGACACAATAGCCGAATAGGCTGAGGTTTAAAAATCCCAGACTTGTTGCACATTGCGCCCGCTTTGTGTATGCACATGCAAAAACAGCTGAAGCCGACGCTAAATGTGAATTGAGATCGCTGATTTATAGGCTAGTGATTTCAAAGTCGGTTAAAGTTGTGAGTAGCTAAAAGCAAGGATGGCAGTACGGTACGGAATGCCTCAATTTGTGCTAAAAAGTACGGTACGCCTTTTTTGCAATGATACGGGTACAGTACGTTGGCACGGTACGCTTCAAAAATTAAACTGAAGTACGGTTTAAGGTAGCCTACGTAGTTGTAGATGCTAGGAGCTTAGGACTATCGTGGCAGGCCCGGCGCCAGAGTAGTGTAACTGGGGGGGGGGAAGATTCTTGGGAAGGCACAAAAACTTTGTACCCAATTAAGCACAAAATTCCACGAATTTTGGGATGAACACCATAAAAAGGTCTTCGCGGATTGTGCGCTAAATTCCACGAATTCTGGGATGAAGACAAAAAAAAAAGGTCTTCGCGGATTGTGCTCTAAATTCCACGAAGTCTGAATAAAGACCAATCATCGCGAAATCCGTGAAAAAACGGTGCTTGCCGACGAATACCGGGTTGATGACCAGTATAGTCCACTCCAGTAGCACTTAGCCTGTTACTTTCTTTGGGGCACATTTTTCGTTTGGGGGGTACAAGCAGTGATTTGGGGGAGGCACAGCCCCGAAATGCCCGGCCTGTATTGTGGCATGTCTTTAATAAAAACATTTGAACGGAAACAACTGCGACACTTTAGCTGAGTACACAGTGGTTTAAAAATCCCGGTCTTTTCGCACATTGCGCCGGTTTTTTGTATTATTGAGAAAAGTACTAATAAATTGCATTACAATAATGCCTCGTAAATGGCGACACGTAAACAAAACAGGTTTCCGATAGATAAAAATCGATTTGATCAACTAAAACAAAGCATGGATCGTTGTTTAACTAGATTGATTGAACGTACGGTACGCGACAAAACAAGGTACGGTACGCTTCAAAAATTGAATTAAAGTACGGTACGCTTCGAGGTACGTAGTACGCAAATTCTGAACTTACCGTACTGCCATCCTTGCTTGAGCTTCACCATTTAACATTTTACCAAATAAGCTTAATAGCTCAACTAGTGGAGCAGGAAACTTTTGCCATCGGTTCGATAGGCTATGCTCAGGGCATGTACTAGACCTACGTATCTTCGTCATAATTAGAATGCTCAAGTAAATAAACATTAAACAAGCGTTCGATAAACAGAGTTGGAGTCCTCGAGGACGTCCTTGGCCTTC
This sequence comes from Trididemnum nubilum, assembly GCA_963965965.1. Classification (NCBI taxonomy): domain Eukaryota; kingdom Metazoa; phylum Chordata; class Ascidiacea; order Aplousobranchia; family Didemnidae; genus Trididemnum; species Trididemnum nubilum. The sequence continues at coordinate 25,139,648 of OZ014474.1, forward strand.
AGAACACATTTTGAAGTTCTTGGTCTCGAAGCCTACAAGTCCTCGAAAATGTCCTGTCCTCGGCTCGAGGACAGCATCATTTTTCGATTGGTTAAAAACGAAAATAACGAAACAAAAGTAAATAACTGCTAGTCTGTCTGTTCGTTGTTTCCCTTCCTCATTTGAAAAATAATACAATGTGATTTCCAACTAAGCCAAGTCGTACTAACTTTTAACCAAGAAGAGGCAATGGCTATGAAGCGACTGACCTACAGTAATGTGGCCGGCGTGTGAAGTAAATCCCAAACCAGGGTCGAGGCAAAACGAAGCTTTGGCGCTCCGCTTGAATACTCTGAGAACTTCTTAGCAAATGAAATTAAATTTTCAATTGCGTAGACACAGTGTCATGATGACCTGCGTGCATTGCCAACAGAAAATAATACTACTGCGCTACAAAGACACCATTCTTTTGCACATCTCAAGCAAAAGCATGTATTTCATTTGACATTTCGTGCACGGAACAAAGCAAATGAGTTATCAAGAAACACTTTTGCAAAAGAAGATTTTATATGAGATCAATGGCACTGATTGAACTCGAAACAAAAATAATTAGCAGAGCTCAATTTGCCACATTTACAAAAATACGCGCAAAAAAGTAAGTAAAATCCCTATTAATAAAATGGGCGAAAGTATAAGATGTGACTAAAAACGATACTGTCAAACGTTTCAAACTACGGGGCGTACGCAGAAATTTTTTGAAGGATGCAATAACGTAGTATGCCTATTTTTCCTCGCGTGTCAAAGCAGTGGTGCACCTAGTAGAGTTGGTTAGGGAGGGGACAAATATTTAGTGATAATTTATAGCTGTGGGAGTCTGGAGTAGCGCTACAAGCTTTCCCAGTGGAGTCCAGAGTGGAGCTCAGGAAGATTTCTAAATTTGCAGCGTTTTGAGACGTTCAAACAATGAACACCAAGCTTTTAACAACATCTGCTAATCAATTTGGGAGAAGACCAAGAAGCCATGCACACGGCACAGTTGCATACCTAACCCATAATGCCTGCCCACTTGAAAAACTTTTATGAAAACTAACGGATTCAAATTTTTTGATAACAAATAACAACGTTCTCGTTTCTCTTCAGGCCCGGTATTAACTGGACGAAAAGTAGTAAGCGTACGAATGTACGAATAATATAATACTCGTATTTTTACCACTAAACAGAAATTTATTTACAAGCTGTCAGTTGTCCAAACAAACTAAATGCTTATACACTTACGATTTTACGTCGAGTGTAGACCGAGCCATAAGCATGTCGGCAAGTATAGATCCAATTAATTGATTCTGCATTGTGATTTTGTTACTTTACACAACGGTACGAGTCCCAAAAATATTTCGGGGGGGGAGGGGTCATTATTCTTAACTGTGCAACCACTGAACAAGGTGAAGACTACACTACAACTAGTAAAACAACTAAACGATATATTTTACATTTTTTAAAGAAAGACCTGAGGGGGGCTGAGCATAGGCGCTCCCATCGTACGCTACTGAGTGTCAATAACCAAATGGTTGTATCTAATACAATGTTAGTAAACTATTTTTCATCATTATTTCACTACCTCAAGCCAATTTGCTGATCGTGGATTTTCCACGATTACAGTGCGCGCGCTACCATTTTCAACGTACAGTAAATTGGAAAAAGGCAACAGCACACTATTGAGTGGCATGACGCGCAATACGCATAAGTCTCAAAAACTTGGTAAAAGTCACCTGATAGTAAGTCATGAGGTGCTAAATTTGATAGCGCTATAGCACATTCATCACCAAGCGATTGACTATTGTTAATTGGCAATGATTGAAAAACAAACGATCATACAAATTCAATGACAACTACAAACTTACGAATCACAAAAAAAAAAAGAAGCAAAATATACAAATGTCGCTGTACTATTCCACAACTGTACATAGAACCAAACTGTACAGTTATTTACATGATTCTGTAAATCGCAGCAGTTAATCGTTAAAATTAAAAACAAAACAGTAAAAAACTAAGTTTGAGTGAAAAAAGTTCAAGGCATCCAAAAAAAAATTCACAATAGACAAAATGCAAATGTGATGAACGACTACCCAATAATGATTAATGGTAATTCATCGAAAACACTACAACCAAAACCAACCATTTTTTTTTTTTTACTAAGAGAAATATCATATCAATGGTTTCTAAAAATATAAATCCAACTGATACAAACTGAGCTTCAAAAACTCAAGGATTCCCGACTCCAGTAAAGTTCTTGCATAATAACAATCATATTGTACTGTAAATTACGAACGCCATCCTATATGAAAACATTCTGACGTGACTTATAATGACATCTCAAAAAACAGCAATTTCGCTTACATGATTTTGTCCAAAAGCAGGTCTTACAAGACAGCCAGTCAGTGTTCATCAACAGTAGCTACCCGTGTAGTGATGAGATATTCAATTTTTAAGTGGTATAGAAATGGCAACAAAACCCCAGGTTTTCCAGCGATCGTTTGGGTGAAATGGTGCAACATTCCGTTGGACCGTTCCCTGACCCACATGCGGTACCAACCAACATCTTTAACAGATCAACTTCTTAATCGTAAGCCACATCAGCTTATCATACTAAATGTAACATTTCTGGAAGTAAATTCTTCACTTACTTTTTCACTAAAAACAGCGCATGATGAGCTTATATAATGTTGAATAAAACACACCTTGACAAAAATGCTCAAAAGCAAATGAAAAAAGAATGATTATTAAAACTCGCGACGCACTAAATCCTCAAAAAGGTTAAAAACAACACATCATTACAGAAAAAAACACAATTGATGTTAGAACTTATTCTAAGCAGTGCAATGACAAGGATTTCTTTATTTTGTATCTTTTTCATGAATACCCCACACCAGAGGTGGGCAAAGACAGAAATTTAAAAGCGAAAAGAGCAGGTTTCGTAAAATTGCGTTGCGCTTTAATTTTGGTAAGCGTCATTTCACCAAAAAATTCTATCGTTTTTTGTTTTTGTTTGTTACGCAGTAGTCTGATCTAACTTTAACTTAAACCCTTATCTTAACCTCAAACCTAAATTCCTATCTTAACCCTTATAAAATCAAACGAAAAATGCTCAGATGAATATCCCTCTAAACTTAAACTTTTCCAGGGAAATAGTCACTACCTTTACTACCGTATCTATTTTGTCACATCCATTTTGTAGTGACGCAAAATATAGAAATGACTTCCAAGAAAGCCCACTTCATTTTCAATTATTGTACAATCAATGAATATTAGTTTAATTTTGTTCTCAAATTTTCTAGTTCCAGCTTTCTTGGGCAGTAGTTCGCTGCTTTGTTTTCTAAAATCAAAATCCCGTGGTCGCTTTTGATTGATAAATTTTCGCGAAGTTACGTTGTGGTTTAATTGTAAAAAAATAGCTGTACTCTTATCGGTTTAAAAATCACTGCGCTTTAATGCGCTATGCTTCATACTTGGTGCCCACTTCTGCTACTAACTCTTTTCAAGCAACGTAAGTTTCTTCAAAAGAAGACAATATTATTTAATTTCAATAATGTAATCTTGAGCTAAAAAAAGACACGAAAAAGCGAAATTAGGTTGCCGAACTTGAGTAGTTCAAGATTCACTTTTTTCTTGCCCGTCGATTTGCACATCAAAACACCGTGAATAAAAGTATCACCTGCAGTGCTTTACAAGAAAAAAGCTTTAAAAGTTACAGTAAAAACGCACATAAAATGAACTTTACGAAAACAAGGCGAAAAAAGTCTGAAAATTCCCCCAAACTTTTGTAAAGAGATTAAGTGCACATTTGCATGTTAAATTTTTTTTTTCATTCAAATCGGAAAAAAATCCGTTTTTCGTGGTAGCTAAGTTTGGAGGCAGAGTGTTACATGGTAGTGCTATACCTTGGCATAACTGATTCCGGTAAAGCTGGCTGCAAGTGATGATGCTGAGGATGCGGCGGATACAATTTACCCGCACTCACAGAAGGATGAATGAAATTGGGGTGGGCCAAATGTGGGCCTACAGGCCGATGGGGGGCCGGTAATTGGCGATTTGCCATCTCCTCTCTCCTTCGGGCCGCCGCCTCCTCTCTCTGCCTCCTCTTTTCTTGTGCTTGCTTTCCATGGGTTTTCATATGAGCGTTGCGACTCTTTACCTGAAAATTAAGGTATGTTAAAGCTGGGAAAGCCAACGTAATATTTCTCGGATTAAGTACAATGTGTTTCAAAATTATGCGGCCTTTCTCTCCACAGCTTATCTAAAAATTCATGAATTTTGTTCAATAGTCTATGTTTAATAAATTCATTAAACTAACTTTCTACTGAGCTTTTCTACTGAACTTTTCTGCATTTGTTTATTTCAAGTGGTTTGCTGCGAACCATACAAAGAGCTCGATGACGTTTGGTCAGAGGAGGTTAAAAACTAAAATCAGTAAAAACGCCTATAAAATAATTCCCCAGCAGGCTGTTTCGCCGTTAGGCTCTTCACGGGGTGATAGTAAATCTAAATATTAAAAACATTAAAATAAAACCCAACAAAGACGATAAAAGAAACAGTGGAAAGGTAGCCACCGAGTGAGGTTACCATCCCTCCACGCAGCCAGGCGAACCACAGTGACAAGCACCGTCTAACTAGGAATGAGCTAGTGCGTCGACTGCAGCAGTGAATCGCCAGGTGACAACTAGCGGATGCGAAGGCCGGAAAAGAAATTTATTTTGATCAATTCACCAGAGGTGGAGTCCTCGAGGACACATTTTAAAGTCCTTCGCCTTGGCCTCGAAGCCTCAAGTCCTCGAAAATTGCCCTGTCCTCGGCTCGAGGACAGCACTATTTTTGAACCGTTGAAATTTCGTTGGAAAACGCCAGAAACCTTGCTGAAAATCTGCAACAACCTTTTTTTGGTTTCCTCAAGTAGAGATCGCCTGAAAAAAAAATTTGAAGACCTTTTTCGCCTGAAAAAAATTTTTGAAGACCTTTTTTTTTTGAGAACACTTGCGTCTGTATCCTTGGTCCTTGGCCTCGAAATTTTTTTGTGTCCTTGGCCTCAAAATTTTTTTGTGTCCTTGGCCTCAAAATTTTTTTGTGTCCTTGGCCTCAAAATTTTTTTGTGTCCTTGGCTTCGAGCCTTGTGTCCTCGACTCCACCTCTGCAATTCACGTGACATGAAAAGAGACAAAGGTAAGTAAGACAAACAGAACAAAACATGATATTAATAAAAAGCTATAGAACGTCATGTTCTTAGTACATTGTTCTTAATAAAAACATAAATTAATTTATCTTTTGATGTTTAAATTGACTATACCTCCTGAAGAGCCTAATGGCGCAACAGCCTATTGGAGACGTTATTGGAACGACCGACACTCGCGTCGCGTGTTCCTTTGTTTTTACTCCGCCATTTTCCAACTAACGACTGCGAAATTTTAGACTTTTGCTTATAACTCAAGAACGGTTGGGTCTAGCTACATGAAATTTTGACAGTAGTTTAAGATTAATGAGTTGTATGTTTGTACCAAATTTCGAGGCAATAGGTCACGTGACTTTGGTTTTAGAACCCGAAAACCGCCCCGCAAGTTTGGCGTAAAAAGCAATCTCATTCAAAAACGGCTTAAGTACGGCAAAAAATATTTCACATAGTAATATTAAGATACCCTTTCATCCCAACTAACCCACTTTTGGCCGCGATGAGGTTTTTTCCTTTTTTTCTGCCTAAATTTTGTACGCTCTTCTTCTCCTAAACCACAAAACATGGAAAGTTAATTTTTATGTGAATTTGTTGAGCTGCAAACGCAATTTTTTCTCCCAAAATGTTTTGGGGCAACTCCCCCAGGAACCCCCCAAAATGGGCCCCAAAACATCAATTTTTTTAACGGCTCAAGCTAGGGTGCTAGTTGTTTTTGATTACAGCAGATACTTAACAGACAAATACTTTGACATAGTTTTGCAGTGCCACCCCCCTGAGGACTCCCAAAAATCAATTTTTTGAACGGCTCAAGTTAGGGTGCTACTTCCGTTTGATATCAACAGATACTTAACAGAAAAATATTTTTATATAGTTTGGGGGTACCACATCCACCCGGGGGCCCCCCCAAATGGACCCTAAAAAAATCAATTTTTAGAACAGCTCAAGCTAGGGTGCTAGTTCGTTTTGATATCAACAGATATTTAACAGACAAATATTTTGATATAGTTTGGGGGTGCCACCCCACGGAGACCCCCCAAATAGACCCCCAAACTAGGGTGCTAGTTCTTTTTGATATCAGCACATATTTAACAGACAAATATCTTTACATAGTTTGGGGGTGCAACTCCCCCGGGAACCTTCCAAAATGGACCCCCAAACATCAATTTTTTGAACAGCTCAAACTAGGGTGCCAGTTTGTTTTGATATCAGCAGATATTTGACAGACAAATATTTTGGCATAGTTTGGGGGTTCCACACCCCCCCCGGAACCCCCCCAAATGGACCCCCAAAAATCAATTTTTTGAACGGCTCAAGCTAGGGTGCCGGTGTTTTATGATATCAGCAGATATTTAACAGACAAATATTTTGACACAGTTTGGGGGTGCCACCCCCCTGGGGATCCCCCAAAAATCAATTTTTGAACAGCTCCAGCTAGAGTGCCAGTTTGTATTGATATCAGCAGATATTTAACAGACAATTACTTTGGCGTAATTTGGAGGTGCCACCCCCCTGGGACCCCCAAATGCACCTCCCAAAAATCAATCTTTGAACGGCTCAAGCTAGGGTGCCAGTGTTTTATGATATCAGCAGATACTTAACGGACAAATATTTTGACATAGTTTGGCGGTACCTCTCCAAGAACTCCCCTCCCACAAATATACCCCCCAAAACTCAATTTTTTGAATGGCTAAAGCTGGGAAGCAAATTGTTCTTAATATTATTGAATATTAAACGAATATTTTGACATAGTTTTAGGGTACCACTGCCACGGAAACCGATAATTGCGCCACTTCTAAATCAATTTCTTTCAATCACTTGTTAAAGAGCTAATTGCTTTTAATATTAAGTCTGTAAAAAATAAAGATTTTGGCATGGTTAAGAGGAGACACCTCTCCCCGAGAACCCCCCAAATACATAGATTCCCCAAATTTTTACTTTTCAATTAAGCTGAAACAGTTTTTTATTAGATATTTGTAAGACAAAGAATTAAAAATACAAATAGTCGTCTGTTCGAGAGAGAAGTTAAGAATTGTTGTTATTCAGGCAAAAACATAGATTTGGGACCAATGCAATGCAGAGTGTCTTATGTAATTAAATAATATGTTCTTGACATAACACGATAGCTTTGTACGCATTTTGAATTTACGCTTGAGCTACGATATATGTATTTATAGTACTGATGGTAGAAACTTTAACCATAAAACAGACAAATTGTTGTTAATCACTTAAGATGTTGGTTTAGCACGTAATTTGATAAGATAGGATTTTCACTACGCTGTTAAGATTTTTCTATTTGTTCAACCTACGTTTAGGTCGTGATCCATGCTTTGAGAAACGCTGGCTTAACCTGACGGGTTATTTTTTTTAGAATCAGAAACGATGACGTTGATATTTTTTGACATTGTTTTGGATTTCTACTTTTTTGGAGGTTCCATAATCAGATATTTTTAAATAATTGCTAATTTTACGGAAGACGAAAAGTACTTTTGAGCGTCACAGCATTAGCTACGCGTCGGTCGTTCACTGGGTTTGCTGGCAAACTCCCATCTAGTTTTTTAGGTGTTTTTACCGTTTTTATAATTATTTTTTTATTTTACTTTTTTTTCATGTCAAATAACAAAGTTTGATAAACCGATGTAGCATAGCTATTGATTCAGAAAAAAATTTGATGAATTGCCAAATCCGAACAAAGCTAGTATATACTTAGCTAATCTATCCTAAATCTTTGAATCTGCAAGCAGAGAAGCGTATTCGCTTTCACTGAATACACTAAGCCTTTTTCTTCTTCGAAATCACAAAAAAAACATAATAATAACGAGATTAAACCTGCACCCGTAGATCGAGGCAGTCAAATATCTATAAACGAACTAATTGACAAAAATTTAATAACGTACTTTTCCAAATGATTTTCCACACACTGGGCAGGTAAATACTTGGCTAGGTTGATCATCGTTTGAGATATTCGAAACCGGAGAACCAACAGGAGAAGGAGTCTCAATCCGTCCTTGTTGAATCCGCGCTAAAAAAATTCAGAGCAAATTTTTAACGAAATTCTAACCAAACTATCAGCTCTACAAATTAGGTTCAAAAATTCCAAGATTTAGATTTACAAATAAGGACATTGCTGCAATATCACTGAAAATATAAAATATCATTTAAAATTATTGCTGAAAACATTGCTATAATTATCAATAAGGATTTATTTTTAACTAAACACGTTTTTGGATATAAAACGAGAACAATTATTTTAAGTATAGTATAAGGCAACACACAACGTCTGCTGTAATTCTGTACCTAAAGAAACGTACTATCCAAAGCCAGAAATTATAACCGTAGTTGTGGACGCCTTTGCGCTTAGACATCACAGCTCCTTACCGTTTCGTATGAGTGGCGAGCCGTTGGCAACACTGTGTCAAATTTGACCAGTCCGAGAGTCGACCCCAGATCTTTCGTTCCAGAAACGAATGCGTTGCTATTAATAGATTAATCCACGGCAGACCAAAGTGCTAAATTTATTTTCATCGCCGAAGGTAATCAAGCCGAAATGAAAACTAGATTAAACCTCACTGAACACCGATTTCTCCCGCCAAAACTTACTTCAAAATCTCGATGAAGACATCTTTTTTTTTGGACTTCCCTTAATTTTCGCTGAAAACCGATTTCTCCGGCAAAAAATTACTTCAAATTCGGTGCAACACTACTGATTGTGCAGCCCGTTCGAGAAAGTGTAATCCGGCACACTCCTCGAAAATTTTGGGCACCCCTGGATTAATGCATATTTAATTTTATCCTCCACTTACGAGAAAGAGACTTTGGCGCTTTTATTTTGAACAAATTGTCCTCACCCGCTCAGGAGTTGACCGTATTTCAGGCTTTCCAATTCACATCTTCCAACATAAATTTACTGCTTGTTCCAGCTACTGAGCAGAGATAATCATCATAAAGGTCTTATCCAAGGGCTTAACAACGTGGCTAGGGTGCGGGTTGAACTAAGAGGGTGCAAAACGGCGCCTCTATCTTTTCGGCCACGCTGCCGACAAATTTAACTATTCGACCATAGACTCTTTTTTAGTAGATTGGAAACTTGCAATTTAGTCTTTTTTTCCTCATGGTTCATTTGTTCTACAATATGCCGATTCTTCCAATCAGCGTGACTTTGTTCTTAACGGTTCACTCGTTCTACGAATATATCCAATCAATCCGTCAAATACGCGTGACCGCAAAAAACTTCGCACGCAACAAGAGCAAACTTTCTTTCTTCAATGCTCTACTATAAGTAGCAGCAGGGTGTCCCACATTTTGGCGACTTTTCAGGAAAAATAAGCTCGAGTCAAATTATGATTGGACTTTCGTTGCTTATTTCAAAAATGACGTCATTTTTCAATTATGACGTCATCTTGAAGTGCCACCTAGCGGATTTTATGCAAATTTTGACCTATCTCGAAAACGACACGAGCTAGAGCGATGAGACTTGCATGAAAATGACCCGAAGGGTCGATTTCCTATCTCGATTCTTTACACTGTTAAGCTCTAATTGCAACAGAAAGCGAGTTATCTTGAAAAAACATAAATTTTTTCAAAAAATTTCGATTTTTACTGTTTGCCTACTTTTTCCTTACAAAGCAGTTTTAAACCTTGTGTGTAGTTACAATAGATGAAGAAACCGTACTGCACTATTATCGACAGTGGTAGAGGTTTATCAGTTAATGATCTCTGCGCCCAAAATGACGTCATTTTACTATGACATCATAATTTTTTACGATTTTTGCAATTTCTTAACCGTTTTTATGTTACAAAGCAGTTTCAAACCTTGTATCGCATTAATAATTAAACAAACAAGTGATGCATTAAACATTGCCAACAATAAGTTGGTCTTTTGTATTAGCTTTAACAATTTTAGAACTCATTGATCGGTTGCAAACAACAACACCAAAACAAAAACATCAAAATCAAAACTTTCAAACGAAATCCAAGCAATCAAATCTTATTATGCGACATTGTGCAAAGTAGCAAGAATGCGCAAGTCAGTTTTGTCGAAATTCTGTACGTCATCTCGAACCATGCCGTTAACAATCAGTTTTAATCTGCCAATGAACCGTTCGGTGCTTCAATTGTTGTTATCGATGCTTTTCCAAAACATTGGGGACGAAAAGCATGCAATACAAGAAAATTTACTCTCCTCAGTGAAAAAATCTCATAACTGTTTGCGTTTCAAAAGCGCTTGCTGGATGTCAACATTTTTAGAAAACGCCTTTTCTTTCACGGCATCAACCGTATAAGGTGGCACCTCAGCATGCACACTTAAAGCAATATTTTTAGGGCTCAACCATTGCGATGCATCCTGAACGAAATGCTTCCAAATCGCCTCGAAAACTGGCAAATCAACTTCCTTGTACGCAAGTAGTAAATCTCTTGTAAACAGCACAACTGAAGGACCTTCAGCAGCCGATGATTTAAGATGGATGGCTAAAAACGCAGGCAAATAAACACATACAATGAACGAAACCATACGTTGAAGTCTAGAAATTTGCGCGGGCTCGACGCAATATCCAAAAATAAACATTCGCAGATATCCACTAGCGGTTGTCAACCATCGGGCATGACTTATGGTTTCTTGGCGATAGAAAATCAAAGGTTTCAAATTTTCTGGGACATCCATCAGTAAATAGGCAACTAGAGCTAGCAAACACATGTGATCACAGCGAAATGAAAGTTTCATTTCGTCTTTGTGATGAGAAAACCATAAGATTTTTGTTTTCAAGTGATTAGAAGCAATAGAAATCTCGCACTCTTGACGTGTTTTCATGTCTTCGGGTCTGGGTTGTATTTTTTTAATTTTATTAATCAAAGTACCATCTTCGTATGCATTAGGACCCTTGGCTTTGCCTTCTAAAAAGTTTTTAGCGTATGTAAAATAGTTGGTATGAAATAGGTATTAGAGGGAGTGAATTTGGTGTCCAATGTTGGACTTGAAGTATTCTTCTAATCTTTTATTCACACCCGACTTTTTACCAGTGTTTAGAGCAGTTGTATCAGCCATAATTGAGTATACTGGGGAAAGTAAAGACTGGTCAAAAGTTTTAATTATGGAATTGAACACTGCAGCTGAAGTAACGGACGCTCCTTTTTGAAATGACTTAACTTGCAACGGTGTTGACACTTTTTCTTGATCCAAACATTGACAGATAAACACGTATTTGTCAATGCCATCAATAATTTTTCAGTCAGAGCATAACTGCCAAGCATCCACCGTAACATGTTTTAACTGAGCTGATTTTAGAGATTCTATTCTGTACTTCTCTCTCTTACGGTGAATCGACGATTTTGATGTTCCAGGATTTTCGAAATTTTCTGGAGTCAACTGATCAGCTTGCTGACGAAGACATGTACAACGTCGATCTGCCAGCACACATTTGGTCTTCGTTACAATTTCTGCGACTTGGATCTTTGGCTTGTTTATCACGCAACAAAATTCGTCATCTCCAACCAATTCTAATTCGACTTCCTCATTATGACCAGTAGTTGGTAGCTGTTCAGATGTGATTAAAACTTTTCTAGGTCTTCCCCTTCGCTTCTTGAACAGTTCCGGCTGTTCATTCTTTCTCTTTTTAGTTATCTTTTTTTCTTGCTGCTTTCTATGGGCAATATCTACCTTTGAGGTTAGTATCATATTTCTACTCTCTCTCTGATCTCTCAAAAAGTCCAAGTCTTCAGCTGGTATCCGATGCTGAAAGGGACTGGAACAAGCGAATTTTCCATTCCAAAACTGCATGTTAGGGTTCGCACTGTTTTTGCATTTGCATGCAGATATGTCAAAGAGTTCAAACAGCCAGGTTTCTGTTAATGACTGCGACTGACTTTTAATTGCTCGTTTCTTTGCTGCTCTTAATTTGTTAACAATATCAAAGTCTCAGTACTGGACTTCGAAAGTCTCAGTAGTCTCAGTCTTACAAAACTGGGGGGACATGACAGAACGTGCTAGCGATCTCGTAAAGACCATTCTCGCTCGCTAAAGAGGGCTAACGAACAAAAAGTCTTCGTAGACAAACTGCCATTTCTGAGCCGTCTCGCACAACACACGTTAAATCAGTTCGCTCGAATTTCTTTGCGAGATGTTCGTACCTTGTGTTAGTACGTAATAAATATCTCATTGTGACGTCAGATGCATTTCTACTTCAAAATAATGCGTTCAAGCGTACTGTATGTACTACATTGTTATGGAAAAAGATACCATAACTTATGCGTTATTATTCTATGCAAGCAAATTCCTCAACTGATGAGAATTAGTAAATAAACGACAGAATTTAATTATATTTTTGGACCAATGTGAAATAAGAACAGCTTTTTCCATACTACAATTTTTTTTAACGACGTTAAGCGCCCTTGAGGTTGTTGGTGGGTAAACTCATATGTTAACAGTAACTCTAGGTCTTTAGGTTCAAAATGTTTCAAAAATGAACAAGTCGAAGTACACTCTTCCTTTTTAGAACCGGTATATCTTGAGTTGAGACTGGCCGTTTTTAATTTTTTGCCGATATTCAGTCTCATTTTTTGTTCTTGATTTTGTAAAACTTTTGAGAGCATCGATGTCAAATTTCGCGGGCATGTTTGAAACACTTTTTAATTCCTATTGCTCTGTCTGCTAAAGTGAAGGCTTTTTTCTTGCTTTTGCAGCATCGTAAAATTGCAAAAGCAAAAAAGCAAGCTTTTTTCAAGTTGAACAACTGCCAAAAAAATTCTCAATTGCTTGCGCAGAGCAACAGAGCTTTATAATCTTGAATAGTTGCAATTTTGCTTGCAAGTACAAAAAAATCACTAAAGTTTTATCGCTTTAAATCAGCACAAATTTTAGTTTCTTTGATTAGTTTGAATATATATATTTTTTGCTTTATTTTGCTGCCGAGGCTGGCATTGTTTTTAATTTTTTCTTAAATTTTGAGCAATAATGAGCAACAATAAGGAGTGTATTGCTATTTTTGTCAACTGGCACTACTTAACATTTCTTTACCAGTCGAAAAAGCAAGTTTCTTTACCAGTCGAAAAAGCAAGTTTCTTTACCAGTCGAAAAAGCAATGCAATTCGCTTTTTTTTAGCAGTCTGATAGCAAACATGGTGACGATTTTAATTAATTTTCAGCAAAAATTCGCTTTGGTTGGAAGTGTTCAACATTTCGCCATTAAATTTCTGAACCAAAAAGATTTCTCGCACGCTTAAAGAGTGCTTCAAGATCCTCTTTAAGTTGGCGAGGAAAATGTGACGTTTTTTTACTCGAACTGCTTTCCGCAATCGCTCAAAGCAAGTTAGCGAGAAAGAATGAGGTAACGATTTCTCAAGGCTTTACATACACGTGCAAAAATGACCTCTTACGTTTAGCGAGTATTTCGTTCGGTAGCGCCTCTTAAAAAAACTCGTTAATTAAAGCGAACGAGGAAATTTCTGTCATGTGGGCCCTGGTCTCATTACAACTTAGTCTCAATACTTAGTCTCAATACTGGATTTCGAAAAGATTGGTAAACTAGCTTTAATCCACAACTTTGCAACATCTGCAGCCACTTCATACTTCAAATCAGTAAACTCTGGAAATTTTTTTAAAAACTTTGCGTTTGTGTGCTGAATAACATTGCGTTTAAAGAAGTAGTGCTGAAGGACTTCTTCGTTTGTAGGCAGTACATTTTCTTTCAACTCCGCTGCTTTTATGTACTTCTCGGATGATCTTGTCGCAGTCATTTCACTTAATCTGCTACTTTATTTACAAATAATAACTGTGGACTAATAATAATTAATCAACATCTAAAAAAATTAAAGTCGTCTCACTTTATCAATTTGCTCCAAGCACCTACACTTGATGAATTCGCATCCTTTATAACTTAGATTGCGCTTTCCTCAGATCAATGCCATGAGCATTTTTACAACTTGAGTCAAAACCTGATACAATATTGCATCATCCTAAAAATCTCATTGTGATGTGAGATCTGCAAGCAATTCTGCATTGCATCTGTAAGCAACATTTTTGTGCCGTCACAATCAATTATGACGTCATTTAGGCGCAGAGATCATTAACTGATAAACCACTACCACTGTCGATAATAGTGCAGCGCACAAGGTTTAAAACTGCTTTGACAAGGTTTAAAACTGCTTTGTAAGGAAAAAGTAGGCAAACAGTAAAAATCGAAATTTTTTGAAAAAATTTATGTTTTTTCAAGCTAACTCGCTTTCTGTTGCAATTAGAGCTTAACAGTGTAAAGAGTCGAGATAGGAAATCGACCCTTCTGGTCATTTTCATGCAAGTCTCATTGCTCTAGCTCATGTCGTTTTCGAGATAGGTCAAAATTTGCATAAAATCCGCTAGGTGGCACTTCAAGATGACGTCATAATTGAAAAATGACGTCATTTTTGAAATAAGCGACGAAAATCCAATCATAATTTGACTCGAGCTTATTTTTCCTGAGAAGTCGCCAAAATGTGGGACACCCTAATAAGTAGTCTATGATTAGACCAAATGCAGGTATTCCGTCGTATAATCAAGCAAAGTACCTGCATGTGTCTTCACAGGTTTGTGAAACCCATGGTGGGTATTTGCAGATATAGAGGATGGTGACGAATGACTGGAGTAAGAGGAAAGATGTTCTTGCTTGGATGGTAGATCCCCTGAAGAAAGCCAAGACCCCAAATCAGTGTCTGATGAAATCTACAAAATGACAAGATACCATTTTTAATTATCTTCTAATTCAAATGAATTTGCCTTTAACTAAATTTAGTGTTACGTTGGTTTGGGAGATAACGTGATATTTATTAGGTTCGTTTTTGGAAGAGACAAGTCAAAATTTCCACAGAAGGTTGAGCACTGCATTCGGCCACTTTAACAAGAACAATTTAATGGCATCGATGGCAGACTTCATCAGCATCGCTGTCAAAACATTGCTGAATGGATGTTGGAGACATACTTTTTGCGAGCTATAATTAAACTGCAGTTGTCTTGACTTTTCAGTAATGATTCCAGCTCTTAAGCGACTGCTAGCGTACGAAATTATGAAAATCATATTCTAAAGTCAAATCTACAATCACTATTGACTGGTACAGTACCTTGCTTTTGGTTGTAGCATCATCATCAGAGGAATAAGATGAAGAGGAGGAGCTCTTTTTCTCGTTTAAAGAATCAGCCAACAAGGTCGAAAACTCGTCGGTTTCATGGTCGCGATATCTGCGCGGCAGTCGGGACTGGCGCCTGTTTCGTTTGACCACATGGTAATAACGCTCCACGCACTCCGCAGTTGTCCGAGACTTGACCTGAAAGGCAAAAAAAGTATACGCAACGATGGGAGAGAGCATATGTATTCAATCCCTTCACATTAAAGTGGAGACGATGTATTATGAATGAAAACACAGTTTCGTTGCAATGCAGATACATTATAACAGATATTCTCAAAGTATCGGTAGGTTTTACTCGTCAAAAATCGCACATGCCATTACTCGTATATGACTGTTTTCCAATAGTAACTCACCTTTTTGTCAAAGAAAATTTATATCGAGTCTTTAGAACAATGCACAACAGCTACAAAACCAAAACAGTGTTTATTTTTTTGGAAATAACTTAAACTTGGTTGCATATGAGTTAAATGTTTCTTGGACTAGAGGATTTCTGCAATATTTTTTCTTGTGGCACGTGCAGCTTTCGAGATACGTCAATTTTATAATTTTGGGGGTACGCAAGAATCCCTAAAACTTCGATTGAGGGGTTCGATTTCGAAACATCAAAAAACATTTTTTAAGGTAGTAAAACTGTGTATCTCCACAGTAAAAATCCCCCAGGCAAGTAAGAACTCAAAACTCGCCAAAAAAACGCAAAACCCCAACTCTAACAAGTAGTGAGCATGTTAATCAATTTTTCTTTGTACCACTGACTAATGTTACTCAAATAGCAGGATATTAAGGAGATTTATACCATTCTAGAAATAACGAAGAAATCTTTCCGATGCTGAAGCATGGCGCATTCGAACTGTTTTGATTCTTGGGGCGTCCATGGCTTGCCTGATCCAGTGTAATTTTTTATTTTCTTGCTCGTCAAGGTTCCGTCATTCTTTCTCGTGATCAAACGACGCACAGCATTCTGAAAAAATAAATCCTTATTATACTTACTGGCCGGTTTACACCAGGATGGCGCTGGCCACCACATTTAACTCCACTCGTCATATAAACCGGTCTTCTACGATTAATACCAATTCATTTTTCCAGATAAAAAGAAAACCCACACAAAAACAAAAATTTAGCATTCTATTCAATTGGCAATCTCTACGGGAGACTGCGAAGTGACTGTTAAAGGCCTTCGCGTCAAGCAGTGAACCGGAAAACATGTAACGTCGAAGCGTGTCGCTCGTTGGCGAGACCAATCTACACCGCATTTTGTTTCTTCACGTGCCATGTAAGACCTCTGGTTCAGACCTTGGAGTGTCGCCCATCTGTTGGGTAGCAGTAGAACTTCTACTCCCACCCAACTACGTAAGGTAGCACCAACACCACATTGTGCCTGGACTACACATTTTCTGACGAAGAGTTGTCGCAGTGTTGGAGAGGCATTAGCAACATCGCATGCAACTTGGCAGACCTAGGAATTGAACTTAGCTCCTTTTTAAAAAGGCTAGCGAGTAATCAAAATGGTCAATGTAGAGCATCGAAATTTGTTCAAATATTTTCTATGTAAATAATGAAGTAATCGTTAAACCACGGCAACTGAAAAAAAAAAACAATGCGCTAATTGTTTGCTTTTAGGTTGGTGAAATAGTAGCGGGTGGACTGTAGAAAGCAGCTTCTATTATTTTCTAAATAGGTCGTTTGCTGTAAATTCTAGCGTGTACCTTGCAAAAAACAAAGTGGCAACAAATTTTCAGCGTAATTAAGTTGAATTCTAATCAAGCAATCCACTTGCAAACGTTCTCCACTTATTTTTCTGCAGTACTTTTATAATTTGATCTTAAAGTAACAAGCGGATGATTACAGAAAAATGTGCAAACCAAGCAATCAAAAGCGCACAATTAAAATCATGTAATTCATCTCGCGGATAATTTGCAAGATTTTACGTTCGCTGAAAAAAAGCAAGCTTGGCTTCGCTTCTAGTCAATGCCGTGTAAGTTTAGAGTTAAGGACATGATTTAACTAGTTACAGTTGCCAAATTTTACAACATTAAAGTTTTACTTCTAAGACTGCTTCGGTTTTTTTGTAAAATAAGCTATAAAAATGGAAGAATTTCGCAGATTAGGCATATAGACCGTAGGTTCGCCGACAGTTGTCAGCAGTAGCAAGGTAAACTTGGTTTGGCCTACTTCTTGCTTGGAAAATTACACCAATATGCTTCCGGTAACCTAGCAGTGATGTCCATCAAGGTTTCAATAAGCAGGCCACCAAAAGTTTTATGGAATTCTGCTGATCCAAGGCAGGAACCAGTACCAGTAACGCATGTCAGATACGCAATATCGTTTGGGCTCTACTGATTAATCGAGTAGGCCAGCGATATTATTGCAGATTGCTTTATTCTTGTAGTATCATTTATTCTTGAATAAATTCTTTATTTTTGTAGTACCGGTAATCTTCGTAGCAATTCTTTATTCTTGTAGTACCGGTAATCTCTGTACCAAAAAACACTTGTTGGTCATCTAATAGCCCTGCATTACTAATAAATCAAATTTTGGTCTGAGACTCTCAGTGCAGATTGCTGCATATGAAACCTTTTGATTGCTTACAGTTAAAACAACCGTTATTAGTTTCTGAAACACCAGCAAATAAGTACTTTGTGTAGATCAGTTAGCTCCACTTAGTACCGGTAGTTTGTTGATTCCAGCTAAGTGTTCTTTCGTGAGTTACTCTGCAAAGATGAATAAAATACGGTACAAAATTTTGCAAGTTTATACCGGTATGCACCAGCTGATAGATGATGTAGTAACGTCAAATGTCAGGACCATAATCAGGTTATTAGCTTATCAAGATGAGTGGTTTTGCTGTTAATGTGGCTTCGAATAATTATTTACTGAATGTAGGTAACGCAGTTATAGTTACTAATATGCCACGGTAGCCTACCGCTTTTTTGAATAGATTTATAAAAACAAATTTTGGCTTTTTACTTCAAAAATTTTCTAGCTTATTTACAGATAAAACTTAAGACTTTACGACAATTACTGTATATTCTTACAGTACTATGTAGATCGACTTTTTGTAAAACAGTGTTACGTTGTTTATTGCGCAAGAATTATTTTGATATACGTAGATTGATTACCGTTATCGCAGTCGATTTAAAGAAATTGTTCTCCGAAGTCTATTCTCATCAGTCATCAAGCATTCTACCTATAAAACTGACTTGCTGTACTCACTCTCTCCAAAGTCTATTCTCATCAGTCATCAAGCATTCTACCTATAAAACTGACTTGCTGTTCTCACTACCTTTGTTGCAGTAGCTGCGCAAGTTATTTAGCCTAATTATCACTAACTCACAGAGGTGGGCAAAGCGCAATCAGAAGCGCAAAGCGCAACTTCCGCAACCTCCCTAATTGCGGAAGTTACGTTGCGTTTTGATTTTTTATTTTGAAACGTTGCGGAAGTTGCGTTGCGGACTAGTCTCTAAAATTTGTTGCGCTTTAATTGCGCTGCGCTTTCAAATTTTTTTTCAGTTAATAGCGCAGTTCTTTACATTAAACTTAATTTTGTTCATTTTGATCGTAATTTTGATAAATGTCGGTTTTCTTTTGCAAATTATGTACTACTTTTAGCCTGTAATTGCAAAAAATCCTGCATTTGCATTGTGTTGTGAAATTTCGATTGCGAAAGTTTGATTGCGCTTTAACTTGGTACGAAAATGCTGTTCCACAATTGCGGAATTGCGTTGCGCTTCAACTGAATCAAAAAGTTCATTGCGAAAGTTGCACTGCGCTGCAGAAATCAAAAAAATTCAATTGCGCATTTTGCACTGCGCTTTCACTGGTTGAAAAGATCGTTGCGCTTTGTTGCGCTGCGCTTTTGACATAATGTTATTTGTGCCCACCTCTGCTAACTCACTACTGTAACTGTTATTAATGCGGCGGACCATACCAAATCAGGCCGAAGCCAGAGGGTTATACCAGCACCTGAAAATGCTCGAGCCCTACCAGGAAATTCTTCTATCTATTATTGAGCTTCGTCTGTATTTGGATCATTCGCTTGCATTACAAGGTTAGCTACAGGCCTGTATCGAATGCAATTGAGTAGAGGATAAGTCAAGGTAATTTGGAAGAGCAACAAACTCTCCTGAAGAACAACAGTATTGCGACCTGTAACACTTGCTGCTGTCAAGAAACAGATACCATTTATCTGCAAATAACACCTCACGTCTTTCAAGAATAAATTTGCAGATTTCAATTCAAAAATAATGCGTCGTTATAATGTTTGAACGAACTTGAGACCAAGGCAGAGTTAGACAAATTCGTTAACACTTCTGAACTAGCATGATCTGCTACTGTAGAACAATGCTTACATGATTGCGTATTAAAAGTCTACGTATTAAAAGTGTAAAAATCTACGTCACCGGAGGGGAGAAGGGACAAAAAATTTAAAACAAATTCGTTAACACTTCTGAACAAGCATAGGTTGCTACTGTAGAACAATGCTTACATGATTGCGTATTAAAAGTCTACGTATTAAAAGTGTAAAAATCTACGTCACCGGAGGGGAGAAGGGACAAAAAATTTAAAACATTTTTATTCCGTGTCCTTTGTATGTTTATTGCATAATATTATTGATGTATTTTTTGTGAAGAAAGGCTAAGTCGCTTTTTTAGGTCTGGCAACAAATTTCTTGGTTTTGACATTGAAGATCCGGTTTATATACTATCCTCTTTTTACAAATCGATGGCTGCTGAATGCTGTAGCAGAAAACTTGCTTTCTAATAGGGTGTACTGTTTTGGTTATATAAAAACGCTGCAAATCCTAAAGCTTTCCAGGATTTCATCCAGACTCCGCTGGGATAGCAGCGTTTTCTCACACCCCCTTATAGCTCGGATAGATCTCTAGTTGATAAACTAATATATTACTAAGTAACATGTTGTAATTGTAATAGTAAATAGCAAATTGCGTTTAATCGTAACCTTCCGACTGCGTATGGGAGCAAGTTTTTGCAAAAGGATTAAAGCTAATTAAGTTTGCGACGAATTAGACAATGTATCAAAAGCAAACCAGTATGCAATACATAAAGAATTAAAGATATTACTATTACTCAAATGGTTGCAGATATTTCTTGCATAAACGCTGGCAAAAATTAATTTTTAACAATAAATGCGATTTTGCTTTTCAACAACCCAAAAAGTAATTCTAGTTTTGCCAAATTTTGACAAAAACTTCATATAGCAATTTATATTGTGAAGTTTCATTAATCTGTTACGTTAGTTTGTGACGTCATCACTTACTGGTTACGTCATTTCAAAAGTACCCTCATCAAAAATCCTGTTTTTACGTGCCTGTGTAGGTTTAAGTTGATCTACAGTAAATATGTAACATGCATTTGAAACAAGTTTGTTTTTGTGGTTAATTTTATTCATTCTTATTAAAGTTTATTGTAATACAAGTTCCCCAAATAAGCATATTTTGCATTTCATCTGTAGCCCAATACTTTCGGAAAAGTTTATGTCACTTTTGTACGTTCAGACAAATGAAGTAAACTGTTATCGATGGTTAATAACTGAAAAATTAGGGGTAAACTAGATGGGAGTTTGCCAGCAAACCCAGTGAACGACCGACGCATAGCTAATGCTGTGACGCTCAAAAGTATTTTTTGTCTACCATAAAATCAGCAATTATTCAAAAATATCTGATTATGGAACCTCCAGAAAAATGGAGTCAAAATATTTGTCAGTTAAATATCTCCTGATATCATAAAACACTGGCACCCTAGCTTGAGCCGTTCAAAAATTGATTTTTGGGGGTCTATTGGGGGTCCCTGGGGGGGTGGCACCCCCAAACTATGTCAAATATTTGTCTGTTAAATATCTGCTGATATCATAAAGCACTCTAAGTTGAGCTATTCAAAAAACTGATTTTTGGGGGGTCCATTTGGGGGGTTGCACCCCCAAACTATGTCAAAATCTTTGTCTGTTAAATATCTGTTGATATCATAAAACACTGGCACCCTAGCTTGAGCCGTTCAAAAAATTGATTTTTGGGGGGTCCATTTGGGGGGTTCCCGGGGGGGGGGGGGGGGGGTGGCACCCCCAAACTATGTCAAAATATTTGTCTGTTGAATATCTACTGATTTTTAAAAAAACTAGCACCCTAGCTTGAGCCGTTCAAAAAATTGATTTTTTGGGGCCCCATTTTGGGGGGGTTCCCGGTGGAGTTGCCCAAAAAAATTTGGGGAGAAAAAATTGCGTTTGCAGCTCAACAACTTTACACAAAAATTAGGAAGAAAAAAAAGAAAAAGGAAAAAAAAAAAAGAAATAAACCTCATCGCGGCCGAAAGTGGGTTGGTTGGGATGAAACGGTGTCTTGAGACATATAACCCAATGAAATATTTTTTGCCGTACTTAAGCCGTTTTTGACTGAGACCGCTTTTTACGCCAAACTTGCGGGGCGGTTTTCGGGTTCTAAAACCGAAGTCACGTGACCAATTGCCTCGAAATTTGGCACAAACATACAACTCATTAATCTCAAACTGCTGTCAAAATTTCATGGTGCTAGACCCAACCGTTCTCGAGTTATAAGCAAAAGTCTGAAATTTCGCAGTCGTTAGTTAGAAAATGGCCGAGTAAAAACAGAGGAACACGCGACGCGAGCGTCGGTCGTTCCAATGATTACAAGCTCAAAAAACACAATATGTTTCGCCGTTAGTAGGGCTAGAGAGCAGTAAGATAGTTTAAAACTCGAAAAACACAGTCGACATTTGCGCATCTGAAAAGTTGACAAAAAAAGCAAATAAAATTGATGAAATGATTTAAACTTGGATATTATCAGGACAATAAGTAATTTTTAGTTTTGAAACCCCCCAACTTTACGCCACATTTCCTCGAAAACTCCACGGTAATTTTTGGAGAACTTTTTATATATACCTTTTAAGATGAAATACAGTCAGTAACTGTATTAAAACTTTTTTTGCCACTCAAAACTTTTTCACTAACTCGATTTTTAAGCGTCCTAGAATTTACAGCAAACGGTCGAAAAGCCTTTTCTCTGTAACTCAGTAATGTGACGTCACGTTTACAGTTTGAAAATCGCTCATTTGAATGTTAAGATACGAGCAATAAGTTGATTGAGAAAAAGCACAAGCAATAGCAGTCAATCGCAAACATATTACACAGCACTACCCAACTTCAAAAATTTAGAACGAAGAAAAATCCAGAATTGAAGAACGTAATTTACGAAAACTTACAAGTATATCTCCATCGCTTTGCGAAATGCAGTCGAGAGCATATTCTTTGTTGGCACCACCATATGGAGCAACTGCCGAGCATGATAGCTCCATGAACTGTTCGACTAAAAATATTGATAAGAATACCATCATCAAATTCTAATCGTCAATTGCACTTCATTAACCAAAAACCTTGAAGTACTCTTAATAACATTTCGCTGTTAACCACAAAAAATTTTTCATAATATTTGTTTTTTGACCTTTGTGTGCCCAAAAGTTGTCCTCCCACAAGATTCTCTCGGAGGACTTCCATATTATCTTCCACAATTTGTATCAAGGACAACTTTTTGGCATTGCTAAATTTGTGCAGTCGCCGTTCCGGTGGCCCTTTCCTACGCTTCCGCGCTGGTAGCCTTCAGATCAGACAGCACCCAAACGATTAAATAGAGTTTGTTCGTTGCAGACTATGCACAGATAATTTCGTTTGATGACTGAATATTGTTTCCACTGACCACCAATTAACAAGCTGGGTAAAAATCATCAACTACAACGAAAGAAAGTGAATCGAGCTGAGGCTCGTGACTTGGCGAGCAACTCGCAACACCATAAAGTCAAGAAATGCATACTGGATTTGCCAAAACACACTTAGTTACAATGCTTCCTGTGCATAAAGTGCAAGAGGCACTTCTCGAACTTACTATGCTTGAAGACATTATCCTTTCTTTCTGAGGATTTAGGACTCCACACTTTGTCAGCTTTGTGCTTGCAAGCAGCAATTGTAGACCGAGGTACTGCAGCAAGAAATTCAACAATTTTAAGATTTAACTCGAGACTTCAAAGGTTTATTTTTGTGTTGGTGAAATGAGTTCTAAAACTTAATCATTTCGCTTTTTATTAATACAATCTGTATTTTGCTTTATTAATTAATCTATATTTTCAAATAATTTCAATCAACTCAATAGAATTCAGAATTAACCCCAAATCCTGCTTTATACAGAAGGAAAAGAGATATCTCCAATCTGCAAGAATAATGATTTTATTATAACAAAGAATGTTGAACACAACACAAGCTTGCATCATTGATGCACATTGCACCTTTCGCTGACAGAAAAATTTTTCAAGATTTGTAAACAGATATCTTGCATTAATTCCAACTTCCATATTCGTCCAGTGTTAAATAGAAAATTATACTTACGCATGTTGGGAATTGTTGCTTGGAACCGCGAACCAATGTTGATTTTTCTACATTAAAACAAACAAATTCAATACAGATAGACAAGTGAATCACAAAGAAACTTCTTCAGAAAAAGCTGCGTTTTATGGTCAAGTACAAGTTAAAAATCGCTTCGAGCCAATTAAGGCTCCGTCGTTGAGCAAGTCATCGGCCGAACGTTTGGTTAACGATGAAAATCACCGGAAATAAATTAGATAAGCTCAAGGTTGCTGACGAGAGCTTATACCCTAAAGTGGCGTTGTTCAGGACTGAAATCAATTCTAGCCAAAATCACTATTAGCAAAACGCCGGAAAGAATATTCGAAATATAAATTGCAGCGCTGATAAATACATCCCGAACAAATTCAGTTGCGAAGGAGCAGCCTAGCCAGTAAACATACTACGCGACTGAGAATATTTTCTGTCCAAAGTTCGAGCTCAGGAAGGAAAACCGTGCTCGAGTTGCGATCAACAAGGAAAACACATGCATTATAATCTAGTAATTTCAAAAAATGCAGCTCAAGATGGCCTTAAACTTACGGTTCAGAGGAGCGAATTAATTCCTCATCTTCCTCCCCCGACTCATCAACCTCCATGATGGTGGGAATGCCTCCCTCCATGCTCTCTTTAGTTGAAAGAACACAAAAAATATTAAAATTCAGTAAGCTATAGAAAATTTATCTAGATCAATTTGAGGGGAACATCATTTCATTCAAGGAAACACGCCATCATTTTGTTTTGCACTGGAAACCGAAGAAGTCCAAATAATATACTAAACTACCTTAACTTACACCTTAGATAAGATCGATCTCTGTCTGTTCACTGAAATTGATCTGATCTAACTACCAAGCAATCATAATTACGTTTTTAACAAATTTGAGAATTTATTAATCTCTAAATCTTCGATGAGAATTAAATTTAATTGGAATTTCATATCAATATCAGTGGTGTGCCCTTATCAATATTTGTAAACTGGTCAGTAACAACACAAACCATTAGGCTGAGGATAAAATTGGCACGCTCTGCACATGCTTTGTGATGCTGCTTACTTACACAACTGTCATGCAATTTTTAAGCAATTATTCCTGCATGAAAACATTTACAAGAATGGCTTCGTTATTCTGGCGCAACAACTTTTGGCAGACAGATAGACTTTTTATTAGGCCACGAAATTGCGCAACTTTGAGCAATTAGTTAACATTCAACAACATGTCATAAAATATAGACACTTTGAGACCAGGAGTCTGGAAGAGATTTTTCAGTCTTCGGGTCAACGAACTCCTTTTGAGTAAAGGCTTCTGGCATCATTTGAGTAAGAAATAGCTAAGGTGGCGCATATTTGTTGATTTTTATTTTCAAAACTTATTAGTCCATGAAAATAATTTACCCTACTTTGTCAATTAAACATATCTTACTTTGTCGATTAAACATAGGAGTAACAGGGGTGGTACAGTAAAGTCCCGACCCGGCTCTTATAGGACTGAGCATGGGAGGAGGAGTGTACGGAGGAATTTTATCATTCAATCCAGCCCCACTTGAAGCGCTTTCACCGCTTGGTCTAAAATCACAGGAAAGAATATGAAACTTACATAAAACTAAATCAAAGTTGGTATCAAACCCTCACATTTACAGCAATCCGCCCATTTTAGGGGTTGAAGACTTAGTACTTTCAAAAGTAATCTATGAAAATATGAAGTTTATATCCTGTATCTTAGTCTCTTTAAAGATGGATTTCGCAGAAATTGTTTGTTCTCTTGATAAACTACAGTGGTGAATACTGAATGATCCATATTGATCCTCCACTCACAAGGAAGCGATGGTGCGTTTGGCATTTATTCCTCCTTTAAATAACTTAAAACACAAATTTGACCGATGGTTAATTATAAAAAATGTGATATCACCTTCTTCTATGGTGTAGATGGCTTTGATACAGACTATGATGCATATTTTGACCAGGAGTGAAAGTGTTGACACTGGATGGAATAACCAAAGGTGGAGGGCGTCGGGCTCTATCCTTGCGGAGAGAGGTGGTTTTCTTTGTGGCATTACCAACATGATGAGCCAATCGGCTGGGTAAAGGTCCTGGTTTCAGAAAAAGTCTCGAATCTGCAGAATGCCTTCTGCGTCTTATTTTACGTTGAACAGGCTTAGGCTCAACCCAAAATTCAACTTTCTTTGTTTCTGATTTGTTTGGAGAAATAAGTTCTGGTTGTTTGTCTGAGATATTGGGTTGGTATGAATCAACAACAAGTAGGGCAGGTGGAGGGGGCTGTGTGTTGACTGTTTCTTGGATGGTATTATCTGCAAGCCTTTCGTTTGCCACTGGCAAATCACCAGCTACAGGGCTGTCGAGAATTCGCTTCAAAATGCTGTTTTCTCTGTTCTTGATCAAATGAGCACCTTCGCTGTGATGACGCTGACGAAATGGTCTAGCGCCGCTGAGAATCGAACCAGCAGTCGGCGTTCCCCCCATCATCGAATTGGGCAAAATTTTACTTGGGTTTGCAACATTTACAGCTTCTTGCATGAGAGGGTCATCATAAGAAGAAATAAGAGGATAACTCCGAGTATCTACGTTGTCCTTCCATGTTACCATCGGCTCGCGACTACCAGGAACGTTATTACTGATCGAGTTGTATTCATCATACTGGGTTGGTGGTTGAGTTTGATTTTGTCCAGACACTGGAAAAATAAAAGGGTCATGGCCTGACTGGAGGGGAGAAGTTTCGGAGTTAATGTTAGAAGGCTGGAAAACTTCCTCTTGACCGAGGCATTCTTGCTGTACGATCGAACCCATTGTAGTTGGCATCATGCCAACGTTTTCTGAATTTCCAGACTCAGCAAGAGCAGGCTGCATTTCGTTTGTCGGGTAATTGCCAGATATATCCTGAGCCATTTCAGAAGTCGGTTCATATTCTCTGTTCGCAGCAGCTACAGCAATTGAAGCCAACTGGCTGAGTGAATTCGTTTCTGTATTTTCAGCAATGGCATATTGGTTTGAATAGTTTTCATCCTGACCGACAATACCCATCGGTTTTTCCACCTGATTAGGGTAATTTTGTGAACTAATGTTCATGTTATCGCGTTCAGTGGTCGGTAATATTTGAACTTGGGGCTGATTGTTTGCATAAACTGCTTCTTGGGGTGCGACAGGTTGAGGCACTTGGGACATATTAGCAAAAAAGCTTAGGTTGCTAAAGGGCAAGCCTTGTTGAAAGGGGTTCGCAGCAGGCTGATTATCGGTAAAGTTGGGGTTTAAATCAACTACACCTGACTGTTGAAATAACACAGGATGTGGGACAATGTATGCAGGTGGAATAACCGGGCTTGGATAGTCAGCTTTGCTTGATTCAGTCTTTAAAAAGCAAGCAGCTGATGCCATTGTTAAAAGACCATTATGGGACCTGTTTTGCAATGCAGGGTCCAAGGGTTCAGCAGGATATGGGTAGGAGTAAAAGCGCATACTACCGTCGGGATTTAAGCTCGATTCTTGCTGGACAGGAAGAGAAGCTTGTACTTTTCCTCCATCGTAATATGGCTGTGACTGTGGACTAGTGGCGGGGTTGACAAAGGAAGAAGCTTTATTAGAATGATCCCCATTGGTTGATCTAGCTTGCCGTTCTTCTTTGTTTTGCTATAAATACAAAAAGGTAATATGTACGGTAATTGTTAGAACAATGATGTTAGAACATTACGTAAAAGTGGGAAGGCGTTATTGTAATTGGAAAGTCCAACAGACAAGAGTGAGATTGCCAAGAATGGTGCGAACTGCAAAGCTTGCACCAATAAAGGCAATCTCATTTTGTCAGTGTACACAAATGCTTAAAATTAAACACACCACAAGCCATAATACAAAATTGCAAAAAAATCATTATCAAGCTTTCTACATTGTTCAAAACAGCATTGCTGATGCTCCTAAGAAAGTCTCTACAAGCGATGTGTGGTTGTGTGACAAGCCATATCCGGCGGAAATCGACAGCTTTCCTCTGTTTGAACACATCATTTGGAAACTGTGGTTGAGATGAGATCACCAGAAAAAAATTAAGGGAAAACAGAAACTACAATATTGATAGCTATTTGAACTATAAACCTAACTCTCCGCCATGAGGCAGATACACAACAGAAGAATAGTATCAAAACTACAATAATCACCACTTCAAGTTTAACTAACTGAAGAGTAATACGGTGCAGAAAATTTTAGCACTAACTCTATTGATAGTGTAGTATAGGTTTTAAGGAGATAGATAGTTAATGACCAGGTCTTTACTCTTCACTGGGGTTCTGGTAACCAAGGTAAGTTTAGTAATTTTTTTACCATCACGGGTAGAAGAGTTTTAGTTTTGCCAAAATTCATTAAATTTGAGCTATCTGTGGTAAGTTATTATTTTTTCCTTTCTATTTTCGTTCAGATCGATTTTTAAAAAAATTTTACCCTTGACCTGGTTATTACTTGCTACCTCTGGTTTATCGTTTTGGATTATATCGGCGGTCTTACCATAATTCTAACGTTATGATTTTCTATGGATTGAAAATGACTTTAAAGTACAAGTCGAAATGTCTCGGAAATAAAATGTTTCATTTTGTCTTGATTCTGTTTTGTTTATTTTGTTAAAGAGTAATGTTTTTTTCAATATTAAAGTTGAACTTTGGCCTAGATAAATTACACATAAAAAAACACAAAAATTATTCCAAATCTACAGAAAAAAACGCAAAGCAAAAACCGGCCTTCCTTTTTATTTGCTTTTGAAAAAAACACGAAAATTATCTGCTTTATGACGTACTTTGTGGAATGCATCAAATGATTTTAAATTGATTTTTATTGGATTGGATATTTCAAATCCTTGCGGAGAAAAAATTAAAGTTTTCAAAGGTTTCTATAGTGGTGGGCTGCCTAGCTAGTATTTACGACAGAATCATTAAATACCAATACTTAAATTATATACTGTACATATCTCAATCGCTGCACGGCCCACACATATGAAATAACACAGTAAAAATGCTAATTCACTGATGAACAAAAGCCAATACTCATCAGTGAAAATCAGCGTTTATACTGTACGCATTTCTTTACTGTAACAAAATCACCAATGTTTTGGCAAGTACACGACAACTGACTGCGGCAAACTGACCATGCAACTAACTCTAATATTGACGGTTAGTTTGCGGTGGTCAGCTGAGTTTTTTCGGCTTCGGTCATAAGCAGAATCATCAAACCCTAAAATAGAACACTGCTGACTATTAGAAATTCACTTGCCCTACCTTTTTCTCGGGGGTGCTGTGGACCCGCATATGCCCATTTAAAGCTGGTGTACTTCTGAAAGAATGGCCACATAGCCCGCAAGTCAAATTTCCATCAGACTTTCTACGATTAGAACCACCACTGCTGGTTTTACGAGCTCTGCCTGATTGGGCAGGCTGAAAAATAACATTAGAAGTTCAAAATATAGAATCGCTCAAGAGAAGCTTTTCTGTACTACCACTCTCACAGTCATTGCATTTACTGTATTTTTCGAACCATAATGCACACTTAAAATTTCTAAAAAATCGAACTCAGGTGCATGTAATCTATTACATGAGGTTATCCTCTCCTCTCTTCATGATTTGATTTAAGAGTTATTTTGAGCTTTATATGTTGTGTTTAGTTTCGAGTGGTGAACCTTGTTACTGTGCACCAGCCAAAAAAAATTCAAGTCAATGTCTATGCTCCGACTGATTGGTAATAAAGTTCACAACTGCCCCCAAATTTTCCAACCTTTCCAGAATCGTTACAATTGACATCTGCTTCAATTTTAAAATGACTAAAATAACGCTCCACACTTGAACAAGGACTAACGGCAAAATCAATGGGGTATTTAAAGTTAGGGCAATCGTATTAGACTAAATTGGCGTTGACTCCAACCTTCTAGACCCAGCCGTTCTAGAGATATTCTACTTAAAACACGACGTCGGTGCCTCTAATGCTATAAATTCTAATAATTTTTATTGGCAACCCTGACGTTTAGCGTCGTTAGCAACACCATCCCAGTTCTAACCTAAAGCAGCACCGATATTAGACTACTGCATTGAGTTGTTTTACTGCGAACTAACCAGTTTGATCTTGTCAGCACAACAGATCCGAGCTGGTAAAGAGTAGAGTGTTTGGTAGCTTAGCGATTTCAGTAAAAATCAAGCTGTCAGATACATTTTCGTCTAAATTATAGCCTAGCCTAGAAATAATGTTTTTATTGCTAGGCAACAAAGAGTAAACTCATATCTGATAAGACGACTACCAGTACCTGAGTAGCTCTATTGTATTTGCTTATAGTATTTTGTGACCCTAGAAAAAACTTTTCCATCTAAGCTGCAAACAATGACCTACTACTCTAATAACTCTACTAGCTGTACTTTCGCTTGTTCCTAGACGTTTCTCACCTAGGCTACCGTAAGTGTACAGTCTACGATTTTCACCAGCTCGGATCAATTCTGCCAACAAGATCAAACTGATTGAGTGCACAGCGAAACAACTCAATGCAATAGCCTAAAGCGGAGTAGCTAGGTTAAAATTGGGATGACGTCGCTAAGGCTATCAACGTCAGGGTTGCCAATTAGTTCATTAACATTTATAACATTGGAGACCCCGAAGTCGTGTTTGAAGTGGAATATATCTGGTACGGCTGGGTCAAGAAGGATGGAATCAACGCCAATCTAGTCTTATGCGATTGGCCCAATTTTAGATAACCACAGTGATTTTGTCTTTTGTCCTCGTTTAAGGCTGAAAATCAGATAACCAATCAGTTATTGAGTAGATAAAGCATTTGCCACCAAAGGCGGTAGGCTAGGTTGGATAGAAATTGGTATTCATAGCTTCCCTGCTTAGCGTTTAACAGTGCGAAGCCTTTACAATGGGTGGTAAACAGGTACACAGGTAGAAGCTTGACTTGAAGAAGAAAGATCACTTCACTGTCAACCGCTCAATGCAACTTGATGAACATGTAGCAAGTACAGGTATAACGTAAAAACTTACTTTATTATTCTGCAATGAAGCTGGTTTCTCAGAGGTAATAATCGAAGACTGTTGTAGCTGTTTTGAATAGTTGGATGTAGAAGGAAGCACCGAGTTAACCACATCCATCCCACAGGTTCTAAATCAATGTTGAAATTAGAACAAAAATAATGTAAAATTTAATTTTTTAAACAATTGAAAATGGCTTTACCAGGGTCCACGACCACTGACCTTAACAAACTGACAGCAAACAAACTGATCACGAACCAAACGACATCGACTGGCTGAGAAGAGCAATCATAAAAATATTTGACCTCCAGAGCCATTAAAATTAAAAATTAAATTAAAAATACATTTAAAATTAAAAATTAAATTAAAATTAAAAATACACCTCCAGAGCCATCTTGCCCAAACTCTCACTTTGTGCAAAATCACTGTGATGAAATCAGTGACGAAATCACTGTGATGAAACCGCTGGTTTGTGGTCAGTTTGTTTGCAATAGTTTGTCGCGGTCAGTTACTTAGCTCACTTTACCTTACTGCACCACAAGCTTAATAAACTGCAAGATACAGTACTGTAATTAGGTTAGACCAATACATATTTAAATAAATTAGTAAAACAAATTCAGTTAAGGGGGTTCAGGACAAGAGCACTTGGGACATTGTTTCACAAAATGAATAATGATTTAATGACAATAAATGGATTTGAGCTGTCGCGATGCGTTTTGCCCTTGCTCAAGGGACTCTTCAGGTGACAAAGGTCAATTTTGTTTGGGTAGCCAAAAAAATTTTTTTATTGGAATTGGCCCCACTTACCGTTTCTAGGCTATATGTCTTCCGGTGCAATATTGCTACTCCAAAACTTTTCACCTACAACGTTCCGACCACCATAACCCAAACAAAACTAGGCTACTAACTCGCTACTTGAAACCTTCAAAATCTATTACTCGTAAAATCTGCTATCTGTTACCGAAATCTAACAAGCAAAGCTTACTTACTGCTAACATTGCAAATTTGGTCTGCATAATGTTAAATTGGAAATCAATCATAAAAATTAATACTGAACAATAGCCCATTATTGTCAAAAAATACAAAATATCACAAAAATATTGCAAAACACATTTGCCTACTTACTGCTAACATTGCAAATTTGGTCAGCATAACGTTAAACTGGAAATCCATCATAGAAATTAATACCAAACAATAGCCCATTATTGTCAAAAAATACAGAATATCACAAAAATATTGCAAGACATATTTTGCGATATTTTGTATTTTTTGACAATTATGGACTATTGTTCGATTTCAATTTCTATGATTGATTTCCAATTTAACGTTATGCAGACCAAATTTGCAATGTTAGCAGTAAGTAGGCTTTGCTTGTTAGATTTCAGTAACAGATAGCAGATTTTACGAATGGTAGATTTTGAAGGTTTCAAGTAGCGAGTTAGAAGTCTACTGGGTTATGGTGGTCGGAAAGTTGTAGGTGAAAAGTTTTGGAGTAGCCATAATGCACCGGAAGACATATAGCCTAGAAATGGTAAGGGGGGCCAATTCCAATAAAAAAATTTTTTTGGCTAACAAAACAGAATTGACCTTTGTTGCCTGAAGAGTCCCTTGAGCAAGGATGAAACGCGTCACGACGACTCAAATCCATTCATTGTCATTAAATCATTATTCATTTTGTGAAACAATGTCCCAAGTGCTCTTGTCCTGAACCCCCTTAACCAAATTTGATTTACGCTCACCAAGTTTATGGTTTGAGCACTCTCAGTTTAGGAATCTCTTGACTATGACCTTTGTCTTAGCCTTTCTCAAAATTTAAATAAATTAGTACGTATTGCAAATTCGAGCAATAAAACTCACTCAAAAAAACAGTATGAATCACTCTTAAAATACGGTATCCTAAAGAGATCTTTACGATATCCCTACAACCTTATTTCAAAAAATCGACATTCACAATTCTGAACAGGTTATTGAAGATATATACTATATCTACAGTAAAGTATCAACATTTAAAAAAATTACCTTGCAGGTCTCTCAACATTGGAGCCAGGATGGTATTTTGCTAGTTCCCCTTGCATTGCTATAGAGCCACAATTTTGAGCAGCCTCAGTAGGGTTATAGTACTGTCGTGAAGGAACTTTGTTGGCTGGACAATTGGGTTCTTGTTTTACTTCTACGACTGACAAGCCCATTGGAGTAGCCTGAGAAGTTTGAGATATGACAGAAGAGGATACCGGTATAGACAAAGCCCCAGGAGGTGTAGCTCCTGGCAATAGAGACTGTTCATATGTGGGTGGGGGAGTGTGACGGAAAAGTTCTTGAACTTGCAAAATGTTTAAGGGATTAGCAGGCTGAATAAAATTGAGCTCAGAAACATCACGACTGGGTGGTTTGTAAGCTGCCAAATTAGCAGGTACAACTGGGGGATTCTTTTCTCCCTGCTCCATGAGTTTACTAATAGCTGCAGCAGCTTTCTTATCATGCTCATTAAGAGGCGCTTCATCATCACCAGGTTGCTGCTCGGTTCCACTGGCAGCTCCTGATTCGCTAGAAAAAAAGCGACTTCGGTGTCGCTCCAATTGGTCTGGGTGGTCGAGCGGACTTTTCAGCTCTGGTTCAGGCTCATTAGGGGGCACAGTAGGCAAAATAGCAGCAGAGTGCTTCTGGAATATAGAAGTGGCAGTTGCTTTCGCCCCTCCTGTTTTTACAAGTTCTCCTACTGGAAGAGCAAAAATGGGACTATCTTGAGAACCAAATGAGAGATCTCGGACATGACCCTTTTCAAACTCAGGGGTAGCACGTTCAACAACTGACCAGTTTTGGTAATTAGTGATGAAGGTAGGAGGTTGTTTTGAAGCTGATGAATAAGACATTTGGGCAACAGCAGGCTGTTGAACAGCATTTGCTAAAGCAATTGGTATTGGCTTTCCAGAAACGTCAACTTTAACATTGTCCCCATGGGCATAAATAGGGAAAGCGCCAGACTTGGCTACAGCAAATGAAGACTGATCCTGCATTATTTCAACTGCTTGCTCTCCATGTTGGTGTAATTTGGCTAATTGCTGCAGAGCAGCGCTACTGCTGCCTTGCCCAAACAATTCTTGTTGCTGTCTTTGTTCCTGCTGCTGCTGCAGCAGCTGTTGTTGCTGTTGTGCACTGTGTGCAAGAAGTTGCATGTTGTAATGATCCGCAGGCGGAGAAAGGAGCTGTGATTTCTCACCTTCTCTTGGTTTTGCCTGAAATGAAAGAGAGCCAGTGCTTAAAACTGTGGTTCCCAACAACTTGGAAGGAATTTTACCAATTAAAAAGAGAAATTTTGTAAGTTCTATTTTGCAAAGGTCGGCAGTTCTTAAACTGAAAGGTGCAGCGCCTTGATTCATTTTTTTGCAGTTCATTTCAAATGCAATATTATGTCACTAGTTCATGCTGAGAGCGATACAAATTAGTGGCAATGCAAAGTTTATCATTAGGTAAGTAATTTGAACTTAGTTGTGATGAAAATAATTGCTAACTTTATTGCTACATAATTGTTTGTCCTCGCAATCGATTGACTTCTGCAGCACATGAGCAGCTTATCAGTTAGAGCAACTTACCATATATTAAAACAAGCTTGGCACGGCCAGGATATACCGGTCAGTCAGTAATATTTCACATGCATGTACCATTTTTACGCAGCTTCGAGTTACAAACTTCAGCTGTATTAGTCTTACCAACATAATCAGTAAAAAACCTAATCATGAGAATACTTATGAGGCAGAATTTTACATGAGTGATTGTTCGTGGTGTGGAAACTAAAAAGGCCACAGTGTATAATTGTAACGTAGTCGTCATGTACCACCGATTAAGATCGGTAATTGGTAGAATCGGTGCTTTAATGGTATTAGCATCGATAGTAAATCACACAAAAAATGTACGAAATTCCCGATCAGATACTGGTACTGATTTTTTTGAAGCACTTTAGCAATGATCATGAATGTACCTTTCGAAATTTGGCTGCGCTTATAAAGAAGTATTTGTCTGCTCTCCTCTCTTCTATTGCTAGTGAAAGACAGCATTGGAGGTATCATTTATTCAGAAAAATGCTTACGCTGCTACATCACAACCTACCTATAATGGATTTTGACTAAGACCGACTATATTTAATTTAAATACAGCTGTTCTAAAAATCTTTCTAGGATGGTTTCTTTTGCTTTTCTTGGCTGTCTCATTTTTACGAAGCAAGACATCCTGATGCGAGACAACTGATGTCGATAATCCTGACACCACGAACATCCTGACACCAGGGACATCCTGACGCTCGGGACAACCAGACGCCAAAAGCTTTAAACTGTTGCGCACCACTTTTTTTCTTTTTTTTTGCATTTTCTCTTTTCTGTCTACCAAGTTATGCTTTTTCTCTCTAAAATGATTAACGTTTGGTTATTGCGACATAAGTATATTTTCCATTAATTGTAAACTTTATGGGAATGTCTATTTTGCAGAACCAACTCAAAAGCAAGGTGTATTTTCGCCAAAATAATCTTGATAAAATCAAAAGCCAAGTTAGCGAATCTGTAAAAATGCTGGCAATAAGTTTCAAATGATGACTGAATGCTGGTTATTGTTCGAATGCTGCAATTTTGCAGGTGAAGAAATTACGATAATTTGGCATGCTGATACAAAGAGTTTGAACGTGCTGTTTTGTATGGGGCACCGTTTGTCTAAAATACTTTTTTCATTTTATAAGGACAAATTTTGCCCCAATTTGACATATGCGCTGCGACATGACATATTGCAACAATATGTGACATATCTACCGCGATATGACATATTACAGCAATATGATATATTGCAGCAATATGTGACGTATCTACTGCAATATGACATATTGCAGCAATATGTGACATATCTACCACACGAGGGAACAGTTGGCACCTTTAGGATGCTTTTTGTTTGCTAATTTATTTTGCTACCATAACAACATCATGTGCTTTGAATCACATTGACCGCGAATACATTTTCGTGCCACTTCTGCTGGCCATTAGGATCTTTTTATGCCATTTCAACTACTGGAATCGATGCAGAATGAAATCAAACACTGCTACTTGTAGTTGGTTTATGTCTGACAGTCTGAGGCATTGGAAACATACCAGAAGTTACCACTCATAGGGATTTCACCCTAGTAAGGAATTTTCATCAAGAATTTTAGAGCCTGGACTGAATTTGATTTGAATCACTGCCGTAATTACAATACCGTATTTACTCTGCTTATTTCATCCACCATGCTACACTTAATTGCTGAGCGTTTAGCAAGCTTAACACTAGATACCATTTTTGACTAGGCCACAGTCCAGACTGACAGAGATACTGACCTCTCGTACCAGCACTATCACTAGGGTTGTACAAAGTAGAATAATGCACTATTCTAGAATAATTCTAGAATAGACATTTCGAATCTAGAATTTCGAATCCTATTCTAGAATAACTCATGGCAAACTGTGACTATACAGTTTTTTCCGGCCAAAATTAGGTGATCTCCAAAAAAAAAAAAAAAAAAAGGTCTTCGCCAAAATTCAGAGTGAATTTTCGGCCGAAATCCAAAATTCAAACGTTTTTTCCGCCCAAAAAATTTTTTTTCGAATCCAATTACCCGATAAAAATTGCTTGTTGAGATTCGTTTCTCCGGAGATTCGAATCTCAAGGATTCGAAATTCTACTTTGTACAACCCTAACTATCACAACTCCTAACCTGCCATATCTGCATACCCTAGACTGTTAAGACTATGCCAGCAGAAATAGCGCAAAAATGTCTTTACACTGAAGTGATTTAACGCACATGACGTCGTTATGGTAGCAAAATATATCAGCTGACAAAAACGCGCTCAAGGTGCCAACTGTTCACTCGTGCAATAGATATGTCCCATACTGCTACAATTTGTCATATCGCAGTAGATATGTCACATATCGCTGCAATATGTCACGTATCGTTGCAGTATGTCACATATCGTTGCAGTATGTCACATATTGTTGCAATATGTCACATATCGCCACAATATGTCACATATCGCTGCAATATGTCACATATCGCTGCAATATGTCACATATAGCTGCAATATGTCACGTACCATTGCAATATGTCACAAATCGCTGTAATATGTCACATATCACTGCAATATGCCACATAACGCTGCAATATGTTACATATTGTTAAAATTTGTCATATGGCAGTAGATATGTCACATATCGCTGCAACATGTCACATATCGTTGCAGTATGTCACATATCGTTGCAGTATGTCACGCATCGCTGCAATATGTCACGTATCGTTGCAATATGTCACGTATCCCTGCAATATGTCAAGTATCGCTGCAATATGTCACAGTTTGTTGCAATTTGTCATATCGCAATAGATATGTCAAATCGGGGCAAAATTTGTGCTTATAAAACAAAAAAAATGTTTTATACAAAAAGCGCCCCATAGTTTCGTCCTTTCAAAGTCATTCAAATGCAAAAGCTAACAGCTCCATTAATTGAGGTTAGAACAAAATAAACCACCCATTCAGAAATTCATTAATTACATGATTACACACTATTGTGTTTTTAATCTTATGTTCGTTCTTGGCACAACAAACTTTTGCTACCACAAAACTAACAAATTTTTTATGAAAATGCTGTAACGTGGTAATCCAATAATCAAATCAAATTTTTCATTATACTTGCTGTATTACGCCAAAGCTTGTAACGAACAAGGATGGCAGTATGGTGTGTAGGTACAGTGTGCTTCAATTTTTGCTAAGAAGTACGGTGCGCTTTTTTTGTAATGGTACAGGTTTGGTACATTGGTATGATGTTTGAATTAAAAATCCCAGACTTTTTGCACCTTGCGCTAGATTTTTGTGTGCAGAGGCAAAAGACAGCTGAAGCCAACGCTAAATGTATGAATTGAGATCGCTGGTTTAAAGACTAGTGATTTCAAGGTCAGTTAAAGTTGCGAGTAGTTAAACGCAAGAATAGCAGTACAATACCGTACATAATTACAGTATGGTACGCCTTAATTTTAGCTAAGAAGTATGTTAGGCTGGTACGGTACGCCTTTTGTGTAATGGTATGGGTAATGGGTATGGTATGTTGGTACGCTTCAAAAATTGAACTGAAGTATGGTACGCTGAAACGATTCAAGCTACATAGTATGGAAATTCGGAAGGTATCGTAGCGTACTGCCATCCTTGGTAACGAGTTTGCAGGGTCCATTTCTGTGTCATTGCACTAAGCCAACAGAGCTCCTTTCAAAGAAATATTGCCACGGTGGTGAGCCATTGGCAGCACTATGTCTGATTTGACTGGCCCGAGATTTGAACCTCAGATCTTCTGCTCCAGAGACAAATGTGCTACCGCTCGACCAACTGGCTGGTGTAATCCAAGAATAATAAGAAAAAATAATAAACTTTAATCGCTGCATTAATCAATTTCGATTTGCGGTACTTGACATATAATTGAATTATATCTTTAATATTTTCTTGTAAAATACCATTTGTTTAAGGGCATTTTTTGCTGTAAATTAATCACAGATTATTATTATTAATGAAATATCTACGTGGTCGTTTAATAATAGCAAAATACGTCACTATCAATCGCAGCATTTAGTAATCGTTTGAAACTTAACGCCAGCATTGTTACAGATTGACTAACTTGGCTTTTGATTTATTAAGATTATTTTGCGAAAATACAATTCACTTTCGAGTTGTTTCTGCAAAATAGACATACCTATAAAGTTTGCAATTGATGGAAAATATTATACTTACATCACAATAACCGAACGTTAATCATTTAGAGAAAAAAATGTAGTGTGAAAACGAGAAAAAGAAAGAAAAAAAAAGCGAAGTGTTAAAGCTTTCGGCGTCAAGATGTCCCAAGCGTAAGAATTTCCGAAGTGCATTGTCTTGCATCAGGAAGTTGCAACTGCATTTTTAAAGACTAGTTGTTTAATAAACACACTAATAACAACTGCTCATTGTATGCTTAGTGTATGCATTACGAAACTTGTCTTATAAACAACACCTTATGCCTACTGTTTACACATAGTCATAATGACAAGAGAAGGTATTGTAGCAAAAAGTTTTACAATAAACAGAATTGAATTTTAATTCTTTTT
Source organism: Trididemnum nubilum (assembly GCA_963965965.1). NCBI lineage: Eukaryota > Metazoa > Chordata > Ascidiacea > Aplousobranchia > Didemnidae > Trididemnum > Trididemnum nubilum. Next base: position 25,178,531 of record OZ014474.1, read on the forward strand.
TTTGTCAGCTAAAGAAAGAAATATAGTACCAGTATACATCAATATTGCTTATGTCACAAATAAGATACTAGGCAGGTAAGTGCCTCATTTCATACCAAATTGCACTCAATTCTATCAAAAATTCATACTAATATCAGAATCGGGAATCAACAGTTTTGCTTAGTATCATATCAGTCTTGATATCAAAATCTGACAAAAATCGGCAAAAGCAGTCAGGCCAGCATATTGCTTTGTCTTTATTGCATCATAGCATACCACATAGCGAAATACACTTAAATCACCTTCCAAGCAAAACATATAAATGTACGTGCAAATGCCTAAGAGTCACTTATAGGGCTTTACCAGTTTCTACCACGTTGGTATCAACACTAAAATTTTTTTTGGAACCTCATAATCATAACTTAGCTTTTATTTTGATATTTGCAAAAATTTTTGCCTTGATCAATGATCAAGTAGTTACGCACTAATGGGTTAATCAAAATTTGAAGCAAACTAACTATGAAAAACGTTACTTTGTGAAATACTTTAAGCAGTTAACCACAAAGTTGGCTTTGGTAACGCAATAAAAAGTGCTGCATATATTGTTCACAAGCATTATTGGTACCAGGATATACAGTGTGTTTTGAAATTGGGGCCCACTCCACAGCTTACATAGCAACTAATTGTGTTCTTTAATAGTCTAGTCTAAAGTTCTTTAGTAACATAAGTTTTTACAGAGCTATTTTTCATTGTAATCTTGTTTATTTTCATAACAAATAACTTAGTTAGATATACCCACATAGTTAATGACTCAGGGAAAATTAGAAGAATAAACAAGCCTGTGCAAAGCTGGAAATGCCAGCGCATTCTTAGCACTTCTGACCTAAATCTTCATAAAAGATTGTGTAGTTACCTCAAAGGGTCGTTTTGAAGGTGTACAGGAAACTGCAGTGGCTTACCAAGTCATTCTCATCGACTTGCGATTATTTGTAGTGGAAATGCTAGGAAAAATAGTTTGATTCTACACCTTTTTTGCAATTTGTAAAAATTATACCTCTCAAAAATGCAACCTATGAAGCAAACAGGTAAAGGATCAACTAAATATCATTGATTTGATAAAAATTTGAATAAATGCCTGTTCTAAATCTGCATAATTTTTGTGTTTTAGTTTATGCTGTGAAAGGTGGGCTCCAATTTCAAAACACCCAGTACAATCATCAAAAGGGCAATTCCAAATGTGACTATCGAGACATTTTGACTGCTTTTTTTTATTCATATAAAAGTAAATTAGGTAAAAAAAACAGTAACATAGGGTTTGAACACTGATAGTAAGAACATGAGTTTGCACTACTATAAAAATTCTGATTTCATTTATTTTTCAAGAAAAAACGAAAATTCTTGTGACTTACGGAACAGGGCACAAACCAGTAAAATTATATCTGTCAAATTCAAAAGTGTACTCATTGGCTGAATGAATTTTTTAAATATATGATGCATTATCAAGGTAATGTTAGCATATCTTATTTTTGCTTTATCCAAGTAGCCATGTTTGCAGTAGTGATGTTTTTAAAGCTAGCCATTGTGACTAACGGTACATTCCATTTGTGACAACAGGACAATTATTTTTTCAGCATAATACTTCATCCTTGTTTCCATTAAAAAGTGACCTTAGAAATATGCAAGTAATATTTGATTATGCTCAGACTTCTATCTGATGTTACAAACCTTATTATTGTTTGTAAGCTTATTCTGCAAGGCTACTTCTAAGTCATATAAAATATTTTCACATAAATTTCTCACACTGTTTTTTTTTCGATTTTTATGTTGATTTGTTAATTTGTTTTTGTTTTGATGAGGTGGTGATAAGAAACACTACCGTCGACAGGGGTTACTTTGGAACCCATGGGTAACTTTAAACATTTTTCATATTTAGTTGTTTTGACGTAAATTTTTTTTCCAGCTGAAGATTCTTCAGCTTTTGCATTATGGATATGTAGTTGAAGTATATATGCTTTGATGTGTATATACTACAGCAACACTCATCATCACCACAGGCTTATTTGACATCAATACTTAAAACAAAAAAAAATGTGCAATTTTGTAGCGTGCAAAATTTTGATGCTGGTGCATATATAAAAGGAGATCCAGATATGAAGGTACATACAGTGTAAGCACTGAAGCTTGGTTTATCTGTATGTCTAAACTTAAGATTGAGTCTTGACAAGAAGTAGGAAATAATGTCACTTTTTACTTTTTGATGATAATCGCATATTTGATGGGGTTACTTTGGACAATTTAGCTAACATTGGGCATTCCCATGATGAAGATTTTTAGATTACATGTTACTTACATGTGTGCTAGAAATTATACAAAACACACTTAATGTAAACATGTGACTTTATTGTAGGTACAGAAGCCATTATAATGGCTTAAGAAGGGTCAAGAAATGGCAGTGGCTATTTTACCTCTAGAGGCAAAATAGCTGCATGCCATTTTGGCACTGGAGGAAAAGTAGCCCAATTGCAATTTTGCCTCCAGTGCCAAAATAGCCAAACCCTAACCTTTAACCCTAACAGAGGCAAAGTAGCCACTTCTTAAAGATTGGTATATTGTGAAGTGACAAACTCTACATTAGACATTGAGACAAGTTATGAGCAGTTGGTGAAAACATTTGAAAGATGTTTTGTTACGCTATTTTGTTCTAGTTTTCAAACACTTTCACTTGACTCTTGTGCATTTTTGTACATGTGGATGTATAAACTAGCATAGCCTATCATTTCAGAAGCCAATTCAAAAAATCAACTTGTTTGGAGACTTTTTTAAAACTTTTGTTTACCACATAAATTGATAATGCCCAAAACCAATGCCTTTGATTTTGTTGCAAAAAGCTTTATCTTTTTGTATAATACTGATGGTTCATAACACTCTGAATTAGGAAGTCAAACGCTTTACAGTAATTTACCTTTGCTAATGCTTAAACCAAAGTGCTTTACAATAATTTACCTTTGATAGGTGAAATCTAACAAGCATCGAAAGCATATGTCAAAATCTCAAACAATCAATAGGACAATTTAAGCATCAGAAACCTTTAATCAGGTTATCCAAACGTCTGAATTTTCACAGTCATGACAAAAGCATAAATACTGAGAAACAAACTAACAATGTGTTTTTTATGTGTACTGAAAAACATAGAAAGCACAAATTAGCTGATCTCAATTACTTGTACTAAATGTAACATTTTGATCAGTGATAAGTTATGTTTCCAGGGTGTTATTGCTTACTTTTAACAATGAAACTGCCATGCTTTGAGTTTCTTTAGCTTTTCTTGAATACTTGTTGTCCAATGTTGTTCCTCTAACTGGGTAATTTCAAACAATTTAGCACATAAGCTAGGAACAGTATTGATTTTTGAAACTGTCCAAACTTGCCTCAGGCATGGGGCAACTTTGGACACCAACAAATTTTTTTTTAATTCTGGTTTAGTCGCAAATGATTTGGAAACACTATGGTGAATGCATACCCGAGTTCACTGGTGACACTTTGTGACAAACAAATATAATTATGTAGTTGGCAGTATTGAATGATTACAAAAACAATCTCAAAATTGTCCAAAGTAACCCCTGTCGATGGTACTACTACTGATTAATTTAATAACTCTGGGTTTTACTCGTATCATATATGCAATACTACATATCAAACATAAATTTGCAGACATGCTTTCTCAAATAAAGTAGGCACAAAAAATGTTTGTTTTGGTTCTTAATTTAGCAAAATTTGATTTTTCAATCTTGTGACATCTGGATGCTTGGATTTCCAAACTAAAGAAGCATGAAAAACTTACATGATTAAATAACATTTTTTATTCCTTGACTTTTTGCCCCTCAATATTAACACTTAAACAATGTTTTGAAGTGGGTGATTGCCTTGAAACATCATCCCTTTAATAGAAGTTACAAACATCCACATTATTCCTACCAGTCCCTTTCCTTTTTTGGAGGCTAGTTACTTCAAGTGAGAATCGCAGGCAAAATCAATGGGGGAGCTAGGGCAATCCCATTAGACTGGCGTTGACTTCATCTTTCTTGACCCAGCTGCTCCAGAAATATTCTAATTTAAACATGATATAAGGGCCTTTTTAATTTTTTTTGGCAATCCTGGCGACGATAAAATTGGCACGCCACCTCAGTTTTATCCTAATGACTATGCCACAGCTAGACTACCTGGATTGTGCTAATAAGTTTGATCTTGTCTGCAGAACAGATCAGAGTTGGAAAAATGAGCAGACAGTACAGGTGCCAACGATCTTTGGTAGAAATCATGCTGTCAGATATCTTTCAACCCAAATCATCGCCTAGCAGTAAGGCTAATTACAAGACTACCAAATCATACCTGATGGTAACACTACCAGTACCTGAACAAGCCTGCCATATTTGCTTAGTTAGTGACCCTAGATTAGACTTTTCAAAGCAATTGCTAGCATTGGCTTACTAGCCGTACTTTCACTTGTTCTTAGATGTTTGCTACACAATTTGAAAGCTTGATTTCTACTGAGGTTGCTTGGCTACTATACAGTCCACTGTTTTTACCACTTCAGATCTGTTCTGCAGTGACAAGATCAAACTGATTAGTATGCAAAGAAATGGCTCAATGCACTAGATTATTTGCAGCGCTGATAAAGCTGGAATGGCGTTGCCAATGTCATTAAACTCAAGGTTGCAAATATAAATTAAAACCAGGGAGGCCCCTATGTCGTGTTTGAAATAGAATATCTCTGAAACGACTGAGTCAAAAACGATGGAGTCAATGCCAATGTAATCTAATTCGATTTTTGTTTAAATTGTATATTTACTTGAACTGTAATTGCAATATGACTATTGGGACACTTGTGACTAACAGGACATTTGTGACTGTGGTATAGTTTCGATTCCAGATTTCTTATTCCCACTTAATTCTTGGCTGTAGCTTGCTGTGCAAAACTGCTAATCCTTGTTCACAGAAATTAATTACTGTGTTTACATGACGCTTTGATTTTTACAGTTGTAGCGCTTCATTTTTGTAACGCGCAATGTGGAAAGCCGTTACAGCAGAGGCGTAGCATGACATTTCAGATAAGGCATGCAATTATGATGACGTCATCAGCTTGATGACGTTATTAATTATCAGGCAGTAAAATAAAAAAGCAACTTACGTTAATAAATTTTTAGTATTGCAACTAGGCCCCCTCTCCCCAGTACACATTAGTATGTACATTCACTGTCCAAGTACAAGTCTTTCTTGTGGTACTACAGACAGGTATCGTATAGCAGTTTTGTGCCAGTACCTGGTACCATACTAGGCGAACACTAACGGTAAAGTACGCCTAATAACATTGAAGTTGAAATATTAATTGTAGAACTAAGCTGAGCCAACTTTCTGAATAGCAAATACATAGCTTACTTTCATTGCCTCTTTCTCGTGTCATTATAATGTATCGTAGCCTGGTGACATGCAGCGATGCTATGTACATTATTAAGCAGGCTGGTTGACTCAAGGCTAGTCCAATGCAGGTATGGTTAGGCCTGGCCTTGATTAGTTTATTGAACAACCAGTAAAGCACAAACGAAGTAGCTAGACAAGCTACCGGTAGTTCATTGATAGTCGTTAAAAACTTTTTTGCAAACTTAGTGCAAACTCTACAACCTGCCTAAGCCTACTAAGTACTTACTGAACCAAACTACCGGTAACTCCTTGTTTAAATGGATTTCACCTCTTGCTTTCACTCTTATAGCTCAACATTTAGCCTAAATAGTGCGAATAGTACCATATCAAAAATTCACTCTGACTTACATTACTTAATGCCAATACCTACCGGCTATCATGGCTTGGTTTCACTGCTGAGTTATTCGCTTTTAGCATATTGCTAACATACATAAAATAAATGGCAACATGCATGCAATATTTCAAATTGCATGCTTTGGCGCATAGCTTGTGGCCTGTCTTAAGCTAATTTGATGTAGCAAATCTAAAATCAAAATAGAGGCTATATTTTACGAAACCAAGAAACTAGACGTATAAAAGAACTTTTGCAGCAAACAATGCTCCAATCAAACTTTTCAAACCTATTTGATTTTGTTCGTAATCGTATCGAAACATAGCGATCTCTTAAGCCGTTGAATGCAATTTAAAAATTGCATGTATGTTGCCATTATTTTTTGTAATTTAGTGATATGCTGAAAACAGGCTAAAACTAAAATCAATAAATTAAGCGAGGCTATATATTGCTACTTCGATTTGAAAGTGAATACCTGTAACTGCGGAAACTTAGATTGATTTTGTTTTAAGTTTTTACATCTGCTTGTTTAAATTAATATTTTCTTTTCTGGCTAAATGACTAGGCATGCAATGCATGCCTTGCACGCATGGAGAATACGCCCCTGCGTTACAGTGTTAGATTTAAGTTGCTGCATGTACAGTAGACGAGAAGTTGAAGGTATTTAGTATTTTACTATTATGTTAATTTGCAGATGTACTTTACTTTTATGTTGTATAAAGCCTTAGAAATATACTAATTTGAATTTAATGTTTTGGGTTACAACAGTGACTAACGGGACAAAACATTTTTGTGAAAACCATCACTTGGTATAAACTTTTTTAAATTATTGTTTTCTGATATTTCAACTCCTTGAAGAGTTATTAATTATCCCAAATAACAAACTTTTCTTTTCATTGATTATTATGAAAAAATTTTTGTGAAAAACTTGTGACTAACGCGACATTGTCTTTTGGTCACCTTGAAAATTCTAAACCTATAAAATTGCATTGTATTTGATGACTTTTACTCAACAAATTTCAAGAGAGAAGTAGTTTCAAACACTAAACTAGTTTATTTGTGAAAACATGGTGTTTGAAGCAAACTTTAGGTTGGTCAAAAAGACATCTCTTTTTTTCTAATAACTGTAAATTCACAGTTGCTTTGATTTCAAGACTGTACAAATTATCTTTTGAAAGCTCAATCCTATAGATTTTTTTTTTTTCAAGAAAGTCTATGGTATAAATAGCCAGACAAAATCATTTTTTATTCAAAATATCGAACATATTTTTTTAGTACTGCAGTACATTTAACTTGAAATTGCCCAAAACTATTACTGTAAGCCTCTTTCATGTTGCCAGAAACTATTCACACAACAACATCACAACATTATTTATGCATACTCAAAGTATAAAACATCTATGAATGGAATGACCTTGCATAGTATGGTAATGAAGTATATTTAATTTAGAATCTATTAATACTTTCATAAATAGCTTTTTAACTACAGAAAACTCTTCCTCCTAGTCTATCTATATTAGTCTTGCAAAAATGTTGCAACTACTCACCATTAGGATTTGCAGCCCACATAATCCAGAGCTTTGAAAGCGTGAGTATGTTTTTTACTACCCTAAACCTGGTACCAACCAGGCAGATACCAGAGTTTTGTGACCTTCCAAAAAGTTGAAAGCCTGGGTACTAGTGTTGTTTTTACTACTCAAAACCTGGGAATTAAGCAGGCAGATACCAGAGTTTAATTTGAACACTTGCATTTTTGGGTTGAATTTCCACTGAATTTGCCGGTGACTTGGCTAAAAGGGTGGGGGCTGAAGTCCCCTTAGGTCATCTGGTTGCACCACAAACTGTCATTAACCAGTTTATTAAAATCAAGAGTTAAATTGCTTTTGCTAATCTTTAAGACTGACTGGAGATTTGAAACTGCAAAAATTTATCTATTCTTGGGCTTGTTAATTTTCATTATAGAGCAAGTTTACTCACAAATGACAGCAGATGCAAACAACACATGCAACAATTGAAGTGAATAAACAGTGGATGCAAATAATTGCTTGAAGCAACTAATTATGGATAATATTGTTAGCTAAAAGAGGGAGAGTTTAATTGATGCAATAATGATAAAAATTGTGCAATTGAAAAGCTGATGAAAACTTAAGCATGAAAACTACGTCTAAATTTCTCAAATATAAAAAATGTGTTCATAGTGTGCCTAATATGATGAGTACATTCCATCAATACAAAACTGCAGTAAAAAAAGTTACACGCATACATTTACATAACGTTTACCAGAATTTCTTGGCAAGCTGCATGTGGCCTGCAAGCCGTAGTTTGCCTACCACTGCTTTATAGGTACGGCCTAAATCTTACCTCTACAGTTTCAGCAATCAATAAACTTGGAGGTCGTGTAGGTAGCTGCAGGTTTTTTTTTTTCAAACTAAAAAAACAACAACAAATTTTAGATGCACATACCAGAATTCAATAGCTTAATACCGATACATTTAGTATTGCATATATTTTGGTCACAAAAGTACTTTCTTTGTTGGTTTGAGTCACTAACAACACAGTATTTACACATAAGATATACACTAGAAAACATACCAGTGTTTCCACTAAGCTGATTTTTGTCAGAGAATCAGCAATTTGCTGAAACAAGGGTAAATATTTTTTGGCAATATGATAAACAGAGCTACAGAAAAGCCCTAAATTTGTGGAAATATGGCATTTAGTGTACTTTTAATATCGAATTGGTATGAAATTTAAAGCAAATAAATGTCTTTTTACAGTTTCAAGCACAATTGTTTCGAGACAAATTGGGCATTCTAAACAATGTTTTTTCTTGCCAGTCAGCCAAAAAGTCAGAGGGAACACTGCATGCAGCCGATACAAAATCAAATTTAAATAAAATTGTAGTAATATCATAAAAATCATATACGAGGGGCATTCAAAAAATACGCGGAATTCTTCCGCGACAAGAGTGCCAGCAAGAAAAAATGTATTTTAGAATGTTAGCCATAAAAAGCATGTTCTTTGTGATCGCATAATAACTATCACTCATTTTGCGCTTCTAAACGAAGTTGTCAAGAGCTAGTTTATTTAAGATAGTTTTTTAACCCATGGAGCGTAAGGATTTTGAGGTACAAACCAACATCAAATTTTTGGTCAGGCTTGGTTGGAAAGGAACGGAGATCATTCACACTTTGCAGACCATTTATTTTGGTGGGAATTGCTGCCACACCCACCTTATAGCCCAGACCTTGCCCCATCTGACTTCTTTTTATTTCCGAAACTCAAAAGAACCCTTGAAAGGCATTTGTTTTAATGACACTAGTGAGGCAAAGCAAGCAGCAAAAACATGGCTTACAAAATGGTCAGCAGATTACTTCAAAAATGGGATAAAAGGATGGAAGCACCGCCTGTAAAAGTGCATCAACCTTGATGGAGACTACGTTGAAAAGTAAATTGATTGTATGAATAAATTATAAAAAATCATAGAATTCCACGTATTTTTTGAATGCCCCTCGTATGATCAACGTTTCTTGCTGGAAAAACTTTAGCATCAACTTATTAACATTGGTAATAATTTCTGATAGAATAATTAATTTGAGATAATATCTTTCTTAAGCATGAAAATGTTAGCACAGACAGTAGGATTATGCCGTTCTGCACTTTTAGGTCACTGCACATTAATGTTCTCCACCCTATTACGTTGTACATCGTAAGTAGGCAATTAATTCTCTTGGTATTGTTCCACACCATGAACAAATTAATTAAACAACATAGAAAATATAAGCAAATGATTTACACACCTCGAGGGCTGGTGATGTGTTCCACTAATTGGCATTTTTGTCTTTTCTGCAAGATTAAGCAAAAGCAGTTACAATACGGTTACTACCAAAGTTTTCTACATATTACATATTCATAATAGTATACAGGGTGTTTCATATGTCTATGTCACTTTACAATGCCTTATACTGTAGCTTAATGACTGGTGAAGATATGAAAACACAAATTACATTTCCTAAAAGGTAATAATCTCCAGGTTTTATAAGTAAAACTTTTCTCAAAAAACTCCAAGATAGAAATCACAAGTACGACCATTTAAATTTTGACCCAAGAAAATTATTTTTGATTTTGTTTGAGTTAAATTTTGACTTAACTTTAATATAAAAAATTTTGTTGTATAACTATTAAATTTTGTTGTATAACTTTTAAATAAAAATGTTTCACACATCACAATTTACAAAGTTGAGCTTGAATACAACTGAGTTAAAACAGTCGCTCTATAGCAGTATTTCATAGTATAAAGTAAACCTAATATCATGGAACAGCTAACATCACTATTTAAAACCCTAGGTCTACAGGTTACCAGGATATCTTCCAAAAGTAAAAACAAGATTTAAAATCAGAGAATAAAAATGAAAATAAAGTGCAAAAAATTAAGATCGTTCCAGTACCATGAGCATTGAGCAAGGATGGCAGCATGGTATGGTACGTAGATACGGTATGCCTTTTTTGTAATGGTACGGGTATGGTACGTTGGCACATTGTTCGAATTTGTATACTAAACGTTTTATGTGCAACGTCCAGCCGTCAATGAAGATTTGTGCAACCGTGCCCAGCGTGCACATTGGCTATTCTCAAGTAATCATTATTGCCTCCTAATTTGACATTACAATTATATTATGATGTCACAAGTCACAGTCACAAGTATGGCCAATCGTGAAGTCATAATTATTGCCTATGGATGCTAGGAGCCTAGGACTATCGTGGCATGTCATATATTGAAGAAAAATTTGAATGAAAACAACTGCAACACTTTAGCTGAACAATTATGCACTACAAAGTGGCTTAAAAATCCCAGACTTTTAGCACATTGTGCCAGCTTTTTGTAAATGCAGAGGCAAAAAACAGCTGAAACCGATGCTAAATGTGCGAACTGAGATCGCTGATTTATAGGCTAGTAATTTCAAAGTCAGTCAAAGTTGCGAGTAGTTAAAAGCAAGGATGGCAGTATGGTACACCTCAATTTTTGCCAAGAAGAACGGAACGCCTTTTTTGTAATGGTACGAGTATGATATGCTCCAAAAATTGAACTGAAGTACGATACGCTGGCACAATGCAATTCAAGGTGCGAGGTATGTAGTACACAAATTCTGAACATACCATACTGCCATCCTTGCCCATGAGTCAAGACCAACCATGATTGACTTAGAGGTGACAAATAAGGGGGCATTCTGCATCGATCATGGATCCAGAACTGGAACAATCTTTTAAATTTCATACTTAATTTTAGTTTCTGTTTTAAAATTATGTTTTTACTTTATGCAAACATCCCTCATGATTAAGAATTCGAGTGAAACAACCTGTAGGATTTTAATTCTTAGTTTTAAAATTGTAACGTGTACTGTTCTACAACGGCAATTTACATGAATTTAAATTGTACAGTAGTTTACTTTTTATCAGTTGCATTAGAACAGTAATGTTAATCAGCCATCTTGTGGCTAATGCAACCATGCAATGCATGATAAAAACTTTGAAAAGTGAACGGTGTAGACATTTCCAGGTCAATTAATTGTGAGGATAGCATTAAAATTTCACAGCTGGAATTGCAAGACTTTATCAAAGCAAGTATAAAATGTGCATAAAACTTTGACAGCTGCTCAAAAATTCAAAAAATGAAGAAAAAAAGTAATTTGAACAAAAAATTTTGATGAAAGACAATTTTGACTTTATTCTGACCAATAAAATTTACCACCAAACAGACTCCTGATCACCTAAAACCAATGTTGGAATATGTTTGATGATGTAACAAGGCCCTGAAAATTAGACTTCAGTAGGCACTAGTGATTACAGACTCGTAATACAACTCATGTGCTTTTAAGCCTGATTCAAATCATACGAAATTGAAGGAACAGCTTTTGAAATGCTGAAAAAGTATCACAAAAATTCAAAAAAATGAAAAAAAATTTCTAAAGACAATTTTGACTTTATTCAAAAATTTTGACTTTAGTTTGGCCAAGAAAATTCACCAAAACCAATGTTAGAATACGTTTGATTATAAACATGGCCCTGAAAAAAAATTGAGATCACCCTGAAAAAAATTGAAAACCAAAGTTAGAATACGTTTGATAAATGAACAAGGCCCTAAAAAAAATTGACATTAGCAGGCCCTAACGATATGCTATACCAGTAAACAGCATATACCCAGAGTCTTAGAGGCACAATCAAAAACAAGATCAATACTTAACATACTGTTTCAGAATCAACTTTTGTCTTCTATTCCTCGTCAGTCTTTAGACTACAGGACAAGTATGATCATGTTCGTTCATATCAGTAGAACAACAATATCGATGAGGAATAGAAGTCAAAAGTCGTTGACAGATACTTTTATTTTGCGACTAAAGAGTGCAACTTCAAACATTTAATTTCTTAGTCTTTGGAATTTGGATCAACTAACTCCTGCTGGAATATGCAAATTTGTCTAAATTAAGAATAGCGATTTGTAAAGTTTCTACATTGCATCTAAAATAATTATACAAGTAGTGCATAATTTTGTAACCAGGTGTTTTTCACATATTGTCAGAAACTTTGTTTTTAATTTACAAAGTTTAGAATTCACATGTTTTTTTGGCAAAAATTATTATTTTAAATGGGGATTTTTTTCAGCACCACAGCATAAATATTTATCTGAAGATAGGTGTTTTGTGATATCACCATTCTTCAGTGCAGTTAGAATTCAGAGCCCAGTGTTCAATGGCAATTATGGAGCAACCATTTCACACCCAAAAATGGCTTATCATCATGGCATGACAATAGCAAGTCATTCCTGCCACCTAGCCTATAAAAAGCATTTAAAACTACCTGGCCTATAATTTGGAAACTTGTTGACAAAAATTTGTGCTATGAGAATTAGACTTAGCAAGCAAATGGCATAGGTAGGTCATTATTTTTACACTACGGTACATATTTTTTGGACTAAAAGTCGCACTGGAGTATAAGGCGCAGTATCAATAAATCGCCTTTGACTTCAATTTCTTAGAAGGCAAAGTACTTTAAGAGAGCCTAAAGGATGAAAAAATGCGATAAACACTGTTTTTTTGCTAGTCCAATAAACTGTAATTCACCAAAAAAGTAAGCTCATCCAAAAATTCAAAACAAGAAGCTTGACAGCAACAACAGCCAGGCATTTTTTCATTTAAAAGGGCATTTAAGTCAACTTTTTCACTCTTGACCAAGATGTTGGGATATGCCTAAAATGAATTCTCACCAAATTTGAAGTTTTCATGTCTTTCCGTTTTCAAAATATTGCAGATCAAAATCAGCTGTTTTCCACTCACTTCGGTGTTACCATTTTATCAGTATTGTGACAGAAGATTAACTGAGGGAAAGCTGGCTTACATTTATTGAAAAACAGCTAACTTTGCAATTCTAAGCCTGTACTTTGTTTTACTATAACTCTACCACAAAATATTTATGGAGAATCAAGAACACTCAGTCAATTTTAAATTTTGTTTCTAATTGGAAACCCAGGCAAAATTTCTAAGAGAAAAAAGCCTTTCTAAGGGGAAATCTAATCTGTTATACCTCAGGAACGGAAGGTTGTAGAAAGCGCAAATTTGGTGAAGTTGGTCTTCAGATCTGTCAAAATTTTTTGAGAAAAGATTGAGCAAAAATTTTTTCGACCTGAATGCCCTTTTAAAGGCGGTGAATCATCCAGCCAATTCTGGTGGTTTACGATAGCTAAAATTGAACAATAATTTTTGATATTTTTTGTTTCGATTTTGGGGCTGCGGTTGCAAAGATATTCAACAAATACAAAAAGACATCCCCCGACAAAAAGTTTTTGTAAACCCTGAGTTTCGTTCTTCCCGCCAAAACCACAGTAAGCCTAATAGTTTAGAGAACTGTGGTTTTGGCGGGAAGAACAAAGCTCAGAGTTTCCAAAAACTTTTTGTCAGGAAATATCTTTTTGTATTTGTTGAATATCTTTGCAACCACAGCCCCAAAATCGAAACAAAAAATACGAAAAATTATAGTTCAATTTTAGCTATTGTAAACCACTGGAATTGGCTGGATGATTTACCGCCTTTAAAAACAAAGTCCAACACTTCAAATTACCAAATGAATATGTATTTAAACTAAGGTCATTGCGAAGCAGCTAAAATGGTAATCATTCTAACCTCTGCAATTATTGTTGTTTTCATCACTAGGCCCACATTTACTTCTAGATCCACTCGAAGCTGCAACATCCATTACTAACTGTGAAGATTCTGAAGGAAAACCTAGCACACAATAAAATAATATGTCTACTTTTAATTCCTTTAATCCGGGAGAAATGTTAATCAATGCATGCGCTTAACCAACTGTTAACTTTGGATTTTACTGTAGGCACCCCTTAAAAAGTTTCCATTTGCATAAAAATAAAATGTCTGAAAATATTTTTGCAAACAAATGATTTTTAAAGTATGCTCAAAGCCCCCCAAATTGTCCCCATAGATGTCATTTCCGTATTATTATGAAAATGAATTTTTATGTGTTCCTGCCAATAAGCATGCATTTCGTGTGATAAATACTACGTAGCCACATGCCAAACCCAAGCACAGCCGAATCGTACTTCGTAAATTGTGATGTCACAAAGCAAGGTCTGTGATGTCCTATGCTTTCCTTAACTTGTCACGTGGTTCTACACATGCTTTGCCTACCTTGGAAGGAAGAAAGAAACTAGTCAGAAAGATTAGCAAAAAAGCAGAATCAGTAGATCTAACAAATTTTCACAAAACGTTTTTGCTAGTGCTAAAAAGCATTTTCAATGCGAAAGCTTATTCAACTTTTATCTTAACTTTGCGGTGCAGTTCTGCACAGGTGGCTAGACCTACAGTACTAGTCTTGTCTTTTCATGTTAGGGTTTAATGTTAATGGCAGCACTAACAAGAAAGAAGTCTGAAATCTACTTGGTTGGGTCAGTAAAGGATGAGTTTACTGGCTCAAAATTACCATCTGAGTATGATGTTCCTGCTATATACTTTCACCAGCTAAAATTTATCAAGGAAACGAAACACGAAGCAGCCAAACACACAATCCAGGAACTCTTCGCTAGGGCGTACCAAACATAGACAATTTTTACCAATTCAGATTGAGGTTTTGCAAATGATGAGGCTTGACCCACTGACTTGAAATATACAAAAATTTTGAAAAAAATATCGTTTGATGGTGTCTGCCTGAACATTTATATGGAAATAAGCCTAATTATAAGAAATTGTTCATTTCTCGAAAACTACTGATGGTAGAGACTTGGTTTTTGGCTCAAAATGTGCAGAAGATATGATTTCTCATGTACGGTACTCTACATGCATTGTTTTCCTTTAGAGGAACCAGTTTTCAAGATATTTTTTAAAAAATGATTTTTACTGAAAAATTGCATGTTTAACACAAAATGACTTGATATTCAGCTGTTTTTAAGTTGTCGCAATGGCACACCCAAATTCCCCAACACATTTAGTATGAATACATTGATAAAAGTGTTCGCATTACACCAAAGTATCCAATTAACTTGTGGTAAAATCAGTACACATGTTCAAAAACACAACTCTGGCACTTCTCATGATTTGTATTGTACATATTTACGTGCTATCTCCAGAATCACCTTCACTTATAGTACAGCACTATTTAAAATAATTCTCCAAACAAATCATTGCATGCAAGACACTAATTCACAGCGCTTAAAAGCGTCCAATTTCCTGTTGCTTTCTATACCTACAAAAAATTGCAACAACTATACTGTAACAACACACATCTCGACACAATTACCTATAGGTTACTAAATTACTACAGTATTGAGAATATCAGTATAATTAATGCCATAAGTTCTTTTTGCTGTTTGATTACTCAGAACCTGTAATTGATTAAACAGACTATTCAACACCTTTATTCCAAATCCCCAATTTCTGCTAAAAGTTTAGATAATACAAATACTACATGAATCAGCACAAAACACATTTTACCATAACAACCATAATTAGGCAATTCTGCATGGTCACAATTCTCATTGCTCAAAGCCAAACGTTCCATATAGCATAAACTATTAAATCGAACTCAGACCTGTAGCTTTAAGATGTTGCTCCATAGCAGCTTTTGTGAACTTTTCAGCTGAGGTTGCTGCTTGTTGATTTTGTAACTTCCTAACCAGTTTGCAGAGAAACTGCTTTCAACTTTGGCTTGTAGTGATTTTTTTGGTATTAAATTCAGTTAAGAGTCCTAAAGCTCTTTCATAAACATCATTGACAACCACCAGATTCATCACCTTCTTGCAATTATTGATATAATCATCATTCGAAACCAATGTTGCAGGTGACTATCTTAGAAAGGTTGTTGGCAAACCCAACAACTGAAACAGGGTTCAGGAGTCTTGGCCGACCAAATCGTTCAAATGAATTGTACGTGTGACCACTGGCATATTTTGATTGTATGGCTGGGACAGCATTTTTTGTTTCAGCAATGCTTTACAGATTTTTTTTTTTCAACTATATTCACTTTACTACTGAACAGCGACAAAACACACAGTCGCTCTGAAAGGCACCATAAATGATTATCAAGTTTGTATAAGTATGCTTCAGCAACAGTTTGAAAATTCATATGAAGATAGTGTGGATTGTTTTTCATTAATCAGACTGTTTAATCAATTACTGGCTCTGAGTAATCAAACAGCAAAAAGAACTTATGGCATTAATTATACTGATATTCTCAATACTGTAGTAATTTAGTAACCTATAGGTAATCGTGTCGAGATGTGTGTTGTTACAGTATAGTTGTTGCAATTTTTTGTAGGTATAGAAAGCAACAGGAAATTGGACGCTTTTAAGCGCTGTGAATTAGTGTCTTGCATGCAATGATTTGTTTGGAGAATTATTTTAAATAGTGCTGTACTATAAGTGAAGGTGATTCTGGAGATAGCACGTAAATATGTACAATACAAATCATGAGAAGTGCCAGAGTTGTGTTTTTGAACATGTGTACTGATTTTACCACAAGTTAATTGGATACTTTGGTGTAATGCGAACACTTTTATCAATGTATTCATACTAAATGTGTTGGGGAATTTGGGTGTGCCATTGCGACAACTTAAAAACAGCTGAATATCAAGTCATTTTGTGTTAAACATGCAATTTTTCAGTAAAAATCATTTTTTAAAAAATATCTTGAAAACTGGTTCCTCTAAAGGAAAACAATGCATGTAGAGTACCGTACATGAGAAATCATATCTTCTGCACATTTTGAGCCAAAAACCAAGTCTCTACCATCAGTAGTTTTCGAGAAATGAACAATTTCTTATAATTAGGCTTATTTCCATATAAATGTTCAGGTTGACACCATCAAACGATATTTTTTTCAAAATTTTTGTATATTTCAAGTCAGTGGGTCAAGCCTCATCATTTGTGAAACCTCAATCTGAATTGATAAAATTGTCTATTTTTGGTATGCCCTACTCTTCGCATACTGGAACCAAGCAAGGATTCTAGTACAGGATAAAAAAAAGGGCAATTAAAAAACTGAAAGATCTTGGCAGAGACTAAAAAAAAACAAGAACAGGAAGAGTGAAATGCAGAAATGAATGAAGAGGCCTTCACTGCAGAATTTCCAAATTTATTTGATGTTTGTCATGGCAATGCTTTTCAAATGATAACCATTCAAGAAGACAAAGACTTTTTGCTTGCTCAACAGGAGCCTGGCAGGAGAGGTTGTATGGCAGGACTGAACAGGAAGCTGAAGAAAAAGGAAGATGAAAAGACAACACGAATGGAACAAATAAAGAAACGAAAAATTGCAAGCAGGGTTGCCACAAAAACTTCAAAATCAAATTCCAGGACTTTTTTAAGTCATTTTCCAGGACTTTTCCAGGACTGTTTAAGGTTTTTTTTTTACAGGTCTTTAAATTCAATTTTGACAATTACTCTTTCATGCACCTACTTTTTTGTACTTGTAATTGGCAAAAAATTATGATGTAACACACTTGCATTCCAAGTACTGACTACTAGCCAAATGCAAAGCCAGAAATTTGCAATGGAAGGGCTGTGGTTTTGGGTTGAGGGCGGAGCTAGAAGCAAAGCCCCCAGCCCTCGAAGATTTGGCAATTTTTTTGCAATAATAACTTGATTTTAGACCTTGTTTGGTAAAAATTATTTCTTATAAAATCTGAAATGTGGAATTGAAATTAGCACTGCAAAAACATGATTAAACTGGTTGCAGAAATGGGCTACAGTATTTGGGTGATGGCTAGAGCTCGACCAATATGACTTTTTGAGGCCAATACCAATGTATTAACTTACTAACTACCAAATTTTGTCTCTATTTTTCACTTAAGTTGATACTAAAAGCGTCAATAATCCTCCTCTAAAGAAAGACTATTGCAAACATAATTCATACTAAGCAAATAGAACCCAAGATCACTCGTGCTTGCTTTAAAAGATAAACAGTTTAAGGTAATTGCGCTAAGCCGATATTTTACCGACGACACACAGCCAATTCGATAAACCAGCTCGGCCCTGATACTGGTCGAACTCTAGTGATGGGTAATGGTAAAACTTCAGTCCTAGCGTTATTTCCAGCCAGTAAACCATAAAACCATATCATTTGAAAAATACATAGCTTATTTGCATGCCATCGTGCAAACAAAAAACGCTATCCTAGCTCTAACCCCAACCTTAAACTTAACCCAAACTGTGACCATAGCTCTAATTAACCCTAACGTTAATCCTAACCTAACCATTAAATCTAAATCCCACTAACCTTTAACGATAATAGTTTAAAAAATAAAAGAGTATTTGAGCAAATAAGCACCCACTCTTGCTCTCTTATTCTCTCTAAGCAGAGCTCATTTGCACGCTTAAGTGTACATAGGCACTTTCTGTGAAAAAACTCACTAGTATTAATCCAAATCGTCTGTATTTTATAACGCTAGATAAAGATATAGTTTGGGAGGAGGAGCTCATGAAACAAAATTTACCTGAATCGATTGGTAATTGACAGAATTAAACACTAAATAGACCCCTTATAATTTTTTTACAAAGCCTACATTAAGCATTTTGCATCAAGCAATTGCAATGATTGTTTATTTTGAGCTATTTTTAGTTACTTGTTACTGGTTTTATTTTTGACCAATATTAGCCCTTCCCCAAAATCATGTTCCAAAAATGGCTTCAAATTACTTTAGTGTCCATATTACTGAAAAAAACTGCCTCAGAAGTACAGTATACTGCGAAAAAAGTTGTGTTTTATAGTGCATTTTGGTCAACGAGTCAATGAGGAGCTTATAGCCCGCTACGCTACTGTTACTAGCACAAATACTGCTACTAGAACCACGAATTTACTCTTCCTGATAATATTCAATAATTTATGTGCACTGTACTGCAAATTTTGGCATTTTGTTGGTCGAGCAGTAATGCATTCGTTTCTGGAGCAGGAAGTCTGAGGTTCAAATCTCGATCCTGTCAAATCGGACAGTGTTGCCAATGGCTTGCACCGCTGCAAAATTTCTTCGAAAGGGTTGCCTGGGTGCAATAAAAGCGTTGCCTGGGTGCAATGATGCAGAGATGGGGCCCGCCAACTCGTTACATGCTTCTGCGTATTGTTGAGAGCATAGTGAAACATTTGATTTAACAATTAAGTTCTCATTTGCACTCTAACACACTAGTAAAAACTGCTGAAAAAGAATAAGGGAACAAAGAGCAGAGGAATGGGCGCTCATATTAAAGTTAGGGTTAGAGCTAGGGTTACCGCTTGGGTTAGATTTAGGGTTAGGTTTGGGTTAGAATAGCAAGTTTTTGTTTGTGCGCGCTTTTTGAACAAACTTTACAATGCAAATTATTTCAACAATGGCTTTGCACAATTACCAGATTACAAGGTTCCAGTTATTATAAAAAACAACAACTTCACATTCTGTCTTGGTAAATCACGGGAAAACGTTGTAAACATTTTCCACGACTTTCCAGGACTTAAAAACAAAATTCAAGGACTTTCAAGGACTTTCCAGAACAGCAAAAAAAAATTCAGGACTTTCCAGGATGTGGCAACCCTGTGCAAGTGAAGAAACAAAAAAAAGTTGTTTGAAAAAGTTGTGCTAGAGAGCAGCTCTTCCGCATCTGAAGATGATTCAAAAAGTGAAGAAGGCATTGTGGAACCTTGATCATCTGATTTCAAAACTCCATCACTTCAAAAACGTGGCAGGAAGGACATCTTTACTCCAGAAGTTCTTGGTTTGCTGGACAGAGGCAAGATCAGTGACAGACATGCAGTCCTCACCGTAGCATCTGTGATTTCTGCCACAGGTCACAATCTTTCAGAATTTATGATTAACCGCTCTTCTCTTCAATGATATCACGCAAGTATCGTGAAGATAGGTCAAGATATTTGAAAGCCGAGTTTCAAAGTTATGGAAAACCTCCAACCAGTGTTTCCACTAAGCCGATTTCTTTCAGCGAATCGGCGATTTGTTGGAGCAAAGGCAAATAATTTTTGGCAATATAGTAAACATAGCTTAAGAAAATGCGACAAATTTGTGGAAATATGACATTTGGTATGCTTTAATACTGGATAAGTACAAAACTTAGGGCACATAAACGTCTTCTTAAAGCTTTGGGCACAACTGTTTAAAGAAAATTTGGGCACTCGGCGATTAGCCTTAAAGTTAGAGGGAACACAGCCTCCAACTATCCATTGGGACGGGAAGTTAATGCTATCTAAGACAGGAGATGAGAAAGTTGATAGACTGCTGCTTGTTGTTTCCTGCAATGGTGTTGACCAGCTACTAGCTGTACCTCAATTGACAACTGGAACAGGACACGCTATAAGTGATGCTATTATTAAGACTATCAATGAATGGAATTTAAATAATGACAGTAAAGCCTTCAGCTTTGATACCACATCGGCCAACACTGGACGACATAACAACACTTGCACACTTGTCGAAGCAAAGCTTGGTCATGATGCTCTGTATCTAGTACAATCAAATACTTTTAGGTGCGAAATGTTTTGGAGCCACCGATTAGGAGCCAGAATTTTTAGGCGCCAAGACTTTTATGCCCCAGAGGTAAAAAAAATTTTTTTTGTTTCAAATAAAAGCTTTTTTCAAAAAAAAAACGTTTTTCATACAAAAAAGTTCAACTTTTATTAAAATGTTAATATTTTTGAAGCTTTTCATCTGACTTTGGTTGAGAAGAACCATCAGAAGAGAGAGCGCAGGAAAAGGAGAGGCTATAGGAAAGAGCTGAGCAATGATTGGCTACAAAACGATCAATGATAGAGCGTCATTTGTGTACAAACTTTAAGCTGAACATGAATTCTTCTTGTCGGCAAAGGGCAAGGTTAGAAGCTTTGATAAAAGTGACTTCAAAAGCAGAGAGATGGAAGAAGAGCAAAAAAAAGTTTTACAAAACATTGATTTCTTATTGTATTTTCTTCAATAATAAAAAATGTTTTCCACTACTTGTTTGCAAAGTTGTTTTTTTACCTAATTTGAGCGCATGCGATCTCCAGTCTGCAGTCTCAAATTTTGCGCCGCATGGGCACGAGGTGCAATACCAGCACACGCAGCAAGCCGCGTGACATTTCATGGTTATTTTGAGTCGACCTCTACCAAACAATACAGTACAAAGTTTTTCAGGAGTTAATGATTCATCTCTTGGCAGATTCCTATATTTATGGTCGTTACACCTTGTTGTAAACATAGCAAAAACGATGTAAAATGGATATTTTTAAGTTTAATCTTTACACCTTGTTCTAAATACACTCATAGCAAAAATAATGTTAAATTCCTGCAGTTACCTTCTTCAGAATTGCATTAAGAACTTTTGAAATTGAACAGGGTTGTATGCTGCTTAAAATTGTTGTTTTATTTTGGAATTATTTTTGCAGTGTGAGTTGAATTAGAAGTTGCAGCAAACTCGACAACTTTTCATGTAGCCTAAAATTTTTCATACAAGTGCTATATAGTTTAAATTTATCACGATCAATGCATTTTGCGCAATTAAAATTTGTTATCGTTTTACTCAAGACAATTGTTCAGCGCCCCAAAATGTGTGAAGTGGAATACAACTTGTTCGAATGCCTAGAAAGAAGTGTGCTGCACTTAATCAATTTTCATACGACGACATGAAAACACGAGTATGCAAAGCGTCCACGAAAAATTGATGCATTTTTAGAAGCAACTAATCATTTGTAATTTTTTGTGTTTTTACAATAATGGGTACTTTAAAGGGGTCCCGGGGTAAATGTTTCCAATGCCTTTTTTTTTTCGTGCACCGCAAAATTAGAGCCTGCAGGCTGGAGATCGCATGCGTTCGAATTAGGTAAAAAAAACAACTTTGCAAACAGTACTGGAAAATATTTTTTGGTTGTTGAAGAAAATACAATCAGAAATCAATTTTTTGTAAAACTTTTTCTGCTCTCCTTCCATCTATCTGCTTTCAAATTCACTTTTATCAAAACTTCTAACCTCGCCCTTTGCCGACAAAATGAATTTGAGTACAGCTTAAAGTTTTGAACACAAATGACACTCTATCATCGATCTTTTTCCAGTTGATCACTGCTCGGCTTTTTCCTATAGCCACTCCTTTTTCTGTGCTCTTTCTTCTGATGATTCTTCTCGACAAATGTCAGATGAAAAACTTCAAAAATATTACCATTTCAATGAAAGTAGAACTTTTTTGTGTGAAAGACCTTTTTTTTTTTGAAAGCTTTTATTTTAAAAAAAAAATGTTTTTGAAAGAAAAAATTAAAAAAATTGTATTTTTTTTTATGTTATTTGAAAAAAAAAATTTTTTTTCCCAAAAACATTTTCGAAAAAAATTTTTTCCTCAGGGGCATAAAAGTCTTGGTGCCTAAAAGTCCTGGCGCTTAAACGTCCACGCCTAATAGTCACAGTTTGATTTGGCATGTCGCCGCCACATTACTTTAGGTAGTGCCTATACTTTAGGTAGTGCCTTCGTCTTGTTTTAGGCCTTCATCATCACCAAAAATACAGTTATTTAAGAGGTGTAAGCAGTTCTGGATTAATCATTGCAATTACACTCCTGGGGTCCAGGACAAAGCTGTATCGTCTGAACTGGATGTTGAAACTCAGTAGAGGGTTCTAGCCTAGGCCACTGAGCAGCTGGAAATCAACCATTCCAGAAATGATTACCGAGAATTATTTGAAATCACGATTATCTTTTTAGGGGGAGTTCCTCTGAAAGGGATAAGATTTATGAAGCCTGGAGCCATGCACTGAGCACGTTTTATGTCTCGTCTTCCTTACACCATGATTATGTTCACCTTCTGGAACAGTAGGTTTCACCTCACTAACTGGGAGCGTCTCAAAGATATATGTGTCTTTGCAGTTAAGCTCTATGTTAAAAGCTGTTTTTTTTCTTGTCTTGAAATGAAATTCAGCTGTGAATGAAATTCAAATGTTTTCAGCTCCAAAAAATGATCTCCAACTAGCTCGGGAATTGTTGTCATCTGGAGACCAAGTATCACTTGCTGTCCTGAAGAAACTGAAACGGCACTTTTGGTACCTATATGAAGAAACTATTGGATATTTATTCTTATTTGAAGAAGCTATTGGATTTTTATTCTTTGATGATTCCATTTCCTTAGAAGGCAAGAGAAAGATGGTGCAAGCATTGGTTAAACCAGGACCAGCACTTCCATCCAAGCAAGTGAATCTGTCTGATCAACACATAAAAAAAGACAATTTCAGACTTCATCACAAAAAACACAAAGTTTTTTTGACATTTTGGGTATTTTAACCAACTTCCTTGAAGAAGATTTTAATTTTGGGACAAATCTACTGTCCTTCGTTGCAGCTCGGAAAACTATTGCAAAACTTTGTATTGCGAATGATAGAGCAAATAGAAGTGTTGCCCTCGTGTAAAAATATAACGGGCTGCAAACGGAATCCAAAGAACTGACACAATTCATCCTGCAAGTAGTGGCTGAACATCAGAAGAAACTGCCTCAGATAACTAAAACTGCACTTGTTGAGGCATAGACGAAGGTAAAATAGTGTCTGAATACAAGAAACATTTATTGTGTTGCTCTTCCAGAACGTTTGATAATTGTTCCAAAGTTTCGTGTTATCAGTTAATACACTACTGTACTGTATATCCATTGAGCTCTTTTTTTGTAAGACTTCGTTTGGATTGAGCATACCTAAATTTTCGTTTAAAATTTAAAATGTCTTACAGTAAATGTTCTTACATCAAGTGGAACTCATTTCAAGGGAGCCCGTACAATTTCCTCTAACTTAAAATTTTGACTACAAATAAGGGCCACCCTAACGTGCACTGTGCAATTAAACGAGAACAAAAGGCAAAATCAATGGGGGTATTTAAAGTTAAGCCAATTGCATAAGACTAGATTGGCACTGACTCTATCCTTCTTGACCCAGCAATTCCAGAGATATTCTACTTCAAACATGATGTTGGAGACTCTAATTTTATAATTTTTATTGCCCTGACATTGATAGCCTTAGCATCATTAGCGGCACCATCCCAGTTCTAACCTAAAGCAATGTCGCTATTAGGCTACAGCATTGAGTTATTTTGCTGTGCATTAATCACTCAATCAATTTGATCTTGTCAGCAGAACAGATTGGAGCTGGAAAAAAAAGAGTAGACTGTACAGTAGCCTAAAGTAACCAACGTCTTAAGAACAAGTGAAAGTAGTTAGAAAAGTTTATTTTAGGGTCACAAAGTACTGTAAGCAAATACAATAAGCCTACTCAGGTACTGGTAGTCTTATTATCAGATATAATATACTATCAGTCAATATGTCTTATTATCATATATATACCCTGTTATTACTAGGCTACAAAGAGTTAGTACTTTGTACCCTAGTAATAAAAGCCTTATAGCTATAGACTAGGCTATTATTTAGACTGAAATGTATTTAACAGCTTGATTTTTAATGAGATCGCTGGGCTACCACACAGTCTACTCTTTTTACAAGCTTGGATCTGTTGTGTTGACAAGATCAAACTGATTAAGTGATTAGTGGGCAGTGAAACGACCAGATGATGTAGCCTAATAGCGGCATTGCTTTACTGTAGGATAGACTGGGATGATATCGCCTACGACTTTAAAATTAGACGCCATTAAAAACTAAGGCTACTAACATCAGGGTTGCCAATAAAAAACTATAAAATTAGAGGCCCCTACATCTTGTTTGAAGTAGAATATCTCTGGAAAGACTGGGTCAAAAAGGATGGAGTCAACACCAATATAATATAATTTGCCTAACTTTTAATACCCTGATTGATTTTTTCTTTAGTCCTCATGTAAGTAAATTTCAGTGATTTACTTGATATAGCACATACCACCCTAAAAGTAGACTAGTGTTCAATTTCTGGCAAGGTGAAAATATATACTGTAAAAAATTGGCATTCACAGTTTGCGTGCTTGATATTCAGCACGACAGGGACTGTGTGCAATGTACATGGAACATTCCTTTGCAAGACATACAATGAGGGCTTTTTAAACACTTAGCACATTATAAGAAAAACAGCAAAAACCTTCTGATCACAAACTTTGCAAATCTGCACTTTAAAATACAAACTACGAACAGTTAAAAAACAGCATAATAAGAACATGTATTACCATTTATTTCAACCTATTAGCTTATTTAATCTTTTGAATTTTGAATTTGAAATAGATTACAGTTACTGAGCACTTTCTGAAACACGCTAATACTTACCACTACTTTGAAATAGATTAAATAGACTTAAATAACTAGTCTGCACTGCACTGTGTAAAATGTAAATGCATGCCAATAATGTTAATATTTCATTTTTACAACAAAAATGAAACCAACGAAATGTGACATATCATTTTACTAACTTATCATGGTATTATTTCCTTGTTTCACATATATTACATGTCTAAATTAATCAGCCTAATAGCCTAGCAAATATCATGCTGGAGATAAGTTTGCTATTTTCACATTTAGAATATGACTGCGACGTGAGTGAAAAGACAGTATTAAATGAAACATGATAAAAAAAACATGTAAAAAACAGATTTCAATTCGGTAATGTTTCTATTTGCAAGACTTGAAAGACAAACATTTTAACAAGATTTCAGGAGGCTTAACAAAAATGAGACCTGAGCTACAACACAGAAACCCGTTTGTAAAGTTGGCTCACAGGAACCCATTTCTTAAGTCCACTAAGCCACAAAATAACGCAGAATAACAAGAGAACAAACCTGGCATAAATGAAGCACCCTGCTCTTGAAACAGAGAATAATCAGGTTGGTTTGATTCCTCTGGATAACTCCCATCTACATTGATGTTTGCTTGTGACATGTTATTAGTTGATATGTTGTGTGAGGCATTAGACCCTCCATGTTCTGCAACATGTGAAGTTATGTTGTACACAGAGTAGGTATATATATAAATTGTAAGTTGTGTGAACAATGTTGCTACTAGTGTTTTCATCAAAAACATTTGACTTTTAAAAATTAAAAAAGAGTACTGATATTTAAAAACTTAATTAGAGTGATAAACGCGTGCTTTGCACTATTGAACTGAAAAATGATGCTACTACAAAACTTACCGCCAAACAAATGTGACAAATGGGGATCTTTAGTAGATAAAAGCATATCCTTTTTATTATCTGATTTCATCACTGTAGTCATGCTGTTTGACTGGTAGTCTTCCATTCTAGTTACCGGCAACGAACAGGAAACATTATACTGGTAACTTGCAAAAACAATGCAACACTATGCTTGTTAGCAATGGCATTGAATTAGTATATGAAAATCTAATTAAATAACAGCACTACAAAAATTACCTTAAAATCAATGCACACTAGAGTAGTTCAAAAAAACTTTTTTTCGATATGTTTTTCTTCAAGGGGCTTAGATGGTGTGTTTTGGTGAAAAAATAACCCATGTAAATTTTTTTTACTTTAATTAACATTTAGGGGTCGGGCACCCCTAACATTTTAAATGTGTCCCCTAAATCACAAAATTGCCATATCTCATTAACCACTTGAGATAAAAACTTCAAATAAAAACCATAAGATGCAGAAGATTTGATTTCCCATGAGTGTTTAATACATTTTATTATGATATCTGATCAAATTTTCAAGATAAATTTAAAAAACTGTTTTTTCTTAAAGTTTTAGTTGAATGTTAACAATGCTCAAAACTTAACTTTCAAAAATTAAATAAAACACTCATTGAAAAATAATCAAGTTGATTTTACCTTTAGTCTTCATTTAATCAATATCATTGTTTATGCAAATATTAAAATGATTAAAGTCGGGTAGCCACTTTCTAACTGTTTTCAACAAAATCATAAATATTTAAAGCTATCAAACACAAAATTAGTACCATTCACGATAGCTCCAAAATTTTTTTTCAAGGTAGAACTCTATTGTTATATGATGAAAGCGATATAGATTTTCATCTGTTTCTCTTCCCTATTTTGGGCATTCTGCTCTTTGGAATGCCACTCCCACTCGCTAAAATAAAAAGATGAGCACTCCCGTTCCTATGCAATCTATGTATACCTTATATCAAATCATTTTATTTTCCGTTATTTTGCAATTACACAAAAACAATAATCGCAAATTATGCAAAATAATCAGTTTTTTTTTTCTGATATTCGAAAATTCTGCAAAAGAGTGAGTAGCAATCAACCATTAGAAAGAAAAGCAGCTCACATTTGTTTATTTTTTATTTTTGAAAAAGGAGCGCTTATTTTTTTATTCATAAGAAATAATGAATTTTGGGTCAAGGCAAGTTATATTCTTGATTTTTGCAATTTCAGCCACAAATGTTCGTAACTTCTTAAACTGTTTTCACAAAGGTTTAAGAATTAGAACATAGTTGCAAAGTTATGCAACATGTTTAATAATGTAATTATTGAATTTTTCTGGCACTTCCCTGCTTACTTTTGAAATTTTTTATTGAAAGCGGTTGCTAGAAAATAGCACTGAGGCTAGTCAAGAGCGAACAACGAAAAACTGCGTTTTACGTTTGTTACACAATTACGTGTGTTTTACATCACGTGATGACATGTCAAAAATTTGGCAAAAAATGTGCTTGCAATAGTGCGAGGGCATTTGCTATAGTATCCACAAATATTCTAGCCTAATTAATACTGCAATTTACCCAGCCACAAATTATTTTCATGAATTATAATTTATATTACAGCATTTGAGTAAAAATTTTCTATTGAATGATCCTAAGTTCGTTTTTGATAGCACTAAAACAAAAAATCATTTACGATTTTGTTGAAAACGGTCGCAAAGTGGCGGACCGACTATATCCAACTGTCTAGCTTAATCATTTTTTGCAGAGCCAATCACAAGATAAAAAAATTACCGGTGGTAACATTAATGATCAGTGATTAGCGTAACAATTGCACACAAAAAAACTTGATTTTCTTGAAATAAAATACACGAACACTTAGCATATTATCAAAATTCAGTGTTTTTGCCAATAGAAGTCTGAAGTAAAATTTATGTTGTTTTTCTAAAGGAAGTGGCTAGTGTTTCCTTACATAACATCTACAGTACCGTATAAAGAGAGAAAGTGGCTAGTGTTTCCTTACATAACATCTGCAGTACCGTATAAAGAGAGAAAGTGGCTAGTGTTTCCTTACATAACATCTACAGTACCGTATAAAGAGAGAAAGTGGCTAGTGTTTCCTTACATAACATCTACAGTACTGTATAAAGAGAATAAAGATACCAATAGCAAAGAGTGGACACTCATTTGCGCATTTACCGGTACTCTTTTTTACTTTTTAAATCAAATTATTATCGTTAGGGTTTGATTTGAAGCTTGAGTTAGGATTAACGTTGGGGTTAGAGCCAGTGTTCCCTATAAGCGCAAAAAAGTGCAAATTTTTTTCCGGCATTTTCACACTGAAATTTTGCAAATTCCGGCGTTTTTTCTCCTGCCAAAAGCCAGTGTTTTTGTTTCCCGCCAAAAACCCTAGACAGCTGCGAGTCACGGCACCTTGCTCTGGTATGCCACACAAATCGCGGAGAAAACTTGCAGAACTCGGACGAAGAACCTTTTTTTTTTTTTTTTGGAGATCAACATAAAAATCGGAGAAAAAGATGCCTCCATCAGCGCGATGACCTTTTTTTTGAGATCGCATTGAAACCGGACAAACGAAATGAGAAATTTTTCAACATTTTTGCGTTGAGTTTAGAACTTTTGCACTATTTCCGTCATTTTCGCAGGAGGTGAAAACTTAGAGGGAACACTGGTTAGAGCTATGATCTGGGATAGCGATTTTCTTATTCTTACGTAGCCTACTACAGGCTAATGTAACATCCAGCATTAGCCTCTGTCTTTTTTAAAATCAAACAACCCCAAAACTCATTGTGCTTACCAGTATTTGTATCGGGCAAGTAAACATTTGGTATCATCTTCCCAACAAGAAAGTTGTTGAAAAAGTTAAGAAAGTGCTTATTTGCACACTAGTGTGCAGTTGGATTGGTTGACTCGAGTAGGGTTACATCGCGTAATTCCGGACGAAATTCTGCTATTTTCGCTCTGTCTGCTCTCTACTACAATCATTTCCAACTGTTGCTTTCGATTGTGCATTTCAATATTGGACTTTAGTATTTTCACACCGGTTCAAAAAACTATTTAAGAAATGGATACAAAAATCGGTCTGAATGAACATGTACGGAATTACCCTTAAAGGATAATTTAAGGCTTTAAGGCAAAGTGCTTATTTAAGGCAAAAGTGCAAAATTGATACTTTTTGATAACAGATTTACAAACATTTTAAAGTAGAATAATAGCCAACGCTAAGAAGCATAATTGGGTACTTTTTTGGAAATTTTAAAACACTCCGCCAGATGTTTACGCCAACCTAGCGCCAATTTAGTGACTGCGCCATATCAATTACTGATTAAAATGGATAAGCTTAACCCAGATTGATTAAAATTTTTATTTTAACGCCTTTCCCTTGTTTAAATCGCTAATAAAGATCATTACTTTGCAAATGCGCTTGAATTAGCAGCCATCCTAAACTAACAACCACTCTGAAATTATCATAGAGCCTGGGTTGCGATTAGTTTTGCACCACACTGTAGCCAGATTTATAACTTCATCTGTGATTTTCTGCCGCGGCTCTCAGATTTATCGAGTGCAGCTTGTAACTTTTTAATGCATAGGCCTTTAAATAAATGAAACTACCTACCAATAAGTAAGTTTTTCATTACTTACCCCCAAGTTATCCTCTAAAGTTATTTATCTTTTACAATCATTTTTCTTCCTAAACTCATTCTTTTACGGATTTTTTGAAGCGAAATTCTGTCACGAAGTACCGGTACTGGTAGGGATGGAATTAACTTTTTTTTGTAAAAAACTGGAAATATAAAAAATAAAGTTAATCAGAATTTGGTTTGCGAAGAATACAGGTTTTGAGAGCATGTTTGGTTACAATATAGGACAAATGAATACCGGTATCTAAACTAATCTATATCTAAGAGAAAGTAGAGAGCAGCTACAAAGAATCGTTTAATCCCTCCTAAAGTGACTAGGCAATTATTTACCGGTAATTCCCGAAATAACAATCTACAAGGACATACCAGTAGGTACAAAAACATAATACCGGTACTTGCAATTTTAGTTTTATGTCCGGAATTACCTTATGCTGTCTGGAATTACTTGAGGTAACCCTACCCTATGAATAAAACTGCACTTATTTGCACGCTAGCAATTAGTTTGGAGTAGACTGTAAGTGTGGTTTGGAGTTGGGGATAGGTTCCGTCAGACGGGGTGACTTTGTTCAAAATTGGCACTTTCACATTAACTGCTTAAAGCATCCAACAGCTAGGCTTGGGCTAACATGCTGAACATAACACTCTAGGTCTCACCTATCACACCACACATAGCTCTTGTAGCTCTCCACTGCCATTTCGTGGTTATACTGCATTGAAGTGATGAACAAAGTAACCCTGAAATGGGGTGACTTTGTTCATTTCCACAAAATGCATTCATTTGAGTGTTAGAAACTGTGTGAGCCAAGTCACCATGCCTACGAGGTTTTCACCATGGCTACGAGTCACCATGCTTTGTTCAAATTTCACTTTTATAAAAATTGTCTGGGATATCTGCAGGTTTGCGCAGATATCCCAGACATTTTTTTTTTGCATTTTATCCCAGACGTTAAAGATTTCGCATCTTGTCCCCCGCAAAGTAGCTTCTACCCCAAACTGATTTTTGGATTGGATTAGCCCCTCCAACCTTCACAAGCTCGCCACACCCTGGTGAAAAACGCTGCGCCATCATTATTTCTGATCGTCGACACATTTCTTTTATGCCAAATAACTGTTGAGAGCCAAAGATGGATGAATTTGAGTCAAGAAATCAAAAATTTAACTCTTTCAAACCTTTTCTATTTTTTAATGATTATTGATACCGTATACTGCTAACTTTTAATTTCAAATGAATGACTTAAGAAACTAAGTTGTATATATCGACCCAACCAGCTGTCTGTGACTTACGGTCCTATTTTACATAGCAAACAAACTCAGCCCTAGTAAACAAAGACACCCCCCCCAAACAAAGTCACCCCCCCGTCTGACGATTAATCTGTTAATCGTTAATGATTTGTTTAGCCTATTCTAATAAAACTGCACTTATTTCATTGCACACTAGCACACAAATACCGATAAGCTCTGCCAAAAGTCAATTTCAACCCCTGTAAATCTGAAATCTAATCCCAACTTAAATTCTTAGGCTACTCAAATCTAATCTTAATCCAACTCTAACGATGATCATAAGCCTTAAAAAAAAGTACCTCACACCAAATCTGAAATCTAGGTACTAAGCCAGATACCTAGGCTAGGCTCTGTAGCCTACTCTAGAGTGTAGGCCTATAGGATCATGCACACTGCACAGTCTGACAGTAGCCTACTGCAGTACGGTATGGTACCGTACCTACCATATGTAGGCTATCTACACCAGCAAATGAAAAGTGCGGATAAAATTTTTTCATTGTTGTTATTCTTTTAAAATTTTGTTGAAATAACCACTCCGTTTAAATAACCTTTCAGGGTTCCAGCACGAAAACCTATTAGCAAAACGCTATGCTAAAGTAACTCAGAACTCCTACAGGCTGACAAGACTTGCTAATTTTGCTCACAACCTTAACCTGGCCTGCAATTCAGCAATTATCTTGCTCTTTACTGTCATTTAGTGGAAACATATTAAAAATAAAAAAAGGAGCTGCCAAAAGCTGTTTCGTGCGTTGCTTCTTGTTCAGCTTTTTGTAGTCAAAACTTTATTAGGTCCAGGTTTCAACTTGGTTCAAACTCATGCAAAAGCACCAAATTTGGCACAAACATTTTTTTAATATAATACTTTCTTTAGTTTTTGAAGGTGCCAAAGTTTGGATTACTCGCTTAAGTCCAGAGCTAGGCAGAACTGCGCTCTCTGTTCACGCTTTATTAGAAGCTGTAGCGCCGCTCCTTTTTGAAAAAAATACCGTTAACAAGAGCGCGCTCGTATTCTAATGGTTAGTCGATAGTCGCTAATTGCTCCTTTTTGAGCGGATTTTTTTGATCATTTTGGAAAATTCGCGATTGTTTGCGGAAAATTACGAAATAACTGGACATAAATGAATGATTTGACAATAAACTTTTTATCAGAGGTGGAGTCATCGAGGCCAGCCTTGACCTCGAAGCTTGCAAGTCCTTGAAAATGTCCTGTCATCGGCTCGAGGACAGCAGTATTTTTTAATTGATTGAAAAGGAACATAACCAAACAAAAAATAATCTGAACTTCTATAGCCCGTCAATTTGTTTCATCTCTTAAAGGCGGTGAATCATCCAGCCAATTCCGGTGGTTTACAATAGCTAAAATTGAACTATAATTTTTGATATTTTTTGTTTTAATTTTGGGACTGCGGTCGCAAAGATATTCAACAAAAGCAAAAAGATATCACCCGAAAAAAGTTTTTGGAAACTCTGAGTTTTGTTCTTCCCGCCAAAACCGAAGTAGGCCTAATAGTTTTGAGAACTGTGGTAGGCCTAATAGTTTGGAGATAGTTTATTTCTATATAGTTTAGGCCTAATTAGGCCTAACTATCTCTAAACTATTAGGCCTAATAGTTTAGAGATAGTTAGGCCTAATAGTTTAATAAGATTACAGTAGGCCTAATAGTTTACAGCAGGGTGTCGAACCGAACCGTAAACCCGAATGAACCGTTTCATTTTGGTGAACCCGAACCGAACCTGAACCACCAAAATTTTACTTCAGTGAACCTGAACCAAACCTGATCCCTCAAAATTGAGCTCAAGTGAACCCAAACCGAACCTGAACCCCTAACAAAAGTAAGAATATATTTTTCCATTTCGGAATGCCGCTGGCGCTGGTACACGCACAATAAGAGCAGTGGTGATCATCAACAGAATCAGCAGTTTCTCCTTTTTTTTTCTGGACGAAACGAGTAACGGCAGTTAAATTTTAAGTCAATGAACCCGAACCGAACCTGAACCAGTAATATTTTACTTGCGTGAACCTGAACCAAACCTGAACCTCGAAAATGGTGCTTAAGTGAACCCGAACCAAACCTGAACCGCTAAAATATTTTGAGCAGGAGCTAAACCTGAACCCGAACCGTTATTTGAAACGGTTCGACACCCTGGTTTAGAGAACTGCGGCTTTGGCAGGAAGAACAAAACTCAGAGTTTCCAAAAACTTTTTTTGAGGGATATCTTTTTGTATTTGTTGAATATCTTCGCAAACGCATCCCCAAAACCAAAACAAAAAATATCAAAAATTATCGTTCAATTTTAGCTATTGTAAACCACTGGAATTGGCTGGATGATTCACCGCCTTTAATTATTTAAAAAAATAATATAATATGATAGCCAAGTCATAGTAAACCTTATTTTTAAATAGCATTGTGTGAAAGCTCTAATCGGAGAATGAGGTGGCAAAAGGCAGTGCAGAATCATTTTTTTATTTCTGCTAATACTTCCAATGCGTGTAGCAGAGGAGGAGTCCTTAAGGACGTCCTTGGCCTCGAGGACGTCCTACTCCTAGAGGACACATTTTGAAGTCCTTGGCCTCGAAGCCTCAAGTCCTCGAAAATTGCCCTGTTCTCGGCTCGAGGACAGCACTATTTTTGAACCGTTGAAATTTCGTTGGAAAACGCCAGAAACCTTGCGGAAAATCTGCAACGACCTTTTTTTTTGTTTCCTCAAGTAGAGATCACCTGAAAAAAAATTTTTGAAGACCTTTTTTTTGAGATCGCCTAAAAAAAATTTTCGAACACCTTTTTTTTTTGGAGAATACTTGCGTCTGTGTCCTTGGCCTTGGCCTCGAAATTTTTTGTGTCCTTGACCTCGAGCCTTGTGTTCTCGACTCCACCTCTGGCGTGTAGTGCAAACCAGAGATGGCAACAGCGCAGCGTACGCGGCTGCACGCTGTTGTAGGTGCGCTGCGTGGCAACTAAAATCTGCCTTACGTAACTGTGTCAGTGCAGCGTCGCGTACAATTATTTTTTACATTTTTTTTTACAATTATTGTTGGTGATTGTCTCTTTATGAACAACTATGGTTAGTCTTGATATAACTATTATATGAATTGAAGACAATACGTGTTACCAAAACAGTAAAAGGTGCCTTCGGTTCAAGTTAATTTTTTCAGAATTTGGAGCATCCTAGAGTCGGCTATTTTGGCTGCAGGAAACTTAGTCTTGATCGGCTGAACGTGTTGCTTGACACCAATGAAAAGATTTTGGTTTTGGTAGGCTAGACTAGGAAAAGTTTAGGACGTTCAGTACGAAGATGAAACAAAGGCAGACAAATGTAGCCTAGAAGAAACAGGTTTGTGGGAAACAATCATCAGAGTAGAGGCACAAAACAAAGCCTAGCGACATACCCACCCTTTGTGCAGCAGGCCTATAGTATTGGTGCAAGCCCAAGGCTAGATGACAGTTTCTACTACACATGCACTTGCAATTTAAAGTGACAGAGTTAGTTCAGTGTAGCCTATTCGTCAACAGGTCATGGTGCGGGCTAGTCGATTATGGTAGAGCAGGGTTCTTACATTCTAACAAAAACTCGATGAAAGCAGATACAAAATTTCTACCTAATTCTGCTTTTATTCTTCGTGTTAACCTCGTCGATTTTTCCATAAAAAGAGAAAAGCATGATGTAATCAATTTTGGAAAAGTACATGAGCGCAGTCAGGCGTGGAATTTATTATTGGTAAAAAGAAAGAGGCAAGGGAGAATAGCCTGACTGCGCGTTTACGAATGATTGACTGCAGATACCCACAAGAAGCCCCCTAGCCGAACAACGCGGCAAAACGACGAAGAGAGAGGGTTGATCAACGATTGGGAACATTTGGAATCTACCAGTCAATGCATTCACAAACCAAGGGATGAATACGAGAAAAAAAAGAATACCGATCACTTAGGGGTGAAAATGGCACAAACAGTCGTAGAAAGTAAGATGCAAATAGCGCATTCCCACGTAGCAGTGCTAAGTGGAACATGAGAGGAAGAAAAGAAGAATTGTAGAGACATTGAACTCAGGGCGCCAGCCCACGTAGAGAGACGATAGGAAGGAGAAAAAGATGCTCCGGCAGAAAGAAATGGTTCAGACATGCGAGTAGCAGTTACTAGAATGCATGTGGAATCCATAGAACGAAAGGTAAGAACAAAAATGACTGCTAAGATTTGTTTCGAAGTTAAAAAAAAGCGATGAAATGATGCGAAAAAGAAATGTTATATACATAATCGGCAACTGTGGTTCATCTGCAGCTAAAGCCACAATTGGCAACTAAAAGTTAGCACAGTGAGGTTAGAAAAAAAAGGAAAAGCTGCTACGAAAATGCGCAAGCACGCATGCGACCGACAATCAAAATGTGAAATTCAGTGAAAAAATCAACCCAATAATATAAGTAGGGGAAACATCGTGTTATGTCGTCCGCTGTAGCAAAGGTGCACCATCCTGACCAGCAGGTTAGCCACAGAAGACACGCAAAACACGAATGTCGATTTTAAGGCCCAAAAAATAGCCGAAATCCCCTAATATACCACCGGTTCAGGTTGAATACGGGCGAATTTTGTGTGATGGTATAATCAGAAAAAAAAATGTGTCAACACTATGCATAACCACGTGAAAAATCGTAAGACACAACAGATGATGCAAAAAAAATTTTCACAAAAGCAAAACGAATATGAAGTAAAATACAAACTAGATGGAAGCAAACCCAGTGAACGACCGACGCAAAGCTAATGCTGTGGCGCTCAAAAGTACTTTTTGTCTGCCGTAAAATCAGCAATTATTCAAAAATATCTGATAATGGAACCTCCAGAAAAATGGAATCAAAATATTTGTCTGTTAAATATCTCCTGATATCATAAAACACTGGCACCCTAGCTTGAGTCGCTCAAAAATTGATTTTTGGGGGTCTATTTGGGGGTCCCTTGGGGGGTGGCACCCCCAAACTATGTCAAAATATTTGTTTGTTAAATATCTACTGATATCAAAACAGACTGGCACCCAAGTTGAGCTATTCAAAAAATTGATTTTTGGGGGGTCCCCGGGGGGTGGCACCCCCAAACTATGTCAAAATATTTGTCTGTTAAATATCTACAGATATCATAAAACACTGGCACCCTAGCTTGAGTTGCTCAAAAATTGATTTTTGGGGGTCCATTTGGGGGGTCCCCGGGGGGGTGGCACCCCCAAACTATGTCAAAATATTTGTTTGTTAAATATCTACTGATATCATAAAACACTGGCACTCTAGCTTGAGCTATTCAAAAAATTAATTTTGGGGGTCCCCGGGGGGCTGGCACCCCCAAACTATGTCGAAATATTGGTCCGTTAAATATCTACTGATATCAAAAAGAACTAGCACCCTAGCTTGAGCCATTCAAAAAATTGATTTTTGGGGGTCCCTGGGGGGAGGCACCCCCAAACTATGTCAACATATTTGTCTGTTGAATATCTACTGATATCAAAAAAAAACTAGCACCCTAGCTTAAGCCGTTCAAAAAATTGATTTTTGGGGCCCCACTTTGGGGGGTTTCCCAGCGGAGTTGTCAAAAAAATATTCGGGAGAAAAATTGCGCTTGCAGCTCAACAACTTTATACAAAAATTTAATTTCCATGTTTTGTGGTTTAGGAGAAGAAGAACGTACAAAAATTAGGAAGAAAAAAAAGGAAAAAAAAGAAATAAACCTCTTCGCGGCCAAAAGTGGATTGGTTGGGATGAAAGGGTATCTTGAGACATACAACCCTATGCAATATTTTTTGCCGTACTTAAGCCGTTTTTGACTGAGACCGCTTTTTACGTCAAACTTGCGGGGCGGTTTTCGGGTTTCAAAACCAAAGTCACGTGACCTATTGCCTCGAAATAGTGTACATACATACAACTTATTAATCTCAAACTGCTGTCAAAATTTCATGTAGCTAGATCCAACCGTTCTCGAGTTATAAGCAAAAGTTTGAAATTTCGCAGTCGTTAGTTAGAAAATGGCCGAGTAAAAACAGAGGAACACGCGACGCGAGCGTCGGTCGTTCCAATTACATCACACAAAACCAGAATACTTGGCAGGTCGCCGAATCACGCGACCATAACGGCTTCGAGTGATTTCGCGTTGACGTTCGTCAAACGCAGGTTTCAGCGAGTCAGTTATATCGAAATCGTCTCGCATGTTTTTCTGACGCCAAAAAATGGGAGGTAAAGTACCAAAATGCTCGTTTACCACGCTAGTAGATACTGTGTCCAGATCGGACGAAACCTCATATGCATTATCATTCGCACACAGATTCTCAAGCTTGCATGCAGCTTTGAGGCGATCAATGGAAATATTGTCAACTTTGTCCCTTAAATCTAACGTAAAAAATTTTTCATTCCGGGATAGTACCTTGTAGGGACCTTTGTAGGGTAATTCAAAACTGCCCTTTTTTCCATCATTGCGGACAAAACAGTAGTCCGCGGACTGTAAAAGACGATCGACATACACTCGAGGATTGCTGTGCCTAGCAGGCAAAGGAGCACGAATGGAGGATAGGGTAGACTCAAGGTTTCACGCATACTCTGTTTGATTGGCTGGAGTGTCAGGGTCGGGCATCGAAAGAAACTGTCCTGGAAGGCGAAGGGTCGTCCCTAGTGTCAGCTGCGCTGAGCTTGAACCATGATCTTTTTTCGGAGATGCCCGTAGTGCAAGTAGGACCCACGGGAGGTGATCTAGCCAATTACGATGAGAAAGTTGAGCCTTTAGTGAAGACTAGAACGCAGTGAGTACGCTCAATCATCCCATTGCATTGGGGTCTGTAACTACAAGTGTTGTTGAGCCGGCAGCCAATGAAGTTGCACATTTCCTGCCACAAGTTTGAGGTGAATTGCGCACCTCTATCGCAGGTCAATTCTACCGGACAGCCAAACCTGGCTACCCAGTGCAACAAAAATGCGTCGGCGCATGTCTTAGCCGTGATCTCCTTCAAGGAAATTACCTCCAGGTGACGTGTGAAACTGTCAAATACGGTAAGGAAATATTGAAAGCCATCGGAAGTGGGAGGAAGAGGGCCCACCAGGTCGCAGTGAAGGGAAGCAAAACTTCATCGGGTGGCACAAAGTCTTTTCAAGGTGTGACAGTGTGGTGTGAAACCTTGGCTTTTTGACATGAGAGGCATGAGCGAGCTAAGCGCAAAATTTGTTGCCTCATCTTGGGCCAATAAAAACGAGCCCCAATGAGATCTAGAGTTTTGAGGCCACCAGTGTGAGCCAACTCGTGAACCTAAGCGAAAACCTTTTTTCGTAAATTTGTCGGGTACCAGGATGTCGCGATCGTTGATACTTGGCTAGAGTACAACCTTTAATCCCTAAAATTGCCCACGACGGCTGAAACTAGAGAACGACTGAGATGTTAATTGATGAATCGAAAATGGCAGTTGACAGTTTCTTTAGCTTCTTGAATCTCAGAAACAGCACACCAATCTTAAATTAAAACTTCAATTTAACAGAGGTGGAGTCCTCGAGGACGTCCTTGGCCTCGAGGACGTCCTCGAGGACACATTTTGAAGTCCTTGGCCTTGGCCTCGAAGCCTTAGGTCCTCGAAAATTGCCCTGTCCTCGGCTCGAGAACAGCACTATTTTTTGAACCGTTGAAATTTTGTTGGAATACGCCAGAAACCTCGCGGAAAATTTGCAAATACCTTTTTGTTTTCCACAATTGGAGCATAGGCTTAGCCAAGCGGGCCTCCCCCCAATTGAAATTTCACCAATTACAAAAATGTGACAAAAAAGTCTATTGTTTCTTCAGTTTCAGTTTCTTTTTAGCATTTTTTGCTTACACCAGTTGCGCACAACAATATTGAAGACCAGGGGCTCCGGGACCCCCTAAAATCAATTTTTGCCAGCCAATTTAAATGCACACCTGGAAGAAATGGATAGTTTTCGTCCTAAAAATTGCTATCTCAGGATCACATCTAGCCATTTTATGAACGTAATGCAGTAATCAAGGCCGGATTTATCACAATATGGCGCAGTACCAGCTAAGGACCCTGCTCTCAAATCTCAAGACTGTTTATGGTCTTCTCCTACAATACATTTGGCAGAAAGATGTTGCAAAAATCTCCAAAGTGCCAGGGGTCCAGCGCGATGTAAATTCTGCCCGGTAATAACATGGTTAGTAAGCTTAACCATCTATTGTACTATTTTTCAATAACAATTCATTAATTCACCTCCACCACGCCAGTTTTTACGCACAAAATACCTAAAAAAAATTAGCCATGGAAAATGCTGATTGAACAAATCCTTGAACTTCAATAGAGGTGCCTGGACCCCCTGGCCTAACATGCATTTCCATAACGGGTTATTTTCATGACAAAACAAAAATCTCTAAGGAAAATCTTCGAGTGGGTTTTCATTTACTGCTAAAATGTTGCACGAGACAATGCACCTTACTTCCCCCTACCTGGACCAAATCACGTACAATTAAACTTTAACACCAAAATGCAAAATGTTAAACGTGTTTTGAACTTAAATTGCAACTAGAAGGAGGATTAAACAAGTTTTTTTTTTTTTTTATTGGCTTTCAAATGTCAAAAATCTAGTGCTTTCTAATGACTCTAAACATGTGCAAAATGTGATTCAATAGCATTAAAATAGCTTTTTTTGCCAAAAAATTACAAAAAATCGCCCAACAGCTGGGGGCTTCGCCCCCAGACCCCCTCCGTCTGTGATACGTTTGAGTTACTTTGACTTTCTCAAAACGTCTTCATAGTTACGTATTTGCACGTTTCAACTATATTAGTTTAAGCCCTCTCCCTTTGCAAAATCCTGGTTAAGTGCCAACAGGCAAAGTTTTGATGACGTCATTGCATGTGATTTCTGGTTTAGGCCTCCCCAATCAACTGGCTACGCTATAAATTGGAGATTGACTGAAAAACTTCTTTGAAGACCTTTTTTTTTTGAAGAACACTTGCGACTGTGTCCTTGGCCTTGGTCTCGAGCATTCCTGTCCTTGGCCTCGAGAGGGTCTGTCCTCGGAAAGGCTGTCCTTGGCCTCGGATTTTTTTTGTGTCCTTGGCCTTGGCCTCGAGCCTCGTGTCCTCGACTCCACCTCTGCTATTTAAGATTAAAACACAAACCAACTAACTGAGCAAAATCACTCCCCTCACACTTTTACTGAACAGCTATATGAGCCAACCCCAGATACACAAACTCGGCTTAACTGCCTACGAAACTAATACCTAAAAATCATCCACTTTCAGAATATTAGAATAATCGAATCAAAAACGACCCGCCAATTTATACTAAGGTAAAAGCTCTCGAATATCCCAGAACAATCCATGACACGTCACAATAGAAAAAAATATACGCGATTACAAAGACACAATGGTAGCATAATTGTGACGTCACACACTTCAAGTCTAAATATAGCAATTAAGACAAGTACCCCAAACATACATTTTTCTCGATTAACCACAAGTCCGTTTTCTTCAAAGTGTTGGAA
The DNA here is from genome assembly GCA_963965965.1 of Trididemnum nubilum. Classification (NCBI taxonomy): domain Eukaryota; kingdom Metazoa; phylum Chordata; class Ascidiacea; order Aplousobranchia; family Didemnidae; genus Trididemnum; species Trididemnum nubilum. The sequence continues at coordinate 25,219,305 of OZ014474.1, forward strand.
TACTGCCCGGTGCTCCTTCGGAGTCTGGGAGTGCACAAGAATGTCATCTACGTTCACGAAAGTATTGAGAATCCCCCTGAGAACCTTGTTCATAAACCGCTGGAAGGACTGGGAGGCATTGCGTAGACCCATGGACATCCGTTTGTACTTGTAAGATCCAATTGGTGTTATCATTACTGATTTGCATTGGTCCTCCGGGGCAATTTCAATTTGATGATACTCCTTAAACAGAGGAAAAAATGGTAGACCCTGACATGTCATAGACAAAATCTGTGAGCAAGGGTAATGAATACGTGTCTGCCACTGTTTGGGAATTGAGTGCCCGGTAATCACACGTTATCCTCCGTTTCCCCCCTGGTTTGGGCACTAAATGAACAGGCCTCCCGCAAGGGCTGTCGCTCTCTTTAATAAAGCCCAAGTCAAGAAGCTTGTCCACTTCGTTGCAAAGAATCTCCAGTTTTTCGGGACTCAGCCAACGTACACAGGCAGAACAGGGCGGTCCTGTTGTTCGAATGTAGTGGTAAGTTTTATGTTTTGTCGGCCTCAGGAATTGCTCGTGATCAAAAAGTGAGGAAAACTCATCACACAACGCAGAAAAATCAGAGTCACACACAGGAGAGGTATCACTGACTTCAAAAACATGCAAGCTTTGTTTATCGGAGTCAGGTATAAAAGGAGGTGCTAGTGGATTGAGATTGGATTCCACTGTAGAAAACACAGAGTTTGAGAAAAAGAGAGCACTTTCAGAGTCATAAAAATCAACTGGCATACACTGTGTCGTGCTGTCCCTCGAGTGGACTGGGGGCGGCATACACAACGATTCCCACGTATCATCATCAATAAGTCGTTTTTTCTGTTTGTAGCGTTGACGCCGGGGAAAGCGATCAGAACGCTGTGGCTGCTCATTGTTGGCACAAGGAGGCTGACCTGTGGCAGTCTTGCTTGTTCTATGCACAGCTGGACGCATGGAAGAAAAAGTTGCTTGGTGCTGTGACGTCAATTTTTCGTCGTTTCCTGGCGTAGGGCAGAACTTGTGGTCTGGTATCTTCGAGTCAGAGTCAATAGAAACAAGCAAGTCGTCACAAATCGGACCTTTTACATTCACATTGGTTTGTTCAGCAAGCGGCTATAAAAATCCTGGCGGCGATTTCACATGCTCATTTTTTTCACTTAAACCAACATCACTAATAAGCGAATATAGTAGGCTTACACAATCACTAACGTCATTTTTTACTGAACTATCCGTAAACGAAATAATTCGGTTAGGGACATCAAGCGTCAACTTAAAATAGTGAATGAAATCTAAACCTAAAAGATTGTGCAACAAACTGGTCACTTGAAAAGAGTACGTAACTATGCGAGGCGGGCTGCCTCTTTTGTAGGGTTACAGGTTTTTCTCCATAAATCAGAATGTCGGTTCCGTTCGCCGCTTTGAGGCGTGACTGAGGTGGTGAAGACCTTTCTCTGTTATTGGCAGCAATTAAAGATCTGCAAGATTCTGTGTCTATGACAAAGTTGCGATTAGAAATCGAGTCAAACACAGACCAAAAATGCATCTCGGCAGTACGGCAAAACGCAACATCGTTAGGCTTTACTCCAGTTCTTAAGCTAGTTTCTGGAGAAAAAAATTCACAACCTTTTGCTGCAGTTTTGGGCATTGGCACCAAAACGAGAGTGGTAAAAGCAAGTGTTCCGTTTCGAATTGTTCGATTTTGAAAGCGCTGTCTGTGTGCTCCTAGGAGCAGTATCAACAGGTCTCGAAAAGTAATTAACTTTTTTGAGCACAAAAATAGGGGAAGGTGAACTTACATTCGAATTTTGCTGGCGCTGCGGAGTGCTGGAAAAATAAGACTTGTTGCGAGGGCTGTTTTGGGCACTTCCGCTTCGAAAAGAATTGTCGCTCAAGTTGGCCAGATCAGCTTTTAGAGATTTCAGTTCAGCTTGAATCATCATGAGGGCATGGTTTTCAGTAGGTGGTGCACGAAAAGAGCTATTTGTATGGTCTGCAACTTGCGATGTACTGGTTGAATGGGTTAGCTGATCAGCCTTTTGCTCAAAAAATAACTTGTCTGCAAGCGACGCCAAATGATTCAAGGAATGGTTTTCTTGTAAGACAAGGATGTGCCTATACGTTGCAGGTAAGTTATCCAGAAAAACTCTACGCAAAAGTTTATTGTCCAACTCGGTGTCAACATTTATGTGTCTGCGCAAGCGACGTAAGAAATCACTTGGGCGCTCTTCTTTTTCTAGGCGACTACGATATAAAAATTCAGTTAAATTTTCAGACTCGCTTCTCTCGAAATGTTTCAAGGTCAAACTTTTGATTTGATCATATGGATCGGGGTTCGCAAATATTAATGCAATTTTTCCTTCCAAAACGTACAGTTCGGATTCGGTCAATCGTGATAGCACCAGCTGTGCTTTATCAGTAGGGTCGGATATCCCTTTGATCCTTAACCCTATATATACTGGGCTATTTTTATACCCTATTTGTACCGGGGGGGGGGGAGAATTTGCCCCCCTATCTAAAAACCGATTGGTAAGTGATAGAAGTAAGATTTTTTGCATGTTGAAGCTATTTTTTGTAAAATTTTTAAAAATAAAACTTTTAAGGTTCTGACGTCACGCAAACAATGATGACGTCATCATAACCAGTAAATCCTTAAAACAGCATGTAAATTCGTCTAAATGTTGCAAAATATTATTTTCAGCTGAGACTTTTGTTATTTCAAAGTCATCTCTGACAAATCCACCGCAGATGATGAAGTCACATACATGATGACGTCATCATGCATGATGAGGTCATCTTTAATACTTTGCGTTTATCATTATTTGTAATTTTTTGTAATTGAGATATTGCATAATTCACAAAATTTTGGAATACTGCTGTATTATTTTCATTATATCATTCAACAGCTGATGAAAATGAATATTTTTTATACAAATGCAATTTATTTGGAGAAACAGCCGAAAAATCAATATTTTTGAATTATGACGTCGTCAATGACGTAATGATGATGCAATGTATTTGTCTGCGAATAAAATATTTTATTCCAACTAAAGATTAGCATTGATAATGAATACGCAGTACAATGAATGGAATAAGCGCACTGACAAGCATGCATTGGGCTCAAAACTGCATAAAACTCTTGGGGTGCCTCTAACAAAAGTAAAAATGACGTCACTTCCGGTTGTCCAGCTGACTCCAAACTTTCTGAAAATGTGTGTTATTAAATTTGATTTAAAGTCAGGGTGCATCAAAGCAAAAATTTTCTTTAGTTTAGGAGCTATAATAAAACAACTAAGAGGGGGGGCAAATTTGCCCCCCGGTACAAATAGGGTTAACCATTCATCGAGGAGTTCAAACCACAGTCGTGGAGATTTTGTAAAAAATGGTGGTAGAGGAACCAATTTATTAGTAGTCGTAATGATACTGTCCGAGTTTGAAACACTAAAATAATTTGGTTTCGGTGTAGCGTAACGGTCGAAATTGGCAGCTAGCATTTGATCAGATTTAGGCCTAATTGTTTCCTCAAAGAAGGTTTCAGTATTTGCGTAACTTACAGTTTCGTCTTTTCCTGATGTTTTCACTCAAAAACCACATTGGGCGCCAATTGCGGGCTAGTCAATTGCGGTAAAGCAGGGTTCTTACATTCTAACAAAAACTCGATGAAAGCAGATACAAAATTTCTACCTAATTCTGTTTTTATTCTTCATGTTAACCTCGTCGATTTTTCCATAAAAAGAGAAAAGCATGATGTAATCAATTTTGGAAAAGCACATGAGCGCAGTCAGGCGTGGAATTTATTATTGGTAAAAAGAAAGGGGCGAAGGAGAACAGCCTGACTGCGCGTTTACGAATGATTGACTGCAGATGCCCACAATGGCATCAAGGATTAGGCTTTCGGTCCTATGTCTGTAGCCTATCTCAGATCTAGTAGGCCTATGTAGTAGAGTAGGAAGACTAGGCTACACAAAGTTCCTATGACTGAATAGCCTATGTAGTAGTAGAATTATTTCCACAATCAAACACCCCTATGCACTGTGCAAACGGCAAAGGGGGGGAAGGTGAAGTAAGATGATACAGTTTTCCCTTTTTTCATTCTCAAGCAAAAACTACTTATCTCAACAAACTGGCAAAAGATTCAAATGAAACCTCATTTCTTAACAAACTTTTTCCAAAAACAGTAAATTTATTTTTCTTAATACTTTTTCTGGTATTAACACTCACAGCACACCGCTTATCTGTATCATTGTATCAACTTACCTTACTGGTAAGCAGGATTGGAAGTCGATGCTGTTTAAAAGCAAAGACGAATCGATAGTTCACACAAAAAGCAAAAGAGTAAAGTCTAGAAACAAAAAGCAAAGATATCAGAAACAAAAAGCAAAGATTAGTAATCGATGCCGAAATGCGAACAAAATTTTTTATTCTATTCTTCATAAGGACGCATTAAAACTTTTGCCGTATTGACCATTAAATGAAACTTGAGAATGGAAAAACTATTATTACCGGTACTATCAAGGATAAACAAAATACACTTTTAGGATAACATTATAAAGAGCGTTATAGCATAGGAGAAACGAAACGATGTAAGCTTAGGCAGACTCAACTAGAACAGAAGTAAAGTTTAAAGCAGGGTGTCGAACCGTTTCAAATAACGGTTCGGGTTCAGGTTCAGCTCCTGCTCAAAATATTTTAGCGGTTCAGGTTTGGTTCGGGTTCACTTGAGCATTATTTTCGAGGTTCAGGTTTGGTTCAGGTTCACGCAAGAAAAATATTACTGGTTCAGGTTCGGTTCGGGTTCATTGACTTAAAATTTAACTGTCGTTACTCATTTCGTCCAGACAAAAAAAAAAGGAGAAATTGCTGATCCTGCTGATGATCACCACTGCTCTTATTGTGCGTGTACCAGCGCCAGCGGCATCCCAATATGGAAAAATATATTCTTACTTTTGTTAGAGGTTCAGGTTCGGTTTGGGTTCACTGGAGCACAATTTTGAGGGATCAGGTTTGGTTCAGGTTCACTGAAGTAAAATTTTGGTGGTTCAGGTTCGGTTCGGGTTCACCAAAATGAAACGGTTCATTCGGGTTTACGGTTCGGGTTCAGGTTCGGTTCGACACCCTGGTTTAAAGATTCTACTAATCGATAAAACGTACGCAAAAAAGCATAGAAAAGGCGATAATAGATAGAAAAAATTGAAAGCAAAGCATCTGCGATAATCGATTGCAGAAAAGCAATGAATGTAGTATTGATTATCGATTACTAATCGATATTTCCATAGGTGGGCAAGTTAATGCAAAACGCTAGCTTCGTTAACCACTAGTCCGTTAACAAACTTCACTCCTCCGTTAACGTTAATCCGTTATTTTCAGCTTTAATTAACGGAAGTTAATAAAGTCCGTTAATTCGTTAACATTCTGCGTGTAATTTACATTTCTTTTTATTCACCCGCTTCTAGAACACGTATTGACGCTGTTGAGCTGATTGTAAGGAAATGTTTATTGCTGTGGTGGTCTTTTTGTGTTTTGAAAGTTACATTTTACAGTTTAGTCTAATTTCAAGATAAAAACAAGTTCAAATACACTAACGAAGCTGCGATTGGAAAATCTTTGGAAATTGTGAACAGCGATAATTAATAGACCTATGAGGCTGCAGCTTATTATTTGCCACAAAAAAGAGCTCCTTTTTTCGCTTTTTTCTATAAAACTCGTGCTAATACGCAACAAGTGTTACCAGTGCAAACTGGTTTGTACCGGTACGATAAATAAATGGTGCAAGATATTAACGATAAAAACCTTTACGGAAGTGAATAGAACTTAACGGAAGTTAATTTAGTCCGTTAACATGAAAAAACTGTTTAACGGATTAACGAGTTAATGAAAAAGTTAGCTTCGTTATTAACGATTAACGGACTTGTGCCCACCTATGGATATTTCCAACCCTGCTGGTAAGGTAAGTTGATACAAGAGAAAGGTAAGTTGATACACTAAAGATAAAATGATACAACAGCAGCAAAGCACCACCAAACCACAACACTCTAGCAAAGCAGTTGCAATAAAAGAAAACTGTAAAAAGAGCTAAGTTTTTGCATAAATGGTTCTCACAGCACTGGTAAACATATCATTACTGCAGGCAGTAGCGTAGCCAGGGGGGCGGGGGGGGCTCGAGCCCCCCCCATTGGCTTGTGAAGTATGCAAAATCGCACGTTTTAGGTGCTTTTGAGGCCGATTTTTAGTGAAAAATTGAAAACAGCCCTCCCATAAGAAATTGGATGCCGAAGTTGTGAAGTACATGGCCTGAAAAAGCGTATGAATTTCCGATTTTGGCCGAAAAATCAGTCTCAATTTCGGTGAAGACCTTTTTTTTTTTTTTTTTTGGAGACCACCTGTTTTTGGGCGGAAAAAACGTTCGAATTTCCAATTTTGGCCGAAAAATCAGTCTCAATTTCGGTGAAGACCTTTTTTTTTTTTTTTGGAGACCACCTGGTTTTGGGCGGAAATTGGGACTAACCGTGTGATTCTGATTCAATAATAATGAAAATTCGGGTCAAGGTTGTTTGCACTTTCTCACTCTTTCAAAAAAGCCCCCCCCCCCTTTTCCAAATCCTGGCTACGCGCCTGACTGCAGGGTAGAGGCACTAGACAGCACATGCGCATTCAATTAAACTGCAAAAAATTTAATCAAAAAGCAAGAAAAACCCTGGAAATTATTATTGATATCTGTCTCCTAAAATTTCAATCAAAAAGAGTGTGAATACCCTCTTTGCACCCTGATTGGCAGTTGCAATCAAAAATCAAATCTTTCATTATGTGTTATGCCGAAGCATGTAACGAGTTTGCGGGGCTTATTTTCATGTCATTGCGCCTGGGCAACACAGATTCTTTCGAAGAAATGTCGCAGCAATGGCGAGCCGTTGGCAACGCTGTGTCAGATTTGACCAGCCCGAGATTCGAACCTCAGACCTCTCGCTCCAGAAACAACGCATTACCGCTCGACGAACCGAGCCGGCAGTAGCAATCTATTGTTTTAATTGTAAGCATGCGTTGCTGTGAATACCAAGTTTCATCCACTAACTCAACCCTACTTCTCTGCGGTCTAGAGTTATGATGCAAAATTTTGCTTATTGTTGTAGCAGCACTTGTCACCAGTGTTCCATCTCACTTAGTGTGCATAAATTAAAGTGCACAAATTGAGAAATTTGTTAGAAACATTTAAACAAACTTTGCAAAGAGATAAAATTAAACAGTGCAAACGAAAATTGTTGCTGGCAATGAATAAAATGATAATGTTTTAGTTATTGCTAAAAGTTGTAAATTTTGTCTTAAACGAAAGTGTATTGTTTTAAAATAATATTTCGGACAAACACTGTTTAAAGATTCTATTTGAATAAGGTATTGAATAAGGTTTAGGCCTATGGTATAGGCCTACTGCAGTAGGTTTTTTAAATTCTTTTGAAAAACGATTATTCTTAATTCCATTCTGTGGTTCATGTATAACCGTATGGATTTGGTGAAGACTGACCTATTAATGAAACTGGTAGGTGAATACTATGAAGATAAAGATATTGAAGACGTCAAATCACTGCTCTTTGATAAACTACCCTCTCAACGCAATGTCAAAAGAAAAGGAGATAATAAGAAAGAAATGAATCTAAAAGATATTCTGCAAGCATTACACTCCTTGCCTAATGAGAAGCAGCAATCAGACCATGATGCTGGCTGTCTAATCTTTGCTGCAGCAAATTGTCACTTTCCCTCTTTGGAGGTAAAGAATATTGATGCAGGCACTATTGTGACAGATATAGTGTCCTTGAAACAGGAAGTGAAGGAACTGAAAGAAGAAAAATATCAAAGTCAAAAATTGTCTGATCAAATGACAGAATTAAGAAGTATGGTGTCAGAGTTATCTGCATTAACAAAAAAGAATTCTAGCAAAAAATATCCTGTTTTTACAAACAGTCTGAATCCAGCATCAAATCCAAATTTTTCCAATTCAGAGCCTAAGGAAGCAACTGAAAATAAACCCAGCCCATCTTGGTATGTTCAAACTTTGAATGAAAATTCTCAAGAAAATGATCAAAGCAAAGCTTTATATTCTGAAAAAGTAAAAAAGCCAGGCAACAGCATTGTAGAGAAATCCAGACCTATGGCCAAAGAAGTAAATAATGATAAAAGTTGGGAAACAGTAAAGAAAAAGAAAAAAACACATCTAGGAAAGCTTTCGGGATCTTCTCTTAAAACGGTTGCGCGACGATTGCTACCTGCTGATGTTTTTGTATCTCGCCTAAATCCAGATACTTCAGAATCCGATATGACTTACTTTGTCAAGTTGCAATTTCCCCAAGCCACTAATGTGACATGCACTAAACTGAAAACAAAGTTTGATAGCTACTCTTCTTTTAGAATTACGCTAAATGGAATAAATTTCAAAGACTCCTTAAATCCTGAGAGTTGGCCAAATGGCGTTTTAATCAAACGGTTTTATTCACCTGCTCTTTCAAAAAATCAAGCAGGTTCATCTGCACACTCAGATAATGCTGAAAAATTAAATAACACTTAAGCCAGATGGAGAGTCAAACATTAAAGCTAGTTTCGTATAATTGTAGAGGTGTGATGAAGTCTTGGCTTGATGTTGAGAATCTGTGCCGCAAACATGATGTGATTCTTTTACAAGAGACTTGGTTAACAAAGCAAAACCACTCAATCTTATCTTTCGTAAGTCCTGGTCATTTTTCATTTGCTTTTTCCCCTGTCACTGATGAAAGCGGGATCAGACGTGGCAGACCTTATGGAGGAATAGCAATCTTGTGGAACAAGGCACTCAAAAATGTTGTAGAGGTACGTAACTCCAGTGGCTCTATCATTGGCATTAAAATTTCTGGATATGATAGAGATTTGCTTATCATTAATGTTTATCTGCCATATTGCTGTCCTGACAACGTTGATGACTTCATGAATAAACTGGGAGAAATTAATGCACTGTGTGAAGAACACAGTGACTGTAGCCCATTCATTTTGGGCGATTTTAATGCCTGTACTTCAAATAATTTTGGCCCTATTCTTTCTGAATTTTGTGAAGACAATGGATTTGTCTTATCTGATTATAAATTACTTCCACCGGATAGTTTCACTTTTATAAGTGATGCACATGGAAGTACTTCTTGGCTGGACCATTGCATGTGCACAAATGAATCTCATGCTGCTGTTAAGAAAATCTCAATTCTACAAGACTTCATCATTTCAGATCACCGCCCTTGTCAGGCTGTAATTAATTGCAACTCACGACAGTTTAAAGACTTTGACGAAAAACTCCAGCAAACTAGGTCGAGCCCTTCTCGTGTGGCTTGGGATAAAGTTTCTGATGAACAAAAGTTTGAGTACTTCAACCTGACTCGAATTCTAATGAGCTCTATTCTTCCACCTTTAGAAGCCATACATTGCAAAAATACTAATTGCACAAACAACTCTCATGTGGCTACTACAGAACACTATTATGATCAGATTGTTGACTCACTACTTAAAGCATCAACCAGTTTGAGCCAAAACAAACCAAGCAACGCAAGAAAAAATCCGGTAATACCTAATTGGAATCAAAATGTAAAAGCTGCTCATGCAGCAGCAAGGCAATCCTATCTGAACTGGATTAAACTTCAGAAACCTACTGCAGGTCTTGCATATAAAAGTATGATTAACTCTCGCAAAACTTTTAAATATGCTCTGAGAAAAACGAAATCTACGAATGACCAGTTGTTTGCTGACAACATCGCAGCAAGTCTTACCTCGGGCCAATCTTCACCAAATTTTTGGAAGCATATTAATTTAGCAAATTACAAGAAATACAAAACTCCTGTTTCCACCTGTGTAAATGGTCAAACTGGCGATCAAAACATTGCTAATATGTGGGAAGATCATTATAAATCTCTCATGAATTTTCCTGAAATTGAAGCGGAATCCGCAGCGAAACAGTTTGTGCACCAAACTTTAAGTAATTGTGACCTTAATGAGTTGAACCCTTTGCCTCTCAGCAATGTAAGGCCCATTCAAGCTCAGTTACATAAATTAAAACGAAAATGTGCTCCTGGCTTAGACAACATATGCACTGAGCATTTAATTTACTCACATCCCTTGATATCTGTTCATATTAGTATGCTGTTTAATGTGTGCTTGACTCATGGCTTTATACCTAACCGTTGTATTGCATCTATGATCACACCTGTTGTAAAAAGTAACAAAAATAGCGTTAGAGATGTTAATAATTATAGACCTATTGCTTTAGCTTCGACTTTTTCAAAACTTTTTGAATTAATTTTGTTAAAGTATTTAGAATCATTTCTACATTCTTGTGACAATCAGTTTGGATTCAAATCTGGACATGGCACAGATTCTTGTGTATTTTTGCTGAAACAAGCCATTAACCATTACAATCAACATGATACTCCCCTGTATGCAATTTTCCTGGACTTCTCGAAAGCTTTTGATCGAGTCTGCCATTATATTTTATTTCAGAAGCTTATTGAAAAGCAGGTTCCTTTAATTTTGGTGCGATTTATTATGTATTGGTATAAAAACCAAATGATCACTATTAAATGGAATAATGTCTTTTCACGCTGTTTTTCCATAACCAATGGGGTCAGACAAGGTGGAATTTTGAGCCCTTATTTGTTCAATATCTACATGGATCAGCTTTCTGTTAAGTTAAATCAACTGGATATTGGTTGCTGTATTGGGGACAAGTGTTTAAACAATCTTATGTACGCTGATGACATTTGCTGCTTTGCTCCTAGTTTCAAAGGCTTACAAAGGCTTGTTGATACTTGCGTCGAATTTGCTGCAAAGCACAATATTGTCTTCAATTGCAGGAAAACCAAAGCTATGTATTTTTCTTGTAAATTCTTCAAAACCACTGATCATAATCTAACTGTGAATGACCAGCATGTTGAATTTGTGAATAGTATTAAATACCTTGGTGTTACAATTAGCAGTGTTCTTTCTGATGAACTTGATATTAAAGCTCGAGTAAGATCTATATATTGCATAGCTAATATGCTTCGTACTAGGTTTTTCAAATGCTCTGTTAATGCAAAAAACATTTTGTTTCGTTATTTTTGTTCCTCAATTTACAGCATCAATCTTTGGTGTCGTTATCCTGCGTCCAGTATAAATCGTCTTCGTGTAGCTTACAACAATGCTTATCGTATACTTTTTAATCTCCCTAGAAGAATACACATCAATGAAACTATGGTTAATAACGGCATCTCGACCTTTTATTCGTTAATGAGGAAACATACTGCAAATTTCATAATAAGATGTAAGCACTCTCCAAACGCTTACATTCAACAAATTTTTGGCTCTGCATGTTTTCTTGATTCTGATTTTTCAGTACATTACTCAAAATTACATTTTGGCTAAATTAGCACGCATGTTTATGCTTTGTGTTGTGCCTGATAAATTTGTTTGTGTGTTTTTGTTTTTTCGCGTTATTATGGACCTTTGTTGAGTCTGACACAAATAAATAATAATAATAATAAAGAGCAAACTAGATTGGGGTGATTTCATTAAAATTTTCCTTTGAGCAATTTTGCAGCACTTGTCGTAGAGGGAACACTGCTAGTCACCCTTTAAAGAAGTTGAAAGTAGACAAAAATTCTACACAATTTTAGGCTAAATCCAACTTGCTAAAGTCAAAATTATATTGTAGTTGATTGTTCCTTCTGGCAGAGCCTATGAACAGCGACCACAATCGGTAAAGACAGGTTCACTATAATATCTTCAGCTGCAAAAGATTAAAGAAGTAGCATCATCTTCATTTGAATAAAGATTGGTGGTCCAGAACCGACTCTGCTGTTGATTTTTCCAAAAACACATCTTTTTCAACCGATCAATGGTCGAGTGGATAGAGCGTCTGCTACTGAAGCGGTAGACTCGGGTTCGATTCTCGGTCGGGTCAAACCAAAGACTATAAAAATTGGTATTCACAGCTTTTCTGCTTGACGTTCAGCATTAAAAGGGACAGTGTGAAGCCTCCACCGTGTGTGGTAGACAGGTGGGCAGGTGGCAGCTTGACTCGAAGACCGAAAGGTCCCTTTGCTGTCTCCTGGCCAAGGCAACTTGGTGAATAAAATGTTATTACAATTACATAGTGATTATCTTCATCATCATAACTATTGATTCTAGCAATGTATTTTAGAGACCTGGGGCCGTATGCAGAGATCTCACTAGTAGCACGATCTAGAAGTAGTCTGACTACTAGTCTGACTACTAGAACGACTTCGTATTCAGAGACCGCTCTAGAAGTTGTGCTACAAGTCTCACTACTAGTGAGACTAGCTAGTCTGACTAGCTAGCAAGAGTTCGTATTCACAAATCTCACTACAGCTAGTGAGACTGCTAGTCAGACTAGAAAATTAGGCCAAATTTGCTGGAGCGGTCGAGACCAGTCTAGAAGTCTCACTAGCTGCTATTTTCTAACAAAAAACAACGCAACCATCGCTTATTTTCAGTCCAAAACATTATAATTTTATTCTTATTTTCCCGTTCACTGCAATTTTAATACGATAAAGTGGATATTTTTGTCTGAACCATTGATTTAGCATTGTAAATTTGAGCAATAAAAAGTTTCAGAATTTATGACTTTACGGGAAATGCCTACAACATTCGCTCTCATCAAGCGCAATCAGAAAGAAGTTCTTGTGAATGCGACCATTAGACCGTATCGCCACATACAAGTCATGTAATACCGCATTAATTTTTTTCTGACGCATTTTTGAAAGTTCGCTTTTTAGCGCGGGAGTTGTCAAATTACGTAATTTTGTTTTGGTTATTGAAATCTACAGCCTTTAATTACTGCATATCGAAACATGTCCGGGATTTTTTGCAGTTACCTGTTAACCAGAGGTGGAGTCCTCGAGGACGTCCTTGGCCTCGAGGACGTCTTCGAGGACACATTTTGAAGTCCTTGGCCTCGAAGGTCAAGTCCTTGGCCTTGGCCTCAAGGCCTCAAGTCCTCAAGAATTGGCCTGTCCTCGGCTCGAGGACAGCACTATTTTTTGAATTGTTAAAATTTTGTGGAGCGCTTGAAAAATTTTTTGGCAAACGTTTTTTTGTGGAGATCGCCTGAAAAATTTTTGTGAAGACCTTTTTTTTTGTGGGAGAGCACTTGCGCTTGTGTCCTTGGCCTTGGCCCAGTGGCGGATCCAGAAAATTTTGGTGGGGGGGATTTGCAGCCAAAACCTCAAAAATTCGGATGTCTTCACCAAAATTGAGACTGATTTTTCGGCCGAAATCGGAAATTCAAACGTTTTTTTCGCCCAAAATCAGGTGGTCTCCAAAAAAATAAAAATAAAAAAAAAGGTCTTCACCAAAATTGAGACTGATTTTTCGGCCGAAATCGGAAATTCAAACGTTTTTTTCGCCCAAAATCAGGCGGTCTCCAAAAAAAAAAAAAAAAAAAGGTCTTCACCAAAATTGAGACTGATTTTTCGGCCGGATTCGTTACGTTTAGGTCGGTGGGGGGGGATGCATCCCGAAATGGAGCCGAATTATTCAAAATAAGGGCTGATTTTTCGGCCAAAATCGTAACTTTTAGGCTGGTGGGGGGGATGCATCCCCCCATCCCCCTTCTAAATCCGCCACTGCCTTGGCCTCGAGAGTGTCTGTCCTCGGAAAGGCTGTCCTTGGCCTTGGATTTTTTTTGTGTCCTTGGCCTCGAGCCTTGAGTCCTCGACTCCACCTCTGCTGTTAACTCTTAGGCCGGGATAACACGATCAGGTTTTTTGCACAATTTTCTGGCATCAATCGTGTGAAACGTCGTGCAAGTCTATGACTCACTATTGCGGGCATCTGTCGTCAATTACATTGAATAGCCTGTGTGAAAAGGAAAATCAGACGCTAGAAAGTCTTCCTGACTTCTTGCGGGGAAATAGAACCGAGCTCTATTTTCCCAGCAAGTTTTCAAAGAGCCGCCGTTCTCAACGAAAAAAACTGAGCTTTTAGCCGTGCCTTTGAAAACATTGAGCCGCAGAATACAAAAAAATGCTGCCGATGTCAGGGCAGAAAAAACATGCTTCACGATTATCTAGCGAAAATGCTAAAAGAAATTTAACCTCATTTGTTTTAATCGACAATGACGTATTTTAACATCGTGCCTGCTGTTTTCTCGTATTTCTTCAAAGACGTAAATGTAATGCCCGCTGTTTTGTTTACTTTCGCGTATCGATTACCCAATTTTTCTTACTTCAAACTTGTGCTAGGCCTTTTCCAAATTCATTCTGAAAAGTTATCAACCAGAACTGTAGTATAGTAAATTGACTTGCCATCGTCGTCAACTCATGAAATTGAATTTTTAATTAGCGATATCGAAGAAAGGCAGCGCTGGTGGTTTTAATCAAAATATTGAAAATTTCCTTCTGATCGCAAAAAAGTTTCCGGCCCAGTATTCGCTAGTGCCAAATTTATGCAATTAGTGATACGTTTTTGATGATTTTAACATTTTTTTTGTAAAAATTTGACGTGTCCAATGGCAAAAGAGCTTGTTGCATTTTTTAGCAGTTACGATAAATTTCAGTAGATAGTTTTCAGCTCTTTCTCGCTTATTTTGTAACAAACCAAAGAAAAAAGCTCTTACTCTTATTTAAAAATAATAAACTTTCAATTTTCCCTGACATCCAATTATTAAGCCCTTTGCAACCGCAAATACCCAAAAGAACATACCTGGTTTAATATTACTTGATCAATCATGCAATTTTATTGGTGATAGATGATACAGCATGAAAAAAGCTACGCTATACGCTGAAGAGTTCCACACAAGCAACGTTATTTTGACATTTTCCATTTATCCATTTCATTTAATTGCAGGTCGAAAAAAAATTTCATAGTCTGTGCACACAAATTGCGGTCATTTTGGCAAAGAAATAACAATGAATCGACAAAGCGCATACTTCTACTGCCCCGCGGCAAATATCAAAGAAATTCCTTAACTCCTGCGTAAATGCTTTTACAGCGAAAAAATACATGTGACACCTTCAACAATTTTTTTGCCGAAAAAACCAGATGCTTCCGTCTGGCAAGAAGTTTTTTAAGAAAATAACGTCTAGATGTGATAGGTCCAAAATTCTTTATGCAAACAAATTGTGCAAAAAACCTGATCGTGTGATCCCAGCCTTACGATAACACATGTCGAGTTAATATTTTTTGACGCCTTTCTCCTTTCTTTTGCGGTTTCTAGTGCAACGTAACAAGTTTTTTCGTACAAATCCTGTTGAGTTTCACTTTAAAGTAGTGGTTCGGTCGTAAAGCAATGCAAAGGTTACTACAGTTCAAAGATCGCACTAGGTAGTCTCACTAGAGCTAGTATAGATGTTAGCACGATCTCTGAATACGACTAAAGTTCATGCTACTTCTAGTTCGACTATTAGCAAGTAGAACGACTTTGTAGATCGTGCTACTAGTGAGATCTCTGAATACGGGCCCTGGATTTTATCTTAATGTATCTCATTAGTGTCTTTGGAACGATCGACGCTCGCGTCGCGTGTTCCTCTGTTTTTACTCGGCCATTTTCTAACTAACGACTGCGAAATTTCAAACTTTTGCTTATAACTCGAGAACGGTTGGGTCTAGCTACATGAAATTTTGACAGCAGTTTGAGATTAATGAGTTATATGTTTGTACACAATTTCGAGGCAATAGGTCACGTGACTTTGGTTTTAGAACCCGAAAACCGCCCCGCAAGTTTGGCGTAAAAAGCGGTCTCAGTCAAAAACGGCTTAAGTACGGCAAAAATATTGCATATGGTTATATGTCTCAAGATACCCTTTCATCCCAACCAACCCATTCTTGGCCGCGATGAGGTTTATTTCTTTTTTTTCCTTTTTTTTCTTCCTAATTTTTGTACGTTCTTCTTCTCCTAAACCACAAAACATGGAATTAAATTTTTGTATAAAGTTGTTGAGCTGCAAACGCAATTTTTTCTCCCGAGTTTTTTTTTGACAACTCCGCTGGGAACCCCCCCAAAATGGGGCCCCAAAAAGTCAATTTTTTGAATGGCTCAAGCTAGGGTGCTAGTTTTTTTTGATATCAGTAGATATTCAACAGACAAATATGTTGACATAGTTTGGGGGTGCCACGCCCACGGGGACCCCCCCAAATGGACCCCCCAAAATCAATTTTTTGAATGGCTCAAGCTAGAGTTCTACTTTTTTTTGATATCAGTAGATATTTAACAGACAAACATTTTGACATAGTTTGGGGGTGCCACCTCCCCAGAAACCCCCCAAAATGGACCCCCAAACATCAATTTTTTGAATGGCTCAACTTAGAGTGCCAGTGTTTTATGATATCAGCAGATAGTTAACAGACAAATATTTTGACATAGTTTGGGGGTGCCACCCCTCCCAGGGACCTCCCCAAATGGACCCCCAAAAATCAATTTTTGAACGGATCAAGCTAGGGTGCCAGTGTTTTATGATATCGGTCGATATTTAACAGACAAATATTTTGACATACTTTGGGAATACCACACCCACCCGGTGACCTTCAAAAACCACTTTTGAACGGTTTAACCTAGGGTGCCAGTTTTTTGATATCAGTAGATATTTAACAGACAAATATTTTGACGTAGTTTGGGGGTGCCACCCTCCCGAGGAACAACGAAATGGACCCCCCAAAATCAATTTTTTGAACGGCTTAATTTAGGGTGCAAGTTGTTTTGATATCAGTAACTATTTAACATTTAAAGATTTTGACATAGTTCGCGGGATACTAACCCCCCTTCGAGGATCTCCCAAATGAACCCCGAAAAATCACTTTTTTGAACGGCTTGAGCTAGAGCGCTATTTTTTTTTTTTTTTTGATGTCAGTTAACATTCAAGAGACAAATATTTTGACCTAATTTTGGGGTACCGCCCCTCAGAAAACCCCTTCCCAAATGGATTCCCCCCAAATCCCTTTTTCAAACGGTTTAAGCCAGGGGCGCCGAGAGCCGAACCTGGGCCCGGGGCCAGCTCAAACATGACGTATTTCCAGTTTTGTGAACTCCAAAACAGACGGAGAAAATGCCGCAGTTTTGTTAAATATGATGTGATCTCCAAAAAAAAGGTCTTCACCGAAATTCTAACGGTTTTTCCAATCGAAATTAGGTGATCTCCATAAAAAAAAGGTCTTCGGTCTTTACATGCTGATTTCTCAGTTTCATTTCGATGGGCCCCCTCTGAAGCCCATGGGCCCTCTGCTGGGCCCCCTGAAGCCAACAGCCCCATGATGGGCCCCCTAAAGTCCATGGGCCCCGGGGTCATTGTCCCCCCCTCTCGGAGGCCCTGGTTTAAGCTATGGCGTAAGCTTTTTTTTCTAATATCGGTTAACATCTAAGAGACAAATATTTTGACATAATATTGGATTACCACCCCTAAAGAAAATAACTTTTTGAACGGTTTAAGCTAGGGTGCTAGTTTTTTGATATCAGTAGGCTAGATGTTTAAGACAGTAGAGGGTACTTCGTACCGGGACCAGACCCATGGAGGGGGGGCGGAAGATCCTAATAGTTTACACGTTATGTGTTCTGTAATACTTCGTGAAATAGTGACCAAGAATAACAGTACGCTATGGTACGTTTAGAATTTGGTACTTCGTACCTCGCACCTTGGACCGTACCTTACCTTACTTCAGTTCAATATTTGAAGCGTACGGTAGCCTACTTCAGTTCAATTTTTGAAGTGTACCGTACTTTTTTTTTTTGCGTACCGTACCATCAATCTAGTTAAACAACGAACCATTAATGACATAAGTGACTTATTGTGACGTGTTTTTTTGTTCATACCTGGGGGGACATTAGACCGGCAGCCCAGAAGGTTTATTTACCCCAAAGACGGCGGAAGGTTTGATGCGCCTAAAATGCACGTCTTTACTCACCTTTTAAGAAAATGTTTTACTGGCAAGTCAAAAGTTCGGCTAAGACCCCCCAAATCCACAATTTATGGGGGGTCAAAATGGCCTTTATTTACCCCAAAGACGGCATGGATAAAAATTGCTCAAAAACGTCCGTTGGAGTCCACTGAACACAAAAATGGCAAAGACAGTAACTTTAGGTTCGGCTAACCCCTTGACAGTAACGAATTTAGGGCGGAGGCTCAAAAATTGCCTTTATTTACCCCAAAGACGGCGTGGATAAAAATTGCTCAAAAAACGTCCGTTGGGGTCCACTGAACGCAAAAATGACGAAGACAGCAACTTTAGGTTCGGCTAACCCCTTGACAGTAACGAATTTAGGGGGGGGAGGCACAAAAACTGACCTTTTCACCTGGAATAGGGCAACGGTAAAAATTGTTAAAAAACATTCTTGCAGTTAGTACGCTGAACACATAAATGGTTAAAACAGTTACTTTCGGTTCGGCTATCTCCCTGACAGTAACTAATTTAGAGGGAAGCTCGAAAAAATTGCTCTTATTTATTTGAAAACGGCAGGGGTAAAAACTGCCCAAAAATGTTTCTCGGGAGCCCACTGAAAACAAAAACAATGGCAATAAACTTTGGTATCCTCAAACTGATTTCTTACTCTTACTGCAAAAGTCATTGCACCACTAAATACGGCTTTACAGTACTGCTTTTGAAAAAAATCATTTTAAGTTGATGGCGTCATCAATCATTAAGTGACGTGATAGTAGATTAGAGCAAAAATGACGTCATGTTGCAGTGACGTTGTCGTTACAAGCGATCTAGATTTTGCGTATCAGCTTGTCTTTTCAATGTGAGTCATATGATAGAAAATTGTTGATTGTCAATCTTCTGAAACAGTGCTCGATGATGTATCAAGTAAAATTAGAACAAAATACAATTATTAAATCACAGTAAAAGTTTACAAAAAAATTATAAAAAATTACGAAATAATTTTCTATATATTACTTTAAATAACGAAGTATATAGGCTTCGTTATTGAAAGTAATAAATAAAAAATTATTCAGTAAATTTTTATGGACCATATCACACCACAAAAACTGCTTTGAATTATAGCACAGACTCAAAACAATCCAGAGCATTTCAAAAAAGATCTAAATTCTTAAACACTGTGATAAATTAATAAGTCTGCGTATTTCCAATATTCAAAATGCTCTTTCCGTTATTAAGTCTTTCGTTAGTTGCTTTGAGTCCTACGTTTTATGAGTCTTTTGCTAATGCGAATTCTGCGACTTTTATCAACTTCATTAATTTTAGAGTTTATCGAAATGAGTGCACCGTTGCAAAAATTTTAATAAAATTTTTTCTGCTTGCAAATAATTTCGGAACAGGTAAACGCATAAAGCTTACTTAGAATGAAAGCATTATTCCGAAATGTCGCATTATAAAACCCATGGCATTTTTAAAAGAGAACTGAAGTAAATTCACTGGGGCTAGATAAACTTAGAGCAAACGTATTTGATTAGATGGGTGTTGACTCTATCCTCCTTCACCCAGCCGAGACAAAGATACAGTATTTTACTTTAAACATGACCTAGGGCATCTCTGGTCATTATTTTTATTGGCAGTCCTAGCTGACAACGATAACCTCTCCGACGCCATTTTAGTTCTATCCTAAGGCAACGCCACAGTTAGACTAAACCACAAAATCCTTTTAACCTATACGAGTAGAGGTTAATATAGGCCTCTATGGGCTAGGCTACTGCATTGAAACGTCAGGGTTACCAATAAAATTTTAATTAGGAAGGTTCCTACGTAGGGTTTGAAGTAAAATATCTCTGGAACGGCTGGCTCAAGAAGGATGGAGTCAATTATGCCAAATCTAATCTAATACGATTGTCTTAACTTTAGATACCCCATTGATTTTGCTTGCAGTCCTCTTTCATCATAAAAAGGCGCATGATAGCATCTAAACTGGAGGCAGATGCAAAAAACGTAGCTAATGAACAAGATTGACGGGATTTCTGTAATCGCGCGCATTGAAATTATTCTAAAACTTTGAGACCATTATTTATATGATGTACTGCAAAAAAACTAACACTTGTTGAATTCAAGTTGCAGCAAGATCACATTATTCTAGCATTGATAACACGAATTTCGTTTAAAACCACGTTCTACACCGGCAATATTTTAAAAATTCTTGATTATTTTTAGTTTGAACTTCTTAATAGACACTATTAAGGATTAATAGCGTTTATTTTTGGTGTTATGAAGACACCAAAGACAATGAGGTGGTCTCGATCAAACAGATCAACGAAATTACCACATTAAATGATGACGTTAATAACGACAGCAACTTAATTTTCAATATATGGTAGGCCTCTATGTAAAAATTAGTCGTGCAATTTTGGCCCATTCTAGTACATTAGGCGTAAAATCGTGTGCGTAAGAGTGTGTTCTTATTTAATTTTAACCGACTGTTGTCTGTATGAAATAAACTAAAATGCGCTTATTTGCTCACAATTTTACACCCAGCGTAGACCGGGACCAACAGTTCATCAGGTTCTTGGAAGGCAATATAAGGCGTTTTTCCATAAGTACGAACAGGTTTGGAATATACCATAATTATTGGCTACTGTATAATCCAACATTTGAAGATAAAGCTTATGTTTTTGCATTGACAAATGCTTGATAAAAGGGCACATAGGACATAGGTCACATTTGGCTTTTCTGGTATTTTAAGACAAGAATCTTCCAAAAATTGTTTTGGTGCCTTACTCTTCTAACATCTTCGTTTGATTGATTTTTATATTTGGGCTGATGAATCAGTATTTTTGGTCTTGCTACTGCAGCGATGCACCTTCTGTTGAACTAAAACAACCTCACTGCTTCTTGCTTTTTTTTTTTTTTTTTTTTTTGTAGAATAGAGCATTCATTTGGAAATGGTTTGAAATTTTGTTCTCTCCCTTTCCTTACCCACATTCCATTATTCAATCATTGCTTTTTGGCAACGATTACTAAGTCCGGTATTTTGATCTTTGGAAATTAAGTCTACTAGATTGTCTTTGGCTCACTTTGCCAGTGTCCACAAAACTAGGCCCAATTGACGACTTTGCCAACTTTAGCTCCAAATTCTGAACTCATTTCTATCTCTATAATGGTTTTGTCACATTTTCAAAGACCCCGCATAATCTATTACCTAAGCTCGTTCAAACTTAGTGTATAACGTTTGTTTTGTCTTGTCTCACACCATAACCTCGATGTGATAGAAATGTTTTATAGCAGAGGTCAGTAACCTATTTTGTGACATGGGCCAATTTCAAAAAAAAAAAAATTGTGGAGCTATCCTCAACAAGATACAATATGGTGCCATTTAGCCAATTCGCAGGAATTTGTAGCTCCATTTAAAGAACCGGTTACAGATATAGTTCCAGCAAAACTTGAGTAGCCCCACTGGATTTACAGAATTACGATCATCCTTCTTGACTTGAAAAAGTGAAACAGGATTTTCTCTAAAAAAGCTTTCCTTTTGTGTTCACAACTCAATGTTCGTTTGTATCTTTTAAACAAAACTTGATCCTTTTTTTACAACTGTTACATGTTCCAGGTCGCAGATCATTGTAAAATAATACTCAGAATAGAGATTCGCGACAAGAAAGCAAATTCCTCAAGAACGTGTTTACTAACACTTGAATTTGTCAAATAGATATGCATGATAGTTGCAAGCTGTGATACAGTACTATTTGACACTTTTCCGCCGTTTTGTGCCAATCTATCTCTTCTATTAGTAGGTCTCAGTTTTTGGATTAGAACTGGGTTCTGTTGCATTAGTAATGTAATCCATTATGTTAATTAATATTTTGGGAATACGCATGTTGGACTTACGAGTTGACTACTCTAGCAAACATCTTGCTGTTTGTGCTAATAATGATAGACTAATTAAATGTTTTCAAATATCTCTGCTTCTTCCAAAAGAACTGCAAATTTACGATCTTTGAATTTATTTGAGCTGATAAATCTAAGATTTGTCATCATCAAAATTCTCCGCGCTGAGCGATTTGTGCAATGTTTAATCGAAATCGTAAACTAGCCAGCGAGTATTTTGAATGTTGGTAATATGTAAATTTATCACATTTTTTTGAGATTCTAGATTTTTTTGAGATACTATACTCGTATTAGTTGCTTCAAGACTGTGATGCAAATTTAACGCAGTTTTGGTGATGTGATATAAGACATAGAAAATTTACTTAATTTTATTTTTTTAATTTTGCCGTAGCACAATTAACTGTGCGGGACCGGTGTGTCTTGAAATTACTGCTATTGCAATTACATTTTATTCACCAAATTGCCTTGGCCAGGAGACAGCAAAGGGACCTTTTGGTCTTCGAGTCAAGCTGTCACTTGCCCGCCAGTCTACCACACACGATGAAAGCTTCACACTACCCTTTCAATACTGAAAGTCAAGCAAAGAAGCAGTGAGTTCCAATTTTTATAGTCTTTGGTTTGACCCGACCGGGAATTGAACCCAAGTTTACCGTTTCAGTAACAGACGCTCTATCCACTCAAACACTGATCGGTTCAAGGACGTAATCTTTACTGCAAAACACTTTCGTGAGCAATCTTTGAACTTGTACGATTTTTGTGAATACGAGATAACTGCTCAAACGTAACGTCATTGAAAACGACGGCATTTTTGCTCAAATCGACCATTACGTTACTTAATGATTGATGACGCCATCAACTTAAAATGATTTTTTTCAAAAGCAGTACTGCAAAGCCGTATTTAGTGGTGCAATGACTTTTGCAGTAAGAGTAAGAAATCAGTTTGAGGATACCAAAGTTTATTGCCATTGTTTTTGTTTTCAGTGGGCTCCCGAGAAACATTTTTGGGCAGTTTTTACCCCTGCCGTTTTCAAATAAATAAGAGCAATTTTTTCGAGCTTCCCTCTAAATTAGTTACTGTCAGGGAGATAGCCGAACCGAAAGTAACTGTTTTAACCATTTATGTGTTCAGCGTACTAACTGCAAGAATGTTTTTTAACAATTTTTACCGTTGCCCTATTCCAGGTGAAAAGGTCAGTTTTTGTGTCTCCCCCCCCTAAATTCGTTACTGTCAAGGGGTTAGCCGAACCTAAAGTTGCTGTCTTCGTCATTTTTGCGTTCAGTGGACCCCAACGGACGTTTTTTGAGCAATTTTTATCCATGCCGTCTTTATGGTAAATAAAGGCAATTTTTGAGCCTCCGCCCTAAATTCGTTACTGTCAAGGGGTTAGCCGAACCTAAAGTTACTGTCTTTGCCATTTTTGTGTTCAGTGGACTCCAACGGACGTTTTTGAGCAATTTTTATCCATGCCGTCTTTGGGGTAAATAAAGGCCATTTTTGCCCCCCCTAAATTCGTTACTGCCGGGGGGTTAGCCGAACCTAAAGTTACTGTCTTCGCCATTTCATTGTTCAGTGGACCCCAGTGAACGATTTTGCGCAATTTTTATCCATGCCGTCTTTGGGGTAAATAAAGGCCATTTTGACCCCCAATAAATTGTGGATTTGGGGGGTCTTAGCCGAACTTTTGACTTGCCAGTAAAACATTTTCTTAAAAGGTGAGTAAAGACGTGCATTTTAGGCGCATCAAACCTTCCGCCGTCTTTGGGGTAAATAAACCTTCTGGGCTGCCGGTCTACATGACAGAACGTGCTAGCGATCTCGTAAAGACCATTCTCGCTCGCTAAAAAGCGCTAACGAACAAAAAGTCTTCGTAGACAAACTGCCATTTCTGAGCCGTCTCGCCCAACACACGTTAAATCAGTTCGCTCGAATTTCTTTGCGAGATGTTCGTAACTTGTGTTAGTACGTAATAAACATCTCATTGTGACGTCAGATGCATTTCTACTTCAAAATAATGCGTTCAAGCGTACTGTATGTACTACATTGTTATGGAAAAAGATACCATAACTTTTGCGTTATTATTCTATGCAAGCAAATTCCTCAACTGATGATAATTAGTAAATGAACGACAGAAGTTAGTTATATTTTTGGATCAATGTGAAATAAGAGCAACTTTTTCCATACCACAATTTTTTTAAACGACGTTAAGCGCCCTTGAGGTTGATGGTGGGTAAACTCATATGTTAACAGTAACTCTAGGTCTTTAGGTTTCAAAAATTTTCAAAAGTGAGCAAGTCGAAGTACACTCTTCCTTTTTAGAACCGGTAAATCTTGAGTCGAGACTGGCTGTTTTTAATTTTTTGCCGATATTTAGTCTCATTTGTTCTTGATTTTGTAAAACTTTTGAGAGCATCGATGTCAATTTTAGCGGGCATGTTTGAAACACTTTTTAATTCCTATTGCTCTATCTGCTTAAGTGAAGGCTTTTTTCTTGCTTTTGCAGCATCGTAAAATTGCAAAAGCGAAAAAGCAAACTTTTTTCAAGTTGAACAACTGCCAAAAAAATTCTCAATTGCTTTAGAGGTTTATAATCTCGAATAGAGCAATTTTGCTTGCAAATACAAGAAAATCACTGAAATTTTATCGCTTTAAATCAGCACAAATTTTAGTTTCTTTGATTAGTTTGAATTTTTTTTGTTTGTTGTTGGTTTATTTTGCTGCCGGGGCTGGCATTGTTTTTAATTTTTTTTTAAATTTTAAGCAAAAATGTGCCTCGTGTTTTAGAAAATCATTCTTATAAAAGGAGTGTATTGCTATTTTTGTCAACTGGCACTACTTAACATTTCTTTATCAGTCGAAACAGCAAGTGGTTCTCCATGCAATTCGCTTTTTTTTAGCAGTCTGATAGCAAACATGGTGACGATTTTAATTCAATTTTAGCAAAAAATCGCTTTGGTTAGAAGTTTTCAACATTTCGCCATTAAATTTCTGAATCAAAAAGATTTCTCGCATGCTTAAAGAGCGCTTCAAGATCCTCTTTCAGTTGGCGAGGAAAATGTGACGTTACTTCATTTAAGGCCGTGAAAATCTTATTGAACAAACAATAATGCAACATCTAGAGGTGATTCTTTATGCTTCAGGAATTGATAAAAAAATGACAATTTGTTTGCGAAAATTCCGTTTTATTAAAAACAAACACTTCGAATAGGCTACTACCACAATGATATTTGTATCTTCTTGTATTTTTATACCGCAAAGATATCTGCATTTGTTTAGTTGGTCAAATTGATTTTAATATATCGGAAACCTGTTTACGTGTAGCCATTCACTTGGCGTTATTGCAATGCAATTTATTAGTTTTTTCTCATTAATTATACAAAAAAACCGGCACAATGTGCGAAAAGTCTGGGATTTTTAAACCACTGTGTATTCAGCTAAAGTGTCGTAGTTGTTTCTGTTCAAATTTTTTTTCAATATATGACATGCCACCAGGGTCGGAAATATCGATTAGTAATCGATACTACATTCTTTGCTTTTCTGTTATCGATTATCGCAGATGCTTTGCTTTTAATTTTTTCTATCGATTATCACCTTTTCTATGCTTTTTGCTTACATGTTATCCATTGGTAGTATCTTTATACTTTACTTTTGTTCTTGTTGAGCCTGCCTAAGCTTACATCGTTTCGTTTCTCTTATGCTATAATGCTCTTTATAATTAACCTAAAAGTGTATTTTTCATATTCTTTATAGTACGGCAATGATAGTTTTTTCTCTCACAAATTTCATTTATTCGTCAATACAGCAAAGATTTGAGTGCATCCTAGCGAAAAATAGAAAAAAAAGTTTTGTTCGCATTTCGGCATCAATTAAATAAACATTGCTCTTTTTGTTTCCAATACCTTTGCTTTTTGTTTGTTTTATAGTCTTTGCTTTTTGTGTGAACTATCGATATCGATTTCGTCTTTTCTTTTAAACAGCATCGACTTCCAACCCTGCATGCCACGATAGTCCTAGGCTCATAGTGTCTATAGGCAATAATTATGACATCACAATTGGCATACTTGTGACTGTGACATCATAATACGATTGTAACGACAAATTAAAAGAGGCTATAAAATATCCTACACTATGTGCACGCCGAGCACAAATCTTCATTGACAGCCGAACGTTGCTCATGAAACGTTTAGTAGGCAAATTCAAACAGCGTACCAACGTACCGTACCCGTACAAAAACGGAGTACCGTACCAACGTACCGTATTTGTATCATAACAAAAAAGGCGTACCGTACTGCTATCCTTGGCAGTGACTATTCAACTAGCATCAAAATAATTAAATGCCGGAGGTCTATTACACCTAAAACAATATTATACAACCGCCCAACAGACCTGCAGAATGGCAATAGACAGGTCCTTATTTTATAGAGCCCAGAATGATTTCTCCTGGTGAGGAGGTCCGGGCCCCGAAGCAAGGCACTGAAGCCTATCTTTGAGTTGGACCTCGCCAAAATACCCCAATTTGTGGTAGAATAGGTTGATTTCATCACCCTTTCAACCTCGAAAAATAAGAATTACCACAACTGACTTAAATCACTTCTTCCCTCAAAAATGGCTTGCACCGAGAGTCGAACCCCATACCTTGAGCACACTAAACCTAACTTGCTGGCTGCTTATTTTGATGCTGTGATGTTATTGGCAAACATCGAACGGGCATAGGTTCCGCTGGGGTAGCTTACAGCGCTCCTCCAGACCCCTAGCGGAATTAAAATCATACAAATGTCATCGTTCTCTCGTTTTTATTTAGGGATTGCCTCTTCATCCATAATATGGATAGCCATTAATCTCGGCAACCAAGAGGCCCGGTTTTAGTCTTCGTACCCCCTGAAAAACTTTTGTGCGTAGAAACTGGCGAGGTGAAGGTGAATCGTTATTGAAAAATGGTACAGTAGATGGTTGCGCTTACTAAAAATGTTATTGCCGGGCCGGATTTATGTTGCGCGGGCCACTGGCACTTAGGGGATTTTTGCAAAATTTTGCCCAATTTAAGTGAAGACTAAAAAAAGTCCTACTATCTGAGCGCAGGGCCCTGGCACTGTGCCACATGGCAAATACGGCGCTGGTTATTACATTACGTTCATAAAAAGTTTAGATGAGGGCCTGAGGTTGCAACTTTTAGGACTAAAACCTTTGATTTTACCGGGGTTATGCGTTTAAAATGGTTGAAAAAAATTCAATTAAAGGCCTAAAGGGGTACGCCGGGCCCCCTGGTCGTCAATATTATTTATTGTTAATTACTGTTGTACGCTAAGGTGCTAAAAGAACCTGAAAATGAAGATACAAGACTTTTTTGTCGAATTTTTGTCATTGATGGATGGCATTTTGATTGGAGGGGCCTGGCCCCCCTAGGCCACCCCCTTGGCTACGCCTATGATTTTGAAATATGACCGCGCTCTTAATTTAAAAAAAAAAATATTTAAAGCAAAATTAAAATAACTTTTTTTCTAAAACGTGGAGGACTCGAGTCAAGTCATTTGACAGCTTTTTGAAACCTCCAAGAAATGCATGATATCATTATGACAAGGACACGAGGTCGTTATTACTATTACTTACTTTTGTACGCGTAAATTATAAATTAAAGAAACTGCAATTCCAGACCAGGACAACATACTGGCTATGCTCTCATGATATTTATCATTGGTAGTATTTCAATGGGGGGGTTTGCATTACGGCCTGTGTTATGACATTAAGTTCATAATAACGTTAAACGAGGGCCTGGGGTTGCAACTTTTAGGACAAAACTCTTAGATTTCTAATAGGTTTTGCATATGAATTGTAAAAAACATTGAATTAAGGGACCCCTGAGTCGTAAACCGGGGGCCCCCTGGTTGTCAGTTAGAAGTCCGGGGGCCTCCTGGTTGTCGGTTAGGGACCCCGGGGTCACCTGGTCGTAAATTAGGGGCCCTGGGCTCACCTGGTCGTCGGTTAGGGGCCCTGGGGGCCCCCTGGTCGTTACTTAAGGGCCTCCTGGTTGTCGGTTAGGGCCCTGGAGGCCCCTGATCGTCAGTTAGGGACCGCTTGTTCGTCAGTTAGGGGCCTCCTGGTTATTAGTTGGGGCCCTGGGAGCTCCTGGTCGTCAGTTAGGGGCTCCGGGGGCCCCTTGTTCGTAAGTTAAGGGCCCCCTGGTTGTCGGTTAGGTCTCCGGGGCCCCCTGGTCGTTAGTTAGGGGCCCTGAGGCCCACTGGTTGTCAGTTAGGAGCCACAGGGCCCCCTGGTTGTTAGTTACTAGCCCTTGGTTGATAGTTAGAAACTCCCTCGTCGTCATTAATATTATTGTTTAATTACTGTTATGTGCGTAATTATTGAAGAAAAAACTGCAACTAAACATCGCTAGGCTATGTTGTCATAATTTTTTTTATCGTTGGTGGTATTTCAATTGGGGAGGGGGGCCCGGCCCCCCCCTCTGGCTACGCCTATGATGCCCCTTCTATTTTAACTATTCGTCAATACCGATACTTAATGCAATTAAAATTTGAGTGAACGTGCATTGTCTTGTTTCGATCAAGGATGTGGAAGCGGTTAGTTTTTAGTGGAAGCGGAAGCACTTTGATGAAAGAGCTAGTATGGAAGCGGAAGCGAAACTGTTGAAAAGGAGCCGGAAGCGGAAGCAGTTTTTCCAAAATCAGGCGCTTCCGGATTTTCAACCTGGCTACAACCGTTGGGGTAAAATGTTACGATAACACTAATAATATAGAATCGACAACCAGGGCATGGTATGGAATGGAAATTTCGGTATGGAGTATGGAAGATGCCAGAATGGAATGGAATATTTTAAGAATGGAATGGAAGACAATCTTCCATACTAGATTATGTGCATTGCATTTAGGCCTACAGAAAAATACATACCGTTGTTGGGTGGTGATAAATAATATTGTTACAGAAGTATTCAACTTCAATATCTACACGTATTAAGTTATTTGTCAACAAATCGCGGTACTTTGGTTATTTATATTGCGCAAACAGTGTACGTATTACATCATTGTAAGTACATTGCAATTTGCAGCATTGATGTCACAGTTGACGACTTTGACAGGTTTGACTTGTTTTTTTTTGAGCTTGACAATATGCCGAGTCCTAAATTTTGTTTTCTTATATCGTCACAAAAACTCGTATTTGCTATTTCATTCCTGTTTCAGCTTAATTTTATTTATGTTTTTAGTTTTTCAGCTTACAATAATTCTTTTTGGTGTCAATGTTACTGATGTAAATTTTTTCTCCATGTGTATAGATACCATATGCAGAGGCGTAGCTAATAATGGTGGCACCCCATGCGGGATTTCGTGGTGGCACCCTTTGCCGACCAAAAAATAGGTGAAGACAAATAAAAAAAAAGGTCTTTGCAGCAAAACGAGTTGGTTTTCAGTCCGCAAGTATGAGGTGACAAAAAAAAGGTCTTTGCCTACCAATCAGTGGGCTTTCGGTCTCAAAAGAAAAAAACAAACAAATGTTGTCACCCCAAAATGGTGACACCCGGGGCGGGCCGCCCCCCCTAGCGACGCCACTGACCAATTGACCATGTGCTTTTAATGTATTCTCGGAAATGCTTCTTATAGAATTCGCTAGAACATTTCTAGTAGCCGCCTCCTATAAGCGTTGCAAACTTATCGATTATTTTTGTCTGAGAAACAGTTGAAATAAAAAATATTTCCCTTAACCAAATAATTGTATTTCGTTTGTCACAAAGAACCTAAATTATCCCACGAATTTTTTCACCGCCTGAATTTACAAGACATCCAGCAATAAAAAAAACCTAATGCTGTGCTTTTTAAAATCATTTTTCACTTTGAATCTCAAGAGTGTAGTAAAGCGTTTATATCTGCCGCTGTAAGACGATAGAAAATGTAAAATTTGGAGTCACAAACAGTCAGTAAGTGAATTCTACTATGTTTATTGTAGTAACAGTCAATTCTTAAATATTAAGTTAGTGCGAGCGTTAATGTGTTTCTAAAAATGAGAATAACGTAAAATATGTAATATTATGTGATAACGTTCAAGCAACGATGTCGATCAAAGTAAACAACAGATTACCATAACGCAAGGTTTTTAACTGTCAAACTTATCTTCTTTCTTCATTGCCCGCTTTTCCGTGAGGGTTGCGGGGCAGTAGCTCAAGATTGAGCCGCCACACCTCACGGTCTTCCATCACCTCCATCATTTGGGACTTCGCCCAAGCGATTCCATCCAAGATCCTCAATGTAATCGGTCCATCTAGTTCTAGGGCGTCCAACTGGTCTTCTCCCATTTGCTTTGGCAAGTAAAGCTTGTTTGGGTAGTCTTTCTTGAGGCATTTTGTTTACATGGCCAAACCATCTAAGCTGAGATCTTTCAATTCGGAGAAGTAACGGCTCGATGTTAAAAGATTTTCGAATCTCAGAGCTACGCAGTCGCACCTTGCCAAACAGTGTAACTCCTTCGATTCTTCGTAAAAACCTCATTTCGGATTACCCAAGATTAATGACCATAAGTGAGAATAGGGACAAAAACTGCTTTGAAAACTGAGAGCTTTGCCTTTTTCGACAATTCTCGTTCCACGACAACCGAGTAGTGCAAAGCTCGCGTAACTGCACTAGCCTTGCCTATTCGGGTATCGAGTTCTTCGTCTTGCCTTCCGTCACTCGTCCACTTATGATATTAGTATTCGTGATTTGTTACGTTTTGAGCATTTTCTTACTGTTACTCGTAGCTTATTTACTCGGTTGTAATTGAAAGTCCTTAAAATCATATTTAGCATAACTTGATCTAAATTACCTAGAATCTGTTTATTGCGAGACTACCTTACATCAGTGTAATATCTGTTGGTATTAATGTTACAGTAGCGTATTGGCTTCTATTAATGCATGATCGACTATTTGTTTATAGTGCACTTTTGTTTTAGAAAACCTGTCGCGGTATCAAGAGCAAATTTTGAATCATAACCGTCATTAAATTTCAACTCAACGATTCTACGGGTTGCTGATATCGCGTCTGAGTTTGCGCTGGAACACTTAGTTCACCAACCCGTATAGCCTGACAGCGACAGCTATAGTTAAAACTCGGCATTTCCATTACGGTAAATGTTCTTTGGCAGTATGGTTATGAAAAATTTTATAGTTGATATGAGAGCAAACTTGTACGGTAATCACTAAACCATAGGCGTAACCAGGGGGCCCAGGCCTTCCGCCTCCCCCCAACTGAAATGCTACCAATGATAAAAATGATGACACAAAGCCTAATTATTCAGTTTTTTTTTAGCATTTTTTGGGCGCGATAGAACATGCGTACAAAAGCAATTAGCAATAACTTAAAGACGGTGAATTTTCCCGCCAATTCCGGTGGTTTACAATAGCTAAAATTGGAACGATAATTTTTCATATTTTTTGTTTCGATTTTGGAGCTGCGGTAGCAAAGATATTCAACAAATAACAAAAAGATATCCCCCGACAAAAAGTTTTTGGAAACTCTGAGTTTTGTTCTTCCCGCCAAAACCACAATTCCCTAAACTATTAGGCCTACTGTGGTTTTGGCGGGAAGAACAAAACTCAGAGTTTCCGAAAACTTTTTGTCGGCGGTACCTTTTTGTATTTGTTGAATATCTTTGCAACATCTGTTTCAAAATTAAAACAAAAAATTATAGTTCAATTTTAGCTATTGTAAACCACCGTAATTGGCTGGATAATTCACCGCCTTTAATATCGCCAACCACGGGGTCCGGGCCCTCTCAATTTAAACTTTTGCCAATCAATTTAAACTTCTAAGCCGGGAGAAATTTGGTGTTTTTGTTCTAAAATGTGCAATCTCAGGCCCTCATCTAACTTTTTTATGCAATAATATGTTTTAGGCCCCAAGCCAACTTTTATATCGCAATAACAAGATTAGTAACTATTTATTGCATCTAATGTACCAACTTAAAATAACTTTAAATTCCACCTTCACCACCTACCAACTTTAAATAACAATCCACCTCCATCTCGTTAGTTTTACGCAACAAAATGCTTTTGAAAAAAAAGTAAACTTGGGGAAATGCTTATTGAACAAATTATTGAAGTTGAATCGAGGGTGCCTGGGCTCCTGGTCGTACGTGTTCCTAAAACTGGTTATTCTCGTGACAAAACAAAAATCTTCAAAGACAAATCTTCGAGTGAATGATTTAATGCTAAAAATGCTGCAGAAAGCAATGTACCTTGATTCCCCTGACCAGGTCAAGTTACAAGATTTAACCCCAAAATGCAAAATTTTAAACGTGTTTTGGACTTGACCTGAAGTAAAGGGAGGGTTTTGTTCAATTGGCTTTTAAATCTCAAAAATATTGTTCTTTCAAATTGCTCTGAAAACGTGCGAAATGTGATCCAAATGGCATTAAAATAGCCATTTTTTTCAAAAACCTTACAAAGAATCGCCCAGCGGCTAGGCGCTTCGCCCCTAGACTACCATAGCCTACGGCGGCTGGTGGCTCCGCCCCAGGCCCCGTCTGTGACACGTTTGAGTTGCATTGATTTGCTCACCACGTCTCCCAATTTTAATATGTAAAACTTTTTAACATGCGGTTTTAGTCTTTTCCCTTTAGCAAATCCTGGACACGTGCCAAATCAGACCCCCAGCTTTTGATCTTTTATTCTTTGTACCATGAAAAGTATCTTTTCGAAAATTTCTGATGACGTCATTGTAGGTGATTTACGGTTTAGGCCTCCCCCAATCCAATATCTTGGCTACGCCTACGCATTAAACCATGTGCAATATGCATACCAGACACCGGTTGTTGCATCTTAGTTGACGCACTTTCACGAGCGGTTGCTCACAACACTACTAAGATGCAAAGCAGCAAAATATACGTTGCATTGCTTTCAGTCTAAAACTTCATTGGTATGGAAGTATGGAATGGAATATGGAAAAATTTTTAGCATGGAATGGAAGATTTTTAGTATGGAATAAAAATGGAATCGAAGAAAATTGCCCGTATGGAATATGGAAAAATCGTCTTCCATTCCATAGAATGCCGTGACGACAACACAAGTCAAATAAAATATACCTTACAGAGTAAACTTGCCTGCTTTTTTTTACACTAAATACAATTAGCTGTTTCACACTAAATTTTTGTGGAAGCGGAAGCACTTTGATGAAAGACACTGGAAGCGGAAGGGGACTCGGAAGCAGCTAATTCTATCCAGAAGCGGAAGCAAAAAATTTCAAAGGTGAGGAAGCGGAAGCGAACCCGGAAGCATAAAACTTCAAGAGGAGCTGGAAGCGGAAGCATTAAAAATTTGACTGCTTCCACATCCCTGGTTTCGATACCAGTATTTAACCTTCAACTTTCAACAGGATATAACGGATGAAGTCAACAGGATATGGAGCGGTGTTGATGGCGTCACAACCGATGGCCTGCAAATAGTATTATATTCTTAACGAAATATTAGTGCAAGTCCGGGGAATTAGACTCCGCCGATTTTTTTAGCATTTTCAAAAAACACTCACAAAATTTTCAGTTTCTAGCGGTTTAATGACGAGGTTTATACGCACGTTCAACCGCCTAAGAAACGCCGCTTACTTGGAGCAACACGACCCAAAAACAGTTTCACATCTCGATTTTTCTCGTTTAAACTACTATGGTTTTAAATTTTGATTTTTTATTCTTCTTGCTTTCTTCTTCGCAAGAACTTCTTTCAACTCTTGTTTCCTTTCCCAGCGCAGCTGCTTAGCCGACGACTTATCTTTTACAATTGTAGCAGAACCAGAGATTGTGTCAAATCTGAAACAAAACGTCATTGAACAAAAACGAGTTTCGAACTTCTATCTGGCTGAGCATTGCTGAAAAAAAAAACGTTCTTTTTAAACGTTTTTTTGTAATGTTTGTATGGTTCATCGACCGGTAAGTCCGTCAGCGGCTTAGACCCAAACGCAAATTTAGTCACGATACAAGTTTACTACCAAGGATTCGTTTCTAGTTTGCATCTAATCGAATAGCAGTAAGAGGCCAGAGTGTAATAATTCACAGCCCACTACATGCCACATGTCAAAATTACAAGGTAAATTTTAAAACTCTTGGACTCGAGTCTGTTTCACCCGCAATCGGGATCATCAGGGGCGTCTGCCTAACATATACCGCAGTTTAAAATCAAGCCAAATAATCTTTTATTACACTCGCTGTATTACACTCAGTGGTGTAAAGTAACGAAATATTTTTACTGGAGTAGATTACTCAAATAGTTTTTTCGGTAACGAGTACTTTTTGAGTAGTTTTTTGTGTGGCTACTTTTACTTACTGATTTTTAGAGTGAGGTAACGCTATTCAAGTAGAATTTTTTTTTCAGACAAGTACGAAGTATTGTAATTATAAATTTGAACCACAAATTGGTGGTGGTGGTACTACCCGACCCCTTCCGAGGGATGGGGGCGCGGAGGAACTCCGCGGAGACCCAACAATCGGGCCACACACTAAGATCTGGTCCATAGATCAAAAATAGAGAGAGAGAGGAGCCGAAGATAGATTTATGAAGGGGTTCAGAGGCAGGACAGTCGAGGAGATGATTGAGGTCCTGTAGAGGGTGTCC
Source organism: Trididemnum nubilum (assembly GCA_963965965.1). Lineage (NCBI taxonomy): Eukaryota > Metazoa > Chordata > Ascidiacea > Aplousobranchia > Didemnidae > Trididemnum > Trididemnum nubilum. The sequence goes on from OZ014474.1 coordinate 25,253,653, forward strand.
ACAGGCACTACAAGCAGAATTCTCCTTCCGACTGATCCTGTGAAGATATGAAGATAGAAGACTCTCGCCATGGCAGCGAAAACGGGAAAGCTCACAGCGAATAGGGCGAGAAAGAAGAAGTTCCTCCGAAAAGACTTCGGGGACTTGGTGGTTCATATAAGAGTGGGAGATGTGACGTCTCCAATTGTGGTACTGAAAATAACGGAGTTTGGCAACGACTGGGAGGAGAGGGCATGGGATTGCGTCAGTGGGCAGAGAGGCACCAGCTTTGACAAGTAAATCCGCTTTTTCATTACCGGGGAGACCAGCGTGACCGGGGACCCATTGGAAGCACAAGGTGGTGTTGTTGGAGAGGGAGGAGGCGAGGGACCAAACATTCCAGAGGGACTCAGGCTGGAGATAAGAGGGGGCTGATGAAAGGATTGAGAGGGCAGATTATGAGTCAGTTAGGAAAAGGACTGACTGGAATTTGCAGGTCATCAAATGGCTAGTACACCAAACGAGACCTTGCTTGAGGGCAAAGGTTTCAGCTGTGAAGCTGGAGGCAATTGGACAAGTGAAGAAGGACAGGGAATGAGATGCGTTGCATTTGGAGCATGTTACATACACTCCAGCACCACCGGGACCAAAATGGGAGGGGACAGAAACATCAGTCCATACTTGGATATCAGAAGGGGGGAGGAAGGATAGTCTGTTTGAAGCAGACTGGAGTCGGGCTGTACTGTTGCCTGTGCAGTCGGGAATGAAGGGGGAAACGGTGAAGTGGGTTGCAATCCATGGGGGAAAAGGGGGGCACATAATCAGAGTCTCACGTGGGGATGGGAGGGATTGAGTAGAACCACAAATTTGTCAGAACGGACGACTTTACTACCAGCAATTGTTCAATTCAGTTAAGTTTGTATTTTCCTCCTTTTTCGGCTGACAACTCTTGCGCCAGAGGTCAGACCACTACAGCGGCGGCAGCAATGCCTTTTTTAAAGTGTGCGAGTACGTACCAGATGGAGTCTGGCAAATAGCAGTTCAAGATGGTTTTAGCTTCACATTCGTTGTTTGGTGTCTGCCCTTCGCTGCCGGCATGGATGTTTACTCATTTAAAAGTAAATCATAAAACAGAGATTTAAATTTGTAAAAAATGCGTCCCAAGATTAGTAGACGTTTCTATGGCTAAATTCTACTGAGTAAGCCAAAAATCACACACCATATATGCAATAAACGTTAGTGTACGGTACGGTAATTTATTGTGTAATGTAATTTACGAAATGTGTTTAATATGATGACCCATTTCGTCCCAGTAGAGACCCAGACTATCCAGATGGGCTATTACAGTGCAATAATTTTGTGTGATTTTTTGACGTAATGTTTATCAGGCTTCTGCCTGCCTTCATATGTCGTGATATAAATTCAATTCAAAAAAATTCAACAACAGTTTTGACTAATTAATCCAAAAAGGTCATCGCAGAATATACTGAATTAGCTGTGGTGCAAAACTTTGGGCCTACCCTGTAGGGGTAGGTACGATAGATTATACACTGATAAGAATCATAAGACACGTCCAAAGTGTTTTTAAACTTTAGCATTATTTAACAACGACAGTGAAGAAGGATTTGAGCAAAGATGTTATAAAATGATTCCATGTAAATTCTGCATGGCATGATTTTCAAATCTCGAAGTCTCGCTGTTGTTCTTCTTCTTGATTAATTGTCTTAAATATAACAACAAAAAACTTGCAACAATTAATAATTCATGACTTGTTGAGAGAATGAGGGGTTAGAAGACCAAGTGCTATGTGGAAGTGATATGAAGGTAGTCGACCAGTTGTCATATGCCGATTGAATAGTTAGTTTACTTTGCTTGAATACTTTCAGAAATACCTGTACTTGAGTACTTTAAAAGCGACTACTTTTTTACTTTTATTCTTTGGTCAGTACTTCGTACGTTACTTCAAGTAGTTTTTTCGTCAGTAACGAAACTTTTACTATATTACAATTTTCGAGTACTTTTTACACCACTGTTTACGCTAAAGCATGTAACGAGTTTGTGGGGCCTCATCTTCGCGTCAATTTGCCCGCGCATCAGAGCTCCTTTCGAAGAAACGTCGCAGCGATAGCAAGCCACTGGCAACACTGTCTGTGATTTGACCGGCCCGAGATTTGAACCTCAGATCAACTTCTCCAAAGACGAACGCGTTACCGCTTGACCAACTGGCCAAATCATCATCATTTTGTTCCAGGAATTTTTTTTCCTTCTATTTCTGGACTCCAGCAGATGTTCCCTGCACGCAGGGATCAGCCGGTTTTTGTAGCCTAGTCATTATTTTTCACATCTTGTGCATCCAACCTTTGCAAATCACAGGCAATCATGTCACATTCCAGCACTTCTTTCTATCTCTTTTTTCGGTCTTCCTTTATTTGTCCCATCAACTTCGAAGTGTAGTGCCTTTACTGGGCCTCTTTCTTCATCCATTCTCTTCACATGCCCCAACCATCGCAACCTTTGCTCTCTCAGAAACTCTTCCAATCTCTACACCTGTCATCTCACGAATCTTCTCATTGTTGATTTCATCTTTCAAGGTTTTCCCACATAACATTCGCAACATTCTCATTTCTGCAGTCTTCAACTTCCTTTCATCTTCCACTTTCAATGCCCAACATTCAGCACCATAAGTTTAAGCACTTCTCATTTGCATAAAGTGCCTCTAAACTTCAATGATATGCTTTTTCCGCTTTAAAACATTCGAAAACTCTTTAAATTTTCTCCATGCGATCTAACCCTTGATGATACAGCTTCCTGAGCTCCTCCTTCCGTACTGAGTACATGGCCGTGGTAAGAGAACCTAACCACTACTTCTGTGTTGTCTCCATCCAAATTTATCATTTTACCTTCATCTTCAAATAACACACCAAGGATACATTTTAGCAAGTAAAATCTTTCTCTCTGGCCAAACTTCCATGAACTCCATAACGCCTCTCGTGCACCCAGAGTTGACACCAACTGACCTAATCAAAAGCTAAAAAAAGTTGCTCATCATTCCGTGCTGGGACCATAGCCGACCCAGAGGCGGAACCCCACCAACGAGGGAGACCCCAACCAGACCCTTTTCTACTCGATCTATCGACTCGACACATTCCACCTAGGAGCTGAAGCCAGGGCTCATTGTCTGAACTTAGAATGGCAGCAAATTGGACTCTCATCCTGCAACTACCGATACAAATCCAACTGTCCCCTCGGTCTCAGATGTGGAAAATCGCTTTTTGATTAGGCTTTGATAATACTACAACCACCTGCAATCATTCAGTCACCGACACAAATCAATTGCCATTGACTTGTCAACACATATTAGATGTAAAGACCAGGGATTTAGCTCCACTTTCAACTGGTAGATTGTTTGCTATGCCTCAGTCTACAACAGCAGAAACGGTATGTGCCCATTCGGCCTGGAAGAAAAGTATCAAATCCTGCTATCGAACAGTGCTAATACTCTCGATAAACGTTTTGAAATTGCCAACAAATGCCGACACAGCACCAAAATCAAATTGAAAAACATCAAACGTGACAGTATCACTTAAATGTTTTTTTATTGCAATTCATTCCGTTGTACTTAATCTGTTTGTTCTCTCCACTTTTCAACATTTTTGCGCGTTTTCGGAAGCGTTTTGTTTATATGTTTACCAGCTGTTTTCTTATGAAATCCTAGCATTTACTAAGCCTATTGCAGGCTTACGAGTGTGCGTTACTATATGCAGTTGACTGATAGAGTAGGAAAGAGTCTGGTTCGGGTCTCCTCGTCGGTCGGGCGTCTCTTTGGGCCGCCTCTGGGTCGGCCATGGTCCCAGTACTGAACGAGGAACAATTTTTAATTTTTATGTTCTAATTTTACACTTCGTTTTACTTTTGGAAGACGTTCCAGATGATCCCGATGGTGGGTGAAACGGACTTTATGGTTTTTATATTTTTAATTTCATGCGTGGCATGTAGTGGAACATACGCTCGTGCATTTCTCAAATCAGTTGAATCCAAGCACTCGCATTGAGATGTTAAAATATACAGGGTGTCCATAAAGTCCTGCACACATTTAAAATTTTAATATCTCAAAAACCCCATATGGTAGAAACTTTAGATTTTCGACAGTGAATTATACCACCATAAGGTTTTTTTGTTATTTTTCACAGGTTATTTTATTGTTAAAGTGAGTACGAATAAGTCATTTTTAATAAAGGAGTAAGGAGTAAGTTTGCAACAAATTATGAAAAATGTTGACCATTCAACAAAAAGCACAATGTGTTCTTTGGTACAATGAATTGAAATCACCAACTGCAGTACAACGTAAATTCAGAAATGAGTTTGGACAAGACCCTCCACACACTAACAGCATTAAGAGATGGTTTAAAAAATTTATGGAAACCGGCAGCATTTTGGATCGCAAACGATCAGGTAGGCCAAGCATTGATGAAGAGACTGTTGATGCTGTCCGTGTAGCATTTCATCGCAGCCCAAGGAAATCAATTCGTGTTGCATCAAATGAACTTGCTATTCCTCCAAGCACAGTTCACAAAGTTTTACATAAACAACTTCGGCTCCATGCTTACAAGTTACAAATTGTTCAAGCTCTTAAGCCGGATGATTGCCCTCGCCGAGCAGCTTTCGCTGAAGAAATTCTTCAGCGCATTGATGACGACAATGGCTACCTTAACAGTGTGTGTTTTTCCGACGAAGCAACTTTTCATGTATCCGGGAAAGTCAATAAGCATAACATTCGAATATGGGGTTCACAAAATCCTTGCGAGGTTTTAGAAAGAGAAAGAGACAGTCCCAAAATCAATGTTTGGTGTGGTTTAATGCACAATCAGATTATTGGTCCGTTCATTTTTGCTGAATCCACCATTACAGCAAACATTTATCTGGATATGCTAAAACATTACGTTGTTCCTCAATTAGAAGAGTTCCAGCCGAGGGTTGTGTTTCAGCAAGACGGTGCCCCTCCACACTGGGGTTTGATAGTTCGTGACTTTTTAAATGAAACTTTTCCAAACCGATGGATTGGAAGAAATGGCCCAACACCATGATCGTCAAGATCTCCAGATATCACCCCTTTAGACTTTTTCTTGTGGGGTTATGTAAAAGACAGAGTTTACAGAACGCCAGTACGTGACGTCGAAACATTGCAGTCACGAATAATTGAGGTTCTCGCCACAGTAAACGAAGAAATGCTGGAGAACACTTGGCGCGAAATTGAGTATCGCCTTGACATATTGAGAGCAACAAATGGAGCACATGTTGAAGTCTATGAATAGCATGGAAAATTAAATTCTTGAAATATGGCTATTACTTAAACTGCTAGAAATTTTATATGTAAAACTTTAATAAACAAACTTTACTTTGCAAAAAACTGTATGATTTTATCTGCTTTAGTTATTTAGCAATACAATTTTGAAAAGTGTTCAAGACTTTATGGACACCCTGTATAAACATTGCTAATAGCTTATTAAGTTAACTTTGGTGTAAGCTGCAAAATCAAGAATTGAATAAACTTCTAAAATTATTTCACACAATTTTGATTTCCAATAACAATAGGTTACCTACTGCAGCATCACAGTTATATTTCTAATTTTAAATTGATTTCCGCAATAGGCCGCTTTGACAAAAGTTACTTCCCAATCGCCCGTCACATAAACTTCATTACATTAAACAACGAGTGCTTACTCGGTCATGGCGTTTTCAGCCAGCATCTCTCCCAGCTCATTCCCGAACATCTTGCGCTTTTTGGAAGTCATCTTTTTCAATTTTTCGCTTTTCCTTTTTCTCAGTTCTGAAGGCCGACAAATTTTTAAGTTCGTTTAAAGTGTCTTTGAATAATACGTATAATCAGAGATACTTAAATTTGACAGCAGATTACCTCAGTTCTATAACATTAAAATCCTATTCTTGGGTTTTATCAGATTTTATTTTGTAATGTTTTAGAACTGTGGTAATCTGCAGTGATATTCACTCTTAACTTTTCGTTATTGAGCACTTTTTGAAGCCCAGATATCAACCACCGACTGGACCTATTTTTGTTTATATTTCTAGCAAGTCATATTCACAAACCAACAAGTATCATTATGCGAAATCTACCTGCAGTATATTTCACAAGCTACATACGATCTGTGTGTTCGCTATTAATGCGGTAATCAAGAACAACTTGAAGAAATAAATGAAACAAAATTGACTTCTAGAAATATCTAAAACAATGAGCAAATTTAAGGAAAATACAAAAAATGCAAATCAAACATAAACTGAGCAACATAGCCAACAATGTCGCAACCTCACAGATACTTACTGCTGCCGCCAGTAACAAAAACCCCAGCAGAATTGTTCCGACCTTTTTCTTCCTGTTTCTTCGGTAAATCTTCATTTTGCAAATCATCTTGCTCTAAAAAAACTCAGTACTACAGAGCAGTCTTCAAGAAAAACGCAACAACCTCTCGGTTACAAATCAAATCTTTCATTATACTCGCTGTAATACGCCGAAGAGTGTAACGAGTTGGCGGGGTCCATTTCCGCGTCGTTGCGACCGGCCAACACAGCTCCATTCGAAGAAATGTCGCAACCATGGCGAGCCGTTGGCAACACTGCGTTCGATTTGACCAGGCCGAGATTTGAACCTCAGACCTCCCGCTCCAGAGACGAACGCGTTACCGCTCGACCAACTCGCTCCACCCCTAGGTTACAATAATTTAATTGACACTGCTTATGACTGAAATCACAAACTGTTCCATTCCAAGTTATTAGTCCACTACTTTACCGAAAACAATGTTTTTCCGAATTTAATCGAGCTCCTTTTCACGATTTGTTGAAACAACCAGTTCTAAACCACATAGAAAGAGTAAAGCTAAATCTCAAAGCTTTACTATTATACTCTACAAGAATAAGTTAGATGTCAGAGATAGTTTTTGAAATAGAAAAGTAAACATTTTTTGAAGAGTTTTTGTATTCACCAGTGAAGCCAGAAAGTATTTTGTATTCAATCACTTTATATGACAATGTTATTTTTATTAGTAGTTGAATACTTTTATGAGAGTATTTTGCTCAAGTCTGCAATTTTGTCAGATCGATCAAATGGTGTTTTTGGATATTTCAATTTTGTCGTTTGAATAATTAACCTATGTCGATTAAGAGACATTTTTGCGGAATTTACTTTTGTCGACCAAGAGACGCCCCAGGCCCCAGAACACTCATACTTGTAGACTGATATCAAGAGTCATTTTGTACCAATACTGAAGTTTTCACAGCCAGGACCTACGCCATTAATAGCACTTAAGAATCTTACCCCTAAAGAAAAAGACGGATTCTATTTGAATGGCTCTGGCCACCAGATGATACTTTTTGGGTGAAACAGGCGCCATTTTGGGTTTCCATTTTTTGGAATTTTCGGGCTACTTATTAGACGCAGTATCTTTAATAACAACTTATACTTACCCCAGTCACCATCGCCATCACCGTCAAAATCATCATACTCCGGTCGAGTTTTCTTTAATGATCTACAGAAAAATCGGCAATCAATCACTAGTTACCATATTGCTATAGTCATTAATGTTCCGTGATAGCAAAGTAATAGCTATACTGTGGTCATCATCATCATCTTCGTATGGTTGCACCTTTATGGCAGCTGTTTCTATCCAGTTTTTAAAATCCATGTCGCATTCATTACCTGATTTAAAACCGCCGGTCAGTTTTGCGAGAGGGCAATCTTTAATCATATGATCTAAGCCTTGTCGAAGTTTGCTGCATTTTGGGGAGGTTGGGGAGTTATTTGATTATTAGCAATTGATTATTTGTTTATTAGCAAGACACCTGATTCGATTAGCAATTGTCCACTACTTTCGTGATGTTGTGAGGAAACCTGGTAATGGTTTTGTGGGATCAGTGATCAGGTTTCCTCCAGTGAGTTCGTGTTCAAGCCAATGAGTTTTCCATGCTTCTTGTATATCAAAATTTGTTTTGAGTGTTTTGCAGAAGGGTTTGCGTGACTTTAGTCGGGCTGTTTGGCGCAGTTTTAACGATTTGTTTGATTGGGATGCTGTTTGGTAAGTTTTCCAATTGTAGATAAGTGTTTCGAGTGAGTTCCTGTCTTTAGAGATGGGAAGGAGCAATTGTAGCCATGGCTGGAAGACAAACTGTAGGTGCTGATTTCAGCGTTCCTGAAAGAATTTCCATTGTGGTGTTAAGCTGTGAGTCAATTTTCTTTGTGTGTTTGCTTCTTTCGCACACTGGTGCAAAATACTCGGCAGAGCCGTAGCAGAGTGCTAAAGCTGATGTCCTCAGAGTAGTTTGATGAGCGCCCTACCTTGTTCCTGCAAGTTTCTTCAAGATTGAGTTTCTGGTTTTCAGTTTTTGTGCAACTTTTCCGATATGTTTTTTATATGCCAAGGTTCTATCCAAAGTGACTCCCAAATATTTTGGGCAAGGTTCTGGAGAAAGTTGTTTGTTTTCAGTATGGATTTTAAGGGCTTGATTTGCATGGTGGTTGTCCAAGTGGAAAACAGTGCTTACAGTTTTGGTTTTACTTATTTTTAAATACAATTTGTTGAAGAAATCAGGCATAAAATTCACCTCCTGAGTTAGGCTTTTTTCTATGATTAAAAATTCCGTGATTGGCAGGCAATTGCTCAATCATCAAAATTTCTAGGCTTCTGTGGTGGGCATGTCACTTAGACACATGTTGGAAAGGGTTGGAACTAGCACTGATCCTTGTGGAACTCCATTTTTGAGCTTTCGCGTTTTGCTCGTTTGGTATCCGATGCATAAAAAGAATCGACTGATTCAAAGCAATCGCAGCATTTTCTTACACGGTATTATCCTGGCCAGTTTAAGCATGAGGACATCATGCCAGACAGCGTCATAAGCCGCTGATACGTCAATAAACACAGCTTTATGTGGTCAGGGCCAGAACTTGTTCACGTGTTTCTGTGTTTTCTAAAACCAGCCTGTTTAGATGGTATGAGTGGATCCACTATAGGCGGGATAGGTGACAGTATGACTCGCTCCTAAACTTTAAGGAAGCAGTTTAATAAAGTTATTGGTCGGTAGCTTGAAGAGTTTTCGGGGGGGGTTCTTGGGTTTAGAATACCAATTAAATTGAAGGGAGTTTGCCAGTATCGATAATGTCGGTAAAGGCTTTAGCAATTTAAGCAATGGTCTTAGGGCGAAGATTTTTTAGCATTTCTAGTTAGATGCCGCCTGTACCTGTTGCTCTTCTTGGCTTGGTGCTTTGTAAAGCTTCTTTTATCTCTGCGGGTGTTACAGCCATCGATAAGCGCTCATCATTGTCTGGACTGTGATTTCCACATTGCTTAATGTGCTTAGCTATTTCGTCTGCACTTATTGGTATTGCACTTTGATTTGGAGGGAGCAGAAGGATCAAACTTTTTTCAAAAGTTGCAATACTTTTCTGCTGGAATGTTCGAGTTCAAGATTTTCAATGGTTTCTACCCAGCGTAGTTTTCTAGAATCTTGAAGAGATTGAAGAAAGTTATTTGAAGTTTTGATGTTAGGTGTAAAGTTTTTCGCTCTCTTGGGTCCATCCAGACATGTATTTTTTTATAAAAACCTCTCGGAATGTTCTTTTTGGCACTTATTAATATCAGTTTGTTGAGTCGATCCAAGTTTTATACTGTGGTAATAAGATTTTTTGAATTAAAAACATTTTTTTGAAACTTGACTGATTGATCTATATTTATTGCTGTTTGCTCGGAGCCACCAAGCAGAGATAATCATTGCAAAGCGTTTCATCCAAGGGCGCAACAACATGACCTGGGTGCGGGTTGAACCCATGATCACGAAATCAGGGTAGTCGTAAAAACGACTCCTTTACCCTCACGGTTAAGCAGCCAATAAACTTGATAGTAACTTTCTAACTTTAACGGTAAAATTAGAAAGTTTAACGGTAAAACTATTAAATTTCAAAAAAAGGGTTGTTTGAAACATCCTCTTTACTAAAATTCAAAATGCTGACAAAACTTAAATTTTGTGACAAAGCAAAAAAAAAAAATTTGACTACTCAGTCTTAGTTTGACTATATGCTAGTGCCCTCCGCTTTCAGCGGTCTAGCAACAGTCGGTTTTTTGGCCAAACTTCTCAACGCTAAAGCAATTTAGTAACAGGTAACAAGTTACTATCTAAAACTTGCAACTGTAAATTAAGCCCAGCACGCTTTCCAAGCGAGTTGCAGCAAAAAAAGTTTTAGAACCACTAGTTTAAACTTAAACCAACTCCTTCTACATCTAATACGCTCTTCTCGATCAAAAGTAACAAATACGCTTTTAACATAAAGCTAATTAAATGGGATAACTAATAGGGTGGTTCAAAATCGGCAAAAAAAATTTTTTTCAGATCTTCCTGTCAGTGTGTGTCACTGTTTCTTTTGGTTAGAAACCCTTGTACAGCAATTTTCACGAAAAGAAGTTAAGGTTTAAACCTGGTTCACCCTACTTTAAAACTCAAAATTGTATGAATATTTTCCCGTTATCTAGAATGCTCGATCACTGCCTTCTGTTACATCAAGAAACAACTTTGGACACAATCTACCAATCACTAATTTGTTTATGTGCTGTTTAATTAAGCAACTTCATAAACACGAGCACAAAGATCCTGATGTAATTGTATCAAAAATGCTACATTTTCCACGTTTGTTTTAGCCAGTTGCAAGAAACGGCCCGAGGATTTTTCCACGCATGACCACTGAATTGCTACTACTTTGTGAATTCCTGTGTTCACAGATGTTGCATCAAACACTAAACCAAAGATTAAGTGTTATTCATTGTTCCACATGTATAGAGTTTCAAAAATTATTTTTGTTAATTTAGTAGCTGTGCTGTCTTACAATGTTATTTTCAATTTTGAGTAAAATTTTCTTCTTTCCATGAGTTACAGTCAAAAGAATAGCAATAACTGCTGTGGATGTTTCTACATGTTCTAGGCCCTGCAACATTTCCCCATCCTTATGCAGTAAATATCTGTTACGTTTGGAGTTAAGATAATTGAATTGTTTCCAAGTTTTTCGTAAATATTGACTCAGGAGTTTGCTCTCGTACCCTATCGCGATGCCTTTGCACTGTATCTTTGATAAGGACAGATCACTGATGTTGCCACCACCAGAACTAACAACAGCAGACATCATCTCCGTTAGCCCTGTATGGCTAATACCATGTTTGTCTACCACCAAACTGACGGTTTCACTTCGCTGAGTGGGATTAGGATTGAGATTAACAGCAGGTTGCTTTTTTTTTAATTTGCTTTCTTTTTTTAGAAGTTTCAGGCAAGCCAAAGTCGGGATTCTCTACACCAGCATAGCTTGATAAACTGCTTTCACTGTCTCGACTTTGCTCAACGAGAAAGGATGACTCACTATCCATTTTTCTCTGTTCTTCATTGTGTCTTTTTTGTTGTACTTTCAAAACCTTTTCTAGTTTGCGTTTGTTTTAATCCATTGTCACTCTGTCCATGGAGGAAACTTCCCCTCTACTACCTCTCATTATTGTTAAAATGGTTTGCCTTTATCGCATAATTCTCCCTCTCAATTTGGTTTAGGAGCCCAAAAGGTTTTCTCCAATCTTTGAGTATACGAGTTAGTTAGAATCCTGTTAATGAGAATGTAGTCAGCTTTTGCAGGGATACCAGCTTGACGTAGCCATCACTACTTAATGTTTAATGTTTTCAACAACAACAACAACAGCAAAGTTTCGCAAAGTTCGTGATACAGGTTCTTTTTCTTGTAGCTGAAGGGCATTCAAGTCAAGTTTTTCACTCGTGCTCAAAACGTAGGAATAAGCCTGTAATGCATGCTCACCAAATTTGAAGCTTCTTGGCCTTCTCATTTTCAAGATATTGCTGTTCAAAATTAGCCGTTTTCCTCTTACTTCAGTGCTGCCATTTTGTCACTATTGTGACAGAAGATTAACTTTTGAAAAGCTGGCTAAAATTTATTGAAAAGCAGTTAATTTTGCAGTTCTAAGCCTTTCTTTGTTTTACAATTATAGCTCTGCCGCAAAATATTTATTAAGAATCAAGAACATGCAGTAACTTTTTTAAATTTTGCTTCTAATTAGCTAACTTGGCAAAATTTCTGAGGGAAAAAAGCCTTTCTAAGGGGAAATCAAATCTGTTATATTTCCGTAATGGAAAGTCGTAGGAATCTCAAATTTGGTGAAGTTGGTCTTCAGGTCTGTCAAAATTTTTTGATAGGAAATTGAACAAAAAAATTTCTGAACAAAAAAATTTCCGATTTGAATGCCCTTTTAAGAATGCAAACATCGAAAACGTAAGTACGGTATATTGTTTTGCTTGTTGGCGGTATAGATCCTTGGCTGGCATATCCACAACACATTCATCAAAAGGTCATAATTTTTGCTTTCTTTTTGATCTTGTGGTCATGCTACCCTCGCTAAATCATGAACTTTGTGTATAGGCTACTAGTTCAGCAAAAATTTAACTAACTTATTTTCTGAAAAACAAAGTAATTAACAGTCTGCTTCTTCAAGATTTTCAAAAACATCTGTTGAAAGATAAGCAACAAGTTTCAAAAAGCTGCTACTCGCAGCCTAACCGCCAGTAGGCTATACCTGAGCTGCAGCACAGATTCGTGTTTATCTGTTTCTCGGCTTGCTTGTTAGTAGTCCATTTCTTTCAATACATATGCTGGTAATCGCAGTGCTGACCTCAGGCCTATTGCTTATAGACCAATTGCTATCCTAGAGATTATCGAAATAAATATCAACTTGCTTGATCACTTCACTCAGCATTCAGCTACTCAATTAAGTGAAGTAGAAATACTGCAGTTTATGACGAACCAATCTCAGAATGATTAATAGAGATTAAGCTAAGAGCAATTTATGACATCATCATAAGTTTTTGATTATTGTGAATGTGTAATTGTGCATAGTAGTTCAGGCAGATAAGCGGCTACACAAGTACAAAGTACTACACGTACATCAAAGCGCTGAAAATGGTTGACTGAAGCACACAGCACTTGTTGCAATTAGGCTAAAAAGCGCCTGAAATTCAAAATTTACTTTGGGTGAACCAGGGTCAAACGTTGAAATTAAACAAAAAGCTTTGGTTTACTATTGCTAGTACCCAAAAGGAACATTTTTCCAAACTGACAAAAATTTTAAAGAGAGTCAAGGAAAATGATCCATCCTAATAACTAATGAAGTTGGGAAAAAAATTGAAGTTTATTTCGAAATGTTTGCACAATGAAATCTGATAGTTTATTTTCGTTTAAAAAACAAACGATTTTGAAATGAAGTATTTTGAAGCTTTATTTCGTGCAACACAACTGAGTTTGCACGCTAAAAAGTCAATATTTTAATGATCGAAGAAAGTACCTGTTTTTTGAAACATGATCATAAAATTTGAGTTCTTTTTTGGTTTCTTTTTGCCCCTCAGCACTGTTGATGAACTCATCGAATTCATCGTCAGACAAATCCTGGTGCTCTTCAACTTTCTCTTTCTCGCTCTTCTTTTTTCGATGACGATTTTGCACTGATGGATGCGTGAAGTATCTTTTGCAAGGTTAAATAGTTATAGCACTATTGCAGTTGCAAAAGATTTGTGCTGTATTCGCTTCCCTGTTTGTTCACCTCAGCGCAAGTACGTTCCCGTAGCTGGGTTCCGAACAAAGATTAGATGTTACTAACACCTCGGTACGTTGAACCTTTGTACCGTTTTAATTGACACTAGATTTCTTTTGTCAGCACTTAAAATTGGAAAACCCTTGTTGGTAAATGTCAATTGTGCTTTCAGCAACAATCAAACCTGGAAATGGCTAAAAATAACCAAATTCAAAAGGATTTAACATCGTGGGCAGTGAAAATCAGGAAGTAAGCATCACTCTTTTAACCTTTCTTAAAACCGTTTTTCCATCAGTTTCATTTCCCTACTTTTTTTGAAAGCTCAAATAACCTAAAAAACTCAAGACTTGAAAATGCTCTTCGCAAATGGCTAAATAAAAAAGCACTCGTATTTTGATTGTCAGTTAGTCGACCGATAACACGTTTATTTCTTGACGCAGGAGGTCTGAGGTTTGAATCTCCGACCAGTCAAATCAGACACAGTGTTGTCAACGACTTGCCACCGCTGCTACCTTTCCTCAAAAGAAGCTGTGTTGCCTGGGCGTAATGACGCGAAGATAGGCCCAGCAAACTCGTTACACACTTCGGCATAATAAAGCGAGTATAACGAAAAATTTAATTCTGGAGACGAAATATGGGCAAATGTCAGCTTTACTAAAAGACCGAAAGGTTCCTTCGCTGTCTCCTGGCCAAGGCAACTAGGTAAATAAAATGTAATTACAGTAACATGAAACCATTAAAACGTTAGTGAAGTCCATCTCAACGCTATTTCCTACAACCAGGCGCGTAGCCAGAAATTCGCAATGGGGGGGGGGCTGTTCGGGGGCGAAGCCCCAGCCGCCGGAGGCACTGGGGTCTGAGCCCCCAGCGCTCCAAAATTTTGCATTTTTTTGAAAAAATAACTTTATTTTAGGGCTATTTTGATACAAAATAATGTTTTTAAAACGTGGCTTAGAAATTGGCAGTGCAAACAAGATTATACTGGTGGCATAAATGGGCTATTTGGGAGGTGGCTAATGGTATGGTAAAATGTTAGTTCTCTTGTTTAGATGCTGGTAAATTATAAAATCGAATAGTTCAATAAAACTCACACGAAGTAATCTATTTCGAATACAGTTTATAGAGAAATATAATTGGGGGGGAGGGCTAATGAAAAGATTTGAGAGAAATGATTGATAATTAACTAATACTGAATGGCCCCCCCCCATTCCTTAGTTTATAGTATATTTGTTGATGACACCTATGTTTTGCATTTTTACACTTGCGATTAAATTTGATTGCTTATTTCTTACCATTTTTCAAAGTTTTCATTTATTTGTTGGTTTTATTTTTGACAAATTAGCCCCCCCTTGAACATATGTTTCAAAAGATGTTTTAAATCACTATTTAGTCCACTCCAGTGCATAAAACAGTCTCAAAAGTGTTAAAAACGTAATGTTTTTCCCATTCTGCATTTCGGTCGACATGCCAATGGGGGGGCTATAGCCCCCCCCGCCCACGCTACTGCCTACAACCATTGCTGTCTATTAAAACGATGTTTAACGAAGCTGCAGCAATGTCCTGCCACCCCATTGTGGTGGTGCAGTCCCCTCCCCAATGGGGATGGGTCGAAATGGCAGGACAGATCTCCCGAAAGGTTCGACTGAAAGGTCGCCCCCATTGTCTTGGACTGTTTTTTCACTGGGCCGCCCGTTGACCGATCACAACTGGGCGGCTCCTCTTCTTCTTATTGACCGGACCCCCTTTCGGCGTCTCCTTATCCTGGCATTGCTCCTTATTAGTGGTAATGTCCATCCTAACCCAGGCCCCATCAACAACCACCCTCACCCCAGGTACCCCTGCTCCATCAGCCATCTGGATGTGGGCAGAGACTCTCTTCAATGCTCTGCTTGCCTCAAGTGGGTGCATTTCCTTTGCTCCTCCCTTACCCGTGCTGACTTTCACACAATCTGTGCAACTGGCACTGCAGTGGGCTGGCGATGCCCAGCGTGCCATCCATAAAGGAAAACTGGCTCCCCCACTCAGACCAGTCTCCTCGTTACGCTGCCTGCGTCCCCTCCACCCCCTCCCCCAGGGTTCCCCCCACTACCGCCTGGCTTTTATCAATCACGTCCACCTCGGGGCCCCCCACGTTACCCTTGCTGCATTTGCTCTCTCGAGGTAGGTAAGGACTGTTTAAAGTGCTCCACCTGTTCCAAGTGGGTGCACTTCTCCTGCTCCTCTCTGACCCAGGCTGACTTTTGCAAAATCTGCGCGGCTGGCTCCCCCATGGGTTGGAATTGCCCTGCTTGTCTCAATGGGGACCTTGCCTCTCCCACCCACCAGCAAGCGTCCCCCCGCCCCGTCTCTCCAGCTCCACCCACACCCCCTCCACTAACTTGCTCAGATCTCATGGATTCATCTCTACCTCTCCCCTCACATCCTCCCCTCCTCAACACCTACCCTCCTTCTGCCTTCTCCCTACCTGTTTCACCACCACCACCCACAAGCTCACAACCAATCCACAACTCGCCGCCCCACCCTCAAGGAAATCCACGCCTCTCACACAATCTCAGAATTCTGCAATGGAATGCCAGCGGACTTTCCTCCTCCCGTCATGCTGAACTAATCGCCTTTCTTTCTGGCAACCACTATGACCTCATTTTCCTCCAAGAAACCCATCTTTTGTCAACCAAAAAGTTTCAAATTCCTGGTTATTATACCCTCCGCACAGATCGGACATTCGGTAGACAAGGCCCTGTTTCCTCCGGTACTCATAACACTGGTGGTGGTGTCCTCACTCTTATCCACTCTGACCTGGCTTTCTCTCCTGTTTCTGTCTCCTCTCTGTCTTCCCAGGATCCCTACTCAGACTACACTTGTGTTAAAGTTCTTCTCTCCAACCACTCTCCTCTACAATTTCTTAACCTCTACTCCACTCCCATCAGAAACTCTCCTTCTGACTCTCGCACCAGGACCTTCTATCCTGACATTCTTCCTAACTCTCCTGACACTTTTATCCTTGGAGACTTCAATGCTCATCACCCAACCTGGGACAGACTCATTCCCCTTAACCCGCTCGGAAATGACCTGTTTCGCTGGATAACTTCCTCCGGTCTGGAAATTCTGAACAACCCGCCTCTTCCACGCTCCTTCATCATTCCACTGGGAGCCGTTCATCCCCTGATATCTTGTTAGCTCCTGCATCTCTCGCCCCCACTGTGAGTGGCGCACTCTCCCTGGCCTTGGCTCTGACCATCTCCCCATTGAAATTGTCCTCCTCCTCTCTCCAGTTCGTCACCCAAACACTCGTCCCCCCAAATTCAACTACAAAAAGGCTAGTTGGAAAGTTTACCAATCATTAATTGCTGAGCACCTTCCCTCTCTTGATGTTGATGCACCCAACATCCACCAGGCTGCTCGCTCCTTTTCCCTCTTCTTAGTCAAAGCTGCCAAGGCCTCTATCCCCTTTGGCTGCCTTGGTCGTTCCCCCAAAGCCTGGTGGTCCCAGGAAGCGGAATCTGCAGTGCGGGAATGACGAAGGGCCCGCTCCGTGGCACACCGATCTGAGTCACACCGCCTCAGATACAAAGATGCTTCTCGTAGGGCGTCCTCAGTCATTTCTAAAGCCAAATCTGCAACCTGGCAAGCCACCTCTTCTAACCTGTCCCCCCGTTCTGATCCTCGTGCTGTCTTCAGGCTTCTCAATGCCATCTCGGGCAAAAAGAACACCTCTTAAGACCCTTCTTTTCCCGATTGCACTTACCCTCTTGACACTGCCAACCACTATGCCTCTTATCTTCACTCACATCTATCTCAAGCGACACCCCGTTCCTCGCGCAGAGCCAAATGACAGTTCATGAATAAACTCTGGAAAGCTAGCTGTGAGGATGCTTCTTCCCTCCATAATTCTTTCTGCTCCCCCTTCTCCTTGACTGAACTCTCCACTGCCATTTGCAATCTCTCCTCTTCCACTGCGTCTGGCTCTGACCAAATTGCCTATCCTTTACTAAAGCACCTGCCTGAGCCAGAACAACTCGTCCTTCTTTCTCTTTTTAACAGGTCCTGGCACTCTCACACCTTCCCCTCTTGTTGGAAACCTACCACTATCATCCCCATTCATAAACCCGGAAAACCCACTTCCTCTCCGTCCTATTTCCGCCCCATTTCCTTCACCTCTTGCATTTCCAAGCTTTTTGAGCGCTTGATTCTTTCTCGCCTAACTTTTCACCTTGAATCGAATCATCTCCTCTCCACTTGCCAGGCCGGCTTTCGTCCTGGTAGGTCGCCCCTTGACCAAATTCTTACTCTGTCTCAATCAATCTGGGACGGCTTCCAAAAGTAAAAACCTCCCGACCGAACCATTTTGGCAACTGTTGACTTCTTCAAGGCTTTCGACTCGGTCTGGCACTCTGCTCTGTTTCACAAACTCCTCTCGCTCCAACTCCCCCCTTGCTTCGTTCTTTGGGTACGCTCTTTCCTTTCTGATCGTAGAGCTAAAGTCCAGGTTGGTGGCTCCCACAGCCGCTCCTTCCGCATCAGACGAGGGGTCCCCCAGGGCTCGGTACTTGGTCCAGTCCTCTTCATTCTGTTTGTTGATGACATCACTAAGGATTTACCTCGGGGTGCCCATGCCTCCCTGTATGCTGACGATCTGGCCATCTGGTCCTCCTCCCCAAACCCGCTTAAAGCCTCTTCTGTTGTCCAATCCTCCCTCACTGTCCTAGAAACATGGTCCAACTTATGGAGACTTTCCACTCAATCCAAAGAAGTGTGAGTCCTCCTTTTTCTCTACAGATCCCCATCAAGCCACTTTCCAACCCCGGCTGAACCTCTTGGGCTTCCCTCTCTTGTTCAATCCCACCCCTAAATTCCTTGGTGTAACCTTCGATCGGACTCTATCATTTGGGGCCCATGTCCAATCCCTGTGTTCCAAATTCTATCCACGTCACACAGCCCTTCGCTCAATAGCCACTGCCTCTTGGGGTCCCACAAAAGAATCTCTCTCCCTACTCTACAAAGCCTTCGTCCGTCCGGTGCTCACGTATGCCTCTCCTGGATGGTTCCCATTCCTTTGCAACACTGCAACCAATCACCTGGAAGTTCTACACAGAGCTGCATGCAGGGTCATTACTGGATGCCTCTCTTCCACCCCCTCCTCCCTACTCCTTCTCGAGGCCCAACTCCCTCCTCTAAAGCTGACTCCAGAACATCAGACCCTCTACTCCTTTGAAAGTGCTCTGCGTTTCCCCCCAGACTTCTCCAGCCTTTATGCCCTGGCAATTAGAAACGTTCCCTGTCGACTAAAGAAGAAACCCTCCTGGAGATCATTCTGTTCTTCAGCCACACAACCACTCCCATCCCCACGTGAGACTCTGATCACGTGCCCCCCTTTTCCCCCATGGTCTACAACCCACTTCACTGTTTCCCCCTTCATTCCCGACTGCAGCACAGGCAACAGTACAGCCCAATTCCAGTCTGCTTCAAACAGACTATCCTCCCTCCCCCCTTCTGATATCCACGTGTGGACTGACGGATCTGTCCCCTCCCATTTTGGTCCCGGTGGTGCTGGAGTGTATGTAACATGCTCCAAATGCAACACATCCTATTCCTTATCCTTTTCCTCTGGTACAATTGCCTCCAGTTTCACAGCTGAAACCTTTGCCCTCAAGCAAGGTCTCGTTTGGTGTACTAGCCATTTGATGACCTGCAAATTCCAGTCAGTCCTTTTCCAAACCGACTCCCAATCAGCCCTCTCTATTCTTTCTTCAGCCCCCTCTTATCTCCAGCCTGAGTCCCTCTGGAATGTTTGGTCCCTCGCCTCCTCCCTCTCCAACAATACCACTTTGAGCTTCCAATGGGTCCCCGGACACGCAGGTCTCCCCGGTAATGAAAAAGCGGATTTACTTGCCAAAGCTGGTGCCTCTCTGCCCACTGACGCAATCCCATGCCCTCTCCTCCCAGTCGTTGCCAAACTCCGTTATTCCCAATACCGCAATTGGAGACGTCACATCTCCCACTCCCATCTGAACTTCCAAGTCCCCGAAGTCTTTTCGGAGGAACTTCTTCTTTCTCGCTCTATTCGCAGTGAGCTTTCCCGTCTTAGCTGCCATGGCCACAGTCTTCTTTTATCTTCATATCTTCACAGTATCAGTCGGAAGGAGAATTCTGCTTGTAGTGCCTGTGGACACCCTCTACAGGACCTCAATCATCTCCTCGACTGTCCTGCTTCTGAACCCCTTCGCAAATCTATCTTTGGCTCCTCTCTCTTTGTATTTTTGATCTATGGTCCAGACCTTGGGGTGTGGCCCGATTGTTGGGTCTCCGCGGAGTTCCTCCGTGCCCCCATCCCTCGGAAGGGGTCGGGTAGTACCACCACCACCATGTTTAAAGAAGCGCTCTGGCCAAGCGAGGCTGAATATCATACAATACCCCACGAAATTCTAAGCCTTTTGCAAAAAAAACTAACTCTCTACGTTTTATAGTTTTGATGAAACCCGAAAAACACTGCGTGAATCGGAAGGCCATTCTGATTGGCTAACGCTCTGATGGTGGCTTGCCTTTCGCTCATAGTCACTAAATCTCAGGTCTGAAGATTGCAAGTAGGTTGAATATTTCGGGAAAAAATGCAAAGAAGCGCTTCTGCTTGAAGGAGACCTGTAATGGCATTTGGAAAATATTTCAAAAATAGCGTTAATTTATTTTGAACCCAGTAGCATAAGCATGACTCTAAAAACCCATTCGCTTTCGAAAAATCACAAATTTAATGTTCCCTTGTCTTGATGATTATGACGACAATGAGCCTCTACTTTTTTGGTGGGTGTTCAGTTTGGCTGGGTTTTGCCATAAGAGCGAGAAAGTGTTAAGAAAAAAAGCGAATATAGAAGCAGAAAACAGATTGCGCGATCGGTCATATTGCTGGCGAGTACTATCAGATCAAGTACGTGTAAACAATATCGGTTTCGCGAATGTAGGCAATACTGGTATAGTGTTTTTGGGGTGGCAAACGATAGGCCTGTATCGGCGGCTTATGCTTACCAGTACTGTCTACCTAATACCGTAGAGCCTACTGATACAGTAGTTTCACTCTGCCAATTTTTCGTCCATGACTTTTAACTGATGGGCGCCTTTATTTTTTTTTCCACGGCCATTTTTCCATCTTTTTCCTGGCCGCCAATGCAAAGTGAACATCTAAACTTTTCAACACTAAAGGCGCTAAAGTATTTTCGAATGTTAGATTTTGTTTTTCATTAGGTTACCTTCATCGCTAGTTTTCGCTTTGCCGATATGAAATAAGATAAACTACAAACCTGAAAGTGGTGTATCATGTCAAGGCACGCTCGAAGTAGTCGTGATGCCATTATGACGTCATAATAACCCAACAAATACGCTGATTTCAAGAGATTTCAGCGCGATTACTGATTGTAGACTGATGCAAGGTCTTTTCGAAGCAGCTAACAATATTTCACCAAGTCGACGTGATCGAGATGCTGCTGTGACATCACAATGTCTTTACAGTTTTTTTATTTTGTATCAATGCTTGCCACTAAACAGCGTTTTAATGCTCGCATTGAATAAATAAAACTACAAACTTGAAAATGGTAAATCGATTCGAAGTAGTCGTGACTGCATTATGACATCATAATGAAAAGACAAAAATGCATATTTAGATGACTCTTAACAAAGTTATCGATCATGAATTTCATCAACGTCTTTGTCACGATTGAAAGTTTCATGTGTTAAGTCGAAGTGGCGTCTCCTCTCCCAAAATGTTTTTGTGACGTCATAATGAATTTACGACTTAAGTAAATTTGCAAAGCATTGATGCGCAGTTGAATAATTTAATTGTGCTGGCATTCACGAAATTAATTAACAAAACTGAAAGTCCAAAATTGACAGCAAGTAATCGGGACTCTATTGTGGCATCACAATGTTGTTTAACAAATTTCTGGTTTTAAGGGATGTTAGAACAATTTTTCATCATAAATCATGTCAAGATATTCTATTGTTGCATCTCAAAGTTTTGCACCAGCAACCGAAGTGGTCGGGATGTTGTTATGATGTCATAATGAATTAGCATTTTTCCAAAATTTATATTAATGCTTGCTGTTGAACAGCATTTTAGTGCTTGGATTGAAAAACTTAAGTAACAAAACTTAAGGTGCTAAATCGGTGTGAAGTAGTCAGGAGAGTACTATGACATCATAATGAGGTAAACACATTGCTTATTCCAAGAGTTACTTTTATCAGTTTTTGATATTTAACTATATAATCATTCAATATGATGTCATAATACAGTCACCAGTACTTCGAACCGATTTACCATTTTCAAGTTTTGCTGTTTCTTTTATTCAATACAAGAAATAAAACTTTTGGCAAGCATTAATACAAATTAAAAAAAAACTGTCAATGCATTGATGAAAGTTAGAATAGATAAATACATCAGAATCTTTTGAAATAAGCATATTTGTCACTTCATTGTGACGTCATAATGCTGTCGCGACTGCTACTTCAAACTGATCGATCATTTTCAGGTTTGTTGTTTTGTCTATTCAATACGAGCACTAAAAAGCTTTTTAAAAGTAAGCATTATTATAAGGAAACTCTCAATGAATTGTGACGTAACAATAACGTCTCGACTCTCGATTACTTCGACTCATTGCAAAACTTTCAGCTGCAACAAAATGACTTGCATCAATCTACTTCAATCGTGGCACTGAAACCGCTTGATATTAGCGTATTTGTCAGATTGTTGTGACGTTATACTGGAATCTCGACTACGTCGAGCATGCTTCGCGCCGATACACCACTTTCAGGTTTGTAGTTTATTTTGTTCAAAACCGATGAAGCAAAAGCTAGCATTGAAGGTAACTTACCAAAAATTAAAATATTACATTTGAAAATACTATAGCGTCTTTAGTGTTGAAAAGTTTAGATGTTCACTTTACAATGTGTGGCGGCAACCAATCAAAAACCGTGGACAATGGAATCAATGGGAGTGAAACTACTGTATCAGTAGGCTATACGGTATTAGGTAGACAGTACTGGTAAGCATAAGCCGCCGATACAGGCCTATCGTTTGCCACCCCAAAAACACTATACCAGTATTGCCTACATTCGGGAAACCGATATTGTTTACACGTACTTGATCTGATAGTGCTCGCCAGCAATATGACCGATCGTGCAAGCTGTTTTCTGCTTCTATATTCGCTTTTTTTCTTAACACTTTCTCGCTCTTATGGCAAAACCCAGCCAAACTGAACACCCACCAAAAAAGTAGAGGCTCATTGTCGTCATAATCATCAAGACAAGGGAACATTAAATTTGTGATTTTTCGAAAGCGAATGGGTTTTTAGAGTCATGCTTATGCTGCTGGGTTCAAAATAAATTAACGCTATTTTTGAAATATTTTCCAAATGCCATTATAACCCGCCTTTAAAAAGTTTTTCGCCTTAACTAGCAGTTTTATGCCCAAACAATGTTATAAACGTGCTCTGAACAGGGAAGTTTCAGCAGTACAATTGCCCTTGAACCTAGTACAATTTCAGCTACATTGCATAGGTTATAAATAAATATGATATTACATGGCTATAATGAAACAGCAAGTGGTTACAGTAGCTGTTAGCAGAATGTCTAAACAGCATCTTCTTAAAAAAGAAAGTGACTAAGACCCGATTAAGTAGGCTTATTACAAGTCTAGGTATGTTGCACAGGTTGAACCGGTATCGGTAGGTTCTAGTTAGAGATGGAAACCGGTCGGGTCGAGATTCTTCGACCGGCCGATCACGCCGGTTGAAAAACCGGTCGAATTATCCTTTCTGGCAACTAAAAGACACCTAAGCACCAACCGAAATATACTTATATATTTTATCATAAATAAAACTTTTCATAAAAAAACAGTATTAACAAACCACATCTTTCGAAAACACTTGTTGAATGGTTTCAAGCTGGGACTAATATGCTGTGACCATTAAGACATGCACATCCAGGGACGTATTGTGGGAGTATTGTGTCATGCCCCCACTTTGGGCCACTGCACAAAGCAAAAAAATGCAAAATATACGTTAAAATTGCGTAATCAGATTCTAATGAAGCATGCACGTGGAAGAGGCTTGGCGCTACCTAGCATTTTAGCATCATTTTAATCAGCTTAAGAGTATAGAAGTGGCGCAGATTTCAGATTTTTTACTACATGCTAAAATCTTGCCGCTTTGAAAAGCTTGTTTCGACTTAAATTTACAACACTCTACACTGGGCAAGAAAGACATAGCTCTCATTTTTTTTATATCTAACTAGCCATGGCTTGTTCTAAAGTAGCAGCATTTCTACAAACTGCTGGGGCACATTATATTTCGAATGTTTTCTAGCCAATGTCATAACAGTTTAGTGTTTTCAATGAAAATAACGAACGCCTTGCGTTTGTTATTTTCATTTTTTCATTTTTTTTGTTATTTTTCATAACGACTTCGTGCTACCGATGACTTTATTTATTGGTTTGACGTTTCGCTTCCCAAACCGGGAAGCTTCTTCAGAACAATTTTTGGCAGTGCTGCCTTTGCAGTTACAAAAAGATAAATGAGAAAAAAATAACAGAAGATAGGTAATAGTAAAAACATACGAACATTACTTGTACTATTATACCCAAAAACATTAAAATGATGGAGCAAGAACATTACAAAATAATGAAAATTATGTCACTAACAGTGTGAAAAAAAGGAAGATTATGTCACCAACAGCGTGAAAAAAAAATACTGAAAAATCATGTCACTAACAGCGTAAAAAAAAAATTCATAACAACTAGGTTGCTTCACAACCAGTTTGAGAAAGTATGAAAAGGATCCATTGCAAAACATTATGTACTGGAAAAGCTTTTTTGCTCCACACAGATTTATATACGGACGGAACAATTAATATAAATCTCTGTGGCGCTAAAAACCTATTCCAGTGTATAATGTGTTGCAATAGATCCATTTCTTACTTTCTCAAACTGTTAGTGAAGCAGCCTAGTTGTTACGAATATTTTTTTTCACGCTGTTAGTGACATAATTTTCATTATTATGTAATGTTATTGCTCCATTATTTTAATTTTTTTGGGTATAATCAGGGGCATATTTAGGGGGAAGGCCATGGTGCCATGCCCCCCCTTTGGGGTGCCAGTAATGCATAAATAAGTATGAATAGTGCGCAAAATTAAGTCATGCTCCCCCCCCCCCCCCTTGGAATTCGGGCAGAAGATCTGTGCAGAAAAACGGGCTGCATGTGGGTGAAGACGTTTTTGTTTTTTTATCTTCACCTAAATTTGGGCAGAAAACGAACTAATTCTGAGTGAAGATCTTTTTTTTCTCATAGTTTCTGCCCCCCTCCCCACTCGTTTCGAAAATCCTGCGTACGCTAGTGGGTATAATAGTACAAGTATTGTGATGTTCATATGTTTTCACTGTTATCTATCTTCTGCTGTTATTTTTTTCTAATTTATCTTTTTGTAAAAAAAAGTTTAGTGTTCGCTGCTCGGCAAACTGCAAATAATCTGTCAGCAATAGCTAAAAAACTGTAACTTCAGTTTTTGGCCTTTCGCAAAATATCATAAGAAAGAAGTCTAATAATTTAGCTTGTGCCCTCCGGTACTTTTTATGCTTATTTTGTGCACGTTTTGCGCTGCTCAAAACAGGTCTTTCAAACCAAAACTTAACCAAAAAAGTCTTAAAATTGAGTCATTTTTGAAAAAAATGCAAAATTTTTTTTTGTTTTTTTTTTTCTGAGACCCCCGTTTAAAGTCACAATTTTTAACACCTCACCCATGCCCCCTTTTGAAAATTTTTCATCAAATACATTGAATAGTGAAGAAAAACCTTCTGTAAAAATACCGGTCGACCGGTTCGGTCAGTTGACCGGCGATGATTTTGAAATTTACCGGTCGGGTCGAGAAAATCCTGACCAGTTCCATCTCTGGTTCTAGTACTAGTATCGGCAGTTTCTAGCAGTTATCTTATTGTCAGGTACTGGTATCGCCAGTTATTAAACGTCTAATTGTTTTGTTTGTTTTTTTCGTATGCACTTTGGTAACGGTGAAATTTTTTATCACTTAATGTATTTTTTCTGTGATGTTGACTAAACAAATTAATTCTGTTCTGTACTACAACTGTTTTAGTCTCAGTATGTGGTGGATTTACAGCTCAAAGTATCAGCTGCTTCTTGGGCTTTGGGTAGTCAAGTAATGTAGCAATAACATTATTATGATTTTGAAGTCTTCCTAACATTAAACTTAAACTAGCTTAGCTGTAAAATAGTAGGTCACAAACTGTTCAGTGCGAGTGCTGGTAGAATACAAAAATGATTATTAAAGCCAGAGTAGATATTGGACCATTGGACCAAACAGTTTTATATAAGAATAGTGAAATATTTTTTAAACTGACTATCATTAAGTAAGAAGATTAGGTAAATTTATTTTTTGTACAAATGTAGTTTAATACTGTATACACAGTTGAAAATATTGTACACAATAACATAACTGCAGCATGGCCGAATGGTTAGAGGCGTCGTTTTTACGACGACCCTGATCAAATGATCTAGGTTCAACCCGCACCCTAGTCACGCTGTTGAGTCCTTGGATAAGACGCTTTACGATGATTATCTCTGCTTGGTGGCTTCGAACAAGCAGCACATCCAGTGGACAAGAATTCGAAGAAAGCCACAGGAACATTGGGTCATCGGAAACTCCTAAGCCGGTGCGGATTCTTCCAATCACGAAGTAGTAAATGTAATGAAAAGTGTGCGGATCGTCCAATAAGTTAGCGTCTGACGCTGTCCGGTGACAGGAGGATAAATATGCGCTACAACAACAACAACAACTGCTAGAACCTATCAGTACCGATTCAACCTGTACAACATACCTAGACTAGAACGCCTACTGAATTGGGTCTTAGTCACTTTCTTTTTTATCAAGTTGCTGTTTCAACATTCTGCTAACAGCTACTGTAACCATTTGTTGTTTCATTACGGCCATGTAATATCGTATTCAAAACCTTTGCAATGTAGCTGGATATTACTAGGCTACGCAAATGTACTGCTGAAACTTCCCTGTTCAGAACACGTCTATTACATTGTGTGGGAAGAAAACTACTGGTAAAGACTAAACACTCTAAGCAGAAGAGCTTCTTTGCATTTTTTCCCGATATATTCAACCTACTTGCAATCTTCAGAACTGATATCAGTGACTATGAGGAAAAGGCAAGCTACAGACATCATCTGTACGTTAGCCACAGTGATGGAGTCGAGTACTCAACTTCTGAGTACGAGTACTGCAAAAAACTTCGAGTACGAGTACTGATAATGAAAAATGTACTCGAGTACGAGTACCGTAAAAAAGTTCGAGTACGAGTACTTTTACAAGTTAAGAAAAAAATTTTTTTAAGTTGTAACAGCTCAAAATTTGTCGCAAAAACATAAACGAATACGTTTTTTTTCTGTGAGTGGGATGTTAAGAAGGCGTACAACTGCAGGCGACAATTTTCTGCTAAGCTACACGCAAAATTACTGTTATATTTTAAACAAATTAGGTACCTTGACGTTGAAAGCAAGTGCACGTTTTTTTGCGCGTCAGAAAAAACCTTGGCTTGCAGAAGCAGCAAATTGCTCATTGTTGCAAGAAGTTCTGTTGCAGCCACAGAAAAATGTTTAACTCTAAAACTTAGCAAAGAATTAACTTGAAATTTTTGGTAAAATTCAAGCTTTGATGGAAGTTTACGGCAAAGAATGCATGTCAAGAACCCGTGTTTTTGAATGGCACAAAAGATTTCATGAAGGCCGGACCATAGGCGTAGCCAGGATTTTTGATTGGGGGGGGCCCAAACCACAAATCACACGCAATGACGTCATCAGAAATTTTCGAAAAAGTAATTTTTTGTGGGGCAAAGATATCGTAGAATAAAAGATCTGAAGCCGTAGCCTGATGGCACTTTGCCAGGATTTTGGTAAAGGGAGAGGGCGAAAACTAATTGTTGAAAAGTGTAAAAGTCTAACTTGGAAGACATGTTGAGTAAGCTAGTGTACTCAAACGTATCAGAGACGGGGGTCTGGGGGCAGAGCCGCCAGCCGCCGATGGCTATGGGGGTCTGGGGGCAAAGCCCCCAACCGCTGGGCGATTTTTGTAAGTTTTTAGAAAAAAAAGCTATTTAAATCCCATTGGATCACATTTCGCACGAGTTCAGAACCATTTCAAAGAACTAGATTTTTAACATTTCAAAGCCAATCGAAAAAATTTAGTTGTTCAATCCTCTTTTTGCAACTAAATTCCAAAACATGCTTAGAATCTTGCATTATGGTGTAAAATTTTAATTGTAAGTGATTTGGTCTATAGGGGAAGTAACGAACATTGCCTCCTGCAATACTTTAGCAGTAAATAATTAAGTTTATAATAACGTTAAACGAGGGCCTGGGGTGGCAACTTTTAGGTCAAAACTCTTAGATTTCTCACAGGTTTTGCATATAAATTGTTAAAAATTTGCATTAAGGGGC
Organism: Trididemnum nubilum; assembly: GCA_963965965.1. NCBI lineage: Eukaryota > Metazoa > Chordata > Ascidiacea > Aplousobranchia > Didemnidae > Trididemnum > Trididemnum nubilum. The sequence continues at coordinate 25,281,753 of OZ014474.1, forward strand.
CCCTGGCCCGGGAACCTTGGTCGTCAGTCAGGGGCCCTTGGGCTCCCTGGTTGCCAGTTATAGGCCCTGTAGCCCCTTGCTTGCCGGTTAGGAGCCCAGGCCCCCTGGTTGTTAATTAGGGGCCCTGGGGCTCCCTGGTCGTGAGTTAGGGGCCCCGGGGCCCCCTGGTCGTCAGTTAGGGACTCCAGGACATCTTAGTTGTTGGTCAGGGGCCCCCTGGTCGTCAATTAGGAGGGCCCCGGGGCCCCTCATTGTCGGTTAGGGGGCTCCTGGCCCCCTGGTTGTTGGTTAGGGGCCCCCTGGTTGTTAGTTAGGGCCCTGGGGCTCCCTGGTTGTGAGTTAGGTGCCCCAGGGCCCCCTGGTCATCAGTTAGGCACTCTGGGGCCCCCTGGTTGTTGGTTAGGAGCCCTGGGACCCCTTGGATATCATTTAGGGGCCCCCTGGTTGTTGGTTAGGGTCCCTTGGTTGTTAGTTAGGGGCCCTGGGGCCCCTGGTCGTCAGTTATGGGCGCCCTGGTTTTCAGTTAGGGGTTCCGGACCCCTGGTTGTCGGTTAAGGATTCCAGGGCCCCCTAGTTGTTAGTAAGGGCCCCCTGGTTGTTAGTTGGGGGCCCCGGGACTCACTTGTTGTCATTAATATTCTTGTTAATTACTGTTATGTGCGTAATTACTGAAAAAAAAACTGCAACTAAACATCGCCAGGCTATGTTGTCATAACTTTTTGTCGTTAGTGGTATTTTGATTGGGGGGGCCCGGGCCCCCCCTGGCTACGCCTATGGGCCGGACTGATGTTGGAGATGATGAACGTTTACGACGCCCAACCATATCAAACACCCTAACAATAACCGAGAAAGTGAAAAAATTGTCCGAGAAGATCGTCGACTTAGTATTCGACTGATAGCAGAGAGGATGTCCATTGACAAAGAAACAGTGTGGCAAGTACTGAATGAAAATCTGCATATGACAAAGGTCTGTGCACAAGTTGTTTCACAGCTTTTAACTAGCAATCAAAAAGAAAAAGCGCCAAGAGATTTGTGCTGACATTTCAAAACAAATTGAAAACCCTAAATTTTTAGACAGTGTGATTACTGTACATGCGATGAGAGATGAATTTTCCAGTACGACCCAGAGACAAAGAGGCAGTCCATGCATTGGAAAACTGCAAACTCACCTCACATTAAAAAAGCAAAATAGAGCAAAATCAAAATTCAAGGCAATGTCAATTGTTTTTTTTAATGTTAAGGGCGTTGTCATGTTCGTTTTTTTTTTATGAAAATCCGAATGAAACGCTGTGTTGATGCTAAGGGAGAACACATCAAAGGGGAAACAAAATAAAACGACCTTTTTTTCTTCAATAAAATTGTTTTATGTCACCAGTCTTGTTATTTAATAGCGACACCTCGTATACCGTATGCTTCTTTCAATCACAAATAAGCTTTCAAAGTCTTCTACTCCAAACATGATTACCCACAAGTTTTTGAGAGCTTTGCGATTAAATGTTATATTCAATTAACATTTAATCATAGGTGAGCAAGTTAATGCAAAACGTTAGCTTCATTAACCACTAGTCCGATAACAAACTTCTCACCTCCGTTAACGTTAATCCATTATTTTCAGCTTTAATTAACGGAACTAAATAAAGTCCGTAAAATTCGTTAATAGTTTGCGTGTAATATACATTTTTTATGTTAACTCGCTTTTAGAGCACGTATTGACGCTGTTGAGCTGATTGTAAGGAAAAAAATTTTGCTATGGTGGTCTTTTTGTTTTTTGCAAGTTACATTTTACAGTCTAATCTACTTATTTTGAGACAAAAATAAGTTCAAATGCACTAATGAAGCTGCAATTGGAAAATCTTCGGAAATTGCGGACAGCAATAATTGATAGACCTATGAGGCTGCAGCTTATTATTTGTCACAAAAAAGAGCTCCTTTCTTCGCTTTCTTCTATAAAGCTCGTGCTAATACGCAACAAGTGTTACCAGTGCCAACTGGTTTGTACATTATGATAAATGACTGGAGCAAGATATTAGCGATAAAAACTTTAACGGAAGTTAACAGAACTTAACGGAAGTAAATCTAATCCTTTAACATAAAAAAACTTTTTAACGGATTAACGATTTAATGAAAAAGTTAGCTTCTTAATTAACGGATTAACAATTAACGGACTTGTGCCCTTCTATGCATTTAATCAAAGACTATCTAAAACTTGTAAAACTAAACTGCAAATGACTAGTAGTAAATGTTCTCGAAATAATGCTGCATTTCAAAGGAGGTGACTAAGTAACAGAGATGTACACGGAGTCGGATTCCGGATTGAGAATTTCCGGATTTTGCAATATTCTCCGGTTTCGGATCCGGTTTTAGGATGTTAAATATGCTGTACTTCCGGATCCGGATTTTTCGGATGTTGTATTTTTGTATGGAAAAAAGATTAGCAAATGAAAATTCCTTGTCAAAACTGAAAAAATGCAAGGCTGCTTTGCAAAAATGTTATTACCACTAAAACCGGTTTTCTGTACAGCACTTAGTGGGGCAGGCCTAATTAAATGAAAGAAATTACAGGAACCCCACCAGTTGGCTTGGCAAATCTAGTTACTCGGTAGCAAAGTGTCCTATTAAAAGATTAACTTGAGATAAGTCGGTATCAACTGTTAGCTTTTAGGTATTAGCACAGAGCAGTTAGACTACTACTGTACTACTAGGCTACCTACCGTGCACTTGGGGTCTACAGCTGTGCAGTGTGTTTAGCATGATTGTGTCATTAGCACATGATTTGTAATGAGTACCGTGACATGTCTTGCAGAAAAAATAAAGTTACATTTTAAATCTGATATAGTGCAGTTTTGGTCAACTTTATTGCTGAAAACCAGAAAACCCGCATTGATTAAAGACAAATTTATGAGAGGGTTTTAATTGGTGCAGGGTTAGAATTAGAATTCTGGTTTTATGCATACCGGTACCGGTAGTTCTTAGGGATTGTAGTTGCATGCACTCGCTGTTCAGTGTTAGTGTTTGGTCATAAGGTTTACTCATGATTGCTGACAGTAACAGCTGGTAATAAACATTACCCGTTAATTTAGCAGCTTAGCATGCAACCAGCGCCAGCAACAAAAAGCCCAGCCTATGTGATTTGTCTAGCTCAGAGAAATACTGCAACTAAAGAGATGAATTTGTCAGCTTTGTTTTGAATCTCTTTTCCAGTTTGGTTGTATAATTGTTTTGAATTCCCAATAACATGCTGAATGACTATATAAATGAGGTTTGCATTGTATCTGTAGCTTAAATTCATCGATAATGTTAATGAGCACCAGTTACCACTACCAGCATGTGCACTTGAATAAATATATCAGAATAATATTGTGCAACATGGTTACAAGGTTACCATACATGTCGTGAACATGTTGTGTGTTACAACCAGATTAGCCTGGTAACAATTTTATGAATTGCTGTAAGTGTTGCGGAAATTAGCGTTTGTTAGCTTGTTCAACACGTTTAGTGCGGAAAATAATTCAATTATTTAAGTGCATAGTAAACTACCACTGCAGTACAGCCTTAAAAATTAGTGTTTGTAAACTGCTACCAGTACCCTGTACCATAGCTATTATTTACGTACTTGAATGGAAATTTTCAAAATATTCACTACTGGTATAAATTATGCAGCTTTTTTGTTTAATTTGCTTTTTTTATGAATAAATGAAGTGACACTCATGCATCTGCTGCATTATCAATGTCCCAGATCTGCCAGATTTTTTATGGAAGTGTCAATTTTGCCTTTAGAGGCAAAATAGTGTTTTTCTTCTGTTTGGGTTAGGGTTTGTGTTAAAGTTAGGGTTAGGGTTGGGATAAGGGTTAGGATTAGGGTTAGAGTTTGGGTTAGGGTTTGGGTTAGAATTAGGCTTAGGGCTATTTTGGCACTTGCTGCAAAATAGCCGTTAGCACTATTTTGCCTCCAAATGGCAAAATAACATGGGGCTATTTTGCTTCTAGAGGCAAAATAGCCACTGCCATTTTTTATACCGTGATTGTTTTTAAGAGTTAATCCCTTATTTCTTTGCGGCATTGCATTTGACTGTTTTCTTAAAAATGGGCTCTTCAAAGTGCTTGTAATATAAATGTGGATAACCTATAGCTACTGCTTCTTTAGGTTTATTGATGTAATTTCTTTGGGATTATTAAGAATTTATTGTAGAGTTTTATCTTTGTTGATCATATATTGCTAGGTTTGTATTGGGACTAAAGCACTACTGGCACATCAAATGTGTAGCTATGATGTAAAAAAGTGGGTATGCTAAATAAACAATGAACTATATAGGTAGTACGGTATTATTGAATACAGGTGTACATATAATTAGAGTATTTACGATATGGTAAAATGTGTGTTTATATCTGATATGTTTGTATTTTCTCAAGGACAAGTTAATTTATGTATTCAAAGTACATGTCTTATGTACCGGTATATTATATAGAGTATTCGAGTATCACTTTGTTTATACTTAATCCAAGTATACAAGGAGAGAGTTTTATTTTTAGTAATAAAGTGTAACTGATATTTTTAAATGCTTGGGGATCTTTATGTTTTGATGAGTTTGCATTTCTTAATTTTTCGGATTAGGATTCGGATAGCAAAAATAAATTTCGGATAAGGTTTTGGATTCGGATACTGATAAAATTTTCGGATTAGGATTCGGAGTCACAAAGAGTGACTCCGTACATCTCTGCTAAGTAATGTGAACATAAAATAATGCTGCCATTTAATATCAGCTACTAGCTACAGCTGTAATTTAGAGCGGTATTTTTATTCTGTATATTTACCTGTTTACTGTTCTATTATTTAATTTCAGATCTAACATCCATTTTTATAAAATAATCCTAATTAGTGCTTAGTCATATTAATATTTCAAACGCATTTTACATGCGTTATCAAAAGACTTGACTTATTATTTTATCAATTTCTTGCAAAAAAAAAGTAAAATCTTGGCTACAGCTGCAACTCAGCTACAGAATAACTATGCAACTAAGCTCTCTCTATCTGACCTAAATTTAACACTGAAAATATTGCCTGCAAATCTAACTCTATGCTTTTTCGGATACCCCTTCCAATACCACAGAAAACTATTATTTGGGATTGGGAGATTACAGTGATACATCTACTGTAGAAAATAATCTATCAACATTTGAGCTGAAACCGTAAAATGCTAACCCAATTGATGCCGTCTTTGTACAACACGCGTGGCTCGATTTCTGTGGTATGCAACTTCAATTGCTAAATAAATCAAAATTTGCGGCAACTTTCACACGTTTTCTGCAGCAGAAAGGCGTTTGTTGTCAAACGAAACTATGCGCTGTCGACCCAATCACTTTAGCACATTCCAACGCTTGATTTTGCTCGATCTCACCATTAAAAAGCTGTTTGTTCAGCTGCGGTCTGCACGGATTCAAGCAAAAGCAACTCAATAAATTAGCGGGTTTTATTGGCTGCAGTTTACTATCAAATACTCATTTTGTTTGTTACTTTTAGCGAAGGCCAGATGTACTCGTGTACTCGGCTCTTTTTTTGACCGAGTACCGAGTACATTGACCTTCGAGTACGAGTACCAGCCGAGTACCTGGGGTTCCGAGTACGAGTACTCAAAAAATGGCACTCAAGTTGTACTCGAGTACGAGTACTGTACTCGAGTACTACATCACTGGTTAGCCAATAAAAATGGACTTCCGATTCACGCAGTGTTTTTCGGATTTCATCAAAACTATAAAACATGGGGAGTTAGTTTTTTTGCAAAAGCCTTAGAATTTCATGATATACAGCCTCGCTTGACCGGAGCTTTCCTTTAAAATCAGATCACACTACAATCACTACGAAGCGCAAAGGCTAAAACACAAGGAATTTGAAAGAAGTTCCTGTCAATTTCGCAGAGTCTAAATCGAAAAAGTGCAATACAGTCAAAAACTAACTTTTGAAAAAAGATGTCTTCGGGGTGAAAATTTTCTTTCTCCAAGAATTGCGTTGTATTGGCCGCGATGTCAAAACGGTGAGATTTCGGAATAAATCTCATTCGGCTATGTAGTTGATAGTACTTCAGAATATTTTCTTCTCCTTCATCTTTCTTAGTTGTCTTAGGGTTTCGATAAACAAAACGCTCTAAAAATCTAAAAATTGTTTGCTGATAAGAGTTAAAAACCATTTATTTATGAGTAGAACACCTTTTTCAATTCAGGCTGGGCTTAGTGAGCTACCACAAAGGAACGACCGCTAACACCCAGCGGGTACTACGCAAAAAGTTTTTTTCCAGAACCACAAGATAACAAGCTACACCGCCATTGTTAAACGAGGACTAAAGGCAAAATCAATGGGGGTATCTAAAGTTATGCAAATCGCATAAGACTAGATTAGCGTTGACTCCATCCTTTTTGACCCTTCCGTTGCAGAGATATTCTGCTTCAAACACGACGTCAGTGACTCTACTGTAATGTTATAAATTTTAATGATTTTTACTGGCAATCCTGTGGTTAATAAGCATCAGCGTATTAGCGATGCCTTCCCAGTTCTAATCTTAAGCAATGATTAGGCTACTGCATTGAGTCGTTTTGCTGCGCACTAATCAGTTTGATCTTATCAGCACAACATATCTGAGCAGGTAAAAAGAGTAGACTGTTCAGTAGCCTAACGATTTCAGTAAAAATCAAGCTGGCAGATACATTTCAGCATAAATTCTAGCCTAGTTTAGCAATAAGGTTTTTATTACTAGGCTACGCAGTACAAACTTATACCTGATAATAAGACTACCAATACTTGAGTAGGCCTATTGTATTTGCTTACGGTATTTTGTGATCCTAGAATAAGCTTTTCCATCAAAGTTGAAAACAATCGTCTACTAGCCTACTTAAATAAATCAACTAGCCTTACTTTTGCTTGTTCTTAGACGTTTGTTACCAAGGCTGTCGTACAGTCTACTTATTTTTCCAGCTTGGATCTATTCTGCTGACAATATAAACCTGATTAGTGCGGCGAAGCGCCCCAATGCAGTAGCCTAATCGTTGGTTTAGGAGAGACCTGGGAAGGCGTCGCAAGACGCTAATGCTTATCAACGACAGTTTGATCGTATCAGCTTGATCTTATCAGCTTCTCTTCAAATTGTAGCAGTATGTTTTGGAGAAGTTAGTACGTAAAGGTCCTTTTCTTATTACTTGTGGATTTGCCAACCAAGGTAAGAGTTTGGTAATGTTTTCTTTTCCAATTCCACTTTTTTCGAAAAAAGATTTAAGTTTTCTACTTTTTAAGGTTTGGAGATATGTTTTCTTTTTGGTTGCTTAGCAACGATTTTTATAATTGAAAAAATATTTATATTTTTTTGCAGGGGTTTATTATTTTAAACAACTTTTTTTGTATAGTTTTTTTCTGATGTTGTGGTGGTGCAGATAAAACAAGGTTTTCAATATATTTGCTTTGCGAAAGAGGTTTTGCTATATACAGTATTATTTTTCTTTAATTTCGTTGTTATTGAAGTCCATTTTATGTTCTTTTCAATTTGATTGATGTTATAGTCTATTCATAGGTTTTATGATGATTTTGGTTTTAAAGTATACGCTGATTGTTTTTAGATCTAACTGATGATGCCCCGCTGGGGTGAAATCGATTTTAATAAATAAAGTAGTAGTATATTTACGACTGATTTCGTATATGCCCGATAAGCTTGTGGCTATATTATCTTATCAACGACAGGGTTGCCAGTAAAAATCATTAAAATTCATAACATTACAGTAGAGTCACCGACGTCGAATTTGAAGCAGAATATCTCTGCAACGGATAGGTCAAAAAGGATGGAGTCGACGCTAATCTAGTCTTATGCTGTTGGCCTAACTTTAGATACCCCATTGATTTTGCCTTTAGTCTTCGTTTAACATTATTTCCAAAGTTGCGAACAGCATATGTGATATTTTTCTTATTGATTCGAGAATCATTTTGCTTGGTTATTGGATGGACCAACGCTCATGTCTCGCGTTTTTTTGGTTTTACTTGGCCATTTTGCAACTAACGAGAGGGAAATTTCAGACTTTTGCTGAAGCTATCACTCGAGTGCGGTTAAACCTAGTTACATAAAATTTAACAGCAGTTTGAGATAAATAAGATCTTAGTTTGTACCAAATTGCGAAACAATAGATTAGTCAGGGAGGGTAGATTCAGTTAGGTTCAAACTTCTGAAAAAGTACCAAATTTAGCGCAAGCATCAAAAATTTTGACTTAATAGAGAGTAGAGGCGCTGCTAACTGAAATTTTATATTGGCTGGACTGCAAGTTCAATTTAAGACATTTTTGATTAGTCAAACTTGGCCTAATTACGATCAGTAACTCTATTTCAATCATTTTTCAGAAAAAATTTTATTTTACGTTCTTTAACATCATTATTGTGACGCCATTAGCATTTTTTCTAATTTTTGGCAAAAATGACGTCACTTTTAACAATAATGATGCCGTAGGCGGCTAAAATTCAACATATTTTTAGTCACAAAATGGCAAAATGCCTGAGTTAAAATGGTGGCATCATCACATCCTCTGATGGCGTCATATGAATCGCTGGTTGGCTCGATTATTGTGAATCTTTAATACAAGGATTACGCAAATTCTAAATTAAAGTATGGTTTTATCGAAAAGAGCCAATTTTGATATCTTCCCATTGCTTTGGTAAAAAGTCACTAAACGGTATGAACTTTCCCAGCTTGGTAAAAACGTTTCCGACAACCACGATCATCCGACCTTGCATGAACTCTCACCCCACTCACAAGTTACGTTCATATGTTTTATTTCGACACGCATCTGTAGTGGTAGCTTTGTACAAGCCGCAAATCTTTACAACTTATTCAAACGTAGTAAGTGAACAAGTATGCATCTCTTCAGTCTTCGCCGCAACCCATTGCGATAGTTAAAATTATTTCGGTGAATGTATTAGAAAAGTTGATTAGAGGTACAGAATTTGAAAATTGTTTTAATTAAAGTATTCATATCTTCGAAACAAGCTTTTCCTCTGACACTTGTCAAGAAGAATCGTCAGAATGGAGAGCGCAGGTAAAGGAGCGGCTATTTATCTGAAAAAGCCGAGCTGGGATTGGCTGGAAAATAACAAAACAATGAGAGCTCGTCATTAGTGTACAATCTTTAAGCTGTACGCGAATTCTTTTTGTTGGCAGAGGACGGAGTTAGAAGTTTTCATGAAAGTGGCTGCAAGAGCAGATAGGTGGAAAGGAGAGCGGCCTTGGGCAAAAAAAAAGAGAATCTATTGTCATCATAATGTTGAGCACAAACATAATTTTGTAAAATATGAAGTCCAATGGCTATATCAAAAGCAAGAGACTGGGTATTAGGCTGAGAGGAAGATCTGCACTGACGAGCAGGAAGTATGCATATCTGGTAAGTGCTAGAGCGGATAGATTTGGGAACATTTTGTTTAATTGGAAGGTACGGCCTACATAATGAAGATTGTTAACTAATGACGTTCTCTCATTGGTCTTTTTCAGGCCAATCACGGCTCGTCTTTTTCCGATAAATAGCCGCTCCGTTTTTCTGCGCTTTCCATTCTGACAATTCTTCTTGACAAGTGTCGGACGAAAAACTGCTTCGAAGACAGAAACATCTTAATTAAAGGAAATATGTTAATTTTTAAACTCATGTAGAAAAAAATTAATATCACAATTAAAGACGTATCAATCACAGCAACTTTTCATTGGCAGTTTGGAAATTAAACTGAAAGGCAAAAATCATGGCGCTCTTATTACACTAGGGCGTACCATGCCGTAACACACATGCATTCATTCAAAAACACTGTGCTTGTAGGTGTCGACAATTTGTTGGATGTATCAGCTGTAAGTTAACAGCAAAACATATGATTGAGAAGCACTTACCGGTTCAAAGTATAATCCGTTAATGGGTCTCCGGAAAAGGGTTTTGATATGCCACCTGGTGTCAATAAAGTTTGAGCATACAGAGCAACCGTAGGGTGGTAGTGTCGTGTAAGCGAATGCAACTCCCAAAAGGAAGACTTTTCAACTCCACAATACTGCGGATTAAGGTAGGCTGGATTGTATTCACGCTGAGGAGTTCGCTTGCAAACGTCCTTGCTCTTGTGAACCCAAGAAGACTTCACTGCTTCATTGTCAGCGTTACTACAAAATTTGATTCCACTATGATAAGAAATCAATTTTAATAAGTAAGCAACACATAAAATTACTACTCATCTCTAAATATGAAATTGTTTTTTATCTTTTTTATTTCTGGTTATTTTCATCCATAACACAGAATTAAACAATAAAATACTTAAATGGGAGTGACAATGCCAATAAGAAAATATTCATCCGCGCATCTTATATTTACTTTTTGAGGGTTAAGATTAGGGTATGGGTCAGAGTTAGGTTTGGTGTTAGTTTTTGAGTTAAGGTTGAAGTCAAAATTAATGGAAAACAAGTTAGAAATTCTCGGTAAAAATGCTTCTTCCTATTACAAAACTTACAATAATACATAATTAGAAAATTAAGTTAAAATATCTTAACAAAAACCGAAAGTTCAAGTTTAAGTTTAACTGAAAGAAAAACGGTATCCTATTATTCTACTCTACTAACGCCAGGCAATCAAATATATGGATACCGCCAACTGCTTGGCAATAACAGCCAGTTCATTCTTGGCAAAAAAAAATTTAACGTGCATTAAAATTCGGAGATAGAACGATTAAGCATCCAAGTAACAAGGACTGGACATTGCGTAACGACTAACCAGCAAGATAAGCGACTAGAGTCAGTTTGTTCGTTTAAGAACGCACACAGTCAACCACAAACCTTACAATAAAAATAATACCTAAATTAATAGCAAGCAAAACAATAAGCCGACAAAACAATTTAGGAAGTCAGCAACGCACCTCTTTTTGACGTCATTGTTTTCATCAACATCATAAAATCGTTCTTCACCGTCACTGTCATCTTCAAACATGGTCAATTTTTGTTCTTCGCTATTCTTGATTGGAGTGTGCAAGATTCGTTGCCCAAAAACAGGCTTGACTCGCATTAATTCCGAGATTAAGGTCAGCAAGGCTGCAATAAACGCTGGCCCGTGCAAAGCAGTGATTTGCAGAGATCGCTTCACAAACGCGTCACGACGAGTCTCGCAAGAATCAAACTTCAATGCCCTAAAATACAAGCCAGACAAGTTGAAATCGATCAATGGCTTATATGCACAAGTTTATTGCAGAAAGTCTGACTCTAATTCCTTAGACCAATTGATGCAGGCTTGCAAGCTACGATTTTCAATGCCAAAATGCTATGCTATTTCCATTTCACGCTATGTTGCAATTTGGAAAATTTAAGGCAACGCAATTCCTGTAGAATATTATAAACAATGGACCGTGGTCAACTGGATATAAGGAAATGTAATACAGCTAACTTAAATAACAAGTCATCTCACCTGAAGAGCAAATGCAAGAACATGGCATGTCTTGACGAGCTACCAGCCAGCTCAGGGTGGTACAGAGTTTTATACAAAGCGTTGTAAAAACGGTCTGCATTTTCATGGCGAGTTTCAAGTATCTATAAAAAGTTTTTCATGTACATTGTAACACTGAAACCACACCGACTATTTTTCATACCAAAAAAATTTTTTTTGCTAATTTTCTTCTTTTGCCCGCAGCAATCAATTGAAGAGAAGTTGAGAAAAAAATTAATGGTTAACAGCATTCATTGAATAATGACGCATAACGCTGCAGATAGGTTATTTTTGGGTCGGTTACTTTTGAAATTAAAAATGAAATCGACGCAAAGCTTGATAAAACCTATGGAGTGCCGTTTGTGTACCCTAATTTGTGCAATGTTTTTTTGCATATTTAATTAAATAGTAATTTTAATTAAATATACAAAAATAAATATACAAAAAAACTAGTGCAAAAATAAATATGCAAAAATTTTTTGTACGGACTTTTTTTGACTATTTACTTTCGCAATAAGAAAAAACTGCGCAGAATATACCGTTGCAAAACTAAATAGTCGAAAAAACTGCTCGCAAAATAAACCGTTGCAAAAATAAATCGTCAAAAAAACTGCGCACAAAATAAAGTGTTGCAAAAATCCGCTACAGACATTTTTGTATATTTGTTAGTGGAGCGTGGCAAAGCGCTCTCGGCTGCTCTTTGATGCGCTATCGGCTGTTCTTTAATGCGCTCTATGAGCAGCAGAGAGCGTTTTGCCACGCTCCACTAACAAATATACAAAAATGTCTGCAACGCATTTTTGTAACGCTTTATTTTGTGCGCAGTTTTTTTGACGATTTATTTTTACAACGGCTTATTTTGCGCGCAGTTTTTTTGGCTATCCATTTTTGCAACAGTTTATTCTGCGGCAGTTTTTTCTTATCGCAAAATTAAATAGTCAAAAAAAGTCTGCACAAAAAATTTTTGCATATTTATTTTTTGCACTAGTTTTTTTGTATATTTATTTTTGTATATTTAATTAAAATGACTATTTAATTAAATATGCAAAAAAACACTGCACAAATTAAGGTACACAAACGGCGCCCCATAAAAACCACCAAAATTATCTTCATAAGTCAGTTTTATGAGTGAATTACAAAACCAGTTTTGCCTTTATCCTGCCGTTCAATCGGAAAGCCTCAATTTCAGCATATTTATATTTGGCAAATCAAAACTATTTTAAAATGTTATCTTTAGAAAACCACAACTTTGCAAACAAATACCAAATATAAGCAATTACAGTTTGTTTTAGGGTGTCAGTGAGCAAACACCCTCCAGAGATTTTTAGGTAAACTATCTACATCAGAAATCTGTAGCTCATATTTAACATGTGTCCTGTGTAGTCCTAATAATGTCTACGGAATTTGCTTAGTTCATGATAAGCTATAGACAGTATCCGGAGTCTTTAGAGGTACAATGAAACCTTTGATTGACAGCTCAAGACATATTGTTTCGAAATCGACTTCTTATCTTTGATTGCTCATCAGTATAGCTAGGACGGGTCCACGACAACTAACCGCGACAAACTGACCGCGAACAAACTGACCGCGAAACAAATGACGCCGATTGGCTGAGAAGGGGGATCATACAAATATTTTACTATATCCAGAACCATCATGCCTAAACTTCCCACTTGGTGACGAAATCGTTGTAAGGAAATCACTTTGTGACGAAATCACTGGTAACCGCGGTAGCGTAGCCAAGGGGGGGGGGGGGCTCGAGCCTGAAAAGTACGCAAAATAGCACGTTTTTAGTGCTTTTGAGGCCGATTTTAACTCCAAAAATAAAAACAGCCCCCCCGGAAATGAAAACAGACCTTTTTTTTGTTGGAGATCACCTGATTTCGGCCAAACAAAACCTTTGAATTTCTGATTTCGAAAAAACCCTTTGAATTTCAGATTTCGGCCGGAAAAACCCGTTGAATATTGGTGAAGACCTTTTTCTTTTTGGAGAGCACCTGTTTTCGGCCGGAAAATCCCCTTGGATTTCGGTGAAGACTTTTTTTTTGTGGAGATTACCTGATTTCGGCCAGAAAAACCCTTTGAATTTAGGTGAAGACTTTTTTTTTTGAGATCATCTGATTTTGACAGAAAAACCACCTCAATCTAATTCAAGACTAATAAAAATTTGGGTCAAGTTCGTTTACAGTTGTATCAAACTTACAAAAAAGCCCCCCTTTGCAGAATCCTGGCTACGCGACTGGGTAACCGTTGGTTGGCGATTCTTTGCCTTTTACGCTCATGTTCATACCGGTAATCCAAGATATACCGACGAGGAATAAAAGATGAAAGTCGATTCCGAAACAGTACGTCTTAGGCTGTTAATCAAAGATTTGATTGTGCCTCTAAGACTCTGGATACTGTCCATAGCTAATGATTAATTTCTCAGTACTTTGCTGTTAATAAATTGTTTAGTTCAGTTTCAGTGAAAATAATAATTGATGTTTGAAATACTATTGGCATCAAAACATCCTTTTACGACAAATGCAGATCGTTTTCCCGCAAAAAAACAACCGCTATTTTATCCGAATAAGTAACGTTTTTCTGACTGAAAAAGAGTGTCCTGATGTATTGAAGACAAATACGATGCCGGGTCTTCTGAATCGTTCGAAACCAAATTTGACCACGTGGGAGTTGTAAATTTTTTGAGTTACCCAAAATCACAATTTTTCTCCCCCAAAATATTTTAAGACCACCCCCTTGAATAAAAAAAATGTCAATATTTTTCAAAAAATACTTGCATTGTGTTTTCGTATCGATTGATACCCTCAAAATCATATACACTGAGGGTTTAAGAAAACATACAAAACAAACATACAAAATACAAAAAAGGGACACCCTCCTGTATGTAACTGCACAATAAACTGACCAAAATTTTTTTACTTACTTGAAAGAGAATACAAAACGCTCTCACAGCAGTGTTCATCTTGGTATGGTGGGCAGCTTTATATAACTCGTTGATTTGATTCATTACATCTTCATTCAGTTGGGCAAATGGAAGAGCTCGACTAACTCCTAGGAAAAATACGCTTATATTTGTCATAAAGACACCTTTTAATTGTGGCTATCCTAGGCAAAATCCCTATTAGAAAAGTGCGTGGTTACAGTATATATAGCACGAAATAACTGTTGTTTATGGATCTTCAGCTGAAAAACTCATTGATCAGAAATAAAAATAAATAATAATTTTATTCACAGTTAAATTTGGAAGCCCTTAATATCAGCTTGTTTTACCCTTACGGGATCATCAACCAGAAGTTCTCTCCTGATGATTTCCCAACGTTGAAACAGACTGATATTAAGGGTTTCCAAATTTGACAGTGAATAAAATCAAAAAATTTAATACAAAATTTTTATCAATAGAAACCATTTGTAATATATATGCCACGTTGCTACCAGTATTCACGTACTGCAAATCAGAAAATTGAAACAATACTTGGCACTACTCAGTACTCTATTTGCAGCAGTTTTCAAGTTTGAGAAACATCTCTAGTACGACCAATACAATATTTCTTTACCAGAAAACAGATTTGTCTGTATTCAAGTTAGTACATAGTGCTCAACGTTGTCAACTGGCTTGTTAAGAAGTCACAACAACTTTCTCAAAGTAGGTAGAAGGCCAATCTGCCCTCGAGGCTGCCGCTGTGGCACAATGAGCTTACGCTTACCAAGTCAAGTCTGAAGTTCTCAGACCTGGACATCAATGTTTCGAATGGTTAATGCTAATCAGCAACTATGGTAGGTTAAAGTCAATAAATTCATGATGGTCAACGAAGCCCAAGTAGTTGAAATACTCGGTTTGGCGTTGTTTCTACGACTTGTTTCGAATTATACCATCTTAGCTAGAACAGTTCTGAAAGTTGCTGATCAGAACCAACAGTATGAAACAGAGCTGTTCTGCTCTCTGAACTTGAGACTCGTCTGTATTCATGAAATCAAGTCTCTTATAATCCTTGCTGTATTACACCTAAGCTTGTAATGTGTCTGCACTTCACGGAGCCCATCTCAATGTAATTACGCCCGCGTAACATAGCTTCTTTCGAAGAAATGTCGCAGCGGTAGCGAGCCATTGGCAGACTGAGCCCGGTTTGATCAGACCAAGATTTGCACCTCAGACCTCTGGTCCAAAGACGAAAGCGTTACCGCTTGACCAGAAAATGAGACAAACCTGTGAGTAACTCCGCCATCATTTTGTTGTGACTATCCTCGTCCCGAGTTTCGTTTTTATGCACTAGAGACTTAAAAAAATTCATATAAATCTTCAATAATGCTTCAGCCAATTCCTTCCTAAAAATAAGCAATTGGGAAGACTTGTAAGACTATCGAGGTATTGTTGATAAGACTACCGGGGAGTTCAAGAGTTTAAAATTAAATTGCTAGCACACCTGCTTGAAATTTTTCCCCAATTATCTACTATTGGGAACATCATAACTCTGTTGGCGTGAATCCCAAGCTAACGCAACTCTATCGACAGCACTCCCGAGACCCTTAGGAATTAGTACAGAGTGTTTTGGCCATTTCAAACATGATAAAGCTGCTTTTCCATCTATATTTTCCGAATACTGCTTTTCAATCTATATTTTCTATATAATCTATAATCAGACTTCTGGCTTACTCGTTTTTTTTGTTTTTCATAAACTCAAGTTTGCTGCAGCAGAAAAACAGCTGAGTACAAACTAATATTTGACTTGAATATAAGTCACTAGATCACAATAAACTGAAGTCAAAACTTACAATTCTTTATACACTTAACATTTAGGGTCGTTCTTAGGGTTTTCATGATTAAAAATCGAATCGCAACTTTTGTTTCCGACTATGTTTATAGGGAAATCATAAACTTTTGGTTATCTTTTTTATGCTCAGTTATTGTTAATCTTAACTTGGCATTTGCGTACAATATTTGCGTCTTTGCAAGAAAAGCAGGCATTCGACATTGCGTGGGAAAATCATCAAGTAGTCGATAGGTAATGCAATTTGACATCTGGTGCATATCATGTTCACTGTTTATAGTATGAACTTAATAATTAAAAAGATTTAGAGTACTGCATCATAGATTTTGGTTTACAAAAAATCCATTAGTCCGCATGCTCTAAATCAAAAAAAGTTAACAAAACTACAATCAGCATTTACCTGTTGTTGCTTAACATTTGAGAAGTTAAAAAACAAATACAAAAGTACTGAGAACGTGGTAGCAGTTTTGGCACTAACAGCAAATCTCGTACTGCTTTCACAACAACACTTTGCATCATCGGATGCTCTTCAGTGATTTTGTGTAGCACATGAAGAGAAAATGTGGCAGCTCTTGTTCTACAAAACATTAACTAAAGGTAGAGAAAAAGAGCAGTAAACAAAACTAATGCTTTGGTACAAATGCGTTAATAAGTTTTAAACAAACATTAAAAATCTCACAACCGCTTTCAAAAAAAAACAAACTGTGCACCAAGAGCGCCCCAGCAACTTACTCTTGAGTAATGAGTGCAGCGAACATATTGCGTTGAATATAGTTTCGGTAGAGAGGTGACTTTCAGTAACCATTTGCAGCAAAGCTTAAAAACACTACTCCATTTATCATCTCACTATAAGTTACAACAAACTAGGCTATGCTAACTTTATATTTTATTAATTGAATTTTCGATCATTTTTGGCGTTTTACACAGCAACCTCATCAGGAAACCAAAAATACGATAAAATTTATAAATACCACTTTCAAATAAACTGAAACAAAGATACAAAATTTTTTCTCATTGTACAACAATTTCGACTATAGAAACTGCATCTGGCTAAACCAGTGCTTTTCAACCGGGTGTATTGTACACCCTAGGGTGTACCAAACATTTTAAAGGGTGTACCACTATAATAGGGTGTACAACATACCTTAAAACAAAGCAGTGAAATTACTTTCATACCAGGTGTCACTGTATCATTATAAATAGACAAAACTATGATTCTGACCAGATTGTACTGGAGAAACTTTACTGTTATGAGGACCTCTATACACAAGTGACCACAGAGACAATTTAAAGGTGCTAAATTATCCAGCCGATTCTAGTGATTTACAATAGTTAGAATTGAACTATAACTTTTTATATGTTTTGTTTTAATTTTGGGGCTGCGGTTGCAGAGATATTCAACAAGTACAAAAAGATATTCCCCCCGAAAAAGTTTTTGGAAACTCTTGAGTTTTGTTCTTCCCGCCAAAACCACAGTTCTGTAAACTATTAGGCCTACTGTGGTTTTGGCGGGAAAAACCAAACTCAGAGTTTCCAAAAACTTTTTACGGGATATCTTTTTGCATTCATTGAATATCTTTGCCAATGCAGTCTCAAAATTAAAACAAAAAATATCAAAAATAATGGTTCAATTTTAGCTATTATAAACCTCCGTAATTGGCTGGATAATTCACCGCCTTTAAGCTGATTGTAGATGCCGTGGTGCATTGACACCAAAGTTAAAAGTCGGGCGGGGCTTTTCGGATTGGGTTCGGGCCTAAAGTTGACAAAATTTTTGGCTTAATTTGGGTCTGAGACGTGCTTTTTGTCTTAGGTGCCCAAAAATATAATCAAAATAACGTGGCAATATTGCTAAATTTTTCTGACCTAACTTAACTTTTGGGTTTTTTCGAGCATGATTTCGGCTTCAAATTAGTTTTTGGGTTTGGGCCGGGTTTGGGCCTTAACTAGTCAGTCCATTTACAACTTTGATCGATATTGCTCACGCCACTACGGCATACTTTTGCGAGCAAGGATTTTCCACTTTCGTTGAAATTAAATCAAAAAGAAACGCAATCAAAGATGTTGATACTTTGAGCACTTGAAACTAGACCTCACTTTTCTCAACTAGCTGATAAAATTCAACAGCAAGGTTCGTATTGAATTGCTGTTGAAATAATTTATAGGTATAAATAAATATTTTCCTTTACTTGTGTTTTATTTTATTCCGTTAACATTGATGCAATTTCAGTGCATTGTGTTGTTTAGACCGGGGTGTACAAGCTTTTAAGTAAAAGATTTCGAAAAAGGTTGACAAGCACTGCGCTAAACTGTCAGTTTACGGTTAGGTAATTCAAAACTAGCAATTGATGAAAATACAGTTATGACGTTAAACGCAAATGGTAACCTCACAAACTATCAGTAGTATTAATAGGCTATACGAGACTGTGCTAACACGGTAAAAAGTAATGTACACTTAAAAAAAATTATTAATACACACTCAGTAAAAAGGAGGCTCCATTTGCGTACATCTGCTTATTGATAACTGGATTCTGCTTTTCGAATAGAAGTGCTTCGTGTATTTTTGCCTTACATGCACTGTTACATTTACGCATCACTCAAAACCGGTCTAGTTGGAATTTATAATTTTTCTCTAGACAGCTATTGCAATTTAAATGAGTTTTTTGATTGCACTTTTGCTTGTTTTACAGTCACTAGTACGTCCCTTTGCTTTTGTAATCAAATGTCGTGCTGAACAACCTAAGTAGGTTACGTTCACATCACGTGAACATATCTATTTGTACAACAACATTTGACTGTAGATCAGATGCCCGGCTCTGGATATTAAAATAGTTACAAATTTTTGAGGTTTTAAAGATGGGGGTGATTTCAATGTCCAATTTGCTTTTGGTTAAAAATTCAACTAATAAGATAAGAAGTTAGCCTAGTTAGTTGTAACATAGTACGATGATAAATGGAGTGGTGCTTTTAAGCTTTGCAGCAATATTGAGCTGAGTGGGGTCTTTGTGGCGGTCAAATCAGACAAAATATTGCTAACAGTTTGCAACTGCTACATTTTGTTACACGCTTAAGTGGCTTTTACCGAACATCCGTATTTACGCACATGCGTACAAAATACGCATAAGTGTATAATATACATATTTACGCAGGGTAATTTATTGATATGGGAAAATATGCGCATGCGTATTTCAGCTAGCATATCTCAAAAGCATGAAATAAATGGCTTGTGAGATTGATTTTTTTGTAAAATAAAAATACTGCATTGTGTGTGTGTTATGTAAAGGAAAGTAGTCTTTCCAGTTTCAAAATGATTCTAAAAGCCCAATATTGCTTTTAATAAATTATTTCTTATACTGTAGTCCAGCGGTTTTCAACCTTTACATTCAGCGGGCCAATCTTATTCGGGGGCGGCAGTCGTGGGCCACATGCAAATACTTAATTACAGAGAAAAGACACAAAATCACACAAAAGCAAAAATTAGAAACGTTTTATTCTTTCCATTTTTAACCTTTTAATGCGAGCCCTGCAGCTGCACTTTCTTCACCAAACTTTCTAATCTTGGTTGCAAGTTAGAAACAGCCAATTTTATCGATGCCTCTAGATGTGCATAAGTGAGCCTAGTTCGGTACTTTGACTTTACGAACTTCATTACAGAGAAAGCTGGTTCGCACCGATACATCATTTCAAAGCGAGAGATGAATTTTAAACCGAATGACCATAACTCTGGAAAGGTTGTGACTGGTACGGCCTTCCAAAAGTCCATTAAGTCCTGCCCTGCGGCCATCACTGGTAACTTCTCGTAGCATTATTTGAGTGCCATCGAATTTTGAAGATTGATCAGTTCCTGAAATCCGAAATCCATTTTGCCAGGATCTACTGCAAACAGATTGATGAATAGCAGATTTTCGTGTTTTGCTGTGTCCAAGGCTAGTTCTTTGAATCTTTGCTCAGAAGTTTTCAATCATCACGTCAGGCTTGTCAACGTAAAAAGCTTCATCCAGTTTGTTTCCCGATTTGGCCACTCTGTCTTTCAGTGCTGAGAAGTTGTCGAAGCATCTTTCACTTAATTGATGACGAAATAACTGTAGCTTCTGTCGGAATGAATTCACTTGAGCATAGAGGTGACTTACGAGTTGTTGCTTTCCTTGCATGCGTTTGTTTAGCGTTTTCAGCTGTACTGAGATGTCTGTCAGGAAAGCCAGATCGTTCAGCCATGACCAGTCTTTTAGCTTTTGTCGTTCTTTCGCCAGCATCTGCTTCTCACACAAGAAATTATACTCGTGGTTCTTGACGGCGAGAAATCGGGCTAGTACTTTCCCCGAGAAAACCAATGCACTTCTGTATGAAGAAAAAGTTCCCCGTATTGTTCATCCACCTCATTTAGCAATTGGCGAAATTCTCTTCGTTTCAAAGCTGCAGCTCGTATATCATTCACACATTTCACCACTGACATGACGCTTTTCATCTGTAATGACTTTCCACAGAGTGATTCCTGATGAATTATGCAGTGATACTTCAGCAGTGTTCTTCCTAGAAACTGTTCCAACTTAGTGCAGAATCCAACGTTACATCCCTTCATTGCTGGAGCTCCGTCAGTACAAACACTGGTCAACTTGTTCCACTGACAGTTCATTTTTTTGGCACGTTTTTTAAACACATTAAATATATCAACTCCTCGCGTTCACCCCTCCATTGCGACGAGACCAAGTAGCTCCTTCTTTACATTCAATTTTTGATCTACAACCCTCCCAAATATGGCAAGTTGGGCTATATCTGTAGCATCAGTACTTTCATCCAAAGCCATCAAAAAGAAGGCAGTATCCTCCTGAGACTGTATTAACTGCTCACTCACGTCTTCTGACATCATTTCCACCCGTCTGGTCATCGAATTGCCAGACAACGGCATACCAGTTGCAAATGTGTTAGCTATGTCACCCAGATATTTTGTCACAATATGCAAAGCTGGTTTGAAAACCTCTTCTCCCTCCACCATAAGCCTTTTCTTTTTGGCTTTTAACAAAGCGAGCTCAAATGAAGCAGATGCTTGATCCTTCAATGGTTTGTTGCCGCTGCAGAACATGTTTCTGTGGTAATCAAATTCTTCACAGGCTTTCGTTATCCAAGAGTTTCGAAGTTCTGAACCTACCGAATTTTGCAAATAAAATTCGCATGCGTTTGGTAGTGGCGGTTGATGTTGTATTTTTTCAGAGAGCTCACGATATCACTGCAAACCAAACATATTATATACCTTCCTGTTTTTCTCAACGAATAAATAGTCCATTGTTCATTCTTTGTGGAATTCCCTGCAGCTTTCACCCTTTCTCTTAGTCGCCATCTCCGATCACACAAAATAGCCTTCAATGGAATCAGAAACTTACAAAATCTACGGAAAGACGCAGTCGTTTTAACGAAACAATTCCAAATGGCACGTGGTACTAATTAACCAGTACAAATCAATAGAATTATTTTAGGAATATGATAAAATAAGCAAGTTTTTTAATTGTTTCTTCACTAGACTTGTTTTATGCATAACCTTGTTGCCTCATAAAACGCTAGCACAGGTTGTGTGGTTAGAAGCAGTGGCTTTTAACCTCTTTTCAAAGCGACCCAAATTTATTGAAAAAATCATACATGTAAAATTTTGCAACCAACGTATATTTTGATGCATTGCTAACTGGAAAGCTATGTAGAAAAAAGAAAATTTATGACAGAACTGTGTTAAAAATAGTACAAACAACTTTTTACTAAACATCTATTGATGAATATTTGCTATTTAGCTTTCAATATCGTTACCAATTATACCCTGAAGTAGTCTGATATACATCATCTTTGATTTCTAGTCTCTACTAGCACAAAGCTTCTTCACTGCGGGAGTTCTGTGGTCTATGCTAACTAAAGTGCTACAATATATCGTTAACTACTTCGTAGCATTTTACAACTTTGCGGTCTCCAGAACCTTAAAATTTTACTGAGGGATTTTATCGTTTCCAAAAATTCAACAATGGTTGACTACTGTGATGCAGCGCTGCGTTATTTTATTGTTGCTTTCTGCAAGTTTCACTCTTTGTAGATGTTTACAAAAAAAAGCAATTGACCCAAGAGAATTTTTAGGCGACCCAACTTTAGGTCATGACCAATAGATTGAGAACCAGGAGTTTGAAGCACCATTGTAGGTTCAATACAGGTTTGAGATATATAGATAAATTGGCTTGACATTTTACACATGCATCATAATTTTTGGATTTCGGAAAGGTCTTGTGGGCCACAAGAATTTGCCTTGTGGCCACAGATTGAGAACCCCTGCTCTTAGTCTTGTACAATCTTCTTTGCTATCAGACGTTTCTGCTTTGCATGATACAATGTTTATAATTGCAGAATACCGATCAGTGGTCAAACAAATGGGCCATGAGCGTCAACTACTGAAATGGTAGTCTCAAGTTTGGCTCCAGTGTAGCAATAGATTAGATTATTACAACAGCATAACTAACATGTTAAAAATGCCAAAAATCATACTTTTCTTGATTAAATCAAATCTTTCATTATACTCGCTGTATATACGCCAAAGCGTGTAACAAGTTGGCGGGGCCCATCTCCGCGTCATTGTGTCTACGGGCAACGCAGCTCTAATCAAAGAAATAATTCCGTGGTGGCGAGCCGTTGGCAACGCTGTGTCCGATTTGATCAACTCGAGATTTGAACCTCCAACCTTCCGCTCCAGAGGTGAACGCGCCTTAAGTTGCTTTCTAATTTCCTAATTTCATACATCTTTTTAAAACAGCCTGTTGCTCTCGGTGGTATTCAAACCTAAAGTTACAAACCAGAACAAAACTAAACAAGTTCACAGTGACTTAATCTCCCGTCCATCCGATCCACATCCAATCCGCAGCACAATCGCGTATTTTAAATGTTTGTAACAGCAAAGGGTATTTACAAACGCAACGATAGCATTTTGCTATGAATTGTGGTTGATTTGTTCCTAGTCACGTAGTGACTATGATTTGTTTGTGGTTAGCTAATAAACTAAAACTTGGAAATGCCTAGTTTGCAATTTTCCATTACAGCAACTACCTTATCTCAAAAATCAAAACATCGACTGAGTTGCTTCCATAGAATTCAGTTTGATTAGTTGCAATAATACCGTAGTAGTAGACTACTAGTGTAGCAACCTTTCATTTCCAAACATAAATAAATAAATAAATCACAAATTCAGCAAATGTTAAAAAAGAAACAACATTTAGCACAACAAGGAGCGACTGTCCAGTTGATTGAGTGGTAACATGTTATATGGAGCGGGAGGTCAGAGGTTCAAATTTCCGGCCAGTCAAATCAGCGTACAACCAATGGCTCACCACCGCTGCGAAATTTCGTCAGAAGGAGGAGCTGCTTTGCCAGGGCGCAAAGATGCAGAGATGGGCCCTGCCAACTCGTTACACGCTCTGGCGCATCATGGCAAGAGCGAAAGATTTTATAAGGAACTAAAAACTCAAAAGAAAAAAGTTGATTAATCAAGTACAAGGTGTTACAAAAAAAATGGACCAATTTTAAATTGCTCACCTGACCATAACATGCTTGTTTTTGTCAAAACAATTTGCATTGCGAAGAGTATATTATGCCATTTTACAAGCAATATCTACAAACCAAACAACTCCAGCAAAGACAAACAAAAAAACAAACAAACAAGTAGTTTAAGCATACTGCTTGTAATTCACGCTTTCTATTTGCGCCTCTCGACAGTTGAGACACGCTTTTATTCGAATTGCAAAGTTTTGTCCAACTTCCCTCACAGTTGGAGGAGAAACGTGCTGGATACAATGGATCACATTTTGCTTGATATCATCTAGACTTCTGGGTTTGTCAGCAAATACGGTTTGCTTTGCTACTCCCCATAACCAGAAGTCCAATAGATTGACATCAGGGTAATGCAGGGACCACACGTAATTAGGGCACCCACAATTTTAATTTTTCTCTTCTTTTCTTGTGTTTCGTGACGTTTTTTATGCAGTTTTTGTGCTAATTTCGAAAATGTACTTAAAAATGTGATCCCATCAACTTCCGGGAAGATATGGGGTGGTTTTGACCCACCACTTTTTCAAAATTTGCGTTTTTAGTTCTTAAGTTATGATACTGAGAGTGATTCTATCTGAAAGAGCATTTAATTCTGTGCAAGTAAGAAAAATAATTGTTTGAATTGACCCAATAAGTTGAGAGATATGAAGTGTTTTGTAAATAATTTCTTGTTACACTTGAATGATTTTTAAAATTAAGTTGCTTTTTACAGCTTTAAAAGCACTGCCATTGGCCTTAATTTGAGTCAATATGTCCACGAGGCTTTGACTTAGCTCTAATGGAGAGTCAGAAAATCTGTTGGCATAGTTTTCCCAATCACGTTATGCATGAGTGATTTTTGCTGTATGTTTGGCAGATATCTTCAAAATATCTCTAATTTTATTCATAATATTAAATAAGACAATTCGGTGTCAAATGGAAGATTTATGTTACCAGTAGAATCATGCGTTTTTAAATCGCAACATCAATTTCAAAAATTATCGTGACTTCCTTGAAAAGAAAAATGATGTATTAAGTTTTTGCATTAATGCAAAGCATGAGGAATGTACGTAGCATTTATGACACATTTTGTAGTTAAAGTTATGCAACTATATTTAGGGCCAGAAATTCAACAAATCATAATTCTGATGGGTCTGAGGTTTTATACTGTAGATGTAGTTGTTATGGAAAAATACTACCTAGAAATATGCATAGTCAATAGCAGTTTTCACAAGTATCTTGAAAAAACATAGCTTTTTGCTTCAAGAGTAAATTTTTTGTATTTCAACTTCATGCATTGTAGCCTGTCATCTTGTTCTGTTTGTCATAATGAAACTTAATCAATTAATGAAAACCACTCACAAACTCAATCGGTCGTTCTGCAGCATCGTTAACCATTCAAATAGTTCTAACAATGTTGCTAAGTTCAAGACGTAATAAGACATTGATTTAGGTTATTTTAAAGAGGTATTTCAACTATAAGTTAAGGCAAGAGGTACTGGGCCATTACTTTCTTGCTGTTTGCTTACCAGCAAAGACACATCATGTTCGCTTGATTTGTAACAGCTAGGAACTAACCAAAATTTGATCTAACTTACTAAAGTAGCAAATGTCAGCTTTCTTAAATACTTCTCTTGTTTTTTAACTATTAACTGGACTTGGAGCATTTTCTTTCATTGTAATGGCTATGGCAGCTTAACCTTTATCATGTATTTTGCGTGAACAAAGAGCAAAATGTAACACTCCGTAGAAATGAGTAAAATAAAATATAAAATAAAGTACAAAAAGTAATTACTCTCAAAATATAATAAATATTTTAAGCACCAAAAAGGAGTTATAAATTAAAATAAATCACAACAATTGATAAAGTTTTCAAAGTTAAGAAATTTTAACTATACAACGGTAATTCAAACAGCAAAATCTCAGTGACTGATTTAAAATTACAAGGTGGTTGCTCAACTTGATGAGCGAAAGATCCTTTGCAGCTCCCTGCTACATTTCATTTTAAACAAATGTTTGTGTTTCTCTGAAGTGATTTCAAAGCGCAAAAATTAAACGTCATTGTCATTAGGCAAACAACTAAAAAAACAGGTTCTTTTATTTCTCAATTGTTTAAACCTTTAAACAGCAAAAATTGTAGGCACTCGGACAAGAAGAAAAACCAATTACATAAATAAATTATAATGTGATAATGTCAACCCTAAAATACTATGTTATTTCTTGGGAAGCACAAACTAGAAATTTTCAAAATGTCTTAATTTTCAAAATGTAATTTTCAAAATACATAATTTTCAAAACGTCTTGTCCAGCAATCACTATTTAAAATATACAGCAAAACCTTTTATCCATTCACCAATATCTATCTTGCATCGACTGTTCAGTGCTCACTTGTGTTTAGCATAATAAAAAGCTACCACCTAAATTAAAGGTTCGAAAATACGACAAATTGAAAATTTATGATGATTTCACAATCCACACTCTCATAAACAATAAAATTTGACTTTTTTTCAACCTTTCTCCAACTCTTCCAGCTGCTTGTAAGTAAAAAAAAAATGCCTCCTACTTTAAACTTAGCAACATTGTTTGAACTATTTGAATGGTTAACGATGCTGAAGAAGGCACGATTGAGTTTGTGAGTAATTCTACAAGTGTCATTATGACAAACAGAACAAGATGACAGGCTACAATGCATGAAGTTGAAAAACAAAAAATTTACTCTTGAGTCAAAAGTTCAAGTTCAACTTTATTTATTTTTGCCTCAAAATTCACACAATATAAACAAACGATTCAAGTTAAAGAATTAATTTGGCAAGGGAGACTGCGAGTTGACCTCTCAGTCTTCAAAGTCTGCAGCCACCCCGATTACCAGTTGAAATGATATAAGTTAATAAAAAACATATCTTTGTCAAGAAGCAAGTGACGAATTTCACCCAAATTGCAATACCAATGTTTCATACTGTATATTAAAGTTTCTGTAATACATACTAGTACATATTCAATAGATAATTTTTGTATGATACTTTACAGCTTTTAAAAGATTGCTTGGTTTTAATGCTTGTTAGAATTTTGTTCCATATTTTAACACTTTGGTACCTGATGCTTTTTTGAAGTCTGGTTGTTTTGCAAAGAGGAATGTATAAAGTAGGATTGTTGGCAATGCTTGATTAACGTGTACACTTTTGAGAAACTTGGTTAGTTTTAATCTAAAGGTTTGATAGTAAAGGTGGGAGACATTGATGATAATGGTGAAATACCCGTTTGGCAACTTCATGCTTATATAATTCAGGAATTTTTAGGATTTTTAGTTTAGAGTAAAATGGTGTAGCATGGTCCATATATTTGCAGCTGCCGATAATTTTTACAGCTTTGTTTTGAAGTGTCTATAATTTTGATAGGTAAGATTTGTGGGTACAACCCCAAATGGATAAACCATACAACAAATGAGGATGAATAAAAGCACAGTATAGTTTGAGAAGTGAATTGTAAGGAAGAAAATGTCTCAATTTTGAAAGAATGCCCACCAACCTAGCAACCTTATTTTCGACTCTTTTGATGTGGGAATGGAAGTTTAACCGCGAATCAATAAAAACGCCGAAATATTTTGCTTTATCACATGATAATATTGGTAAGTTATTAACCCATTTGTGCCGAAAGTAGAAATACTTTCAGCTTTGATCTTAAAACTTATATGCGGCATAATTTAGACCTAAATATTTCACTAAAATTTATTTTTTGAAATTGGGTGTCTACTTTTTGAGATAAATGTCGTCCTACATATAGGACGCCAGGCAAATCCGTTATCAAAAATTCGTAAATTGCGCGTGCGCACAAAGCGCTTGACTGCGATGCGATACAATTACGACATTTCCATTAGTCGTTTCTTTCAAGGTAATAAGTATGCTGATAGCATAGAATTACAAAACAAGCTTGTAATATTCTGTTTTTTTGAAGTTTTGATTGCACTAAATGACAAAATCCTAAGCAAGAGCATGACTAAAATAACCTACAGTCTTTACCGAATGTGATATTCTTTGAAGCATTTTACATGAAGTCCGATATCACATTTTTCACATCTTGTAGTGGTTTTTGCATGGCAATGAGCGCAGCGGGTTTGCTTGACTTGAGGTACAACCCAGTGGTTATTACCATCATAACGAATATTAGATAGAGTTTGTTGAGGTCTCCCTCACAGTTCTTTATGAGGCAGCTTGGCATACTGAGACAAGTAAGTCCTGGCAATACATCTTCGAAAGTGTAGTAAATCCATCGGATTTTCATCACAAATTTTTTGCAATCGCCATGCAATGTTGATGGAAATATCAAACATATAGGAAACCAGGCAAAAATACCACTTTTTACCTCGCATTGCAATTCGATAGTTTGAAATATTCTGGTCCATTCTGTCAAAGCCTCCCATATTTTCATTATAGAGCTTGACCAAGTATGGCTGTTCAATTTGCACATGCTTCTTTTCAGAGGATGAATACCGAGAAGCGTTAGAAATGGGGTGAACTCCCGCCGCATTTAGCACAAATTTAACACACTATTGCCATTCCATTTGCAAACAATTACATCGTGGTTCGTATCGGTTTTGAAATCGTAGTTGCCTCTTCCTTGTTTTTTCAAAGTATTGTCAGAAATCAGCGGGCATTTTTTGGTTCTATTTTCATGAATTGTTCCTGTTGCTTTCACAAATTTGGGTTTCAACGTCATTACCAGTTTTTGCTATTGAAGAAGTTATTGTTGCATAAGTGGAAAATTTTTCTGCCAAGGCTAGCTAAAACATCTGCAAACTTGGTGACAAGATTTCCTCCGAGCCCTAAGTTATTTTCTTGTGTCAGAGATGAATCAACTTTGCCTTGATAAGGATCAAACCAATCCAAGTACCCCAGCGGAGTGGTACCACACCAAATCTTGAAACCAAACCGTATAGGTTTACCTCTCAAAAACTGCTTGCATCCATGGCGCCCATAATACTCGCACATTGATTTGTCAAAGCTGTAAAACTCTTCATTCGGCGCATATTGTTGAAACTTTTTATTCAGAAGTTTTATTAGAGGTCTGACCTTTGCGAACTTATCTGTGTCATCTAAGCAATTGTTGTCAGCTAAATGAAAGTTAGCAAAAATTGCTTCAAACTTATCTCTTCTCAAAGAATTTGCGACTAGGGCATGATGCGTGTCAGTAGCATTTTCCCAGAAAAGTCTATGTCTTGCTAGAGCAAGATATCCAGATAAAACCAATATTCCAATAAAACATTTTATGTCATTTTTGTCCACAATCAAGCTTCGATTCTTTTCAAAAGCATATCTATTTGTTTCTTCTACAATCAGATTAAAAATCTCATCATCAAAGAAAAGTTCAAAGTAGTCTTTTGGGGTTAGCTTTTTAGCCTGTAATTCTTCAAAGATGGTATCATCTGGCACCCACTCCGGTAAGTCACTTTTCAGATCTGTTTTGGCCCAGGACCGAGATGGTGTATCAGTTTGCTTTCTTCGTTTCTTTTTTGGTGGTTCTTCAACAGTCTCGTCATTTGGATTGCTGCTTTCATCAAGAATAGCTGGCGCTAAAAGCATGCTTCCCGGCAAGTTATTGACAGTTCCGGCACCATCTTCATCTTCTGAATCTTCGTCTGTGATATAACCCGTGGCATTTGTCGGTGGAAGTATTGTGACAGAAAATTGTCCATCTTCATTTTGATACGGCCGAGCATTTTCTTCTGCTAAATCTAATAGTCTACTCAATGTTGCAGGAGTCTTACTCTTACCATAAAATCGAGTAGATTTCATGTTAGATTTTCAAATACTCTGTAATAAAAAAAGCGTTATTTTTTATATGCCCTTATAATTGCAAAACTTTTCAGCTAAAAACAGACTTTTATCAATTTTCTGACCACGCAAATACGGTGCCAATCGTTTTTTCGAAATTGCGTCAAATGCAGCTTATTATTTTTTGTCGATGCAACAACAGTACAGTAACTCAATCATATCACTTCGATACAGTAAGCTGCATTATCAATTATCATACTACGAGGTATATAACTTGAAAATCCCACGAAACTACGAGTATTAGTATGGTAACTCAGATAATCTGTGCTCACCTTCATGGGCATGGCGTAACCCATGTAAATGACAGTGTTCATAATAAATCTGCGAGCAAATCTCAAAGTTGTTTTCTTTTCTCAATATAGTTCAAAAGAATTCTGATACTATTGAAATAATTACTGTAGAAGAACAATAAAATTATTTTGAAATCAATTATATCAACAAGGTCACCAGAAAGAGGATTCTCGACCAGTATCACACTGGCACTTCACTTAGCTCAACCGCATTGCGCTAGCATCACTAAGCATGGACACCATATATGACATCACATTAGCAATTTACCACAATAGTACGCTATATGCATATTTCAAACTTGTTTGTTATCATCAGGCGTACATAACTGTGTAAATGCCTACTAAAAATTTTGAACCCCAAAAGCCAAACTTAACCTACTTGTCAGAGTAATTATATCAACATTAAGTATTTGACATCAAAGGTTTGATGGTAAATAATTTTTTATTGTTCTTATAATTACGAAAATCAGTGTAACTTTAGGTAGGTACGGTATTCTTTTGAACTATTGGAGAAGACAATCAACTTTGAAAACTGCATGCAGCTTTATTGTAAGATCAATAAAAATGCTTGACACTTGATGAAAAATAATTTTATTGATGTCAAATGATGTCATTGTTCAGATAATTACCACTTATCAGAGTGTAAGCGTAAGAATCGCGGTTGGAATCTAATGCTTGCTTTTGTACAGCGTGATTATGTATTTTGTACAGCGTGATTATTTTGTACAGCGTATTATGTGAGACTGTATCGAAAGCTTTTTGAAGATCTAAAAAGATAAGTCCTGTATATTTTCTTTGATTAATATTATCAAGAGTAGTTGTAACAATGTCAAGGCAGGCATGGCTAGGAGCTATGTGTTTCTGAAATCCGTATTGTGATTTATGAACAACGTTATTTTTTTTGAAAAATTCCAGAAATCGATAATACATAAGACGTTCAAGAATTTTTGAGAAACAAGTTAGTATTGAAATGGGTCGATATTTGCTTGGGTTTGTTCTATTTCCTCTTTTGTGAAGAGGTATGATTTTAGCAAGTGAACAGTTTTCAGGAAATATGCCATTAATGAAGGAAAATTGCAAGGATGGTGCGATGATGGTTGAGGCAACTTTGAGAAAATAAGCAGAAATGTCATAATGACCAACAGCTTTGTTCGTGTTAAGTGAAAAAATAACATTTAATATTTCTGTAGTGCTGGGTGATTTCAAAAAAATTGAATCAGAAACATGATTGGATAAATAGTTTGAGAAGTGTTGAATGGTATCAGATTGAGGGATATCATCAGCAAGATTTTTGCCTATAGTGCAAAAGAATTTATTAAAGGAGTTTGGAATTGATTTAGGGTCAGTGGATGTGTTTACAATTTTTTTTGTATTAAAACAATCAAAAAATGATGAAGTGCTTTTCGATTTCAAGGGAATTATTGATCGTATTATTTCCCAAATCTTTTTCTGGTTATTTTTGTTTTGGTTTAACGCCGAGGAATAATATGATTTTTTGGCAAGAGCTATTATCTTAGTAAGTTTGTTTGAATATTTTCGAAAAAAAAATTTCTGGCCGTCATTGCCTAGTAGAAAATAGGATTTGAACATAAAACGTCGTTTACGAATTGACACAAAAATGCCTTTGGTCAACCAAGGTTTATTTTGTAATCTTTGTTGTCTACGAGATAATTTCTTTTTTGGGGCATGAATATCAATAGTTGAAGGGATTGTCTGTGAAAATCCGTCAAAAATTTTATTATAATTACCATTATTTAAAGCTGGTAGCTTTTCAAAATAAAGAGATAAATTAGTCGTTAAATCTTCACAGAATAGTTCAGAATTTAAGCCTGATTTATCTCTAACAAACAATTCTTGTTTCTTTTTCAGCGGAGGTTTAGAGAAGTCGTTTATGCAACAGCCTACGACATAATGATCTGATAAGTCATCTCGTACAGGTATTACAAAGGGTATTATATTGTGGTTGACGTCATTACTTATGATATGATCAATAATACTCAAAGATCTGGAAGTTACTCTTGTTGGTAATGTAATTATTGGTATTACATTATAACTGAGCATTTTGTTAATATAATCATTTGCTGTTTTTGTTCTGCTTGATCTGTCAATATTGATGTTTATATCACCTGCCAAATACAACATTTTGTCACCAGAAGTGGCTTCATTCAAGCAAGAAGAAAAGTCAGCCAAGAATTTCTCGATATTAGTTGTGGAGGGATGACGATATATAACTGCAAGTCTTATTGGTGACTTATTTTCATGATGGTACAAATTTAATCAAATAGATTCAGAGTTATGTAACTGATGTTGATTATCATATAAGAAAAATTTTAGATTTAGCGATACATAAAGCTATGTTTTTT
Organism: Trididemnum nubilum; assembly: GCA_963965965.1. Classification (NCBI taxonomy): domain Eukaryota; kingdom Metazoa; phylum Chordata; class Ascidiacea; order Aplousobranchia; family Didemnidae; genus Trididemnum; species Trididemnum nubilum. The sequence goes on from OZ014474.1 coordinate 25,314,009, forward strand.
CAAGATACTTGTGAAAACTGCTATTGACTATGCGTATTTCTAGGTAGTATTTTTCCATAACAACTACTTCTACAGTATAAAACCTCAGATCCATCAGAATTATGATTTGTTGAATTTCTGGCCATAAATACAGTTGCATAACTTTAACTACAAAATGTGTCATAAATGCTACGTACATCCTCATGCTTTGCATTAATGCAAAAACTTAATACATCATTTTTCTTTTCAAGGAAGTCGCGATAATCTTTAAAATTGATGTTGCGATTTAAAAACACATGATTCAACTGGTAACATAAATCTTCCATTTGACACCGAATTGTCTTATTTAATATTATGAATAAAATTAGAGATATTTTGAAGATTTCCGCCAAGCATGCAGCAAAAATCACTCATGTGTAGCATTACTTAAAGAGTTATTTCATTGTAAAACTCTTAAATATCGCTCAAGCATAACGTGATTGGAAAACTATGCCAACAGATTTTCTGACTCTCCATTAGAGCTAAGTCAGAGCCTCTTGGTCATTTCGACTCAAATTAAGACCAATGGCAGTGCTTTTAAAGCTGTAAAAAGCAACTTTGCTTCAAACATCACTCAAGCATAACAAGAAATTATTTACAAAACACTTCATATCTCTCAACTTAATGGGTCAATTCAAACAATTATTTTTTTTAATTGCACAGAATTAAATGCTCTTTCAGATAAAATCACTCTCAGTATCATAACTTAAGAACTAAAAACGCTATTCAAAATTTTAACCAAGTTTTGAAAAAGTGGTGGGTCAAAACCACCCCATATCTTCCCAGAAGTTGATCGGTTCACATTTTTAAGTACATTTTCGGAATCAGCACAAAAAACTACATAAAAAAAGTAACGAAACACAAGAAAAGAAAAATTGAAAATTTGCGTGCCCTACTCATGATCAGTACCAAGAGCAAGGAGGCGAGTATTAAAAAGTTCTCTCAGATAAGCAATAGTTTCATGTGCAGCATGAGGTGGGGCCACATCTTGCATGAACCAAGCCATTTGGAGTTGGCCCTCACATAGTGTCTCTGATAAATCATCATAGAACATTTTAATGACGTCACGATAATGTGCAGCATTGACAGTAACCCTTTTACCGCCTTCTTCAAACCAGTAGGGTTCAGTAAGCCATGTCTGGCTTTGAATGCAACGAAAGTGGCAACCTTGGGACCCTTTAACCCTTTGAGTGCGGCTGTCGCAATTTTGCAACAAGGCTACCTTCCAAATATCAAACAATATTGCTTCAGTATCGAAAGCGGGAATCCCCTAAGTTACATGTCATTTTTTCGTTAGAAAACCAGCTTTCCCATGAGCTATTGTGTTCTATAGGTTGCTATTGAAGTTATTGCTAATATCTGCGATTGAAGTTAGTGATTGGAAATGGATAAGAATTACTACACTCTTAACTAAGCGTTCAAAATGGTTGCAGCTGATAGCGATTCATGGAATAAACCAGAGTATTCTGAGCCTAAATTTGTTGATTGTGATCAAATTTTATAACATTTTTTGATAGTCCTACTCATGTGCTACAAATGTTATATACATTGTTGAGGTATAAAAGAAAAGGTTAAGCTCACAGAATTGTTTAAAGATAGGTTGTAAAAAATTATTTTCTGTAAAGAAAAATTCCGCGCTCAAAGGGTTAATTGTTTTTCTGTGACTTCTTCTGGTTGCTCAGATCCCCAGAAAATGTTGTTATGGTTATTGACAGCACTGTTCCAATGGAAGTGTGTTTCGTCAGAAAACCAAATGTGGTTAATCTAAGCTGGTGTGCACGCAAGCTTTTGACTGATCCAATCACACATTGTTTGCCTTTTCTGTTTGTCCTCAGTGGTTAGTCTATGTCTAACAGATATGATGTAGGGGTACAGTTGTAGTTCCTTCGTCAGTATACGAAACACGCTGGAGGGAGACAATCCTAATTCTTGTGACCGATGGTGATGAGATTTTTATTGACCGTTGATGGTGGGATCGCGTACCTTGTCGATGCTTGTCAGATTCTTGATAATGGTTGCTGGCCGTCCACTGTTTCCCTTGTAACTTTTCCTTATGGTACCCTTGTTTTCAAAATGTTTCACAATTCTCTTGATTGCATTATTCTTTGGTCTATCTTGTGTATGAACGATAAACTCATGACAAAAAGAACAACAAACTTGGACGTAGGATTTGGATTCATACCAAAATTGGACAATTTTAATTTTTTGCTGTTCAGTGAAAACCATTTCATATACCTAGCTGCATTTCACCTTTAACAAATATCATACCATTACCTACAAAGCATAAAAAAATGAACGAGTTATGTTGAAAAATACTCTTGCAAGAAAAAAACAAAGTCGTTCCACTTTTTTTGAAACAACCTGTACTTTAGGCCTAGTTTTAGAAACTTTGTAAAAATTTCCAAACAGTAGATCCCAAAATTGATCGCAAAAAAGTTTATTATGGTTGTGTAAAAAATATAAAGTTTTGGTTTTGGTGAGAATCAAACCCAGATTAAAAGTTTCAAAGGCAAGTAACATAACCACCACACAAAGCAAACTTATGACGTCACACAGCAAGAAAGTTTCCTTATAAATGACGGAAAAATACGCTTCCGTGTCCGTATTTTATTCCTTGCCAAGGGTAAAAAATACGTGTGCTGAAACACACATGTTCAGAAAAAGTCAGTATAAAACAAACCAGCAAGAGTAAAAATTTTATACACATATGGGTATTTTTTTACGCTTATATGGATGTTCGGTAAAAGCCGCTTTAAGTGTAATACAGAAAATATACACCGGTATGACAAGGTTTAACATTAAAGCTTGCACGAGGCAAGCTGAAATCGCCTCCGGCAAGTTAATTTTCGGCTTCACTTGCGCGACGGGCAAGCTAATAAAATATACAGCATATTAAACAACATCAAACAAAAATATTTAGAAGCAAACTAGGTCCGCTTTTGTTGAAATGAAATGTAAGTAGAGAAAACTGTTGCTTGCTTTATTTTAACTCTTTGTAATCATCGCAAATAATACTTTGTTTAATCGTAGGCTCATCATTAATCGCAATTAACCCTTGATAATCGCATGCAGATTTTTCGATACTCAGACGTGCTTAGCATTCTTTTGACACAAAATGCTACGTTTTTTTTCTGACAAAAATTTTCTTCGCTTGCCGTGTTGAACGTTTCAGATAACACAAGTACTAATAACCTGCACTGCATGAAGAAAACAATGTCAAGGATTTTCCACATTTCTGTTATGATTATTTTGAAGATCTTTTAGCTCCTATACTGGAACTTTTGCAAAAAAATTTCCGCTACAAAATAGTCGCGATTGAAAAAGTGTTAGCAACAAAACCGCAACCTTAATCATTATCATTTTAACGTAATGATTGAAGTAATTACAATCAAAAAATTAATTTCTGCCTAATGCATGATTGGAAAAAGTTCTTATTACGCCTCCTCATTAACATAACAATCGCGCACAAAACTTGATTCTCAAAATAGGATACGTATATTACGCAAATTCAATGTTTTTTGCCAAAAAGTACAATTTATGAATTTTTTTCCAAACTCAAAGAACATCAAAACTTACAGTGCATATGTTTGTTTTTTTTTTGAGCAGTTGAAATTTTCTTGCGCAAGCAGACATTTGATATCACTTGCACACGGGCAATTTGTAAAAAAAGTTAATTTTGACCACTGTAAGACATTTTTTTGATTTGATCAGGTTCGCAATTTATGTCATCTAATCTACTAACGTTTTTAGCAAGCCATTTTTAAGTTGACTTACTTGGGATCACCCAATTTATTGACAATCACATCCAAAAATTGTTTTTCTCCTTCAGGCTTTTTCTTCAATAATGCCCATGAAATGTATACCGCTGAAAAATAAAGATCAAAGTATATTAGAGAAGATAAATTCTGAAAAAAGATCAATACCAGTACTAAGTTATAAAGTATACCTTTTTTCTTTGATTCCAGCAAAGGGTCTCGAGATAGGTTGGAAATAACATTGATGAATTCACTGACCAATTGTTTTAATTTATCTTCAAATATCCACATCATCAAAAACTGTTGGCATTTTTCCACCGACCAACTTGGAGCATCTTCACTTTTTGACTGCGAAAAAATAGTTGAAGGTGACAAGAGTAATTTCTAGTCATACAAACGACTTTGTCTTTCAAATAAGTTTTAGTTTTAAACTTTGAGTCACCAGGATTCCCAAATTTTCCATACAATTTTATAGCCAAATTACCTGCGTAATGCACATCAGTAAACCCTTGGTAATTTTTAGTGGATGAGCAATTTGAGCATCAAAGTTTAACTGGTATCTACGGTGCAATTAAAAAGCAACTGATCCTAAAAAGTAGAATTTTGTACACAACATGGGAATAAATGAAAGTATGTGTTACCAATTTTGGGGGTCCTGGGTCACCTAATCAAGATTTTAAAAAACGAAAAACAGCTAAAAATGGTTATTTCCAATTCAAACCAATGGCTAATTTTGATGTTTTGACGTTTGCAGGCCAGAGTTTTAATGTTTAATCGTTTTGCGTGCTTCTGGCCTAAAGCCTACTAGTGCGGAAGTCTAGGGAAGAGCTACCAGAAAGGCGACTACTTAAACACAAGCAATGTGAAAAAGTTAACTCTCCCACAGGATTTGAACCTGCAGCCTTTTCATTACCAGTCCACTGCTCTACCACTTGGCTAGAGAGGATGTCTCTTTACATATTAATTTTGGCCATTTAAACCCAGTACTATGATCTCGTTAATATTTTAATTGTGTTGTTTTGACGTTTGCAGGCCAGAGTTTTAATGTTTAATTGTTTGCGTGCTTCTGGCCTAAAGGCTACCTGCGTGGAAACCTAGGAAAAAGTCATCAGAATGGCGACTACTTAAAACCAAGCAATGCGAATAAGTTATCCTCCTACAGGATTTGAACCTGCAGCCTTTGGATTACTGTTCCACTGCTCCACCACTTGAGCTAGAGAGGATATATACTTAAGTGGTAGAGCAGTGGACCAGTAATCTAGAGGCTGCAAGTTCGAATTCTGTGGGAGGATAACTTATTCACACTGCTTTTTTTAAGTAGTCGCAGTTCTGGTGGCTCTTTCCTAGGCTTCCGTGCAGGTAGCCTTTAGACCAAAAGCACGCAAAACGATTAGACTAATTTTAAGTTGAAAATTTATTGACTTCCATATAACTCAAAAACGGCTAAACATGAAAAGCTGAAATCTGAACACAAGATGAGTATAGACAATATAACAACAGTTTGTTTAGTAGCTAAATCTTATCTACTTTGAAATTATTTTGACCAAAGATTTTTCGACTGAAATACCCTTATGTAACTCTATTTTGAATCAATGTAGTTGAACGTTCTGCGTAAAGTTCATTGCAGTTTATAGCTCATGGATAACAAATGCGTGTGCAAACATGAAACAAATCAATTTGGACCTTCCATTCACAAGCACCTGTGACTAAAAAACTGTTAGCAGAACAAGGACAAGCTGCACAATATTAGAGTCAGTATAAACTGAATGCTTCCAAAAAATTCAACTGCAAGTTGTTTCTCATAATATTGCCAGATGAATGGAGAAATAGCTTTCAAATTCTGAAAATAAAGGTGCTAAATATTGCATGGCTACTCAACTGGTAGACTGCGGTTCAAATCCGGACCTCCGAAGTGATAAATTCAGACACGGTCCACCATCAGACCTTCACAATTCTTTAGGCAAGAAACTCATTGCAATGTAGAGTTTGCAATCCCTCAAATCACGGTAAGAATCTTTTTGTTTGGTCTTTGATCGGATTTGGGTCTCGAAAACCGGTGAAGCTAGTTTTTTTTTTTCAAAATCTGGTTTCGGTCATTTGACCAATTTGCCAGATATTTTTTCGGTCATTTTCTTATCAAAGTAAAATGTACAATATTTCGATTTATTGAGTTTTTATTAAAAGAATACGAACATGAAACGAAATTTGCAAAACACGATCATAACAACAAAGCTTTTTAGGTCAAATTACTTCAAGCACTCTCAGCTAAATTGATGCTATGCTCTGCAGCATGTATGATGTAAACAGACACTGCAGTGATGCAAAAGGCTTCAAAAAAAAAGCGTTAAATAGCATAATCAAGTTACAAAAATCACTAAGTAATTCCGAGGTATTGTGATTTAACAATGACAGAATGATCCATCTTCGACTAAAACTAACCTATAAAAGGACTTAGAATGAACGACACAAGGTCGCAGTTGTGCTCTTTTACAATGCGAGAACAACTAAGAAAACATTACCTACAGTCGTAATTTTTTTTAATTATCAGAACTAAAACTTATAAGGGGGTAAAAATTTGCAAGTCAAAATCACGACTTTAAAAAATTGTTAGATTTAAGCAAACCAAGAAAAAACAATCCTACACAAAATATGTCTCTCAAAATTTAGCCAACCATATTTCTTCTCCTTCAGCCGTTGGCATGCTGGGCTGTGAAAAAGTGCTGGAACCCCCGCTCTTTGCGTTGTACCTGGATCACTTTGTAGACTGTAACCAATGGCTGTAGGCCGAACTGCAATCATAAGTTTTGTACGATTCTGCATTTAAGCGTAGTCGAATCAATTGTCACAAGTGAATGGAAGTAAACAATTTTTGTGGGCGTTTTTAGTCTAGCCAAAAATCTTGTTCTGCGGTTGCGTTTTCAGCACTGAAACTAAGTATTGCTCTGGCGATCATGGAAAGAGTGGACTAATCCAGTTGCCGCTTTGCAGCGATTGTCAAAACCGTTTGCCAATTGTTATCAGCATAACGCAATTCCGTAAAACTTCAAACTTAAAATTGTGCCATTCGTCCTCTAGCGCTTCAGTTTCGATAGGGTCAAGGCTAATTTTGAAAAACTTAGCTTGGGCAATGACTTTCTTTGCAAATTTTCTTCATGCAAGCTGGATTTTAGTTTTACTGCTTATTTTTAGCAAAACTTAATTGAACTCGAAAAAATTTAACATTTTTGCCAAACTTGAGAAAGAATAAAAATAAGAAACACTCTCGTAAAAAATCAAACAAGTTCGTAGTCTTTGTTACTGCATGATATTATTTCTCTTCAATGCATTGTGCAGCGGTATGAACTTATTTCATTGTTAAGTGCGCGATTCACAACCTAAATAAAAAGATTAGAGAATTTACTTCTGACGAACCTTGTTTTGCTTCTTCATCATCCAGAGTGACCATTAAAATTGAATTGCTACCGTCTTCCACGTCGCGCGGCGTAAAACTTAAAGACGAACTAGATTTGGCTTCGACGACATCTTTGCTACTTGCTGATTTAAAAAATGAACTCAAGTTCGACTGCTTAATGCAAAATTTTGTTTTTTTCTTTCTAGGCTCCAGTTGCTCTCGTTTTACTAGAACCACTCAGCACACTACTGTCAGTTGAGATGCAAACATGTTCTGACTTTTAAGACTAAATATAGTGAACTGATCTGAATAAACTCAACCCTAATATTTTTATCAACAGCTCCACAACTGGGTATTATTTTTCGTTTGATCACTTACCATTACATAGCAATTCACTTTGTAGTTATCGTTCTGCTTTATTTTTTAACGAGTGTGATGAAATAATAATTCCATGAAAATTGTATGTTTTTTTTTATTTCTGCTCTTTTAACGTGTAGACCTACCACATCAATTCCAACATTCGCGGCATGCGCAGATAAGAAAAGTGCTTCATAGCAATATCTGTTAAGAGAAAAGATCTAACAACAGCTAGTTTTATTTCTTGACATTCGCTCGTAGTGCTATGACAAGGGTCGACAACCTCGGCCTGCCAAGGCATTTTACCCGGCCCCTGACCTTTTATTGTCATTCGGCCCGCTATCTTTTTTCTTTTTTCAATGATAGATATACAGCATAAAACCACCGAAATGATTCTCATATACTGGCAAAAACCTTTTTTGGGGTATTCGCCACCGATTCATCCAAAAAAAGTCCTGAATGTCTGGTGAAGACCTTTTGTCGCAATCGTTGATACTTGGATAGAGTACAACCTTTAATCATGTCGACTAAAACTAGAGATCGACTAAGATGTTAATTGACGAATCGAAAATGGCACTTGTTATTTCCTTTAGCTTCTTGAATCTCAGAAAGCAGTACACCAATCTTAAATTAAAACTTCTATTTAAGATTAAAACACGAAACCACTCTCACTAAGCAAAATTGCTCCACTAACACTTCTCACTAAACGGCTATACGGGCCAAACACACATACACAAACTCGGCTTAACTGCCTATGAAACCAATATCTCAAATCAACCACTCTTAGAATATTAGAATATAGAATGCAATACGACCAGCCTATTTATACTATGACAAAAGCTATCGAATAACCCAGAAAAATCCATAATACGTCACAAAAGAAAAAAATACACGAGCTTACGATAACAAATTGTGACATAATTATGACGTCACAAACTTCAAGTCAAAATACAGCAATTAAGCATGGTAAACAACCAAAATATTCCGGTGACTAATAGAAGATAGTAGAATATACTAGAAAGGAATTATCTCGAACATTCCAAATAAGAAAGGCAGCAAAACAAAAAAAAACAGTCGCATACAGTCACGTTAACACACAGCAAATAATTATATCTCAGGCATTCAAAATTATTATACATGACACCTTTTTTTTTTTGTTTGTTTGTTTGTCTTTTGGTCTTCGCCATCAATTCAGCCGAAAAAAGGCCTGAATTGAATTTCTGGCAAAGAGCTTTCTTTTTTGGTCCGCCGAAATGGTGGCGGCCCGTTGGAACCTTGTTAGGACTGAATGTGGCCCACTCATTCAAAAGGTTGCCGACCCCTGTGCTACAAGCCTGCAATTACTGTGTTGGTCGTGGTGAAAAAGTTTTCCGTCATTACGCAAAAAAATCAGTCAATAATCGATAAATGACAAAAAAAAAAACCTAGCGATGCAGACCTTTTGTTTTTATTTTTTCTTGTCTACAACTGGAAATTGTTCTTGATATATTCTGGACCTTAACCAAATTTTCTCAACTTTCCTGGACCCAACGATTTTTCATCCGCTGCATCAGGACCTTTGCTAAAACTAGTTGAGTACCCCTGAAATATTGAGTAGTAAATGTTGAAATCAACACAACTTAAACTGTTGGGATGGACAATTGAACATATTGGACAGTTAACAGCTTTAATGAATTTGCAGTTGGGAAGAGTGTCATGATTTTATGTTAGCTGTTGCTGAATCATCAGTGTCCTTGTTTACTGCATCACAAAAAGCAAACAAAGTGTAAAGTTACCCGACGTCTGCCAAGTGCAAGAGACATGGAAAAACTCAAAGAGATCTAATAGCTGGGCCAAATCTTAGAGGCTGGACTCGAGACCATGGGTCAAAGAGCGGAATACGACTTTTAGGCACGAACAATTAGGCACCGCCAGTTAGTTTCCGAAACTATGCACCTGGACTTTTAGGCGTCAGAGGTGAAAAAAATCTTTTTGATTTTTTTTAAAAACAAATTTTTTTCGAGAAAAACTTTCAAAAATATTTTTTCCAGAAAAAGGTTTACTCCAAAAAAAAATGTTTTTTCGAAAAAGTTTTTTTCCAAAAAAATTTTTTATTTTTAGAAAAATTTTTGTCTCAAATAACAGTTTTTTTCAAAAAAAACAATTTTTTTACAATTTTTGCGTGAAACTTTTCATACAAGTGCCATAGTTTAAATTTATCATGCTCACTGCATTCAATAAAAAGACAGACAAAAGACGTATCAAGAAACGCTCTCTTAATACTGCACACAGTGCTGTCGTCAAGGGTACCGCACCGACATGTCATTTTACCTCATTCTTTAGAGGTTATGGTTGAGTTCACGGAGGAACTTTGGGGAGACTCAATAATTGGACCACACGCATGGTCTACGGTCCGGAGCTCAGAAGTCAAAAATAGAGTTAACCCCACCCTTTGCCGAAAAAAGAATTTGCATAAAGCTCAAATATTGCACGCAATTGACGCTCTCTCATCGATCCTTTTCTGCCAATCACTGCTGGGCTTTTTTCTATAGCCACTTCTGTTCCTGAACTCTCTATTTTGAAGATTTTTCTCGACAAGTGTCAGATGAAAAGCTTCAAAGATACAAACATTTTAATCAAAGTAAAAATTTTTCTTTGAAAAGCATTTTCTTTGGAAAAAACTTTTATTTGAAAAACAATTTTTGAAAATAAAAATACATTTTTGAAAAAAAAAACGGTAAAAAAAACAAAAAACTGTAGGTTGAAACAAAGTGGAAAAAAAATTTAGGAAAAACAAACTTTTTCTTTGAAAAAAAAATCTTTTTAGGAAAATACTTTCTTTTGAAAAAAATTTTTTTCATCGCCTGTGCATAAAAGTCCCAGTGCCTTAAACACACGCAACTAAAAGACGCACTCCGGTCAAAGATAGAGTGAAAAGAATTGAAACTTTGCGCAAGCGCGTAAAGCTGTAGACCTTTGATTTTGTTTGCAAATTTTGACAGATGCGGATTGATTTGCTCGTAACTAGCAAACAGTAAAACCTAAAAAGTTGAAATTTGGACTGAACAGGTCAGGTCAGTTAATTTTTTTTCATGCAAAAAAAATTAAACCTCATACCTTCAAAAAACTACTGTAACTTAAATAATTCGAACAAATGCCATAAAGTTTTTACAGTCATCAAAAGTTTATATTACAGTCGCTCGAAAATGCGAGAACTGCACAAGTACTAGCTAAAATTTGAGTATGTTTCTATTAAAAAATATTTATGAGTAAAATTCATTGATCATCAAGTGAAAATTTTTTTCAAGAATCAAATAAAAGGCTGCTAAAAAAATTTTACATACTTTAGGAAGGGGTAAGTACGCATATTATTAGGCATGCTGTTCCAGAATCAACATAAGAATTAATGAAAGCATCACGTGGGTCAATTTGGGGGATATCAAGTCACGTGATCATAAATTGAGACACAAAAAAGGGGCAATTTTTGGCTTGAAAATTGATTAATTCGCTTATAACTCAAAAACCACTTGACGTGCAAAGCAGAAAGTTGAACACAATGAGGGTCTTATAAATGCTTTATGCTAATCGAGTTTGGGAGCACCCAGTCACGTGACCAAAATATTACAGGTTGAAAATGGGCAAACACATGATGAGTTTAAACTGATATATTTTCGTAACTAGAACATGACATTGCTAGCAATATCTGGGAACTTCGCGGCATTATCCAACTTTTACTAAACTTTATTAAGCTTTAAAATAGTGATCTGATTGCTTTGAATGAATTTGTAAAAAATGTAGTCGTTTATAGTCAGATCAATAATTTAAATGTTCCCATTTCAGATTTTGTTTCACTAACTAAATCGCTTTGTGGTTATTCGAGTTCAAAATTTAAATCTCTCAAAGTTATCAAAAATAATTGAGTAACGTCATTCAAAAAGCTTGCACAACAGTTTACAATACAACGTCAAATCTCAGCACTTTTTACAAGTTCTTAAACAGTTTTTCAGTCCATTTGAAAAAATAACATAAAGAGGTCTTTAAAATTCCAGCGACTCACAATCAAATTTTGTTACATCAACAAAACTTACAGTCATGTATAATTCTAAAAACACTCTTTCGCATTGCAATTCAACATATTATGGTATTGGTAGACCGCTTGTTTCAATATTAAAGCTCCCTCCTCAACAGCATAAACTAAACTAAAAAAGGGCTAAAATATATGCAAATTTAAAACAGGCATTGATTTAAGTTTTTATTAAATCATTTATGTTTTTGCCACATAGACTTCATTCTCGAATGATATAATTTGACAAACTGCAAAAAAGGAAGAAAATCAAATTTTATTTTTCCTAGTTAATGCTTCAATCACAAGTTGTCACAGGTCAATGAAAACAATTTGGTAAACTATCCCAGTTTTCTATACGTCCTTTAAATAACACAATTTTCGAGTCAATTATTGTCCAACATGACATTACTGAGTTTGGCATGTTTTATCTTTTTTTAATATTACCCTTTCGGTATATACTCTTAAAATTTGGTATGTCTAGCTGGAGTACTTCATATTTAAGATGTAAAAACTTTAAGGGGCCTATTTGGCAAGGTCTCCTCAATGTGGCACACCAAATTTTGTTATCTATTTTTAATTTATATTAACCTATCCAATAAATTTAATTCGTTTAAATTTTGTAGTTAATGGGGGGAGGTGTCAACATAATTGAAGGACCCTTTTAGTATGAATCCCCCAATATTTTTTAGTACTAAATTTTACTTATTTCGAAAATTTTATTCATTTTGGTGTAGTGGTTAAAAATTTTGAAGGACTCATTGCGACTTTCCAATTGTGCATCAAGTCATATTTTATTTATCTATTTTGATTTTATTTTTCTTTTATATTCACCTATTCTGAAAGTCTAAGAAAGTTTAGCTTGAATGGTTGAATTTGAAGGACCAAATTGAGGGATTGCCGATTTTGGTGCCTTAAATTTTATCTTTTCTTGATATTTGCCTATCCTGAAAATTTGATGTGTCTAGCTTAAACAATTAAAAAGTTTGAAGTTTGGCATCCTCATTTGAAGGGGACCCCTCATTGTGTTCCTCCCAAATTTGATCTTTTCTTCATTTTGATTTTTAGCGTTCTTGTTTGAGAAGGATCGCTTCATTTTGGATCCTTAAATATAAGAACAGGAAAGAATGATATTGCTCAAGTCAAGCATGTAAAGTATTTGGGAGTAACAATTGATGAAGATCTCTCATGGAAACCACATATACATAATCAATGCTCAAAAATTGCCCATGGTAACTGGGCATTAACAAATTTAGGAAAATATGTTAATTTATCCACTCTAAAGTGTGCTTACTATGGACTGATCTATCCTTACTCACCTTCAGTACTGTTCTTGCTTATGGGGACAGGCATGCAAAACCTCTCTAAAACCTGTTCAAACCCTTCAAAACAAAGCTCTAAAAATTATGATCAATACCCGTTGGCATCATTCTGCTCCCCTCTATACCAAACATTGCAGTTGTTAAAATTTCATGATATTGTGAAGTTGCAATTAGCTAAAATTATGCATTCTGTTCACAATAATAACATTTCAAATTTGTATGTTGGTTTCTCCAAGGTCAAAAAGTTTCATCATTATTGCACTTATTGCACTAGAACTTCTACTAAGTCAAACTTTGTCCAAACTTCTGCAAGAACTGAAAAAGGCAAATCAACCATTTCTTTCACAGGCCCAAAAATATGGCGTGAGATACCCAGTGATATGAAAAATCTTTCTAATAACTTCTTTAAATATCAATATAAGAGACGATTGCTTAACTGCTATACTGAATAATTTGTGATGGAAAATTGATTTGGCTTGTTATTAGCATTTGGTCTTCTGTTTTGCTTTTCTATTTATTTATCATTATTATTATTATTTTTTTGCTATTTATTTATTTGTTTTTTGTTTTGTTTAGTTTGTTTATGATTTTTTTGTTTTTGTTCTCTTTTTTTCTTGTGATTTTTTTGCTAGTTATTCTGTGTGCTATGTTTGTTTTTTATAACGTTCATTGTTTAATATTTGCTGAAACATGATATTTTTATTTGAAAAATCTCCAAATTTACAAATGTGATTGGCATCAAAAGTATTTATTAAAATATTAACCTTTAGTAGGGTGGCAGCTGACACTGATGACCGTATGATCTTTTTGTTGTCTCCCATTTTTTTTTGTATTTATCTGCATAGTGCTTAAAATTAGTATGAATAAATAAATCTGAATCTGGTACCACAAATTTTGTCAAATTTTATCTTTTCTTCACAGTGGCCTATCCTGAAAATTTCATACTTCTAGAGGGAGTGGTTAAAAAGGTCGAGTTTTAGTGACCCCGTTTTAGAGGGACACCCTCATTGTGGTACCCCAAATTTTGTCAAATTTTATCTTTAACTTATGTTTATCTATTCTGAAATTTTCATGTGTTTAGCATGAGTGGTTAAAAAGTTTGAATTTTGGCAACCCTGTTTTAGAAAGACAAATATTTTGGAACTCCCAAATTTTGTCAAATATTATCTCATCTTCATAATCGTCAATCCTGAAAACGTCATGTGTCCAACGTGTATGGTTAAAAAGTTTTGAATTTTGGCAACCTTGTTTAAGGGGGACTTCCCAATTTGGTATCCCAAAATTTGGTCAAATTTTATCTTTCTCTTATATTTACTTACAATGAAAATTTCATGTCCCCAGGTTAAAAAAGTTTAAATTTTGGAGGGCCTTGTTTGGGGGGAATCCCCATTTTGAAACCCCCAATTTTTGTTAGGTTTAGTTTTAGTTTGATATCTACCTATTCCAAAAATTTGATCCATCTAGCTGCAAGAGTTTAAATGTTTAAAATTTTAGTGGCCTCGTTTGAGGGGTATCCCCCATTTTGGTACCCCCAAATTTTGTCAAAGATTATCTTTTCTTTATGTTTAGTTACCTTAAAAATTTTATGTGTCAGGCTTGAAAGGTTAAAAAGTTCGAATTTTACAGGGCCTTGGTTGGGGAGAACCCCCATATTGGAACCCCCAATTTTTGTTAGATTTAATTTATTTTTAGTATCTACCTATTCTGAAAATTTGATCCATCCAGCTCTAACGGTTTAAAAGTTTAAAATTTTGGCAGCCACGTTTCAGAAGGATTCACGATTTTGGTACCCCCAAATTTTGTCAGATTTTATCTTTTTTTCATATTTGGCTACCCTGAAAATTTCATGTGTCTAACGTGAGTGGTTACAAAGTTACAATTTTGGCGCCCTTGTTTTGGGGAACCCCCCATTTTGGTACCAAATTTTGTCTTTCCTTTGCGTTTACTTGCCTTAAAAATTTCGAGAACCTAGCTTAGAAGGTTAAAAACTTTGAACTTTGGAGGGCCCGTGTGGGAGGGAAAGCCCCATCGTGGCGCACTCAATTTTTGTTAGGTTTAGTTTATGTTTATTATTTATGTATTTCAAAATTTTGACCTTTCTAGCTTTAACGGTTTAAAATTTCAAAATTTTGGAGGGCCCAATTGAGGGGGATCCCACAACCTGGTACCCCCAATTCCATTCCTGCGCTAGTCCTCCCTGATATCTTCAATTGCTCAAACTTTGAATATAGTGCGGTTAACGGTTTAAAACTAGATAGCCACAGAAGGAAAAGAAAAAAAAAACGAAAATGAAAAAGTAAACGAAAATAACCAAAAGAATGGCAGTTGATAGCGTGCTCAAAAAGGTATTTACCGAGATATATTGGTTTAAAATCATCCATTTTGTACCGGGTGCCCCAACTCGGTTTGCATGAAGCATTTATAATCACCCACATTGTGTACAAATTTTAGTTGAGCAGACCAAGTGGTTTTTGAGTTATAGACGAATTAATAAATTTTTAAGCCAAAAATTGCATTTTTTTTTGTTTGTTTATTTGCATGTCAACTCACGATCACGTGACCTGGGATCCCAAAAACTAGAACACATGACTCGTTTATTAATTTCCATTTTGAGTCCAAACGTCAACTTTCTATGTTTTAACCTTTGCTAGTTATAAGCAAATCAATCCTCATCTGCCAAAATTCGCAAACAAAAACAAAGATACTACGCGATCACGCGAAGTCCCATTTACCGACGTTGATGAAAAAATGGTTTGTGATATTTCAGCACATTATCAACCACCTTTCTTTTGGTTATGTTCGTTTACCCCAACTTTGATACTATTTTTCTTGTTTTGTTTCTTTTTTCTTACTTTTTCTGTTGTTCTTTTTTCTTTTCCGTCCCATGCTATCTACTTTCAAACTGCTAAACGCACTGTATTCCAAGTTTGAGCGATTGAAGATATCAGAGAGGACTTTTGTGTGACTGAAATTTGGGGTGCCAGGTTGGAGGGATCTCCCTCAATTGAGTCCTCCAAAATTTTGAACTACCAAACTGTTACAGCTAGAAGGATCAAATTTTCAGAATGAGTAGATATAACAAATAACCCAAATTTAGCTAAAATTGGGGGGTGCCAAAATGGGGGGATTCCCCCAAACGGGGTCCTCAAAAATTCAAACCTTTTAACCTATTAAGCTGGACACAAAAAAGGTTTAAGGTAAGTAAATATAAAGGAAAAATAATATTTGACAAAATTTGGAGGTACTAAAATGAGGGTTCCCCCTTAAACGAGGCCGCCAACATTCAAACTTTTTAATCACACATGCTAGACACATGAAATTTTCAAGGTTAGCAAATATGAAAAGATAAATTTTGACAAAATTTGGGGTATCAAATAGGGGGGGGATCTCCCTCAAACAGGAAAGCTAAAGTTCCAACTTTTTAACCACTCACGCTAGACTGATGAAATTTTCAGAATAGATAAACATAGGTTAAAGATGAAATGTGACAAAATTTGGGGATACCAAAATGAAGATGTCCCCCTCAAACGAGGCCGCCAAATATCAAACTTTTTAACTATTCATGTTAGACACATGAAAATTTTGGGACAGGCGAATATGAAGAAAAGATAAATTTTGATAAAATTTAAAGGTACCAAAATGAAGGGATCTTCCTCAACCAAGGACGCCAAAATTCAAACTTTAACCACATAAGCCAGACTGATAAAATTTTTGGAATAAGTAAATATGAAAGAAAGATAAAATTTGAAAAAAATTGGGGTACCACAATGGGTTTGAGGGGGACATCTTCATATTTTTTACCTATCTCAAAAAATCTCAAACAAGGACGACAAAATTCAAACCTTTTTAATTGTTTATCTAGATACATCACAGTTTCAGGATACCCAAACAAATATGAAAAAAGATAAAATTTTGAAAAAATTTGGGGCACCAAAATGGGGGTTACTTCAAAATTCAAACTTTTCAACCATTCAAGCTAGACACATGAAACTTTCAGAATACATAAACACAAAAGGAAGATAAAATCAGAACAGATAAATAAAACATGACTAATTTTAGGTGCCACAATTGGGGAGTCCTCCTCCGACGAGTTCTGAAAAATTTTTAACCACTCATGCTTTCAAAATACCAGTAGGTAAAAATATAATATGAAAAAATGCGGAAATGTTATACTCCAATTATGTTAACACCTAAGGATCGTCCAATTATGTTGACACCTCCCCCCATTACTAAAAAATCTAAACAAACCAAATCTATTGGAAAGGCTATTATGAATCAAATATTAAAGGTAACAAAATTTGTTTGGCCACATCGAGGAGACTATGCCAAATCGCCCCTTAAAATCTTTATTAGGAAGTACTCCAGCTAGACATACCAAATTTTAAAAGTACTGACAGACTAATATTAGAGAAAGATAAAACATGCCAAACTTGGCAATGCTATGTTGGACAATTAACCTTAAACTGGACCTTTAAACTATAAGATGAATTCTCACAATGAATTGGTATCACAGAAAAATAGAGTCAAACTAATGGGATGACTCTAACATTTAAGACGTTAAAAGTACTTGAGCGTAATGACTTTGTTAGATTTCAAATGGATGGCCGAGTTTTTTCTACTAAACTGTCACTTAAGACCTTGAAAAAATCTTCTACTTTCCTCTTCAAAGTTTTTGAACAGTTTTATTAAGAAAGCTTTCGTTCTGAATAATGGATGTAATACAATATACTGTACAACAGTGTTCCCTCTAACTTTTCACCCCCTGCAAAAATGCCAGAAATAGTGCAAACGTTCTGAACTCAAAGTCTTAAGGCTTTCTCGATCTGTGCTGCAAAAATTTTCTGCTCGAATTTTGGCTCTGTCCAAAAAAGAGGTCATCACGCTGACGAAGGGATCTTTTTCTCTGATTTTATGTTGTTCTCAAAAAAAAAAAGTCATCATGCTGACGGAGGCATCTTTCTTTTTTTATGTTGTTCTCAAAAAAAAAAGTCATCATGCTGACGGAGGCATCTTTCTTTTTTTATGTTGTTCTCAAAAAAAAAAGGTCCTATGTCTGAGTTCCACGCTGTGAACCGCAACTGCTGCAGCTGTCTACAGTTTTTGGTGGGAAATAAAAACGCCGGTTTTTGGCGACAGAAGAAACACCGAATTTTGCAAAAATTCAGTGCGAAAATGCTGTAAAAAAATTTCGCACTTTTTGCACTTTTTTGTTCTTATAGGGAACACTGCAGTACGATATCCAATATTTTGGCCGTTAGGTCGCCATGCTAAACAGCATTCTCAGAATTGAAACAGCAATAAAATGCGTGCATATTTCTGGCCATGGTTAGTGTTAAGTTTGGCTGATGTAATAATTACTCTTTTCTACTACATTATGTTTTGCAATAGATCCTTTTCATTCTTTCTCAAACTGTTAGCGACATAATTTTTCAATATTACATAATGTTATTGTTCCATGATTTTAATGTTTTTGGGTATAATACTAAAAGGATTGAGATGTTTGTATGTTTTTCCTGTTACCTATCTGCTGCTGATATTTTTTCTCAATTATCTTTTTGTAACTGCAAAGGCAGCACTGCTGAAATTGATCTGAAGAAGCTTCCGGGTTTGGGAGGCGAAACGTCAAATCAATAAATAAACTCATCGGTAGTGGTTATGAATAACTATCCTAATGAACACAAGAGGTTCGTTATTTTTATTGATGTAATAAAGTCATTGGAATTTTAAAGATCACTTTATGTTGTTTCATAATAAAGTAAAAAACAGTTAGGAACTCCTAATAGCTTTTTTTTGATTGACGTTACTTCATTATTTGGATAACTTTCCGAGACCGTTAACTGTTGAGAGCAAATAACCTTGAAGCTGTCAAAATGAACAAAAAGAGTGTAATGTGCAAAAGAAGTAACTTATATAATTTTTGGTAAATAGTTGTTTGACTTTGAACATACACCTAGGGTTCTGGAAAGCATAGATTTCAATAAATTAATTTAACTTTTAGATGTGAAGTCATCGTAAAGTTAGGTTCTGCAATCTCACATAAGTTTATAAGAATTTGATTTTTTGTTTCTAAATTTTGTTTGTGCAGGTATCTCTTTCCATGCTAATTGCTAAGGCAGGCATTGTTTTGATTTAGTTCTTGAATTTTGAGAAAAATCATTTGAACTGTTTATACATGTACAGTCAAACCTGGGATATCGAACGATTCTGTTCTCGACCAAGTCAGTTTTTGACCAAAAAATTTGAGATTTTAAAGTCTCAGACTACGAACATAAATTTGGGTCATGAACAAACCGAGAGAAGCCAAAACAAACGCGCCATGATGCTGCATCTGTCAGCTTTTTTCACACGATCTTTGATGTAACTGAACTGTTGTTGTTTAATTTCTGCAAGTTTAAAAAAAATTTTTGTACTGCTCGGTATCCTAACCTCTTATGTCTTTGATGTTTCAAAAATAAAACAAACAAAACGTTTACTTTTTGTTTCAAATTTCTGGTCAAGATAATGTAAGTTACAAAATCAAAAAATCATATTGGCATTTTCAGATCAAAAAGTTTAGTTCGGAGCAAAAGGTTACCGTCAAAATATTTGTTTAACCAGGGTTTTGTTAGTAACCGCAATTTTAACAATTGCGCTGTGCTGCTAAGAGAAAATTCAACAAATTCCTTAAAACTTGGAATAAGAACTAAGTAGAGTTCTAACATTTTGAATGACATTTTATAGATACCTTTTCTAGAGATTTAGATTTCGAAAACCGTTAACCACAAACCTGTTCAAGTTAATGGAACATTATGAAATTCCAAAGCAGATCTGGGGCGACATGACAGAACGTGTTAACAAGCTCATAAAGGCCATTCTCGCTCGCTAAAAAGCGCTAACGAGCAAAAAATCTTCGTCGACTAACTGCCATTTCTGAGCCGTCTCGCCTTACACGCGTTAAAACGGCTTGCTCGAATTTCTTTGCAAGATGTTTGTAACTTGTGTTAGTACGTAATAAATACCCCATTGTGACGTCAGATGCATTTCTACTTCAAAACAATGCGTTCAAGCGTATTGTATGTACTGCATTGTCATGGAAAAAGATACTTCAAGCTATGCGTGATTATTCTACGCAAGCAAATTCTTCAACTGATAACAATACGTAAATGAGCGACAGAATTTAATTATATTTTTGGATCAATGTAAAATGAGAACAACTATAAGTTTTTTAATGAAGTAAAGCGCCCTTGAGGTTGTTGGTGGATAAACTCATATGTTAACAGTAATTTTAGGTCTTTAGGTTTCAAAATTTTTCAAAAGTGAGTAAGTCAAAGTACACTCTTCCTTTTTAGAACCGGTAAATCTTGAGTTTAGACTGGCTGTTGTTAATTTTTTGCCAATATTTAGTCTCATTTGTTCTTGATTTTGAAAAAATTTTGAGAGCATCGATGTCAATTTCAGCGGGCATGTTTGAAACACTGTTTAATTCCTATAGCTCTGTCTGCTTTAGACTTAAGTGAAGGCTTTTTTCTTGCTTTTGCAGCATCGTAAAATTGCAAAAGCAAAAAAGCAAGCTTTTTTCAAATTGAACAACTGCCGAAAAAATTTCTCAATTGCTTGCGCAGAGCAACAGAGCTTTATAATCTTGAATAGTTGCAATTTTGCTTGCAAACACAAGAAAATCACTGAAATTTTATCGTTTTGAATCAGCATTTTATGTCTTACTAGGGTGGAAAGAAAAATAAAAATTTTTGAATTTAAAAAAGTGGTCTTGATATATGGCCCCAAATATCATATGAAATACTTTTATCACAATTTTGAGTTCTTGCACCCTCTAGTGGTCGTGCAATTTCATCAAACGAACTTCAAAAATAGCCAATTTTGCCATATCTCACTAACCGCATATGCTAGAAAGCTAGTTTTTAGCTTAAAAGTTGCAGAAACAGCACATTTGTATCTCCATTAAAAAGAACTTTGCCATAAAAACGTACAGAAAAAAAGTTACAGCCAAATTATTGATTACAAATTTACTGATTATTGATTTTTCAATGCTTAACTTCAAACGCATTGCAATTCATGTTGGCATTGAAAATAAGTCAGATGTGGTTTAAATTTATGTATATTTGCACTTTTAATGAGCCATGCTGCCTTATGTCGCGATCGTTGATACTTGGCTAGAGTACAACCTTTAATCTCTAGAATTGCCCATGTCGGCTGAAACTAGAGAACGACTAAGATGTTAATTGACGAATCGAAAATGGCAGTTGATAGTTCCTTTAGCTTCTTGAATCTCAGAAAGCAACAAACCAATCTTAAATTAAAACTTCTATTTAGATTAAAACACAAACCAACTAACTGAGCAAAATCACTCCACTCACACTTTTACTAAACGGCTATATGAGCCAACCCCAGATACACAAACTCGGCTTAACTGCCTACGAAACTAATACCTAAAAATCATCCACTTTCAGAATATTAGAATAATCGAATCAAAAACGACCCGCCAATTTATACTAAGGTAAAAGCTATCGAATATCCCAGAACAATCCATGATACGTCACAATAGAAAAAATATATGCGATTACGAAAACACAACGGTAGCATAATTGTGACGTCACAAACTTCAAGTCTAAATACAGCAATTAAGACAAGTAAACAATTAATTATTCCGGTCACTAATAGAAGACAGTAGAAAATACCAGAAAGGAATTATCCAGAATATCCCAAATATTCTAAATCAAAAAAAAGCGGCAAAAGCAGTAAATCAGTCACGTACGCATTAAAATACAGCAAATAATCATATATCAGGCATTCAAAATTATTATTTGTGACACCTTACTATCAGCTTAAAATATTTCTTTAATGGCAATTAGCCTTATTCCACTGGGCAGTATGCAGCACAGTATAGCAACAAACATTTAAAGTTCATGTTATTGCATCATACAGTATTGGTTGGCTTTTGCATTATCATTTTATTTATGCTAAACTTGGGGAATTATGTGTAGTTAATTCAAAAAAAGTTTAGATTGCACAGATCAATTCAAAAGCACTGGAAGATGCCAAAGTACAAAATTAGAATTGGAAAAGCAATTTGTACCAAGATTAGAAAAACTTCTAAAAGATAGAAAATTTGACAATACATTTAACGAACATTTGGATAGGCCTACCATTGTTTATTGTATTTTGGATACAGTACTATGTACTGTACTTGCTGGCATAAATTTAGTTATTTCTGAAGCAGCATGCTAACTAAAAAAAGATCCAAGTCTAATGTTACTTGTACAAAGTTCTATGGGGGAGAAATTTTTCAAAGTTTTGATATTTCTGCCCAACATTTACCCTTGTTTTCTGTTTTTTGATCTTCAAAAAAAGGACAATTATTAAATGTCATTCTCTAGCCACATTGAATTTCACATTGCTTTTTTTGTTTGTTATCATAGCAAAAAATATCAAAAACTTTATCAGTATCTTGCAAGAAATTAGTTTCAAGCTCTTTGTATTGATCCGATCTTCAAGGTTTTTTCGAGTTTCTACTTAAACCACTGAGGTTTAGCATTAGTTGATGGTTTTTGTGTTTTTGCTGCGACAGTAGCCTTTGATGACTGTATAGTCGGTTTTGCTGTTCTGATTAATAAATTCTGAAATTCTTTGTGGAATACTCAGCTCATAAATAGAATAAACATTGCACCAAATCCATCTGTTGTGAAATTCATTTGCAACAATTTGAGCTGTATCCAACTTCCTAAAGTGATTAAAGTTGAGGATACGCTCAAATCACAAGTCTTTTGGTTGGCAGCAATCCTGGAGGAAAATTATCGGAACTTTGAAAAAATTTTCCATCATACAACTTTCTACAACATTAGACTTAGATTTTTTTTAGTTAGCATGCTGCTTCAGAAATAACTAAATTTATGCCAGCAAGTACAGTACATAGTACTGTATCTAAAATACAATAAACAATGGTAGGCCTATCCAAATGTTCGTTAAATACATTGTCAAATTTTCTATCTTAAGTTTTTCTAATCATGGTTCAAATTGCTTTTCTAATTCTAATTTTGTACTTTGGCATCTTCCAGTGCTTTTGACTTGATCTGTGCAATCTAAACTTTTTTTGAATTAACTACACTTAATTCCCCAAGTTTAGCATAAATAAAATGATAATGCAAAAGCCAACCAATACTGTATGATGTAATAACATGAACTTTAAATGTTTGTTGCTATACTGTGCTGCATACTGCCCAGTGGAGTAAGGCTAATTGCCATTACAGAAATATTTTAAGCTGATAGTAAGGCAGCATGGCTCATTAAAAGTGCAAATATACATAAATTTAAACCACATCTGACTTATTTTCAATGCAAACATGAATTGCAATGCATTTGAAGTTAAGCATTGAAAAATCAATACCGTAATCAGTAAATTTGTAATCAATAATTTGGCTGTAACTTTTTTCTGTACGTTTTTATGGCAAAGTTCTTTTTAATGGAGATACAAATGTGCTGTTTCTGCAACTTTTAAGCTAAAAACTAGCTTTCTAGCATATGCGGTTAGTGAGATATGGCAAAATTGGCTATTTTTGAAGTTCGTTTGATGAAATTGCACGACCACTAGAGGGTGCAAGAACTCAAAATTGTGATAAAAGTATTTCATATGATATTTGGGGCCATATATCAAGACCACTTTTTTAAATTCAAAAATTTTTATTTTTCACTCCACCCTAATGTCTTACAATCCTACATCATTTGACAACACCTTAATGCTGTCTCCACGACGAAATGGGTGATCATTTCCACCCCTAGTGACACAGGTGAGGCGGAGCACCCTATCGCGGGAGCATTCCCGTATTTTGAAGTCAACTGACTTCATCATCAGTGTGAAGAGGAGTCGACACAATGCAAAGAATTTTGATCCCTGAATTAGGCTAACTCAACCGGTAAATTTGAATAACCAAGCTATCGGTATAGACTACCGTCTTCATCTCGTAACTTCAGCTGCTAAAAAGGCTGACCTATTTTTTTCCCCCACGTACTGCTCTGGACTAAAGTTTCGTGTAATACCAACACTCATCGGCAGAGCTGACGTTCAAACCGAAACTCAAAAGCTAAACTAAGCTGGCCTGCAAACCAAAATTCAGAATCTGAGTAAACTAGCCCATAAAGTTAAAATCAAAATATGATTGTGAAGACCAAGTGGGCTAATAGACAAAGATGAAAACATAATTTAATAAAATGGGCAAGGGGACCAAGTGGATAAAGGGGTCGGTGAGTTAAAGGACAGAGACAAACGATTCACCCAGTGCGAATACAATATTTTTAAAAAATATATTTCCAAATATATACATATTTCCAAATATATAATTTAAAAAATATACTTCCAAATATATTCTTCAACAAGCAAAAAATTACCTATGACCCAGTCATGAAAGATGCTTCCATTAATTTCAAAAAATGCCAGCAAATTTAAAAACAACTAATTTTTGGTAAGCTTTTCGGTTACAAATCAGTGAGCAAGAATGTATGAAAGATGCTTCCATTAATTTCAAAAAATGCCAGCAAATTTAAAAACAACTAATTTTTGGTAAGCTTTTCGGTAACAAATCAGTGAGCAAGAATGTAATCAAAATTAGTTTTGAAGCTTAAAATAAGGGTTTCATAAGTGTAGTTGAATCTTCATTGTTGGCTTGTAGCAGACATTAGAACAAAAATAAAATTTCGTCTTGTCAGGCAGCAGACTACTTCACCTCAAGCAATACAGTACTATGTTGTATTTGAACTATATAAACCAACTCAATCATGATAAGTTGTAAAAATAACAAACTTCGAAAACAAATGTTTTCTTGAAATGTTTAATTTATTGTTTTGTTCAGTATAAACTTGCATTTATGAAAATATTGTTAATTTTCAGTTATCCCTCCGATAGCTCGTCTAAAATTTAAACATGTGTGCCAGCTCGTCGTTACATCATTTAAAATATACATGCTCAACTGTGCCCCAGTGTTCAGCTGAAAATTGCCAGCCGCTTAGAATTGAAGATAAAAATGCAGTATGTAATGCCATATGAACAGTTGAGTAAGCCATGACCTATTTAAAATGAGATCTAAACAAGCCACGCAAAATTTTAAAGTTTTAGGTGCCTTGTTTTTTGTACTGTACAGCATGTTATTAATGTTATTGAGTAGATAACATTCTCATGATGGGTATATATCAAACAAAAGTTGGAGGTGCTATGATGAAGTTTACAACAAATGGATTCTCTGAAATTTAAGATTCAAATCATCTTTAGGGAGACATTCGAAATTTTCAGAAGTACAACAAAATTTTGAGGTGCAAAGTTGGAGGTCTTCCAAAACGGCCCATTAGAACAAAAAATTTCACCACTTTTAGCAGGCCAGTGGCCATTTAAAATTTTCAGGATACAAAAAGTTAAACATAACAAACTTGAAGGAGCAACACTGGGGTAGCCAAAAATTTTTAATTTTTTAATTGCTTGAGCCAATTATTATGGAAGTTGATTAGAAAACACCATTAAAAAATGAGCTTCTTACTGTTATAACAGCAGAGATTTGATCAAGTGGATGTTGGTGAAAATGACGTAATCTTCGATGGTCTGGCAGTAAACTTTTTATCAAAACATCTTTAATTGCTGTTACACCTGCAACATTGAAATAAAAATCCATCAAAACATTAAAATGCAATCTTTCACTAAATGTAAATACTGTAGGAACTGAACGTACAAGTACTGTTATCTCAAATTCAAAATTAGTCATCAGTTGGTGCATGGCCTACTACAACATACGGCCTTACATGTTGCATTTTTCGCTTCAATTTTAAGCGGCCGACGATTTTCAGCCGAAACCGATAAGCGTGTGTGTCTTTTGTGCGATATCTTGACGCGTTGACTCACACGCTTTGTTTAAATACATGACATACGAGCAGACACATTATATATAACTGTGCACTAACTCACCAGACTTATTGCAGCATCAGAAAAATTATAATTATAATTCCTTACTATTTACCTATGCAAGTTTGAAATTAACGAATCAGGGCTTATCAGACTCCTAAGCCTCTATTCTAGGTTTGAGAACTAATGCTGCACTTACTTTATTTGCTGAATAGTTAAAAACGAAAACACTCACTCAACTGTCTTTAGATCGCTATCGTTTCTTAAAGTTGACAAGAAGATCTTTTCTGACCGAGTCATTTGCAATTTTTTGCTTATTGTTAAAAAATATATTTATAAGAGTTCTGCGGCATAACTTTATCGCCCAGTCACTGTGCTCATCACAACCAATAAATGGAATATTGCAGAAACTTCGCGAAATTTTCTCTGCAGCAAGACGACATGGTATGGATGGATAGTTTTGAATCAAGTCCTCAACAGCATCCAAAACGGCAAAACTATTTACTACATGCTCAGTCAGACCAGAAGATGGCACAGTCAAACCACCTCGTGAAAGTAAATTAAAATAATGCCGTGGTCTTTCTTCAGTATCCCCCACAATACTTGATTTGCACACTAGGCAGTCATTTTTATCAATCAACCGTTTGGCAACAAAACCAGCCACGACAAACGCGACTTCTTCGCTTTCTGGCGATAAAGTTGCTTCTTGGATAGACGCAGATGATTCAGAAACAGTTGCTTTAAAATCACAAAAATCTTCGCCACTGCGGGTTTGTTGAAGCTGTAACTCTGTATCCCAAAAATTCAAATTGTTTTTAATTAAAGATTTGCACATTAATATCTTTTCAGAATTTGATACTTCTTTCAAACTAACCAAAAAATTTCCCCCATTCATCTGGCGATATTGAGAGAAACGCTGTTCAATCGGATCACTTTGAAAACGTCGAGTTAAGACGTATGTATATTCTCCTTCCAAAAGTTCTCTACTTAATGCAGCTTGGGAACAGAGGGTCATAATTAACGCATTACTTGTTTGCCTTGATAGGCAGAAAGCTCTGCTTCCTGTCAGAAAAGACCAATTTTCCAATCATTCAGCAAATTCCGACAAAAATTTTATTTTTCCGTCGTTGGCCACAATTGCATTTCTAGTAGGGTTAGGATGATACCGTTGATTGCTGTTAACTATAGTCCACCAAGTGTTAATCAGTGACAGAAAAGCAGCCATATCTGTTCTGTCAGGTAAGTATGCTTTACATCCAGCAATAGTTGATTCATGAAATATGGCTAAAGCCAGATTTACATTTTGCTTGTTATGTCCAGGATGCAACGATTCAAAAGACAATTTGGGAGCTTTCCGCAAATTAGCACCTAGCTTCGCATTTTCATTAAACATTCTTTTTAGGTCGATCCATGATATATAGCCATTTTCTGTTGATGCAACAAGACGGTCTTTAATGTAGAAGGAAAATGAGGGAAAAACAAATTTGTGACAGTTTAGCAAGTTATTTCAGATATTTTTTAGCAAATGAACGTTGTCGAAAAACAGATAGGTTTTGGTAGAGTTGCTTGGATGTTGAATGAAAACTCCCTCTCCTGAAAACTTTTTCATCAAAATGTTGAAAGCTGCCACGTTTGCAGAGTGGTTGTCAGTAACAATCCCACGTACTTTGAAACCCTTCTCAGCTAATGCAGCAATACATTCGCTAAACTGTTCTGCAATCCACATTCCATTTAATTTAGTTTCAGGAGAACCTTTAATGACTATTGGCAAAGATTTTTTTAATCCGCTAATCATGAAGACAAATATTCCTTAGTATAAATTTCCATCGTTGTCCGCACCGACATAGTCACCTCCAGAGTATTGCACTTTTTTCTATAGATACATCTCATCTGCCATTAGGATAATGTCATCTGAGATGGCTCCATTTACGCGTAACAGTTGAGCGGCTTTAATTGCATCTACAGAAGATGATTTAAGCTTCGCCAATAAGCTCAAGGAAGGTAGTGGGAAATGCTCCACTAGAATTTTGTAACATTGCAGTGATGTATAACGAAGTAGCAAGGGCAATCTTATCATTTCCGATGTGTACGGTGGGCGACCCCGTGACTTATAATTTTGTCGATTTTGCAGCTCACTTAAAATGGGGTACAATGGGGTAGCACTTTGAAAATAACTTAAAAAATTTTGCAACATCGAAAATCTTTTTAGCGTTGCGGTTGTTCCATCTTGAAACCATTGTGGAAGTGGAATAGAATTACCGTGATACTGCAATTTAACATGCAAGTCAATGTCAATTTTAATGCACTCATGTATAGCGGGAAATCCAGTACTCTCATTAAAACTAAGCTTATACATGACAATATGGTCTTTTGCTCTTCGATATTGATAGCCAGGAAGACAATGCTTTTCAGTAATATCGTTTAAACTTTTGATCTTGTCCTTCTCCATAAAACTATCCAATTGGTCTGGCTGGTACACTCTTGAACAAGGGGGCTTTCTAGAACTTGTCGGGGTTTGCAAATTTGAAGGCTGCTGCAAAGCTTTTGCAGTATGAATTGTTGGGATCGGATTTAGTTTCCAATATAAATTTTTTTTTTCCCTGGTTAATAAATTTTGGATCGAAATGTTTAGAACAAATTACGGAATATTTTGTTGGGGTCCATTTATCTCTGTTGACAAACTGAATCCATTTTTGTAGTAAGTTTGGCTTGTCTAAAGGAAATCGAAATGATGGCACAGTTTCTTTGCAAGTTAGATATCCAGAATTGCATCCAAACACAACACATTTGTTTACCATATCAATGAGCAATGATATATACTCGACTATATATACCTTTAATTTAACTGTTCAACTAAAAGTGGATGAAAAATTGACTTTTTTGCAGTAGGATGCTCTATCAAAAAAAGGATCACTGACTAATGACTAAATTGACTAAAATATGGTAAAACTATTTTAGCACATTTGTTATTTTAGAACAACTGCATATTCCTACCTAAAAATGGTATCATTGTCTCCTCCGGCTAACGGCTTTTATTAATACGAATATACTGTTTTAGAACTTGAAAACTCAGGCAAACTTGCTTTCTCTTTTAGCAGTGCTAAATGGAATCTTTTTTACCAAGATGACCCCCCATCGCGTGCGCAGTTGTGCATTGTGTTTATTTAAACAAAGCGTGTGTGTCGACGCATCAAGATATCGCGCAAAAGACACACACGCTTATCGGTTTCAGCTGAAAATCGTCGGCCGCTTAAAATTGAAGCGAAAAAAGCGATATGTAAGGCCGTATGTTGTAGTAGGCCATGGTTGGTGTTACGAGCTTTTTGTTATGTGTACACAAAATCACAATCTCCACGTAAACACATGCAAATATATTAATAAAGTTACGGTAAGCCTACTTTGATTCATCTTATTCAAATAGAATGCAATGGTTAAAAAAAGAACAAAGACAAAAAACACTACTCTAGACGAACAACTAAAGCATCCTTTGCTATCCACTGTTAAAACACTCCACGCTGTGAACTATAACACGTTATGCGCTAAAAGATACACAAGACAAATCAAAGGCGAGCAAGGCATCGGCCAAGTTTCTCGCCAACCGCGTCAGCGAAGCATAAAATGACGAATGAGCTCTAGGTTGCAAAAACCCACGCCATAGATACTAAATAACTAATTTTGCGAAACTGACTAATGCATGTGAAAGTTTAGCGAAAATGAATATTAGGGGTTTCAAAATCGTGACATTACCCCCTTTTCAGACGAAAATTTACAAATTTTGATCACAAACAGATCACAGAAAATCAAATATGACGTGATTGGTTATTTACACCAGCCGGCTTACGCAAGTAGAGCCAACGCAATCTTTTCCTCTTATGCATTGATATTTGATACGATAATTCTGTAAGAACAATGCCCATCTCATTACTTTGTCAATATCATACTTGGTGCGATCAATAAATTGCAATGCTTGGTGGTCAGTTTGAAGCACAAATTCTACACCATACAAATAAACACGAAACTTCTTGATAGCCCACACAATAGCTAAACATTTGCGTTCAATAGTAGAATATCGCTTTTCAGTATCGATCAATTTCTTACTTGCATAGCTAACTGGAAACAACTCTCCATCATGGTCCTGCAATAGCATTGCACCAAGTCCAATCTTGGACGTATCACAACGTAACACAAAAGGTTTTGATGTATCAAGCAATTTCGATATAGGCGCAGTTGCTAAACTTGCCTTGAGTGCATTGAAGGCATTATCTTGCGCAAAATCCCGTGGTGCAACATTAGGATTGCCTTTGCGAGTCAAGTCAGATAAAGGCACAGCAATAGCAGCATAATTAGGAATGCAGTCACAGTAATAACCAGTCAAACCAAGGAAAGATCTAACTTCCTTCTTGGTTCGCGGTTGAGAAGCATTCTTAATTTTAAGTACATTTTCCTCGTGTAAATCGATAACTCCTTCCCCTACATGATGATCAAGAAAATTCACTTTACGAGCACCAATCACGCACTTAGAGGGCATGATGGTCATACCAGCTTCATAAAATTTACGAAAAAGACACTCTAAAACACGAACATGCGTATCCCAATCACAAGTGTGCACAATAATATCATCAATATACATTTCAACATTGTCAATGCCTTGCAGTAATTTTCTCATTGCACAAACAAAGGTAGCGGAGGAATTAATCATCCCAAAAGGCATTCTTAAAAATTCGTAGCTGCCTCCATGTTTTGCAAATGCGGCTTTGGGTACGTCATCCTTCGCAACCGGAATTTGCCAACACTTAGCTAGATCAATAGTAGTCCAGTAGCGAGCATTACACAGTTTCTCAAACACATTAGCACTGGTAGTCATAGGCTCAGGATCAAAAATAGTGATCTTATTAAGCTTACGATAATCAATGCACAACCGATTCGACCCATCTTTTTTTCCCACCAACACCACAGGTAAGGCTTAAAGAGAATTAGAGGGTTGTATAATACCACTCTCCATCATTGCCTTTATATCATTTGCTAAGCCATCATGCAAACTAAAAGGTACAGCATAAGGTTTTGAACGCAAAGGTTCAACACTAGTCAAACTAAATTCATGCTTAATTAAATTAGTGCAGCCACGTAAATCACAAAACACATCATCGAAATCATACAACAACTCAGTCACCTCTTTCAGTTCTGCAATAGTAAGTTGATCATCTAACCTAACCATATTAACCGTCTCACTTGACTGTACAGACCAAACTCCAAAAAGTCACCTTCTGCTGGCAACATGTCGTCGAACTCTAAATTTTGTTGCGCACAGCAGCTTGACGTAACAGTTTCATTCGCGTCTCTAATGTGATACTTTTTCAGAAGATTGGCATGCATCAGCTTCACCTTCCTGTTGATGTCGATCTTATAATCCACAAAGCCTACTACTTCTACTACTTTAAATGGGCCTTTCCACTGCATTAACAACTTGTTGTTGTCAGTTGGAAGCAAAGCAAAACAAAATCACCAGGTTGGAATTGCCGTTGCTTGACTTTATGCTTATCATAATTCGTTTTATACTTGTTTTGAGTCTTGGTCAGCTCATGCTTCACCAGATCAAAAGTTTTGTCAAGCCTTTATCTAAGGTCAACCACATAACGGTAACTGCTAAGCACTTCATGTTCAGTGTTATCAGCTGACCAGATTTCTCACAGAATATTCATCAGTCCTCGAACAGGTCTACCATACATCAGCTCAAAAAGTGCAAATCCAGTTGATCCTGTTGATCTTGTAGCGAAATCCACCAGCACCACTTGGTGGGTGAATAGGACCAACAATATCGGCCGCTACTCGTTTAAATGGGATGTCGATTAGCGGCGTATTCTGAAGCGGCAATTTTGAAATGTTTCCTTTCTTCAGCGTCCTTTGGCATATGTCACACGACAAGCAGAACTGTTGCACATCATCTTTTAATCCGGGCCAGAAAAAGTTGCTTAGAATGCAATCAGTAGTCTTTTTAATTCCCATGTGACCGCTCATCATCGTTTCATGGGCTAACTCCATGGTCTTGATTCGTAACGACTTCGGCACTACAAGTTGCTTGATTTTCTTTCCCCCATTGACATTGGGATGTTGGAAGAAGCGGTACAACAACTTGTCCTTTATTGCCTTTGCCATTTAACTTCTCTTCGCCCGCTGAACGTAGCCTCTCAAGGGATTGATCCGCCATTTGTTCCTTCTCAAATTAAGCACGATTTATAACAGTCCATCACTGCCTCCTTCAACTTCAAGGGGTTTAGCAGAGCGATTTTGATCACGAGTTTGCGACCACAAAGCTACAGCAGACATTTTAGGCTCACGGCTCAGACCATCATGCGATTCACCACTTTAACTACATTTCCAAAGATAAGATCGGGTAAAGGATCTTTGATCCACAACAACTCCATGTGACCATTGTAAAACGGCGTACTAACGTTAATCACTGCAATCGGAGCCTCTATCACAGATCTGTCCAACAAGGTCAACCTTCCGGTCCTTCCAGTAAATTGGTCTTCCTTCACCAAATTTTGTCTAACCATGACACCATTGCAACCTGTGTCTTGAAGCACATTAACCACATTCTCTCCGACCTTACCAGCAACAACAGGTAAACCGTCCATGTTAAGCTTTTCCTCGCTAGTGACAACTGGTTCCAAAACCGGAACCTCTCTCTTCACTTCCAGGGTAGCAGCAGCAGCTATCTGGTTTTTCTCGGTGGTTTGGCTTCGCATCCTGCAATCTTTGGCCAGATGACCACTTTTGTCGCAAATAAAGCACTTCCTGCTTTGGTCCAATGCACCAGCTGGTTTCAGTTTTGGGCATGCAATAGCAAATGACCAGTTTAATGACAATTGTAACAAGTTTCAACACTGCGACCACTTACCTCACGTATGATTGCAATAATAAGTCAATTAAGATGGGTTTTTTTGACGTTTGCAGGCCAGAGTTTTAATATTTTAATCGTTTTGCGTGCTTCTGGCCTAAAGGGTACCAGCTCAGAAGCCTAGGGAAGAGCCACCAGAACGGCGACTACTTAAAACAAGCAATGCAAAAAATTGTCTTCCCACAGGAATCGAACCTGCAGCCTTTGGATTACCGGTCCACTGCTCTACCACTTGAGCTATAGAAGACGCCTCCTTGCATGCTTAATTTTGGCTATTTAAACCCAGCAACTTGCTTGTTGTATGATTGCAATAATAAGTCAATTAAGATGTTTTTTTTGACGTTTGCAGGCCAGAGTTTTAATATTTTAATCGTTTTGCGTGCTTCTGGCCTAAAGGCTACCAGCTCGGAAGCCTAGGGAAGAGCCACCAGAACGGCGACTACTTAAAACAAGCAATGCGAAAAATTGTCTTCCCACAGGAATCGAACCACTTGAGCTAGAGAAGACGCCTCCTCGCATGCTTAATTTTGGCTATTTAAACCCAGCAACTTGCTTGTTGTATGATTGCAATTATAAGTCAATTAAGATGTTTTTTTTGAAGCACGCAAAACAATTAAAATTTTAAAACTCTGGCCTGCAAACGTCAAAAAAAACATCTTAATTGACTTATTATTGCAATCATACAACAAGCAAGTTGCTGGGTTTAAATAGCCAAAATTAAGCATGCAAGGAGGCGTCTTCTATAGCTCAAGTGGTAGAGCAGTGGACCGGTAATCCAAAGGCTGCAGGTTCGATTCCTGTGGGAAGACAATTTTTCGCATTGCTTGTTTTAAGTAGTCGCCGTTCTGGTGGCTCTTCCCTAGGCTTCGGAGCTGGTAGCCTTTAGGCCAGAAGCATGCAAAACGATTAAAACACTTACCTCTTTCTGGGGTTTTGGACTAAGAAAACATAACTGCAAATTATGGGCTTGCAAAAAGTGATTTGCGACTACAGACAGGTCACTCAGGGTCTAGGGCGTTTGTTCCTTAAGGTAAACTGCCAAATTCTTGGAACAGGAGTTGAGAAATATTGCTTTTTGACTAGCAAATCTAGAATCACCTTCCACTCAAATCCGCAACCTGCCATCTCGACCCACCTCTGGACGTAATTACTAATTCACACAATAAATTGCGCCAAAGTTTCATCGTTCCTTGGAGTCGCCTTTCTAAATTTTGCACGGTAGCCTTCCTCAGTTGGTTTGTAGTGACATAACAGCAGTTTTTTCAGCTGATCATAGTTTACTGCATGATCTTCCAAAAGGCAAGAATATACTTCAAGAGCTCTTCCCATCAACAGAGCACTGAAGCAAGTAGCCCAATCAGAGTGATCCCAATTATTTGAGGTGGCGAATCCCTCAAACCTCAATAAATAATTGTCCAATTCATCCAGTTTGTCAATGAAGGTGGGAAGCTTAGGTACCTTGGCTCTACGACTAGCCAACTGAATGGTACTCCGTCTTTCTTCCTGGATTCGCGCCAGTTCCAGTTCTACTGTAGCTCTTGCTGTTTTTGTTTCAATGCAGCTTCAGCGTTTAATCTTTGCAATTCTTTTTCAGTCTCAGCAGCCACTTTTTGCGCTTCTCTTTCGGCTCTCTTCTCCTGAACAGCTTTAGCCCTTTCTTCTTGCTCAGCCGCCTGCTGTTCCTGAACAAACTTCAGCAGCGTATTGCCTTGCAGTCCCATTTCCTTTCCAGCTGCTATTAACTTATTGATTGCTGTTCTACGTGCTTTGTACAAGTTCTGATCTTGCAACTAAAAGCTTCGAAACTTTTGAAATATTTTCCGAACGAGCCCCCAATTGTTACAAGCTTTTTGTTATGTGTACACAAAATCACAATCTCCACGTAAACACATGCAAATATATTAATAAAGTTACGGTAAGCCTACTTTGATTCATCTTATTCAAATAGAATGCAATGGTTAAAAAAAGAACAAAGACAAAAAACACTACTCTAGACGAACAACTAAAGCATCCTTTGCTATCCACTGTTAAAACACTCCACGCTGTGAACTATAACACGTTATGCGCTAAAAGATACACAAGACGAATCAAAGGCGAGCAAGGCATCGGCCAAGTTTCTCGCCAACCGCGTCAGCGAAGCATAAAATGACGAATGAGCTCTAGGTTGCAAAAACCCACGCCATAGATACTAAATAACTAATTTTGCGAAAATGACTAATGCATGTGAAAGTTTAGCGAAAATGAATATTAGGGGTTTCAAAATCGTGACAGTTGGTCAAAAAACTTTACAACACATGCTTTAGTTTCAGTTTCAGTTTATTTATTTATCATCACAAAAATAACATAGTATTATATTAATGGTTACTGCAAATAAACATAAAAGGATGCGATGAACGGGAGCCGTGAAGGGACGTGAAGTCTTCGAGTCAAACGACTCCCTCTTGTTAAATGAGCAAAAGCTCATTAAGGGGGAAGATTATGCTAAGATTGCAGTGTTGCATATACAAAATGGACCATTGAAAAATGTGATCGAGTTAATCTGAGTTATAAAAAGAAATTAAAAAAGTTTTATATTGTTCGATAAATTTGATATAACCTAATTTAGTCATATTTTTGGGAAGAGAATTCCATAATTTTGATCCTTGATACTTGAATGATTTTTGGCACCGATTAGTCCGGAAAAATGGAATAATGAGATCATCATTTGTTGCAGCTCTAGTGGAGTAGCCATGATTTCCAGAAACTTTATTGAAGTAGTTTTGAAAATAATCGGGAAGTTTTTTGTTGACGTATTTGTGCATAAATTTGGCAGATTCAATTTTGTATATGTCATTGACTTTGAGGATTTTATGTTCATAATACAAGGGTGTAACGTGAACATTCCAGCCAGAATCACTGATTGCCCTGATAGCTTTGTTCTGTATAGTTTGTAATTTTTTGAGATAGGTCGGATAAGTGGAGCCCCAAATAATAATGCCATATAAAAGATGCGGAAATACTATCCCATAATAGAGAGCAATAAGAGCTGATTTAGGTAAACAATGTTTTAATTTGGTGAGGACACCAACGTTTCGGGAAAGCTTTTTTTGTAATTTCTGGGTATATGGTAGAAAATTAAGTTGGTCGTCAATTTCTATTCCAAGATATTTTGTTGTCTTAACTGCATAAATTAATGTGTCGCCATAAGATAACGAAAATTTTGGAATTACCGTTCGAATTTTGGGATTAATAACAATAATTTGAGATTTATGGGGGTTTATGGTTAATTTATTGGCAGCCATCCAAGATTGAAGCATGTTTAATTCCTTATTTCCTTGTTCTTGTAGCTGTTTTAGATTGTTATTTTTTATTAACAAGCAAGTATCATCAGCGAACAGACGAGGCTTTGACGTAAGAGCATTTTTCAAATCATTTATATATATAATGAATAATAATGGCCCAAGGACCGACCCCTGGGGTACCCCATATTTATTCAATTCTTACCATTCCCGAAGTACTATCAGAGATGCCTACAAATTGCTTCCTGTTTCTTAAATAACTTGATAAAATTTGGTGGCAATTTCCTCGTATACCATAATGTTCCAATTTGTGCAGTAGAATAGAATGATTAACTGTGTCAAAAGCTTTTTTCAAATCAAGGGTGATAATGCATGTGTAATCATATGAATTAATATTGTCATAGCATTCAGTTAGAATATCAAGTATAGGATAAACAGTACAAAATTTTTTGCGAAATCCGTTTTGGCGATTGTAAAGGACGTCATGTTTATTTAGAAAACTTAAAATTCTAAATTTAAGTAGCTTTTCGATAACTTTTGAAATAGACGAGAGTATAGATATGGGTCTGTAATTTTCCACTAACTTTTTATCTCCCGTTTTAAATATAGGGACTACTCGAGCAATTTTAAGTAAGTCGGGGAATACGCCAAAATTGAACATAAATTCAATCATGAAAGCTAAATAAGGTGTAATAACTGTAGATGCAATTTTTAAGAAATAAGGTGCCAGATGATCTGGCCCAGAAGTCTTTTTGTCTTTCAGACGATTTAGTTCGTTTAGAATTTCATTAGTACTGGGCGACAAAAGAACAATTGAATTTGCAATTCTCTTATCTTTAAACAGAAAAGATCGAAAGTTATCGTTGCAATTATCAAAATTTTCTGCAAGATTACGCCCTATATTTCCGAAGTAGTTGTTAAATATTGTAGAGATTTGATCAGGATCATATATTTCATTATTATTATGATTTATGCAGGTAGGTTGATCAAATGATTTACCACTTGCCAGTAGTTCACCGAGAATTTTCCAAGTTTTGCGGGGATCTTTTTTGCTGAGCTCAAACAATCATCATAGTGGATTTTTTTCGATAAATTTTTAACTCTTGTCAAAATATTCGTGTACCTTTTGTAGAAGCTCTTTTTTGCAGAAATATTACTAAGATAATGGGATTTGTGTAATTTTTGTTTAGTCTTAATCGAATTGAGAATACCTGTGGTTATCCATGGTTTAGCTTGCAATCGTTTTTGTCTGCGCGACAGCTTCACTAGTGGAGCATGATTGTCAATTGTTGTTTTGATGCATTCTATGAAACCACAAAATGTTTCTTCAAAATTGTTTTCATCAAGGTAGGGAATAGCAAGATACCATTCATTTAAGGATTGTTGGAGGTGGTTTTTGTACTTTTCGGGTTCAAAATTTTTGAGGGATCTGGTATATCGAATTGTGCAAGCAGTTTTCGTTTTTAGTTGGTTAAGAATAATAAAAGTAGGATAATGATCTGTAAGAGGTTCTTGCAAAGCCCCAGGTATAACCTCATCTCCAAAAATATTTGTGATAACATGATCAATGATTGTATTTGAAGAATCAGTGACTCTAGTTGGTATGTCAATAATTTGTTGAAATGCATTACTGTTTAACATGTCACTATAGGCTCGAGATTTATTACAAATTATGCTATTTTGGACATCTATATTAATGTCGCCCATAACAACGCAATTTAGTTTTTCGTGGTTAACTTTTGCCAATGAGCGATTCAGATTATCAATAAAAATATCTTTGCTAGTTTTTGGGTGTTTATAGACAACACAGGTCAAAAAGATAAAATTAGTTTTTAAACGCACTTTTATCCATAGTTCTTCACATTCAGGACAATCTATGTTAAATTGGTTTGCCAATTCCATATCCAAGTAATCAGAAACATACATGGCTACGCCACCAGCATTAGTAGTCGAATTTGCATGCACCAGTTTATATCCCTCTATTTTTAGGATGCCCATATTACTGCTTTCTTTCAATCGGGTTTCGCTAAGGCATATTAAAGTAGGTTGCAATTTTAATTCCGAGACGAAGTGATGTAGATCATCAAAATTTTTGTGGAGGGATCGAATATTAATATGAATCGCAAAAAATTTAGTGCTAGTTGGATCAATAATTGGGAAATTATTTAGATTCCAGTAATTACATTTTTTTGTATTTTGTGTTAACAGGTCAAAAGCGTATGAAGCAGCAGGAGATAATTGAGGGTTATGATTAACGGCCATTTAACAGAGAGATCAACTTCACGTCCTATCAGGCAAAAAATATTATCAGATATATATCATAGTAATTTTCATGCTATAGAGTTCCAGAAGAATAATAATATAATCAATAAAAATATACACTGTGAACTTCAATTCATAACTTCACCCTTATTCTGCTCTTAATCAACTGTTCCTCCCCGAAACCAACTTAAATCATAACAAGAAGTATATGAGTACAGTGATGCAAAAAAATAAATGAGTTATTTTTTGTTAATTTCATCCTACTTTTGTTTTTATTTTTGCATATAATAAATCTTGAATCAGTGTGGTCTCAATAGGGGCAACAAAAAGTAAATTAATCAGATCATATGAGAGTAGAAAGAGTAGATAAATGTGAATTAGTACGTACATCAAAACACATATAGATTATAGCATGATTAAATGCACTTCGCTTTAACGCCATCAATGAATAAACAATAATCACCATCACTTACAGCCCAAGTTGTTTTTTGCTTTTTCTCTTTCGCTTTCTTAAATAAGGGTAGCAGCTTCTTTTTTTGCTCATAATATGGTTTGGGTAAATGTTCAGAGATGTAGATTGGCTTTGCTTCAGTGTTTTCTTTTTTCTTTGCAGCATTGTATTCTTTTAAATACTTGAGA
The DNA here is from genome assembly GCA_963965965.1 of Trididemnum nubilum. Taxonomy (NCBI): domain Eukaryota; kingdom Metazoa; phylum Chordata; class Ascidiacea; order Aplousobranchia; family Didemnidae; genus Trididemnum; species Trididemnum nubilum. The sequence goes on from OZ014474.1 coordinate 25,352,848, forward strand.
CGACTAAACAACCAGTGTTTATCGTCAACACTTTGTAACTTGATAATGATGGGGCGATTTATTCTGGTACCTTCTTTGCATATTGGTCGTTGAGGCAACCTGTGGATATCCACAAGTTGCAGCTTCTCAGGATCGGAAATATTAAGCCCGTTGTATAAAAATTCTTGAAAATAGTTGTGTGTTGTAGCTCTTGTTTCCCACACATTATTTGGGTTTTCAGGTATGCCATGTATCAATAGATTTAATCTCTTTGAGTATGCCTCACTTCGTAGTTTTTCTTTTTCTGCTGCCCCGATAAGACTGTCCACTTTGTCGGATAAAGAAGTTAGCTCTGTTTTATTGGGTTGTGTGTCACTACATTTCAAGACTTCGCTTATGCGGCATTCTAGTGTTTTGACTTTATGCTCCAACATCACGAAGTCGGTTTTATTAACTTTATCTTTTAACTCAGTTTCTAGCTTGTTGCATCTGTTCGAAAATTTTTCATCAATATTACATATTTTGGTATTTAGTTCTTTCATCGAACAATTCAAATCATCAATTTTTTCGCTCAATTCTGATATTGAATTCATAATTTGCGATAGCTGGTCGTTCAAGGTCATTGTAACTACCTTCGTTTAATAATCAACCTACAGCTTTTAGAGTTTCTCAATTTTAGTCAACACTGTATAATTTCTGCAAGTTTTAAACTGTAAGCTAGCGAAGTCTGTTGAAAGCACAAACTTGCCTGAAAAGACACTTTGTTTTTCTTTCAAAAGTCACGTCTGAACAGCATGACTGCAAAAGCTCGAATGTGAATGCTGGAAATGAGTTAATTGTGTTATGTTTGCATTAGTAGATGATAAAACAGCACATAAGTAATGTAATGCACTAAGCAAAGCTTTGCAACATAGCATATGTTACTCACCTTGCATTATGTCTCTTTTGACATTTTTCCTGCTCATATTCAACAAACTTTCAAAGCTAGTTAAATTATGCACTGGAGCTTGTTGAGACAACACACACAAAGCAGTAATTCGATCTTTGGTAGTTCCTGGATAAAAATGGGTATGGTATTATCAAGTATAATATGGTAGCTAATTTAAGATAGCTAACTTAAAAAAACATGCATTAACAGATTTGGTTGACTTCTGCAACTTTCTATATCCTTCACGGTTTATAGTGCTATGATTGGCATTTAGCTCAAGTTTCATATCAGATTTGGAAATCTAAGCTAAGGTCAAATCAAATCTTTCATTACACTTTCTGTAATACGCCAAAGCATGTGGCCTATCTCTGCATCATTGCGCCCGGGTAACATAGATTCTTTTGGAGAATTGTTGCAGTGGTGGCAAGCCATGGATTTGACTAGCACTGTCTCCAATTTGACTAGCCTGAGATTTGAACCTCAGGGCCCGTATTCAGAGATCTCACTAGTAGCACGATCTACAAAGTCGTTCTACTTGCTAATAGTCGAACTAGAAGTAGCATGAACTCTAGTCGTATTCAAAGTCGTATTTAGAGATCGTGCTAACATCTATACTAACTCTAGTGAGACTACCTAGTGCGATCTTTGAACTGTAGTAACCTTTGCATTGCTTTACGACCGAACCGCTACTTCAAAGTGAAACTCAACAGAATTTTGTACGTAAAAACTTGTTACGTTGCACTAGAAACCGCAAAAGAAAGGAGAAAGGCGTCAAAAACTTTAACTCGACATGTGTTATAGTAAGGCTGAGATCACACGATCAGGTTTTTTGCACAATTTGTTTGCATAAAGAATTTTGGACCTATCACATTTAGACGCTATTTTCTTAAAAAACTTCTTGCCAGACAGAAGCGTCTGGTTTTTTCGGCAAAAAAATTGTTGAAGGTGTCACATGTATTTTTTCGCTGTAAAAGCATTGTTAAGGAATTTCTTTGAAATTTGCCGCCGTGGGGTTGTAGTATTATGCGCTTTGTTGATTCATTGTTATTTCTTGTTCGCCAAAATGCTACGAGCAAGTTCACAAAGGCGAAAAGCTGTGCAGCTTTTAGTAATAAATAGCTACACGAGTGAAATTTTTTTCGACCTGCAATGAAATGAAATAGATAAATGGAAAATGTCAAAATAACTTTGCTTGTGTGGGACTCTATAGCGTATAGCGTAGCTTTTTTCATGCTATATCATCTATCACCAATAAAATTTGCATAATATTGCATGACTGATTAAATAATATTAAACCACGGAGCATAATGATTGGAAGGTTTAAGTAATCTTAATATAAAGCAAAGAGCCAAAACGTGAGCGAACATTTTTTACTGAACGTTTCAAGACATTACTAGTCTCATCATCAGCAGTTAAATGATATAGGCAACAGCAACTTGTCACGAGCAAAGCACAGGAAAAAAAGGCGAAGCAATGATGCACAAAGAACGAAAAGAAAAAAAAAAGGAAGCAAGTGTAAAATTAAAAGCAATTATTGTTTTCACACGTTGAATAGATATATTGGAATTGAAGCTTTGTCGGAATTTAGATCTGGATTTCTTCGTTGAACCATTAAGCTTTCTTTGATTAATAATTTTCGCCAATGGTCAGATCTAGCCAGGATGATGAGGTTATTAAAACAAACTGCGTGATTAGGGTTATCGGTCAAGTGCAGAGTGACGTCCGTATTCTGTGGTGTTTTAGAAGAAGGATCGTGGTTATTGATATGAGTAATTAGATTCCGTGACGTTTGGCCAATATACGAACTGCCACAGTTACAACTTATTTCGTACACAACGCCATATTGATGGAGAATTTGTTGTTGCTCTTTATGTTTAAACACATTTTTTAAACTATACTTATCGTTAATTAATAAAAATTTGGTTTCAAAATCAAGCTTGGCAAAAAAAAATTAATTTCTTTTTCTATCTGCGGTGAAATTTCGCAAATAAATGGTAACTGCATAAAAAACTTTTTAACTTGAGGGTCTTTGAAAATATTTTCTTGGGGGGTGTCTTTTCCGTAGTGTTTTTCCATAAAACGGTTAATGTGCTTGTTTAGAAAGTTTTTGGGCCAGCCATTTTTTTCCAAAACTAAAGAAATTTGATTAAACTCTTTATGAAGCAATGTGAAAGAACTGCAGATTTGATGAGCACGATGCAATAAATTGTTAATTAGATTGCATTTGTATTTGGTTGGAGTATAGCTGTCCCATTTGGTATATAATCCTGAAAATGTTGGCTTTTTATATACTGTCGTTTCGATTCCATTCGATGAATGAATTCTGAAAATAATTAAAACATCCAAAAAAGGCAATTTTCTCTCATTTTCTTCTTCTTTGGTGAATTTCAAATTTGGATGAATGAAGTTGAATATTTGATATACGTATTCCACGTCATTTGGATTGTCGAATACCAAAAAGAGATCATCAACGTAGCGCATGATAACAGGTAGATTTTTCATTTTTGCCAAGACTTCGTTTGTTAGCCAATTCATGCAGATGTCTGCCATTGCTGGAGCCAAGGGTGAGCCCATTGCCAAACCATCTAATTGGTGATAATAATTTTGGTTAAATTGCAGGGTTGTTTTTTTGCAAGTCCATTTGAGTAGTTTGTCGAATTGTTTTTTACTTAGTCTGTTTATTTTGCTCTGTTCGTCAGGTAAAAGTTGATTGAGGACCAATTTGATTGTGAAGTCAACCGGAATGTTGGCAAATAAACTTTTAACATCAAAGCTCACAAGCGCTTTATTGTGAAGATTGTCAATTTTTCTAATTTGGTCTGTGAACTCAAAGCTGTCCTTTATATTAGTCAGATGATCTCTTAGTGAAGCCAGTTTGTCGCTTAACCATTTTGCCGATTTGTAAGTAAAACTACCAGTGGAAGCTAGGATGGGACACAGCGGTATTCCATTTTTATGTAATTTGGGCAGACCATAGAGAGTGGGAGTCGAAGCAGCGGTTGGTCATAGACTTTGGTACACGTCATCGTCTAAACAGTCATTTTTCTTTAATCGATATAAAAATTGTTGAAATTTTTTAAGATTGCCAATGTTGTCATCGAAAGGGCCTTTTTTGAACGTTTTGTGATCATTTAAAATGTCCTCCATTTTGCCAATGTAGTCCGATTTGTTTAAAATTGTTACACCCTTAGTTTTATCAGGTTTGCATATGACAATGGTGTTGCCTTTTTTTCAGATTTTCCAACGCTTTTAATTTTACGCTCACTTCCTTTTTGTTTTTGTTTTTTTCTTTCTTTATGCGTCATTGCTTTGCCTTTTTTTTTCCTGTGCTTTACTCGTGACAAGTTGCTGTTGCCTATATCACTTATCTGCTGATGATGAGACTAGCAATGTCTCAAAACGTTCAGTAAAAAATGTTCGCACACGTTTTGGCTCTTTGCTTTATATTAATATTAAACCAGGTATGTTTTTTTCGGTACTTGCGGTTGCAGAGGGCTCAATAATTGGATGTCAGGGCAAACTGAAAGTTTATTATTTTTAAATAACATTAAGAGCGTTTTTGTTTGGTTTGTAATAAAATAAGCGACAAATAGCTGAAAACTATCTACTGAAATTTATCGTAACTGCTGAAAAATGTAACAAGTTCTTTTGCCATTGGACACGTCAATTTTAACAAAAAAAATATTAAAATCATCAAAAACGTATCACTAATTGCATAAATTTGGCACTAGCGAATAATGGGCCGGAAACTTTTTTGCAATCAGAAGGAAATTTTCAATATTTTGATTAAAACCACCAGCGCTGCCTTTCTGCGATTTCTCTAATTAAAAGTTCAATTTCATGAGTTGACGACGACGGCAAGTTAATTTACTATACTGCAGTTCTGGTTGATAACTTCAGAATGAATTTGGAAAAGGCCTAGCACAAGTTTGAAGTAAGAAAAATTGGATATTCGATACTCGAAAGTAAACAAAACAGCAGGCAATACATTTACGTCTTTGAAGAAATACAAGAAAACAGCAGGCACGATGTTAAAATATGTCATTGTCGATTAAAACAAATGCGGTTAAATTTCTTTTAGCACTTTCGCTAGGTAATCGTGAAGCATTCTTTTTCTGCCCAGACATTGGCACATTTTTTTGTATTCCGCAGCTCAATGTTTTCAAAGGCACGGCTAAAAGCTCAGTTTTCTTCGTTGAGAACAGCGGCTCTTTGAAATATTGCTGGGAAAATAGAGCTCGGTTCTATTTCTCTGCAAGAAGTCAGCAAAACTTTCTAGCGTCTGATTTTCCTTTTCACGCAGGCTATTCAATGTAATTGACGACAGGTGCCCGCAATAGTGAGTCATGAACTTGCACGATGTTTCATACGATTGATGCCAGAAAATTGTGCAAACAACCTGATCGTGTGATCCCGGCCTAAGAGTTAATAGGTAACTACAAAAAATCCCGGACATGTTTCGATATGCAGTCATTAAAGGCTCTAGATTTCAATAACCAAAACAAAATACGTAATTTGACAACTCCTGCACTAAAAAGCGAACTTTCAAAAATGCGTCAGATAAAAATTTATTGCGGTATTACATGACTTGTATGTGGCGATACGGTCTAATGGTCGCATTCACAAGAACTTCTTTTTGATTGCGCTTGATGAGAGCGAATGTTGCAGGCATTTCCCGTAAAGTCATAAATTCTGAAACTTTTTATTGCTCAAATTTACAATGCTAAATCAATGGTTCAGACAAAAATATCCACTTTATCGCATTAAAATTGCAGTGAACAGGAAAATAAGAATAAAATTATAATGTTGTGGACAGAAAATAAGCGATGGTTGCATTGTTTTTCGTTAGAAAATAGCATCTAGTAAGACTTCTAGACTGGTCTCGACCACTCCAGCAAATTCGGCCTAATTTTCTAGTCTGACTAGTAGTCTCACTTGTAGTGAGATTTGTGAATACGAACTCTTGCTAACTAGTCAGACTAGCTAGTCTCACTAGTAGTGAGACTTGTAGCATAACTTCTAGAGCGGTCTCTGAATACGAAGTCGTTCTAGTAGTCAGACTACTTCTAGATCATCAAAAACGTCTAGTGAGATCTACTAGAGAGATCTCTGCATACGGCCCCAAACCTCCTGCTCCAGAAACGAACACGTTACCACTCGACCACCTGGCTAGTCTAAGCTATGGTATTTCACCGATTTTCTGGTTGTGCTGTGACAGCATTGCAACTCGCACAAAATTAATTGTCCTGCCTGAATTAAATTTACTTAGAGGTAATGCAAAAGCTCATGCACATTGCAATAGCATAGAAGTAAGCAAGTAGTGATATTGCATAATCCATTTCATCATAATAGTTCTGCAGCTTACTTTATGTATGAACTTATATCATGTAAAATTAGATGACGACTTTTTGACACGACCGATTTGATGCAAGAAGTTTTGACACATTATGGTTTTGCAACAAAATGTCTTCGAGGTTAAGGCTAAAACAGCAGTGTCAAACTGATTGCATCAAAAAGTCGCAGATCCTATTATACCTGCTGTAGCTGCCGTTTTAACCCAATTTGAAGAGTTAGTATCTTTTTGCAATTTCTTATTGTTCCTTTGATAAAGACTTAATTCAATTTCAAACAGTTTATTAGCATAAGCTTTTATATCATTCAAGAGTGGAGAGGATTCATCAACCTTCCCTGTCGGCTCATTGGTCAACACCTCAAACCAGGGAAAATATGACGAGACTAGTTGTTGAGTAGGCAGTGGTAAATCATCATAAATTGTTGATGCTTCAACTATTTTTGCCACAGGTTCATTAATAGTGATAGACTTAAGATGGCGTTTGGAACATTTTTTTATGTTTTTCTTGATTCCATGGACTTTCTTCGATTTGACATTGGAAGACTTGATAACTGCCTTGGTAGCTGCATCCACAGAAATCTATGAGAGTTGAAGTAGTTTTAATAAAATTAAATAGTACAATATCAGGTGAAAGTAACATCATTATACAATCTTGAAAGTCAATGCAAACCACTACATATAAATCACGTTGATCGCAATAACTGGCATCCACAAAGTTTTTCGTATCATATTTTTACCTTTTTGAAATTTCATTTGTCACGCTTGAGAGCTTAAAATTTTTGAAGGACCTGTCCAGTATCTAGTATGAGTGGCTGAAAGTTTTTAATTTGAAGTACTCGTTTGCGAAGATCCCCCCAATTGTTGTATGCCCAAATCTTGTCATATTCTATTTTCCTCAATTTATTGTCATATTATAACTTTCTGTTATATTTACCTATCCTGAAAGTTTCATGAGCATAGCTACCAGCACAGCCAGGTGCTGGGGGGGGATCAGAGGGAATAGTCTCCCCCTGTTGTTTTAATGCACAATTTCATAAAAACTATTTAAAAAAGATAAAATGTCAAAAACACTAATTTTTAAAAATGCTCAACTCAAATGTAATTCTACCCTGAGTTGCAAACGTCAAAGCTTTTACATGTTTTGAAATTTTTTGGAAGGTCAATAGCTTCTCTATCTTTTACAAATTTCAGTCCTCTAGCTTTTAGCCACGTTGCTTTTTTGCAACACAGGGTGAAAACAAAACCATGAGAGTGAGAATGCTTGCATAGTCAGTGTTGATATTTAAGAAAAATGTTCAATCATTGCTTAGCACGTATCATGCTTTTTTCGAATGATACTGTCTCGTAGGCATACCGCATTGCTTTTGCGAGAAAATTCAAACCAAGCAGAAAGCAGCACAATTTCGCACCAAAAACTACAATCCATTTTGTTTCGAACTCATCATTTTCCAAAACAGAACAAGTAAAATCAGATAACTGTGAGAATTTGGGGCGGCTAAGATCTGATGTGTATCAATCCATGAATTAAATGTCACCGTAGTCATCAATGGCATTTTGACCCTAATAAATTTCGAGAATATTTTAATTGAAAACATTTAGAAAAAAACACTAATTGCTGATGGAAAGCAAATTTTTTCTAAGAGAATCTCTATAATTATATCTTTAATGTTAAACTTGATTTTTTATTATACCCCATATCCCCACATAATAAGCCCATCTCGCATATAAGCAGACTCAAGAAAAATAGCCCTAAAACGATGATTTTATAAAAATTTACATATAAGTCGATCCTACAAATTGTAATACCAAGTACACACCCAATCACAGCAAAAGGTTGCACAAAACAGTAAATGAAAGTGATAACCATTATTTTTACGTGTATGACCAACCAATCACAGCCTGTTATTATCATGTGATTGAAAAAACCAATAGCATAACAGCAACCATGCTGCTTTGCATGAAGGCTCTTATCGTGAGAAAAAAACAAAAACAAAAAAAAAAGGCAAAATGTGCTGGTTTGGTTGCATTTAACTGGTTTGAGTTGTAGCTGTTCCAAATAAGTTAACATAATGTTGTATCTAGAAAGCCTGTTTACTTGAAAAACAGCTGAATCAATACATTGCTCAAAAAGCTTTTGTAGTTTACCTTATGTGTAACTACGATGTCAGCTTGATCCTTTAATTTTGTTTTCAGCTGTGGTTGGGTAATGGGTGATCGGCTGGTTTGAACTAATCTTACAACTTCAAACTGCGCAATGTCAAATTTTTATTACAGCAAATAGCATGCAAATTTATTATTAGGAAATCTTTTTTGATCAATTTCTATGTCCACATATTATACTGTATAGTTGTGTTGATATATAACAGTGTTCTCATTGTCTATCAGAGCAGCGAGTCCGACGATGACCAAATTGTGTCATAGTCTAAATTGAGTGCACTGATTGTTTGCAAGTAAAAAGTCACACAGATGCTGTCCGCCTACTCCTGATCTACACTGCTTAAAATCGTGAGCGCAAAAGCTAGTCTCAAGTTTATTTTCAACCGAAATTTGGTACACCCAGCATATCGTCTTACCAGCGTACAAGCAGCCAGTTGTTTCAAACAAACTAACGATATGTCCAAATGTTCACCATTTTACGCACACTGTATGCCAGGCCTAAAAATTCACTATGGAAGCATTCTGGCAGTTTTCAGTGTGAACCAAATTTTGTTCATGGGCATGCTGTATAACTAAACCCATTGTATTTCATTATGACCATTTTTTGGGTTTAACATAGCATTTAGATTCGCATTATTTGATTGAAACAATTAATCGCTCGTATGGAATAGAAACGAATGGCCGGTCGCTATTGCATTATTCTTGCTAAATGCTTAGATCCCTATTTCCTACCTACGATAATAACACCACAGTAATCAATTAACAAAACTTTGTATTGGCAAACCACAATACAGCGCATTTTTTTCTGCTCGAAGGTAGCAAGCCGAAGCAGGACATCCTGACACGACCGCGAGACTATTCACCCAGGAATCCTGACACCATGGACATCCTGACGTTAGGGTTAGGGAGAGTGTTAGGGTTAGAGTTAGGGTGTCAGGATGTCCCTGGCCTCAAGCATACCGGAGTGAGTTTTCTCGCATCAGGTCGGTCGCATCAGGATGTCGCGGAACGTAGCAAGCAGTATATGAAGTGTCAATTAACATAAACAATAAGGAGTACGTATTTTTTCAAAAAGCAATCATTTTCGGGTGTAGGCGGGGGTTGTATGTGTGTTTTTGCAAATTGTACATCTCATTTCTTCTTAATATGTTACAATATACTGTATTTGAAAATCGAAATATGATTATGCCAGCTTGCTTGAATAATCAAGGCAATCTGAGATTTTTTCACATGGCCTACGTGAAAAAAATGCCTTTTTTGCAACCGCTGTTGCATTGTCAAATGAAATAAACTCATAAAATCACTATAATTTTCTTCTTGTTTATTTTGGGGGGCATCTGCTGCATGAACAATGACAGGATTCCTGCCTGTTATTGCTAGACCTTGTAATTTGCTACAATTTGCCTAAATTGAAACTTTCTGACTTGCCCAATTATATACAGTACTTTAATCATTTTTTTGTTTCTGGCTGGTCGGTGTGTCTAGCATAAAATCATTACAAATTTTTTAATTCTGGCAACCTCATTTGAGGAGACCTCCCATTGCGGTACCGTACCCCCAAAATTTGCCAAATTTTATCTCAATGTTGTCAAAAATTTGCCCCCAGGCCCAGACCCCATGGGTTCTGGCAACTGAATCCCATTCTGTGATATGCTTGAGTTGTACAAGTTTGCAGATCACGCCCAAAAATGAGACATTTAAAAAAATTTTTTTTTTTGTACAAGCTCCCCTTAGCAAATCCTTGGTTGAATGCTTAATGCTTTGAAATGAATCTTGGACCTAACCAGAATGTGGAGGGAGTGAAGAGATTGGGTAATTTAATCCTGTCAAAAGACTTCCTAATCTTAGTTATTAGTTTTCTTTAACAGTTCTAAAACGTACAAAATGTCTTTCAAATGGCGTTAAGGGAATTTTTTCCACAAAATTTTGAAAAAATCGTCTTGCAGCTGGGAGGCTTTGCTTCCAGATTCTCTTCTACATGCCACAGACAAATTTTAGCTTTGGGATCAAGCCTTCCTTTAGAAAAACCTTGATTGATATACTGCTTGCTGGTGACCGTGCTTAATAGAACTGCCAGTAAAGATAATGCAGCTGGCAAACGCAAAAAGGTTGTACACCCCTGGTTTAGATAAACAGCGTTCTACTGTATCCGGTATGCAATTAACCGAATTCATCTGGACTGGTTTTAGTAAATACAAAATTATTAACCAATTCAGTGCATAAAACCATTCTCATCCAAACCAATCAATGTCTCAGTGCATAAAACTATACACCCTTCAAAACTAAGGCAATTACAGCAAATTTTTTTCACAACTGCTTAGTGTTCTAATTATGCAGGCGTTCATTTCATTCAAATTACACTGGGCTTTGTTTACAATTAAACACATTCTATTCAGATGACATTACAGTAGGAAAATAAAAGCGAGTTTTGCATAGCTACAGCATACATTCTGCTGAGAACCATTTATTGTTATATCTTAGACAAGAGATTTCCACTGACATTTTCAAACTGTAAAAACCGGGACGAGAACAATGAGTGAATGGCAAATTTAATTTTGCAATGCAACAGTGATAGCATAACATTAATTCCACACTTGCAGGGTTAATTAATTTTTTTTTTTGGCGAAAACATTGTACTTTAACTTACCTTGACCTTTTTAAGTTCTGTTTGTTTTTCTTCATTTAATGAGCTCAATAGTCCAGCAATTGCACTCTAAAAGTAAAAACTTTTAACTATCGAGTATTTCTCTCAAACCTAGAAGATATAAGATGCAACATAATGATATACAAGGTGTGACAAAAAAGAAACTGGACTGTTTTAACAATGCTCTTGGCACAATGCCAATTGGCAAGCCACTTGGTCACTGTAATACACAACTTCTTAGCTATGTTGTGTTGCACTTTTTTTTGCAGCAGGTTATTTCATTTTTGTGTTATAAGCTTTCATGTAACATAGTATAAGCAGCCTTTGTCAAAATTCTGTTACTTTTGTCACGATTGTTGCTCATGAATGGAACAACAGACCAACGAAATTTTAGGTGAAACTAAAGTAGATCCCAACTGAGTGTTTTAAACTTCATAAAGTGGTTAGTTGTAAAAATGTGATGTCAAGGACGCAAATTTTCGAATAGCATAAACATTTTGTGAAAGGTCGCAAGGAAGTGAAGGATGATCTGGTTGATCCCAACAAAGAATGACCTTCCACAACAAGGACAAAAGAAAACATCACTAGAGTGAATTAACTGGTGCGAAGTGATCGCAGGTTGACTGTGCAAATAATATCTGAACAACTGAGCCTAAACAGAGTCAGCAGGCTGGAGCTCTAGAGTGACAAGTCATGGCTTCACCACAACAACGCACCTGTATACAAGGCAATTAGTGTGAAGAAGCTCTTGGCCAAAACACAAATAACACCTCTTGATCACCCTCCCTATTCCCCAGACTTGGCGCCTTGTAACTTTTGGCTGTTTTCCAGACTCAAAGCTGCAATGAAAGGGACTCATCTTTCATCTCTGAAGAAAATACAACCCTCAGTGACAAAAGAGCTCAAGAGACTCGAAGAAGAGGATTTCACCAAGTGCTTTTGTGGGTAGCACAATTGCATGCAAAAGTGCATCGACTCGGAGGGGAAGTACTTTAAAGGGGACAATTTATAATGTATCAAATATGCTGTATTAAAATTTTTATAACAACAGTCTGTCTTGTTTTTTTTTTGTCACACCTCATAACGCAATCACTCATATGTAGGTACCAAGCACTCTGCATAATGTCTAACCACATCAATACTAATCCACCTTTTATTAAGTTTATAATATCTTTATATTATTACCTTATTAACCTTATTCAGTTTATTATATTGGAAGTTTATTATATCTTTAAGCCTCCTGTTATCTCATAAACCTTATTCAGTTTGTAATTTCTTAAGTTTATGTTACATATCTTAATATTATTTGAGATACTCTGGGGCCCTTAACATGATGATGATGACATTAGGGTTTAGATTATTATGGATTAAGGTTAGATTTAGGGCTGAAGTTAAGGCTAAATAGATTTTTTCATTTTTATGTAGAAAACTGCTGAATCTCCAAAAAACACATTTAACTACCTTATTTTTCAGACCATAAAGTGCATCTAAAATACTTATAATTTCTAAAAAATTGAAGGTGCATCTTATGTACGGATCGACTGTTTCTTTTTACGTTTCAATTCAGAGTTATTTAGAGCTTTATTACATTTTTATAAGTTGCAATTAATTTAGTACGTCTTATATAAGGAAATAAAAGCAAAGGCCATTTATTGATACTGCACTTTGTACTCCAGTGTCCCCGCATTGTTCGAAAAATATGGTAGTGTTCTGTAATCTCCAGAGCCAGGCAATCTCACAAATATGGAGCATGATAACAGAATAAAAATTTAAACACAAACTGTTGAATTTATCTTGTAAATATGTGGCCTCAATAAGATGGTTCAAAAATCATTCAATAATGCTGAATTAGATGATACATCAAAAAACTTTGTGAAATTTATCTCACCTGTAAGTTGTTGGAAGTAACAATTTTTTTAGCATTGCTTTTTTGCACATTTTGTTTGTTGCTTCTTTGATTGTTCGCAGTACTTAATGAATTGCCAGCATTTACGTTCTGCTTTTTAACCATTTCTACACTGTATCAAGCCTTTCAACAATAAATAGTATCATTACCATAAGGTACCTTACCAGTAAGCTAGAAAACAAATGTATGCAGTTGCATCAATTTCTATGAAGCACAGTCCCTTGGATTAGGATCGTGACTTTTATGCGCCGAAACTTTAGGCATCAGAGGTGAAAAGAATTTCTTTTTTTGAAAAGAGTTTTTTTTCTAAACGAAGTATTTTTTCCAAAAAGAAGTTTTTTAATAACAGTTTTTTGTTTTTTTTTTAAGTCTTAATTTTTTTTTTACAAACAATATTTTTATTTCCTAAAACATTTTTTCAAATATAGGCTTTTTGACGTCTGAGTTTGGTGTGGTCCAATTATTGAGTCTCCCCAGAGTTCCTACGTGACCTAAACCTTTTAGAAATGAGGTAAAATGACAGGTTGGAGGGGTACCCTTGACGACAGCACTGTGTGCAGTATTGAAAGAGCTTTTCTTGATAAGTTTTTATCTATCTTTTTATTTTTATTGAAGGAATGCAGTGAGAGTGATAAATTTAAGTTATAGCACTTGTATGAAAAGTTTTACATTTAAAATTGTGAAAAAACTGTTATTTGAATTTTTTTGAAAAAATCACTTTTTTGGGGGAGAAAAACTTTGCCTGGAAAAAAATTTTTTTGAAAAAAATTTTTCACCTCTGGCACATAGAAGTCCCAGCACCTAAACATCATAGACTGCTTGGATCTGAAGCTGAAAGGAGCAAGGACCTAGTGATCACTCCCTCTACCTTTTGTTAAATTGTTTGTGTGCTAAATGCGCGTGTCAAAAAGCAAAAGCCTTGCCATAATAAATCAGTTGAAAAATGATTACCAGTGAAAAAACATTAACTATGAACAAAAAACCAAAAGCTGTCGAAAACATTTTAAATAAAATGTAGTTTTTTTTAAACAAAATGTTTACAACAGCTTTGGCTCTTTTATTCTTAAAGCGAAACTATTTCTTAAGGCCAATTTTTATGCTGCAATAACAGCATTAAATTTTGCTGAGTATGTGAAATGAAATAATTTTTCCAGAACGTAATCATGCAGGTTTGTAAAATAAATTTCAGTGATTTTAGGAAAACAACAATCGTGGCATGCCAGCAATGTGCTTTTATGTATTGTATCACCAAAACAAACCCACAACAGTATATCCTGTCCAAACATTAAACCACACATAAATTTCCATCTTGAAATGTTTACTCAATATTCAGAAGGCAGTGTCTGCATTCGGTCTACGACTTTTAGGTGTGGACATTTTGGCACAAGGCTTTTATGTGCCAGAGGTAAATTTTTTTAACTTTCAAACAAAAAATTTTTTTCCAAAAAAACGTTTTTCCCAAAAAAAAAAAAATTTTTAGTATTTCTTCCAAAAAAAGTAGTTTTTCAAAAAAAAAAAAGATTTTTCAAACAAAAAAGTTTCACTTTGATTAAAATGTTAATATCTTCGAAGCTTTCTATCTGATAATTGTCAAGAAAAATTGTCAAAATATAGGTGCAGGAAAAGGAGCGGCTATATGAAGAAGTACAGCACCGAGCAGTGATTGGCAGGAAAAGGATCAATGAGAGAGCGTCATTTGTGTACAATCTTTGCGCTGTACACAAATTCTATTTGTCGGCAGAAGGCGGGATTAGAAGTTTGATCAAAGTGACTTCAAAAGCAAATAGATGGAAGGAGAATGGAAAAGTTTTACAAAAAATTGATTTGTAATTGTATTTTTTTCATAATTTAAAATGTTTTCCACTGCATGTTCGCAAAGTTTTCTTACCTAATCTGAACTCCAGCCTGCAGTCTCAAATTCTGCAGCGCACGAGTTGCTCGTGTAATCTTGGAACACACAGCAAGCTGAGTGACGTTTCATGGTTATTTGGAGTCTACCACTAACAAACAATACAGTACAAAGTTTTTTAGGAGCTAAGGATTATCTCTCAGCAGATTCCTATTTATGACCATTACACCTTGAGGTAAATATAGTAAACACAATGTTTAAATGGATATTTTTATGTTTAATCGTTACATCTTGTTGTAAAGACACTCATGCTGTAGAGAAAACAATGTTAAATTCTTGCGGTTAGCTTCTTCAGAATTGCATCAAGAACTTTTAAAGTTAAACAGGATTGCATGCTGCTTAAAATTGTTGTTTTACTTCTGAATTATTTTTGTAGTGTGAGTTAATTAGAAGTGGCTGAAGACTTGACAACCATATTTGACAATTTTTCATGTAAAACTTTTCATACAAGTGCTATAGTTTAAATTTATCATGCTCACTGCATTCAATAAAAATAAAAAGACAGACAAAAGACGTATCAAGAAGAGCTCTCTCAATACTGCACCCAATACTGTCGTTGAGGGTACCCCACACACGTCATTTCACCTCATTCTTTAGAGGGTTGGGGCTGAGGTCACGGAGGAACTCAGGGGAGACTCAACAATTGGACCACACGCAAGGTCTGAGCCAGAACTCAGAAGTCAACGATAGATAGAGAAGAAGGAAAATGGGTTTGGCAGTCACCTTTATCAAAACTTCTACCCCTACCCTATGCCGACAAAAAGAATTCGTGTACAGCTTAAATTTTTCTTGGAAAAAAAAACTTTCGTTTGGAAAAAAATTTTTTACTCTGGCGCATAAAAGTCCAGGCGCATAAACATCCGCACCTTAAAGTCAGGGTCCGGTCTACATTCAAGAAGTATAGACTGAAACTTTTATCTGGAGTACAACTCTGACCCAAACTCAAATCCTTATTCTAAAACTAATCAAAACCTAAACTCAACTCAAACCCAAAAAAGTAAATGAAAAATGTGCAAATAAATACCGCTATTCTCATTTTTATTGTTCTCTTAAACTTAAAATCTGCAAATTTAGTCGGGAAAACTTAAAATCCACAAATTTAGTCGGTAGATGTAGATACAAAAATTATGCAGAAACAAACCATTCAGAAATGCTCATTGAACAAGTACTAATATTTAATCGTAGGTTAGCTTGTACATTGTTTTCCCTATTTTTCTTGAATAAGTTCCCAGTTTTCCACCCCACCTGCAGAACCTATCAGGGTCAAACAGTCTGTAGTGGGGTATTTAATTATTTTAAATTTTTAACTGAACTTCCTGTATTCTGGACTAGCTTAATAGAAAATTTCAGCCTAACAAAACTACATTTAAAAAAATAGCCTTCGAAATTGTAAAGATAGAAAAAATCTAATTATGCCAAAGTTTAAAAGAGCAAAAATGTACAATAGCTCAACCTGACAACAAACTGACAGTACAGTATGCATGGCTATTGACCGTTACTGTTTCTCTGCATTGTGTCACAACAACCTTCTCTTGATATGTATTGTTCAATGAACGACTTAAATGAGGACTGAAAGCAAAATCAATGGGGGTATCTAGACTTACAGTAGGTCGATTGTATTAGATTTGCATTGAATCCATCCTTCTTGACCCATCCACTTGAAAAATATTTTACTTCAAACATGCCTCAAAATATATATGGTCAAACCACCAGGCCGTCGAGTGTCCACTCACAAAAATGGCAGGCCATGCACAAAAATTGTTGTGTCCTTGGATAAGACGCTTCACCATGAATATCTCTGTTTGGTGGCTTTGAACAAGCAGCAAATTCGGTGGACAAGAATTCAAAGAAATCAACAGAAAGATTTGGATTAATGGAAACTCCTAAGCAAGTGCAGATTCCCCCAACCACAAAAAGTCATTGCAATAAAAAGTGCTCAGATCGTCCAATATTTAGCTTCTGATGGTGTCCAGCAACAGGAGGATAAATATGCGCAACAGCAACAACAAAAAATAACAAAAAGTGAACAAACAAATAAAAAAAATAACAGCAATTTACAAAAAAAGACAAAAATTGTGAAAAAATAAAAATGGCAAAATTTTTCATCAATTCTGGGTACCATTTGAGATTGTGCAACCATGCTACTTAAACAAAATGGCTTGTACCTAAGTTGATCACACAAACACTGCCTAACAAACAAAAATAACATTTTTAAACCAATTAAAGCCAAACATTCGCCTTAAAAAAAATCTGTGAGGATTTTGAAAAATGCACTACGACCCCCCAGCACGCATTTTTTCAATATATAAGAGTAGTGGTGGCTGAACAGCACCTCTTTGCCAGATTTTATGCAGCTGTTTTTTGCAGGTTCTCTTACTTCTACTATGTGTTGCGAGAAAACAATGTGGAAAATTTTGCAAAATGTTTTTTGATTAAAACATTTCAGCATTCTACCTCAATGAGAAAATCACAATAAAAAATGCAGAATACGCTCAAAGAAGAAACGTTAATGATTGCTATGTAACAATATGAAACGACTGCAATAAAAAAAATTTTTTCACCTGTTGACTGAGCAAAAAAGTTATCGATTATGTCACATTAATACAACTATGCACAAAAGCTTATAATTCTTGCAGCTTGGTAGAAGTCAGTGATGGAGTCCTCAAGGACACATTTTGAAGTCCTTAGCCTCGAAGATCAAATCCTTGGCCTCGAAGCCTATAAGTCCTCAAAAATGTCCTGTCCTTGGCTCCAGGACAGCATTATTTTTTGATTGGTTGAAAAGGAAAATAACCAAACAAAAAATAATTTTAAGTTCTAGCCTGTCAATTCGTTTCCTTTCTTATTATTTCAAAAAAGAATATAATGTGATAGCTTAAGTCATAGCAAACCTTATTTTAAATGGCATTTAGTGAAAGCTCTAATCAGAGAATGAGATGGCAAAAAGCAATGTGGAATCTTTTTTTTTATTTCTGCTAATACTTCCATTGCATTTGGTACATACAGCAACACCCTGAAACCACCCAGGGTCATAACAAAATAACTGTGGATGCAGACACAAACATTTTTGACTTGCTAATACTAAAAAATGACTGTGCCTATCTGAGTGTGGATTCAGAAGAAAGTTTGTGTGTAATAATGAAATGTAATACAGTTACCAGGGATAGCCTCTTATACCAAATATGTCAGAACATCCCTGATAAATCCAACAAAATGCATCATGAAAACCCAAGCTTGTTCTAAAAACATGAGAGCGAATATTGCAAAGAATTTGTTTTGAGATATGAAAAAACAATACCAAAAATCACTGAAAAGCACTCTGGGGACAAAGCCATATTCGCGAAACAATTTTTGTGCTGAAAATCGCTGCAAAGAATTCCATATATAACTACTGTATCCATATCAGAAAGAATGCTGTATGAAAAAATAATAAAAAAACGAGTGTGAAATTGAATATAACTATAATTATTTGAATGCCTGCAAAGATGTGCGTTGTGCTTAACATCAATTTTTCACATGACATCATGAAGATGAGGAGGCAAAGTTTCTGTGAAAAAGTTGGACATTTTTTAAAAAAATATTGATTTAATATTTTTACGTTTTGACAAATTGTAGGCCTCTTGAAGGGGGGCCCACGCGGCAAATCACATATTAAACACAGCCCTGCTGGGATCTTTCTGTTACTCTTTGTAGTTAAATACCTTATGCTAAATTTTACGAAGTGTCTTTTGGCGGCCGAAACCTGTGCACTGATTCATTAATAGACAATACATGTGAGAATATAGAGAGCAGCACAAGCACTGAAATGTAAAGAAAAGATTGGCTTAAAATTAGAATTAAGAAAATGAGGAAACTATTAAAGTATTTCTAACTTAAGTTTTATGGTATTTTCTTTTTCAAATTGCTTAGAAATTTTAGTTGTGTAATTTCTCTTAAAAGTCACTAAAATTTTTTTTTTTCTAAAAAAAAATCACTAAAAGTATTCAACAGAGGTAAAGGAACTTTGTCCTAGCCCCCAAAACCCCATGTTTTTTTAAAGAACTTGAGCTTGCAAATACTGGGTATGGTAACTCAATTCATTTCAAAACATATATTTACAGTATTTTGCAATACGTTTAGAAAATAATATCTTATTTGCTAATCGCTAGGTACTATTTCACAACTATGACAATATTTTAAAAAGTCTGTCAAAAGAAGTCGTTTAACCAACCAATAAGGTTTGTGTTGGAGAAACTACTGAAAGAGTGGGAATTTATAATCATTAATAAGTGGGTGTTTGCCCGGGGCCCCAACTGATGAAGTCAAGGCCTTGAAACGGACCACTTTGATGATCAGATTTTAGTTATTCTAACAGGCACAGCTAGGGGGGGGATTAGAGGATGTGTGATTCAAACATGTGTACTGGTACATGTAGAATATAGATATGTTCTATTTTATGTGCTAGAACCACACGTGATGACCATCACGCATGGTTGGCAATGGCCAATGAACAATAATTTTGGGGTTAGCTCTTTCAGCGATCCGCCAGCACTAGGATTGTTCATGATAAACTGGGTTCAAGCTCGAGTTGGGTATATCAAATAGTTGGAGCTTATAAAGAAATTGTGTTGAAATTACAACAGATTTATTGCGTTTTACAATAATTACGCTAAACAAAAATTTTTTTTTAAGTTGCAAAAATATAATACATTAAAGTAATACCAATGAATTAGTTCGTAGATTAACGTTTAATCCTGTTAATTTCGGGCCCACTTTTTTTTTAAATGTTTTCAGTCTTCACACCAACCTTCGGAATTGGGCCGACTCTATTTAAGTCAACTTACAGCAATTTAGTCTGAAACTTTTTAAAACTTTAATCATGGTCAAAAGTAGTGACTTGCACATTGACGGCGTTTGGCTTCAAAAAAGATAGTTTTGATGATTGAAACTTTGCAGGTCTGTTGAATAGAAGTTTCTGATTTGTGTTAGATGATGTTCATTTCAAAATCAATACCTCGACTTCGCTCTATACCACAAAAGTACAATCATGGCACACTACTACAATCTAGTATACTACAATTGTAGTATGGTAAGGTTAATCCCGACTGGGTTTAATGGCCAGCTCAACAGGCTGTCAAGTCAATGAACAAAAAAAATCAATAAAAAATGACTGCTGAACATAAAACAATGACAATTTTCAAGCATAAATAATAAGAAATACTGACAATTTTCAAGTATATATATCATAATTAGACTTACCATATTTTTAGGCAGAAAACTGGGACAGTTGAAGAGATCCAAAAAACTGAACTGAAGACCAGTCAAAAAAGGTCTTCATGTAGCTTTTGCGAGATTTTTAGGTGATCTCAAAACCAAACAAAAAAAAAGATTTATTGCAATTTATCAAGTGATCTCAAAATATATCAGCAGATTATTTAGAAAATAATGAAATAATGACAATGGTTCCAAAATAATGAAAAAAAATGAAATTGAAAAAAAATAATGAAAAAACTGAAATAATGACACAATTGACAGCCTGGCTTAACTGAATTTTTATAATTTTTTGAGATATTCTAAAAACTACAATGATGTAATATCAATAACTCCATTTCAAAATTTGATTGGGTTAACGACAAAATCAACAAATCCGCTTTATTCTGAAAACTGATCCAATCCATGCTGACCTCATTGTATGACTAGCTACACTGATATTGAATGGATCTAAATGCCAGATGCTTTGTATTCGACAGTAAATGATTCAACAGTGGGTGGTTCAGGTAAGCCAAGCATTAAAAGCAGTATCAAAAGGGTTTACAAAAACAAGACATTAACCAGCAAGTGTCTTGAAGCTATACGTTAGCTAAATAACATAGCCTACTGGTAAGTAATATTACAGAATATACTGTTACTTGATAATACTTCAGCATTATGAAATAAAAGCTTACTGGGTCATTCCATGCCAAATAAGCAAATTTTTTTCCAAAGTTACACCATATGTTTTGTATGTTGATGAAATTTGGCACAGTTGAAGATCTTAATGAAAAACCAAAATCCCAAAAATATTTTCCAAAAACTCCAATTATTTATGGCGTTATGATCATTTTAAAAATGCCATTTTTGCTCATTCCGCTTCATTGCACATGCTTAAAACTTTTTTAAATCTTTAATTTCTTTATCTGTTGCCATACTAGACTGCTGAAAATTACTATACAGGGGTTTTAAGACCCAAGGAATCCAAAAATCTAGCTTAAAAATAATGAAAGAATGATTTCATGGAGTAACTGAGCTTCCAATTTATTAGTTGCGTTTTTTTTGGATGCACAACTTTGAGAACCCGTTAAAAAAAAATGGGTATAAAATTTAAAAACTGAAATTCACAAATTTATTTCTTGTACCACTGTTCTTTCATACAAAATTGAATTAATTTTGATGCCTATGAAAAAAATTTTGCTTTTAAGTGACATATGTTTTTTCAATAAAAATAGCATCGAATCAGTTTGAGACAAAAAGCAAAACAGCATAAAATCAATGGAAATCAGTTGAGGAAAAGAACAAAAAATGACCCAAACATGCTAAACAGAGTTTTTATCAAAGGGAAAATCTGCAACACAGATTATTTAGCAATTGTTTTAAAAGACAGAGCATGAACACTCAAGTACGATATCTAGCACATGTTTTGACTTGACAGTCTGTTTTTTTGGACTACATGGGCTCTTTTATTCACATTGTGTTGTGTGACAAGAATGATAAAAAGCACATGATTGCAAAAGTTTGAGATGGATTTGATTTGTATTCAATCAATGCATATTTCATTTAAGCTTTGATGGTATCGACTCAAATAGTTGAAAATGTATGATGAAAAATTCCTGATTTCAATATTAAATATATATATATGAGAAATCTTTCAGGAAAATCTCATTTCCTAGCTTTGCAAATGTTAATATTGTTGTAATCATTTAACTATCTGCTTAATGTAGTACAGTTTCAATAGGTAATGGCCTATTGCTTTTTTAACTGGGATTTTTATTTTAGATTGTTTTATGTTGTATCAGTAGTTCTGCAGTGTTTCAAAATACAATA
Organism: Trididemnum nubilum; assembly: GCA_963965965.1. Taxonomy (NCBI): domain Eukaryota; kingdom Metazoa; phylum Chordata; class Ascidiacea; order Aplousobranchia; family Didemnidae; genus Trididemnum; species Trididemnum nubilum. The sequence goes on from OZ014474.1 coordinate 25,374,783, forward strand.
AATATAATGAGTTCGCTACAAAATTGTGGCATTGGAAGAAAATTGAATGAGATGTGCCACAATTGTCCTCAAAATCCACTTTGCAAAAAGCACTTGGGTTTGAGCATGTTGAACTAATCTGTTGCAGAACCTTTATGCCGTGAGATGAGATTAGAAGTATCTGCAAGCATCATTTCGTTGAATACAGTGGAATTTGTTTAATAAATCCACAGTTAATAAATCCAGCCACTTATTACATCCAATTTGCTTGGAACGGAATCATTTTGTGCATTTTAGAAAACGCCGTTTATTAAAGCCGCCGCGTATTAAATCCAAAACCGGCTGTCCCGAAGTGGATTTATTAACCAAATTCCACTGTATCTCTCAAAATATCATTTGCAGTGGAAAACGTGCTGTAAATCATATGCAAAGCTTAAAAACCAGTCATGACAGGTCTGTTAGCATTTCTCTGCTTCAAGCTAACAAATACGAGTTGGGCAGTAAAAAAAATTTTATACTACATCAGAAGATCTGCCAAGCATGTTGGCGCATGTTGCAAGTCTTAAATGCTGATGATGTTACCACCACCACATCATCATAGACAGAGAGCAAGGTAGAAGACTCTTATCTATTCAACTACCGGTATGGATTCTGAAATTATGAACATATCATTTAAATTGTGCTCTATATCACGATCCTTAAAGTGACATGGTAAGAGCAAGCAAACACTGGCAGTTAAAGTTCGCAGCAAAATTCTGAAAACTGCTAACATACTTCTGAGCAAAACAAATCAGGAATGTACAATGGTAAAGATTTGCGACAAACAAGACAATAGTATCCCAAAAAAAGTTTAAAAAAAAATTGAAAATTCATACAGACTTGACCGAGCCTTCAGTAAGAAGCTATAATCAGCTAATTGAAGTACCAAAATCAAACCTCTCACTTTAATCTCTGATACTTGGTCAGCAGAAAAAGCTGCATAACATTTTGGGGTTATCAAATGAAGATGAAACAAAAAATGAAAAAGTAAGGAATGTTGTGCAATCTTTGTTACTGACCAGGTATCACAGAATAAAGTGAGAGCTTTGATTATGATGCTTCGATTAGCTGATTATACCTTTTCACTTAAAGGCTTGGCAAAGTGGTCTGAATGTTCAATCTTTTTTTAAACTTTTTTTGTAATAGGATGGCCTTATTTGTCACAAATCTTTCCTGGTTTGCTTTGCTCAGAAGTATAAATAACAGTTTTCAGAATTTTCCAGTAATCTTCAACCGCTTGTGTTTGCTTGCTTTACCATGTCACTATAAAAGCCGAGATATCAGACATAGAACACAATTCAAGTGATGTGTTCATAACTTCAGCACCCATAGTTGAATGGGTGGGAGTTTCTACCTTACTCTCTGTGAATGATGATGTGCTGGTGGTGGTAGTGTCATCAGCACTTAAGACTTGTAACATGCGCCATTTGTTAGCTTGAAGCAGAGAAATGCTTCCAGACCTGTCTTGACTGGTTTTGTGCTTTGAATCGCATTTCTCAGCACTGAGGTTCTGTGACAGATTAGTTCAACATGCTCAAACCCACGTACTTTAAGCAAAGTGGATTTTGTGGACAATTCAGAATCGTGGCACACTTCATTCAATTTTCTTCCAATGCCACAATTTTGTAGCAAACTCATTGCATTTACCTTATTGAAAAACATTGCAGAACTACTGATACAACATAAAACAATCTCTAAAATAAAAATCACAGCAAAAAGCTGTTGGCCATTACCTATTGACACTGTGCTACATTAAGCAGGTATGATTACAACAATATTAATGTTTGCAACGCTAGAAAATGAGATTTTCCGGTTTCTGGTATTTAACATTGGAATCAGGAATTTTTCAATGTACATTTCCAAGTATTCGAGTGGATGCATCAAAACTTTATAATGAAATACAATCGATTGAACACTAATCAAATCCATCTCAAACTTTTGCAATCATGTGCTTTTTATCATTCTTGTCACACAACACAATGTGAATAAAAGAGCCCATGTAGTCCAAAAAAACAGACTGTCAAGTCAAAACATGTGCTAGATATTGTTACTTGAGTGTTCATGCTCTGTCTTTTAAAACAATTGCTAAATAATCTGTGTTGCAGATTTTCCCTTTGATAAAAACTCTGTTTAGCATGTTTGGGTCTATTTTGTTCTTTTTCCTCAACTGATTTCCATTGATTTTATGCTGTTTTGCTTTTTGTCTCAAACTGATTCGATGCTATTTTTATTGAAAAAACATATGTCACTTAAAAGCAAAATTTTTTTCATAGGCATCAAAATTAATTCAATTTTGTATGAAAGAACAGTGGTACAAGAAATAAATTTGTGAATTTCAGTTTTTAAATTTTATACCCATTTTTTTTTAACGGGTTCTCAAAGTTGTGCATCCAAAAAAAACGCAACTAATAAATTGGAAGCTCAGTTACTCCATGAAATCATTCTTTCATTATTTTTAAGCTAGATTTTTGGATTCCTTGGGTCTTAAAACCCCTGCATAGTAATTTTCAGCAGTCTAGTATGACAACAGATAAAGAAATTAAAGATTTAAAAAAGTTTTAAGCATGTGCAATGAAGCGGAATGAGCAAAAATGGCATTTTTAAAATGATCATAACGCCATAAATAATTGGAGTTTTTGGAAAATATTTTTGGGATTTTGGTTTTTCATTAAGATCTTCAACTGTGCCAAATTTCATCAACATACAAAACATATGGTGTAACTTTGGAAAAAAATTTGCTTAGTTGGCATGGAATGACCCTACTGAATCTGTAATCACAACAGTGGATATCTAGCATATGTTAACCAAGAGATGTCCCGGAAAATGCAATCACTGTAAACGTCAATACTGGTACTGAAATTGCTGATTAGGGGGGCCCTTATTTTCAAAAGTCAGAAAAGTTGTGCTCTCCACCTCCAAAATGGATCCATTTATTGAAAAAACGTATATACCACAAAAAATCTCAACTATTTGATTAATGTTTAGAGGTACAAGCATGTTTAATTATTCTCATTTCGTATCATTATAAGCATAGGCTTACAGCTGGTGGAAGGGTATTATTATGATTCTAAAGCGAAGATTACAGCGATGCATCAAAGTAGGTGGCCGAACCGACTCCCTAACATCTTCTTTTCTTATAGAAGACAAGTAATGGCACATATTTTTCCTCACATGTCAGCACTCAACTGCTCTCAAAGTATGGGTTGCGAAAGATCCAAAGAGCAATGCTGCTGCCACTTTGCCATATATTGATGGAAGATGTTCCACCAAAGCGACCAACTCTAAAACATTAAAAATAAGTTTCATGCCAACAAACCACTTACCACTCACTGGGATTGCAAGCTTTTGGAAGACCTGACAACCAAAAAAGTCTTTAGATCATCTTTCTGTTCTTGTCTATAGGTTGAGTGTTAATCGACACGAGCTTCTGGAACTGGTGAAGCTCAGCCTTAGGCTGGTATCAATGCATTAGAAGAATGGGGCACTTCCGCGGAAGTTGTAACACTCCCATTTGATTCAATGGCAACTAATACTACTATGAGCGTCGAAAATGGGACTTGCATTATGCTAGAACAATAACTTGGTAAAGACTTTTTGTGCCTAGATTGTCGTCACCATGTTATGGAGCATCTTTCAGCATAAGCTGATAAAACTACTTTGGGTGCAAGTTCAGAACCTAAAGTTTCCCTTTTCAAAGAATTGAAACTTCAGAGAGAGAGTATTGACACAACCTCTTATGAACCAGGAATTGCTGACAAATGTGTATGTTCAATGATTTCAAAAAAAATTAGCCATTGAACGTTAGGAGCTTATCAGTTTTGTTTGTAGAAGGAACTCCACCTTGCAGTGCAAAGTTTTGTGCACCTGGGCCTGTGTACCACTCATGCTGGATGAGAAAACTTCTTCATACTCTAAAAACATAGATGTTTCGAAAACAGTTGAGTCTCATTAGTCATCACTCAAGAGCAAGCAGCTATAAAAGAACTGTGTGTTTTTGAATACAACTTTATATTAAAGCTGGGTTTACTGCTCCTCTTGCAGTTGAAGCACCTCTTCAAAATTTAGCTTTACTAAAACCTTTCTTCAACATTCCAACAAAGCAGTTTCTTTTGCCACATCCCAAGAAATGTCTAAACTCCTGCATTCTTTGTCTGAAGAGCTAACTGCTTTTAACTTTTTTGATGACGCTGTTTTGTTTGAAACAAAGCAGCACATGATTGCCAAACTATAAAACAAAGATGATGAAAAAGATTCCATGAAAAGGTCTCAACATCCATATGGTTTTCTCAAACTTAAATATTTCAATATTTCTTGACTCCAAGACAAAGAAATTTTTGAAATTTTTTGATTAAATTCCAATTTTCTCGATCAAGATCCTAGATTCTGGTCAAAATCACAAAGCTTTCGATCTGCGAAATTGATTGTCAATAACTTCGAGTTACAAATAACAATGCTGAGCGAGGACTTGCTTTTATGTAGTCATATAACAAACTCTCAACTAAAGATGAGGAACAGCTGCAGTTTCTAGACTGCAAGTAATTTCTAATTATCAAAGTGGCTACCCAGTTAGATAAATCTACTCCAACAAAACAATGAGAATTTGAGTATCGCACTCTTCTCAATTACCGTACAGCAGATTTTACCTTGCAAGCTGCTCATGAAAGCAAATTAAAACAATTGTAACATAAACCTAAGTGTAACATAATTATATATTTAGCACTCATTGCTGATTTTATACCTTTATATTAACCATCAATGCCAGTTGATACCACATACGCATATTTTTGAAATTCAATGAAAATTTTGCAACTTTTACAAAAAATTACCCCTCTGTACCACCCCTAAACAATCATCAAAATGCACTAAACTTCACTAGGAGTGTTGTTTGGTGAAAAGAATCCAATCTGTGAGCAGTGAGCTAAAGAAAATGCAACTTTTATTTCTACCCTTAAATAAGGGCCACCCTAATGCTGGTACAGTAGAATTCGTCTAATTTGTCGCTTAATTTGTCGGTTCACTTACTTTATCACATTTTCGTTAGTCCTGGCAAAATTCTTATCTTTTACATGTATTCCAGTTCATCTAATTCGCCATAGTCTCATTTGTCACTTCGCTTAATTTGTCACATTTTTGTATCCCCGAGAAACTTTTTGCTTGGCATATTTATCATTTGCAGATTCCATTCAATGTTCAAGCAATTATCACAGCTATGTTTGTAGCTGCATGATGGATTGATTAACATAGTCTTAGTGGTTAGTTCAACTTGTTTGAGATTTCGAATAAACAAAGAGTCTTAATTGGATGAACAAACAACAGGAAAATCTCACTGCAGCAACACAAAAGGATGAAATGCTAGGCACATTTTAATTACAGAACCTTAACAATCAGCTGAGAGTCTAGAAGAGTTTAAACACAGTACAGTAATTATAGGGATTAAGCATAACAAAAGGAGCAAACTACAGTTTAAACAGTTAAGATTAAGAGTTGATGATATCATTGCGCTTTCTGCGTTTCATTTTAGGATTATTATCAGAGCAAAGTTACAGAAAATCAATGTCAAATAAAAGATCTAACTAGAATATGACTTCACAAGCGATATCTGAGGACTTCACGAAACCATTTAACTTTACTGAATTAAAGAACTTCACAATTGCGTTAAGCATGTTTATAGTTGTTGATGGTCATATCTGAAATATATACATCGCTTTTGAATTTCATAATGTTCCATTAGCTTAGTCTAGTGTGTGTTTAATGGCTTTCAAAATTCAAATGTCTAGAAAAGGCATCTATAAATATCTATCAGACCTCGTTTCAACTTTTAAAGAGTTAGTTGAATTTTCGATTAGCAGCGCAATTGTTAAAATTGCAGTTACCAACAAAATCCTCATTAAAATAAATATTTCAACAATAACCTTTTGCTCCGATTGAAACACAGAAACAAAAACTTTTGATCTGAAAATGCCGCCAATATGATTTTGAATTTTGCAACTTACATTATCTAGACTAGAAATTTGACACACTATCCTAAATATGAAACTACACCCTAACTAGCCCATTGCAATAGTTTTTAAGAAGAATTTTGTACCAGCACATGTACGAGCAATTCGACAAATTTTTCTCAAAATCTAAGAACTAAATAAAACAATGCCTGCCTCAGCAATTAGCATGGAAAGAGATACGTACACAAAAAATATTTAAAAACAAAAAAATCATATTCTTATAAATTTATAAGCGATATTACAGAGTCCAACTTTACGACGACTTCTCATCAAAAACTTATAATAAGTTACTCAACTCTATGCTTTCCAAACCAGGTCCGCGACAACCTGGCGCGACTGACCTGACACAAGACAACTCACCTCGGGAATCCTGACACCTGGGCATACTGACGCTTGGGACATTCCGACGCCAATAGCTTCAAATTTTTGCGCTCTGCTTTTTTTCTTTCTTTTTCTTTTTTTCTCTTTTCCACGCTACGCCACGGCTTCGCTTTTTTTCTCAAAACGATTAACATTCGCTTTTTGTGATGTAAGTATATTTTTCGTTAATAGCAAACTTCATAGGAATCTCTGTTTTGCAGAAACAACTCAAAAGCGAGTTGTATTTTCGTGAAAAAAATCTTGACAAAATCGAAACCAAGTTAGCAAATCTGTAAAAATGCAGACGATAAGTTTCAAACGATGACTGAATGTCGCGATTGAGAGTAATATATGCTTTGCTATTATTAAATGACCACATAGATATTTCATGAATAATAATGTGTGGTTAATTTAAAGAGAAAAATGCTCGAAAAGGAATTGTATTTCAAAGAAAATATTAAAAATGTAATTCAAAGTCAAGTACTGCAAATCGAAATTAATTAATCCAGCAATTAAAATTCATTAGTTTTGCTTATTATTATTGGATGACCACGTTGCAATTCTAGACACATTTTCACAAAAAAATTGTTGGTTTTATGTTAGCAATAATTTGTCCATAGACAACGTTTGAAATTAAAGTTGAAATTATGGCCAAGAATGAAATATGATTAAAAATACTGTGCAATAGTTTGTGATCATCCAATTAATTAATTTCCTAATGGGTGGTTTATTTAGTTTTAACCTCGATAAATGGAGCTGTTGGTTTACGCAATCGCTGTTTTCAACTTGAAAAGGACAAAACAACACGTTCATACGCTTCATATCAGCATGCCAAATTGTTGTAATTTCTGTGCTCGCAAAATCAAAGCATTTGAACAATAACAAAGTGCTAATTTTGATAAGCTCCAAAACTTTCAGTTTACTCAAGAGTATGATCACAAAAATGACAAATAAATAAAAAATAAATTAAAAAATGAGAAGCTACAAAATAAAAAAAACATAAGTAAAAAACGCCCAAGTCCTGAAATTAACATTCAAAAATGAGTAGATAAATTATTACGATCGTGATGTTGTATCGTCGTATGATATTTCAATCACCGCTGGCGTTTTTAATGATTTGCATAGTTACGAAATCATTTCATTATAGTACGTTGACTTTGTCAAGTAAAAACATACCGGTATTACACGTCGACAAAAGCTCGTAAATATTTCAATAAAATCAGCTTATAGATGCTTAGCGTAAAAGTAGCGCAGAGAAAAGAAAAAAAAAAGCAGAGCACAAAAGTTTGAAGCTTTTGGCGTCAGGATGTCCCGAGCGTCAGGATATCCCTGGCATCAGGATGTTCCAGGCGTCAGGATTCCCGGGGTGAGTTGTCTCGCATCAGGTCGGTCGCGTCAGGATGTCCTGCTTCGTTCCAAACCACTAGGTGTAATGTTTGAAATCAAACAACTATTTACCAAAATCATCTACTTCTTTTGCTCATTGCGCTTTTTTTAGTTCATTTTAACAGCTTGCAATTTATTCACTCTCAAAGTTTAAAGGTCTTATAAAGTTATCAAAATAATTAAGTGGCGTCAATCAAAAAGCTATGATGAGTTTTAACGGTTTTTCTCTTTGTTATGAACTAACATAGAGCGATCTTTAAAATTCCAGCAACTTTATTACATCAGCCAAACTTAACACTATTCATGGCCAAAAATAAGCACGCATTGTACAACTATTTTTATTCTGAGAACGCTATTTAGCAGTGCGACCCAACAGCCAACATATTACATAATATTGTACAGTACGTATATTGCATTACATCCATTTATTGAGCACAAAAGCTTTCTTCATCAAATTGTACAAAAACTTTGAACAGCAAGTAAAAGATTTTTTCATTGTCATCAGTGACAGTTTAGTAAAATTACTCAGCCATACTGCATAATCTAACGAAGCCATTAAGCTCAACTATTTCAATGTGTTAAATGTTGCAGTAATCCCATAAGTTTTACTTTCCTACTTTTCTGTTATACCAACCCATTGAGAGAATTTAACGCACAGTTTGAAGGGTCCACGACAACTGACCACGACAAACTGACCGCGAGCAACGCCGACTGGCTGAGAAGGGCGATTCTAAAAATATCTTACTTTCCCCAGAGCCATCTTGCCCAAACCCTCACTTTGTGATGAAATTAGTATGACAAAATCAGTACGAAATCACTGAGACGAAACCCTGGGTTCACGGTCAGTTTGTTCGCGGTCAGTTTGTCACGGTCAGTTGACTTGGCTCTCAGTTTGAAGGTCCATTTAAGGGCTAATTGTCCAACATGGTATTGCCAAGTTTTGCATGTTTTATCTTTTTCTTATATTAGCCTACCGGTACTCTTTGATTATGTCTAGCTTGAGTACTTTGTAAAAAAATTTTGAAAATGTAAGGAGCCTATTTGGCAAGGTCTCCTCAATGTGGCCAATTTAATTTGTTACGTTTAATCTTTGATTGATATTAACTTATCCAATAAATTTAGTTTTTTTAGCTTTTGTAGTTAATGGGGGGAGGTGCCAACACAAATGGAGCACCCCTATAGAATGAGATCCTCACTTTTTTTCATATCATATTTTTAATGATTTTTAAAATTTTATTTGTCTAGCTTGAGTGGTTAAAAAATTTGAAGGACCAGTTGGAGGAGGACTCTCCAATTGTAGCCTTTCAAATTAGTGATATTTTATTTATCTATTGTGATTTTATCTTTCTTTTATATTTACCTATCCTGGAAGTTTCATATGCCTAGTTTGAATGGTTGAAAAGTTTGAATACTGAAGGACCCCGATTTGGTGCCACAAACTTTTGTCAAATTTTATGTTTCCTTCGTATTTGCTTGTGTATCCTGAAATTGTGATGTGTGTAGCATACACAAGTAAAAAGTGTGAAATTTGACATCCTCATTTGAGAGGGACCCCCATTGTGGTACTCCCAAATTTTGTCAAATTTCATGTTCTCATATTTGCTTATTCTAAAAATTTCATCAGTTCAGGGTGAGCGGTTCAGTTTTGAATTTAGGCGTCCTTGTTTGAGGGGGATCCCTTCATTTTGGTATCCCCAAATTTTGTCAAAATTTAACTTTTCTTCGTTTTTGCCTATCCCGAAAATTTCATCGGTCCAGCGTAAGTGGTTAAATTTAGAGTTTTGGTGTCCTTGTTTGAAGAGGATTCCTTCATTTTGGTACCCCTAAATTTCGTCAATTTTTATCTTTTCTTGATATTTGCATATCCTGAAACTTTCATGTGTCTAGCATGAGTGGTTAAAAAGTTGAAATTTTGGCTGCCCTATTTGAGGGGTACCCCCCCTTTTGATATGCCCAAATTTTGTCAGATTTTATCTTTTCTTCATATTTGCCAACCCTAAAAATTTCATGTGCTTAGCATGTGTGGTTTGAAAGTTTGATTTTTGGCAGCCCCATTCAAGGGGATCTTTCATTTTGGTACCCCAAATTGCTTCAAATTCTATGTTTCTTTTAAATTTACACACCTTAAAAACTTTATGTATCCAGCTTTAAAGGTTAAAAAAATTGAATTTTGGAGATCCCCAGTTGGGGGTAACCATCTATTTCGAAACCCGTAACTTTTGCTAGGCTTAGTTTATTTTTGATATCTACTCACTCCAAAAATTTGATTTATTTAGCATTAATGGTGTAAAAGTTCAAAATTTTGGGGGCCCCGTTTGAGGGGGAACCCCCCCCACTTTGATACCCCCAAATTTTGTCAAATTTGATCTTTTTGTAATATTTGCCTACTCTGAAAATTTCATGTGTTTGGCATAAGTGGCTAAAAACTTTTGAGTTTTTTTTGGCCTTGTTTGAGGGGAACCCCCAATTTTTTTTTTTTTTACCCCCAAATTTTGTCAAATTTTATCTGTCCTTTGGATTAACCTACCTTACAAATTTCATGTATCTAGCTTAAAAGGGTAAAAAGTTTGAATTTTGGAGGGCCTGTTTAGGGGTAACCCCCATCGTGGCACCCTTAATTTTTGTTAGATTTAGTTTATTTTTAATATCTACCCATTCCGAAAATTTGATTCATCTAGATACAACGGTTGGAAAGTTCAAAATTTTGGTGGCCCTGTTTGAAGGGGAACCCCTCCACTTTGATACCCATAATTTTGTCAAATTTGATCGTTTTGTAATATTTGCCTACTCTGAAAATTTCATGTGTCTGGCATGAGTAGTTGAAAAGTTTGAATTTTTTCCGCCTTGTTTGAGGAAAACCCCCCATTCTGGTGCCCCCAAATTTTGTCAAATTTTATCTTTCCTTTTATTTACTTACCTCAAAAATTTTATGTATCTAGCTGTAAAGGGTAAAAAGTTTGCATTTTGGAGGGTCCGTTAGGAGGTAAACCCCCCATCGTAGCACCTCCAATTTTGGTTAGGTTTAGTTTATTTTTAATATCTACCCATTCCGAAAATTTGATTCATCTACCTTCAGCGGTTTGAAAGTTCAAGGACTCATTTGAAGAGGAGCCCCCCAACCTGGCACCCCCAATTTCAGTCCGGCACTAACCCTCCCTGATATCTTCAATTACCGTACTTAAACTTTGAATACAGTGCGTTTAGCAGCTTAAACAGTAGATACGAGTAGCCAGAGAAGAATAAGAAAAAAGAAAAAAAAGAAAAGAAAAACAGTATCGATATTTAAGTTGGGGTAAACAAACATAACCAAGAGAAAGGTGGATGATAGTGTGCTTAAAAATCACAAACCATTTTTCATCAATACGGGTAATTACCAAGATATATTGCTTCAAAATCGCCCACTTTTAGCCCATTTTTGGCCTATAAAATTTTGGTCTCGTGACTGGGCGCCCCCAAACTTTATTTGCACAAAGCATTCATAAGCAACCCACATTGTGTCCAGATTTAAGCCTTGCAGGTCAAGTGGTTTTGAAATTATAAGCGATTTAATAACTTTTCAAATAAAAAAATTACCATTTTTTTTGTTGTTTTTTTCTGTCTCAATTCACGATCACATGACCTAGGATCCCCAAAATTGGCACACAAGATGCTTTCATTAATTGTTATGTTGGATTTCTAGGCATTACCATTTGTTAGTTATAAGCAAAATCAATCCTCATATACCAAAATTCGCATACCAATGGTATTATGCAGTCGTGCAAAGTCCCAATTACATAAGCTTATATCACGTTATACTTAGCAATGAACGTGCATTACATTCAACGATATATGTAACAAACTGCATCAACAGCAAAATAAGGCCTTGGAACAAAACAAGCCATTATGGAGTTTTTACGTGTTAAACTAATTTGTTACTTTTTTCTAATCCCACTGATGTGACAAATTAGGCAAATTCTACTTTATTGTCAAATTATGATATAGGAAAATGCTGGCACCAGAAAATTTCGGTGGAAATTCTGATACTGAATATGCCAGTAATGGTACTGCACAAGAAAATACTGATACTGCAAAGGGCAGTACTAGAAAACGGCAGTAATTAAACCCACCATTAAAAAATAATTAGTTACCTCTCATTGAGGTCTTATTTAACTTTCAATTGTATTGAAAGTCAAATTACTGGTAACTGCTCTAAAAGTTAGACTTACACAAAAAAGAACTTAAGCATTTTATAAGTAACTTTCACTGTAGAAAGGAAATATTGAGTAGTGGGACTGTTATTTTCTAATATCTACATTTTTCGGTATTAAACTTTTTCAGTTCAGTACTGGAATTTTTCAGGACTGGCATTTTCCAAAACATCCTTCAGTTAAACTTAAGGTAGATATCCACCATTGTGATTGCAGATACATTAAGCTTTCATTTCATAATCCTGAAGTATTCTACAGGTAACTGTATATAATTACTAACCATTAGCAGAGACGTTAATGGTGCACGGTGGCACCCGGGGCAGGATTTTGGAGACGGGGTCAGACATACAAGTGGCGGTGGCGCCACCTCCAAGCTCAGGTGGCGCCACTTGCAGCTTCAGGTGGCGCCACTTCTAAGTTCAAGTGGCGCCACCTCTAAGTTTAGGTGGCGCCACTTGCAGCTTCAGGTGGCGCCACTTCTAAGTTCAGGTGGCGCCACCTGAAGCTTCAGGTGGCGGTACCAAAATCACAGGTGGCGGTACTAAAATCACAGGTGGCGGTACCAAAATTTATTAGTACCGCCATCTGAGAATTGAAGTGGCAGTTGAGATTTGAGGTTGTTGATTTATTTATCAACTCACAAGGCTAAACTGAGAAGCAATGGAAAGTGAATGTTAGAAATTCTAGAAGATAGGCTAATGTTTAATGAAGCAGTGAAGTGTTTAAGCAGTTTTATTGGCATAATGTGTAGGCTAATGCTGAATGAGGATGAATTGGGAATTGATTAGGCCTATGCGTGTAGATTACTGGTCATAAGCATAGCTTACTGTTTTTAAGGAGTGAAGTGTCAAGAATGTGGGACGCAGATTTATTGGGGAAATCCGAGGCAAATGCCTCTTGACTTTTACTTGTAGGTTTTTACTATTTGTAGGCTACTGTGTTAGTAGTACTGTAGCCTACCCTTTCAGCCTTTCTCAGTTCTGAGTTTCTGGCCATAGTCCAAATCCAGGCTTTGATGAATGATGAAGATAAGCACTTGTATTAGGATGCTACCTTCCTGTGTAGCAACTTTGGAAGATTGAAAGTCACTGTTTGGAAACTGAATAGAAAGAAGCGCTGTTAATTAGTACGGTAATTTTCTAGCCTATGTGTTACCGTATCTGTTAGCCTATCGCTACAAGTGATCTCATCACAAAAAATAGATTTCATCACAGTGATTTGGCTATAAAGTAGCCTAGGGGTTTTAAAGCAAGATACTAGCTCCGAGGATGCTAGAGTAGCCTAGTTTAATGTCTGCCTTTTTCAGTCAATGCTTGAATTGTAATAATGCAATGGCACAATTGCGATACAATTGCAAGGTAAGCTTTTTTTGTCTTCAGAATGTCGCAATACTGTGTGACGAGATCACTGGCAACCTAACCTCCATTATGGTTAGACTAGGCTTACGCAATATATCAGATTCAGATATTAGTAGCTCTTGTACAGGGTTAAAAGTTGATGCTGTTTAAAAGCAAAGTAAAGACAAATCGATATCGATAATTCACACAAAAAGCAAAGAATTGTGATACAGTAGGCTACCATAGTTGTTATCAGAATCAAAAAGCAAAGACTGTAAAAGCAACAAAAAGCAAAGATATCAAAAACAAAAAGCAAAAATTAGTAATCCACTAATCGATGCTAAATTGCGAACAAAAATTTATATTCTGTTTTTCACTAGGATGCACTGAAATATTTGCTGTATTGACCATTAAATGTAACTTGTGAGAGGAAAAACTGGTATCGTTACTGTAGCCTACTATAAAGGATATGAAAAATATGCTTTAAGGATGGGAAGAGATTTGGCGAATGTTCCATTCGCACAGACATTTTGAAATAAAGCCTAAAAAACTAACCCTTAGCCCTAACCCTAACCTTAACCCCAGTTCTAGCTGTAACCCAAAGCCTAACCTAAACCCTAATCCAAACCTATAAGCATAGGTGGGCAAATTAATGCAAAACGTTAGCTTTATTAACCACTAGTTTGTTAACAAACTTCATACCTTCGTTGGCGTTAATCAGTTATTTTCTGCGTTAATTAACAGAAGTTAATAAAGTCTGTTAATTCGTTAATACTTTGCGTGTAATTTACATTTCTTTTTATTCACTGTCTTCTAGAACACGTATTGATGCTGTTGAGCTGATTGTAAGGAAATATTTATTGCTAAGGTGCTCTTTTTTGTTTTGGAAGTTGCATTTTACAGTCTAATAAAACTCATACAAATATGCAACAAGTGTTACCAGTGCAAACTGTTTTTTACTAGTACGATGAATGAATGGTGCAAGATATTACCAATGAAAACCATAACGGAAGTTGACAAAACTTAACGGAAGTTGATTTAGTCCGTTAACATGAAAAAAACTTTTTAACGGATTAACAAGTTAATGAAAAAGTCAGCTTCATTGTTAACGATTAACGGACTTGTGCCCACTTATGCCTATAAGTGTAATAATCAAAATAAAAATTTCCAAAAAAGAGTAACGTCACTAGAATCTTTGTTTATTTAACCATGCGTGTTCCATTCGCCAAGTCACTTCGCTTAGGATAATTATAAAGAGCAAGATGTAGCATAAGAGAAATGAAACAATGTAAGCTTAGGCAGACTCAACCAGAATAAAAGTTAAGTATAAAGATTCTACCAATCAATAACCTGTAAACAAAAAGCATAGAAAATAAAAGGCAATAATCCATGGAAAAAATTGAAACAGGAAAGCTAAGCATCTGTGATGATTGATAACCCAAAAGCAAAGAATGTATTATACCAATAGTATCGATTACTACCGGTAATCAATATTTCCAACCCTGCTCTTGTGCCTCTTCATCAAAATGCTACTTTTGATTTGAGTGTTGAAGAGCTTCCTTTTCGAGTAAAGAGAGTTAGACCATGAATTGAATACGGACTGACAGAGACTGACATGCAAATTGTTATTGTATTATAGATTTTGCTCAGGATAATACCAGATTAATCCCTTTGCGGGTAGAAGCACTTCAGTTAGCAGGTTTGTAGGTTAGCTAAGTTGATCACAAGCTTAACATCAAAGGTGGAGTCAAGGACACAAGGCTCGAGGCCAAGGACACCAAAAAAATCTGAGGCCAAGGATGGGAATGCTCTAGGTCTAGGACCAAAGACACAATGCGGAAGTGTTCTCCAACTAACAAAATAAACGGTCTTTGCTCAAAATTTTTGCAAAACGCAGGCGATCTCAAAAAAAGGTCTTCGCCCACAAATTCGCAACTTTTCCACAAAATTCAATCGTCAAAATTTTTTTTTTTTTGCAAGTTCTCTGGCGTGTTCCAAGACAAAACAACATTGCTCATGACCTTGGCCCGTTTTCAACATGTCATAAAATAGTGCTGTCCTCAAGCTGAGGACAGGACATTTTCGAGGACTTGTGTTCAAGGCAAAGGACTTCAAATTGTGTCCTCGAGGACGTCCTTGAGGCCAAGGACTCCACTTCTGCATAACATATTGCATTTTTTTTCAATGTTTAGGTGCTATTTCTGCTGTTGTTATACTTGTGAAATCTATGTTTTATGTGTTGTTTTTTGCTTTTTCTCTTATGTAGTGTTTGCTGGATTGTAATATATGTTTAAGTCATCCCCAGTTTATTTCTATTGAATTGGTTACATTTGTAATGTTTCTTCTGACTTAATTAATTGCTCATTTGATTAAAATTGCATATTGGTGCAAATAGAATAAAAATAATAAATGCACAAACTTATTCTGATCTGTGGTGCTAGTACGTAGAAGAGTATTTTTATTTAAGGCAGTGGCTATTTTGCCTGCAGAGGCTAAATAGCCCCATGTTATTTTGCAATTAGGAGGCAATATAGTCCTAAACGCTACCGGTATCTTGCCTCCAGTGTCAAAATAGCCCTAACCTTAACCCTAAGCTTTACCTCAACCCCAACCGAAACAGAGGGAAAACACTATTTTGCCTCTAAGAGGCAAAATAGCCACTTCCTTTATTTAAATCTGAAATATCAACCCTGATCTTATGGTTTTTTAGATGTCTCTCATCATTTTGTATTTATCTGTGGTTCTGTGTATGTCTGAAATCTGAAGTAAATAAATCTGTCACTTCTTTAGTTTATTTCTGAAGCTTTTACTAATTTGTGACTTTTTTGGACTTGATAAAGAACCTTGGACTATTACACATTTGTTTATGTTTGATTTTATGATAGGCAGTATCTAAATACTGCAAAATGCATGATGGCAAAAGGCTATCCAATTCCATGAAGAGCTTTTGTAGTTGACTGCAGATTTCTTGCAGGTTTGCATAAATTTTTATTGTAAATGTTTTTTCTGCTATCTCAAACAGTCAGATTTCCATCTAACTGGCTAATGGTGTTTGATAAGTAATTAGATATATTTCTCAAGTTAAATTAATAAGATTAGTAAGTCAAATGTAAACATTCAAAGCAGTCTGTGTTTCCCTTACTAGATCATGTTACTAGCACGAAAGTTTTTATTTACTTACAGAGAATGCAACACTACAGAAAATTCTATTATTTGGCACTAGTGAAAATTGTTGGCTTTGTGAAACATATATAGTTTTTGTTGTATTTCAATGTGTTTTGATCTCGTCAAAACTATTAGACAGCATCTATAGATTATAATATATAAAGAAATCTTTTACCATTCTCTGACTATTATTTTTTAGGTTTGCTATTCTCTTGCCGGCCTGATTTTGCATGGATCTTTCAACCTCAATGGAATGTCGGCAATGAAATTATTAATCAGGTAATTTTTTTGGCTATCACATACTCGGTATCTTGTTTTGTGTTTGTCCACTCGCACATTTCAAAAAGAAAGATGTTTTACCTTTTTGTTATTTATCTAAAGAATCTTCCTGCTGATTTTTATTGCAAAATTTTTATTACATAAACTAAATTCATACCAATGAGTTTTTTTGGCAAGCTTGGCACTATCTTTGTATTTGGAGATGTAGGGACAAGAATATCCCTGTTCAGGGCAGGTTTGTTTCATTTAAATCATTTAATAAAGATAGCTCAAAATTAATTAAAAATTTTGTGTTGAAATTGTAAAATCTCAATAATTTTTGGTTGCAAAACAACTTTTTCGTTCCACAACAGTCGATATTTTTCTAAAATTAACCTTTAGTCACTAGACAGAATTGAATGCGCCAAAACCATTTTAGCAAACAATGCTACTACTGACTGTAGTGACGTATTTTGTATAAACAATAAACCCAAATTTTTTTCAGGTAATATGATTGATATTGATTTAAAACATCATTCCATCACTCAGTTAACAAAATATTAACTGTAATATCTTCCAGTAACTGCAGTGTTTTCCTTAACAGTCTGCCGGTTAAAACAGATACTGCTGGCATCATCAATTTGCGCACTAGACCGATTATGAACCAAAATATTATTTCCATATAATATCGCATTAGAAACAACTGTTTTCAAAAGGATCCCATAAAGAAATATGACTGCGATTATGGTTAGTTGTACGGTACTAATTTGATCCTTGAAAAACTGAAAAGTGAAGTTGCCAGTTTGTAACAATTTAGATTCTAACCTTACTTGCAATTGAATCAGGGTATACTGCTTTAGAAGGTGACGTTCTCTTACGTCATAGGAGCTAGGCCTATTGACTCGCTAAACACGTTTGACTTGCAACGACATTTAATTTCCCACAGTTACTGCTCTTTGATTGAAAACATGTATGGTACGGTAGTTAATAAATAATTGAACTTTTTTTTTTCAGAAACAAAATGTTGCAACACGGTAGTGGAAAAAATCTTGTTCTGATGTATCAGTATATGATGGAAGGAAAGTTTGATACCGATGTCCTTATTGACAGGTTGCAGAAGAGCAAATTATGAGAACAGCATCATTGTGGAATCTTGATCAAATGTTTGCCGCATTAAACCTATTTTACTAGAGAGAAGCAGAAAAAAGTGCTCCTTTTCTCCAAACCAACTGAACTTCCAATCAAATTTTGAAACTTCGTCGTGAATTCCAGTAGTTCGCACAGCAAACTAAAGCCGTTGCCCTTCAAATTGAGTATCACTGGACTCTGCCTAATTGATCTGATACACATCATCAACAATACATAGACACAAATCTATAATTCCTCTCTTGAAAAATCAGTATACTTTTGTTCTAACCGAGATATCGGAACGATCATAAGTTATGGTACTTTTTTACCGGCTATTTATTTAGACGCAATGTGGATAGTGTGACTCACTATTGCAGTATGTTGTATAGAATTATATTAATGCATATGTATCGATTACAAAATTGTTATTATCTTGATACTATGACCAGCTGCCGCTTGAAAGGGTTTCTGGACACGGTGAGGTTTTATTTTCAGGGTGGTTTTTCTTTCCTCATCTTGCTCCGTTGAGCTAAACATAGTTTTGGCCGGTTGCGCCTCCCATTGACCACCTACGTAACCGTGCTTGGCCTCGCACTGGTCACTGCCCCCTTTCTTTTTTCTTTATCAATTATTTGAACAAGTACTGCAGCCGTTAGATTGACGTACATCGTGTGTGCCTTCATGTGTATGTTGATGAGTGTGATTCAGTGCCGTCGCTATCGGGGGCAGGAGGCCGTGACCCCCTAACGGCCGCTTGTGCCGCTATCCCTATTTTGGTTTACTCAAAATATTGTTTTTGAAACATCACGCAACGACAAGACAACAAACAATGATGGAAAAAAGATAATTAACGTTCAAACATAATTCTCTTTGGACGTTTTCTCGATTCTTTGCGAAATCGCTCGCAACCAACTGCTGTACATTAATCTGACGCAATATTCCGTCTTAATTACACGCCTTTACGGATATGTCGCAGAGAGGAGTAAGCCTGCAGAATGGTTACCGGTCCTTCGTTAGTGATTACGACATGAAACAATACGGTACGTGAAAACAATTTTTTCTGTTTTGATTTTTAGAGCACACTCAAGATTTTGAGGTCACAGTCAGTGGCGCGACCAGGGTGAAGGGGCTTAAGCCCTCTTTGCCAAGTCACTTTGAAACCTCCAAATACGAGCGTTTAAACGTATTTTAGACTTGACCTGACGTAGGAGAAGGCTGAAAGTGCTTAGCAATTTAATTCTTTTAAATGACTTCTGAAGTTTAGCAATTTAGTTAATCATATGGCTTAAAAAAGTGCGAAGTGTGATTAAAATGGCGTTAAAATCTCTATATTTTTGCTGCATAATCGTAAAAATCGCCCAGCGGCTGGATGCTCCGCCTCCAGGCCCCCTTACACAATCACTAAATATTTAGTGACTATGCCTTTTGTGATACGTTTGAGTTGCATCAGTTTGCTTAGCATCACTGGGGCTTAATCAGGCAGTGTTTGTGCAAAAAAACAAAACTTTTGCTTCACTCCTCTTTCCAAAATCCTGGTTTCACGTCTGGTAGCACTCACTGCTGTAGATAGATTTTTCGAGCAATTATGGGCCGCTGACGAAACTAGCTAAAAAAACCTGCCGGCCTTGTTTTACAATTGTGCATAATTGTAGCCGTACAAAATCTGAAGGTCAGTTTTTATAAGCAAACTTTAGTGCCCCCTTACTTCATTTGCTCTAACGACGGCAGTGGTGTGATTGATGAAATAATTAGGCCTACATTATACATACTTCAACTGGTGTGACAGGTGTAGCAACCTTGCTAATAAAAATCGCTTTTTTGTCTTAGATTCTCTACATGTTTTAACGTCTGACGATGTGTGTTTTTCCTGATTCTACGTCTTATATTGTGTTACTATACATTCGCTGTTGTTGTGGTAGTAAAGAGTAAAAAGATTGAATGAACACTGGACAACAACTAAGAGAGTCGGAGCCGAATTACCAAAGTTTAAGGAGTTTTACTTCAGTTATATACTTAACTTTAGTAACCTTTTTTTTGACGTTTTTCGCTTTGATTTTCAAGTATTTTATGATTTATATTGAAAAAACGTGACAAACTTAGTAGCGTATGTCATCAACTCACAATTTAAGTTTGTTAAAAAAGCGAATCGGCAACCCTAATTTGGTGTTCCTACGAAACTAAGTTTAAATCCCAGTAGCATTATTTCTTTCTACAATTAGCTTACTTCTCGGTGTACAAAACTACTGCAGCGAAGAAACACCGGTGCTTGCTATGTGGTAGATAACGGCCAAACTGTCAGTTAACTCAGAGCGGTACATGGACATGCTGAGGCGACGCTTCATTCCAGCCATACAGAGGAAGAGGTTTGATGACATAAATGCAATTGTTTTCCAACAGAATGAGGCGCCTTCTCATTATTCCAACCTTCTAAAACAGTACTTTCCAGAGGACAAGTTATTTTCGAGGACAGACAATCCATGGCCTCCGCATTTCCCCACATCTTATTTCCTCAGACTACGTCCTCTGGAGTTACTTCCAAGATCGGTTTACGAAAATAATCCTTCAACAATTGAGAAACTGTTGAAAAACATCAAATGTGAAATCAGGAAATTCCGGGAGACATGTTGGAGCGCGTTATTGACAATTTTAATGAAGGGTGGCAGGTGTCTCAAAAGCGTGGGGCTTGGGTCAAACATTTCAATTACCGGTACTAGGAACTTGAGGAAAAAACTAGACATTTCGCTAAAATTAATGCCTCTACCTGCTTTAAATTTATTTGTTAAATTGGCGATTACTCAAACATTCTAGCGAAAATTACATATCATAAAAAGATACTTTTCGAAATCGGTTTTGTTGAAATGAGAACTACTTAAGGTAATAAAGATGTGCCCCAACCCTTGTTTCACTATTAGCGAAAGTAGATTTAACTTTAGGCAGGGGTATCCCTGATTTTAGACAGTAAAACGGAAATAATAAATATCCACGCAATTTTCTTTCGCTGTTTTGAGGGTCAAGACTACGGTTTGAGTTGGGGTTCGATTCGAGTTTGGCTTCAATTGAACTAAATAGATGGAAACTACCGTAGGGTATATCTATAGTTTACACCAGTACTTAAACTGTGAAATTTTGCATGGGGGGACGCTTTTGAAAGCTTGACCAAACGCATTCAGAATGCGAAAGAACTTCAGCAGAAATTCTGCAATACCGTCCCTGAAATCAAGCGAAGACCAAAAAAAGGTCTTCGCCGCATTTTAGGAACCTATTCGGCCAGAATTTGTGGATTTGTTCTGACCGGCTCTTTTTGGTCTGGTCAACCAGCGCTCAAATCTCGATTGGGGGACGCCAAATCCTCAATTGGGGTACGTGTCCCCCCCTACAATTTAAGTACTGGTTTACACCCTAAAGATATTGAGCTGAAACAGATATTCCAAGAAAGTGCTATGTACATATCAAGAGCATTATGGATTCATTCTGTTCCCACCAACTGCCGTATTAAATCGAATGTGGAGGATAGTTTCGAAGTAAAAACCCTTACATCATTCCAGTATTGCGATGCAGCACATGGTATGAAACAACACGATAGCTTCTCACAACGACCTTAAGTTATTGCAATTGCACTAAAATTTGGTTTTGCAGTTCTTCAAAAAGACACAAGAGATATAACGATTCTTGAACAGAAATTTTATTTTAAAAAATTCGATTCAAGATTAAAACTCTAGGCTGCTAACTTCAACACATCATAATTGTTATGAACATCATAAAAAAAATTCGGTTGGTTTTCTTGATCTCATTTCAAACACTAGCGGCACATTGGACACTTCCCCAAGGTTCTGCTAAAGTTGAAACGTAAGCAAGTCGCATGATACCAGCGGAAGCAGAGATCACATCCAATCTATGATATTAAAGTAAAATTAATCAATACGATTTGACAATAACAGCAGTGCTGTCAATTTAATTTTTTCATTAAGGTCACAGTATTTTCAAAGAGCTTAGTTCAATCGTAATCATTTGAAAACCTACTTAAAACGACCAAGTTGGAAGTGCACCACGCACATTACCGTATAAAATTGGCGTTAAACACAGTTTCAGATTCACCGGGTTCGATTTGCATTAAATTCTTTTTTATTCCTGTAAAGTTTGCTTTAAAGTTCCAGTTAAGGGATTAATTGCCATACCCTAACGGTAAATAAAATCAAAGAGTTATTCTGCGAAAGTACATGCTCCAGCGTTAGTTGTCTCGTGTTAAATCACTCATGCAAAGATGTCGCGTTTCTTAAATGCCCTTTTTTTGAAAAATCAGAAAATTGTGCGTTAAAAAATGTTGAGATTTATCCACGTATTTTTCTTCTGCGTTTTACAGGTTTTAAAATTGTGCTAGAAGTGCCGGTATAGTGACGGCTTACTTTTATTTTAAAAAGTTGATTTACACAGCACACAGGGCCAATTGAGAGGCCGGGGCCCACATCAATTACCACTAGTAGCCTTACATTTGCGCCGAGTTGCACAAAATAAAAATATTTGTCGTGCAACAAACTAGTTCGATCAACTTTTTCGAAATAGGTTAATCCTGGTATTTTGATGTCACAGACACATCTTTTCTCCAAGAGCAAGAAGTGGGTCGGCATGAAATAATTTCGTGACCACCTTGACATTATAATCATTTATGATTTTCTTTCTCTGCTTAAGCCGGGGGGGGGGGCTAAAAGACTTTATTCTTCCCCTCCATCTCAGCTAAGTCACTTAGGAAGTTTAACCCAAAACTGTAAGCGTTGAAACATGGTTTGGACTTGACTTGAGCGTAAGGGGAGTGCTTTAAGGGGCTACGCAATTCAATTCTTCAACTGGCTTTAAAATCTCAGCAAAATTAGTTCTTTCAGATGACTTGTACAAAATTTGATTCAAATGGCGTTTAAATGGCTATGTTTTCCAAAATATTACAAAACTTGCCCAGATCTGGAGGCGAAGCACAGACCTACGTCTGTGATACGCATACACATCTTTTTTTCTCAGTACGCTGCCCAATTGAGACATTTTCAAGCAAAATTATTTGACCACTGGATTAAAACCCCAATAACAAAGTCTTGGTTTCGCGCCTGCGACGACAAACCTATCGAGCATTTTGTTGAAATAAACTTGGTTTTATTTTGGACTATCCTAAGAAGACTGTTATATATTGATAAAACTTATGTGTATGAACGACAAGAGCAACATTTCAAGATAGGGCTGTACCGGGTGTACCCCCTTTATAAAAAAAAATTTAAAAAACTTTATTTTGTCCATTATGTGACAGTCTGGTTAGTGCGGATATGGACATATAAAACTTTGGACAAAAAAGAACTTAGTTTTTCATGGATGAAACCTACAAGACCGGACTAATGTTTATATAAAACCCTGGAGAAATTTTGCTTGCCTTCATTTTTTCCTTACATTGGCTGGTTTTGTCGCAGTTCAATATCGTCCAAAAAATTGCAAACCTGCAAGGCCTAGTATAAACTTACCCGTTTTCGTTTACTCGTTGCAGAACTACTTTCGCCGCAAACAAAACTTACTTCTTTCATTAATCCTGCAAACAGTTTATCTCAGAACATCTAAGCTATTCTGATTGATTGATGCATCTTTATCCTCCGATCACGACAAAGCAACGGTGGTTCTATCATATGGACGAATCCGCACATGCTTAGGAATTGATCATACAGTATTTAGAGCTTTGCAGTTGATATTTGACTTATTTCGGTGTAGATTTGCTGCTCGTTCAAAGCCACCAAGCAGAGATCATCATTATTAAGCGTCTTATCCAAGGACGCAAATCCTTGACCAGGGTGCGGGTTGAGCCCAAGATCATGCAATCAGGGTGGTGGTGGTACTACCCGACCCCTTCCGAGGGATGAGGGTGCAGAGGAACTCCGCGACGACCCAACAGTCGGGCCACACCCCAAGGTAAGGACCATAGGTCAAGAATAAAGAGAGAGGAGCCAGAGATAGATTTACGAAGGGGTTCAGAGGCAGGCAGTCGAGGAGGAAATGATTGAGGTCCTGTAGAGGGTGTCCACAGGCACTACAAGCAGAATTCTCCTTCCGACTGATCCTGTGAAGATATGAGGATAAAAGAAGACTGTGGCCATGGCAGCGAAGACGGGAAAGCTCACAGCGAATGGGGCGAGAAAGGAGAAATTCCTCCGAAGAGACTTCGGGGACTTGGAAGTTCAGATGGGAGTGGGAGATGTGACGTCTCCAATTGTGGTATTGGGAATAACAAACTTTGGCAACAACTGGGGGGAGAGGGCATGGAATCGCGTCAGTGGGCAGAGAGGCACCAGCTTTGGCAAGTAAATCCGCTTTTTCATTACCGGGGAGACCTGCGTGACCGGGGACCCATTGGAAGCTCAAGATGGTGTTGTTGGAGAGGGAGGAGGCGAGGGACCAAACATTACAGAGGGACTCAGGCAGGAGATAAGAGGGGGCTGATGAAACGATGGAGAGGGCTGATTGGGAGTTGGTTAGGAAAAAAACTTACTGGAATTTGCACGTCATCAAATGGCTAGTACACCAATCGAGACCTTGCTTGAGGGCAAAGGTTTCAGCTGTGAAGCTGGAGGCAATTGGACCAGTGGAAAAGGACAGGAAATTAACGACGCCTATCGCCTATACCCTCTCGGCCACGCAGCCGACTATACTTAGCAGCGAATGGAAGTCGAAGAGTAGCAGCAGTAGTAAAAGCAAATTTATTTCCAGCCTATACGCGTTGCCGATGGAAGCAAGCAAAGCCATGGCAACGGCCACAGCAAGGATAACTAAATTGACAACCATTTTGTACAAAGCAGCGCGAACTAACAAACTTGATTGGAAATCATCAAGCCAGCTGTACGACATTCCAAAATGATGATACTTGGAAGAATTTATTACTTAAGTTTAGGAACTAAGCGGCGAAAAATTAGACGTAATGTACACGGTGATGCTATGGAATATGGTTGGATACGAATCCATAATCTACTTGTATGTTGTGCAACTGAAATTTCACCTGAATTCCGCAGAATTGCTTTGGCATTGTCGAGACGGCATTGTCACAAACTTTCTACGGAAGACGAAAAGTTAAACGATGAAGGGAGAGCCGGAAGATTTTCCACTATTTTTTCACCTACCTGCAAAACATGAACAAAGTTTGCTGTATTGATTTAAATTAATACAAAAGTTATGGATAATGATGTAGAAATATACGAGGGCAGCCAAAGCTAACGATTTAAAAGGGCATTTAGTTAACTTACCGGTAAATCTTTCACTCATGACCAAAAGGTTGGGATAAACCTAAAATGCATTCTCACCAATTTTAATTTTTTACGTCTTGTCGTTTTCAAGATATTGCAGTTCAAAGTTACCTCTTACTTCAGGGTTTCTATTTTGTCAGTATTGTGACAGAACTTTAAATTTTAGAAAGCTGGCTTATCTGTATTAAAAAGCAGCTAATTTTACCGCTCTGAACCTTTACTTTGTTTTACAATAACTCCGCCGCAAAAATTTGGTGAAGTTAGTCTTCACTCAGATCTCATATCTTCATTCTAACGTACAAAATAATGACAGCGATTCTTTGCCTAAGCCAAATCATTTTCTCAAAATTGTTGGTGTAATATTTGATGACAGACTTGAACCTTGAAAAGCATATCAATAGAGAAATTAGTACTTGTTATGCCAATTTACGTAATTTCAAAATTGTATTTAAAATTCAGCTACTTCATTCTTTGATATTGTCCTACCTTGATTATTTATTATTGCAATGCCTTGTTTTATAACATACCGGAATGTTTATAGCACAAGTTGACAAAAGTTTTGTATGCTGCAGAGAGATATATTTTTGGACTTTGTGGTTCTGCTTCGCCTTCATATCTGAAAAGCCTTCATTTTTTACTAGTTAAATTTCGTATTCATTTCTTAACATTATTTTAATTGAGTTTTTAAGGATGTTGCCACTGTTTGATGCCACTATTTTACACCTTATTACGATAGAATCAATGAAGCTTATTTCCGTAAAGCCATTTTATTTGAATGTTACTACGGCCACTTAGTCAGATGAATCAACACTTGTTGGTGTTATCTCAAGGGGGTAAAAATTGCAATTATTATTATTTTTCCAAACTGGCGATATTATTTTTGATCATTCATTGAATATTGAGGTTAATAAATGGTGAATTGTTTTAGTAGATGAAAATAAAAAACAGTACCACCATAGTTAAGCTGTGAAGATGTAACAAAAAACTAAGACTTAAGCAGTATTACTGTAAACCAAAATACTTTTTCAACATAAACATTGAAAATTAATGAAAAACACTGAAAAAAATTGGAAAATTAAATGCTTTTATACTGTAGGACATAAATTGTTTATAATCTGAAAATATCCTCCAACAAAATGCGAACATACTGCTACAATGTGGTGTAATTTTGGGAGTTGAATCTCACCCAACAGCGCCAATGTAGTAAATAATAAAATCAATTATATTTTACTCCGAAATTTTACTGCTTGGCAGAATCTCCATGAAAATATCACAATATTACTTACTGGTACTGTTTGTGTAGCTGCACAATGTGCAAACTTCAACATTTTTCAGAACACCTGAAGAAACAAAAAAGAACAAAAATTTAACTCAATGAGTTGCATATTGAAAGCTGACTACAATAACACCTTACAACTAAAATGTAAGCTAAAATGCAGCAAGAAAAATCCTGCAACCCATCAAAAACAACTAAAAAAAGAACAGAAGGCAAAAATGCAGATATGTAAAGTTAGGGCAATCGTACAAGATTAGATAGGCATTGACTTTGTCCTTCTAAACCCAGCCTTTCCCAAGATATTCTACTTCAAACACAATCCAGGGGCCTATCTAATTATGATTTTTGTAGGCAACTCTGACTGTCATAACATCGATGACACCAGCTTAGTCGACTTTCATCAATCGTAAAGCAATGCCGCAATTAGGATAAGTCATAGCAGGGGCCTTAAAACATACATCTAGCTTACAGTATCGGCCTTCGCTCTGGACTAGGCTACTACATTTAAACGTCACGGTAGCCAATAAAAATTATAATTAAAGAGGCCTCTACATGGTGTTTAAAGTGAAATATCTCTGAAATGGCTGGGTCAAAAAGGATAAAGTCAATGCCAAATTCAATTGCCTTTAACTTGAGATACCCACATTGATTTTGCCTTCAGTCTTATTTAAAGGTTGTGCAATTTGCAAGCTAGAGACAACTTTTAACTACGAGTCATGGTTAATCAATCAATTATTGGTTTATGATAAAAATCAATGACATTTTCAAGCAGTTAGTTTTTATCAAGATCTGGACTAAATTGCATTCGCACATTTGTTTAAGCATGCTATAAATTGCCCTTAATTACCAGTTGGTTGAGCGGTAACGCGTTCGTCTCTGGAGCGGTAGGGCAGAGGTTCAAATCTCGAGCCGGTCAAATCGGACACAGTGTTGCCAACGGCTTGCCACTGCTGCGACATTTCTTCAAAAGGAGCTGTGTTGCCTGGGCGCAGTGACGCGGAGATGGGCCCCACAAACTTGTTACACGCTTCGGCGTACTACAGCAAGTATAATGAAAGATTTGATTTGATAAATGAGAGATAGCACTATCTTATTTTTAAAAAATATGATATCTAAATTAAATTTGATGTAGTAAGGAGCTTTCAAAGCTTTACAAAGATCCAAATTTGATTTTCAAAACCTACCATGAAACACATTCAAATGATTTCTGCCAACAATCTTTGAAACACATTCTTTTGTACATGGTTGCATATCACCTACAACAATTTTTTTCTTTGAAACACATAACTTTGTTAATGAAATTAATGCAAAGATTTAAAACATAGATGGGGAATCTTCTTAGTACTGCAAGCCGCATGAATTGCACAACATTGCAGGTGGGCCGCAAAAAATCTCAAATTCCACATAAAATTCAAGGAGCAGAAAAACTCCCAGTAAATGGCTGAAAGTTCTTCTGTTTGGCAAGACATGCGATGATGTCTTCTGAAGTCGAAGATGTTGCTACTCGCAATAACTGTAATAATGGCGAAGTTATCTCAAGAGAATACTTTTACAAAACTTACGTAAACATTTGAATGTTTTGATGCTAAGTTGTTTGCTGTGACAAACTTCAGATGCAGGCCACATTAAAATAGAAAGCAGCCCCCCAACTGATTTAAAAGATACTTAACAATTAATCACACCTGTCTTCCCACATTAGTTTTGACAATCAGCCTTTGCTAAAAATTCGTCATATATGTTAAAAATGCAAAAGCTGCAAATAAAATGTTTCTTTTTGGCTATAAGCATGTATAGTCAAGTGGCTTGTTTTGAAATTTTTAACTCCAAGGGCCTTATACTATGGTCTGAGTAAAAAAAACAAATATTTGTGTTTCATAAGCCATTCAGTTCATTGTCAAATTTTTATTCGAAATAGGTTTTGGAAGAACATTTCTAGAAACTTGAAAAAATTTTTTTTCTAAAATTATAACCAGATTTTGTATGTGATTGACATTTTGTTGCAAAAATGCAAAGGTGTTGACATTATCGACAACTTGAGCAAGTTGGCGAAAGGTTGCAACCTTCGCAAGCAGTTGCTCAACATCGCTTACTTGTAGGTTGTAGTAACATGACCTACTAAATCACTGACCATATTTTTACAATTGCAGTTTGTTAGGAAATATTGTAAATAGTATATTTGTATGGTTTAGCACCTACTATCAGTCCAAAGAGTAGGCTGTTAGCAAGGTTAGATGCGGAACAGCCCTAGGCTAGCTAGCTTAATTTGGCAGAGTTACTACGATATTGTACTATCGTTAGGCTTTAGGGACACTAAAAATATGCCTCTCTAAATTTCAATATCATCAGTCACATCTGGACATCTAAGGCTGTAAAATTTACAGTGATTTTTCATAGCTATGCTTGATCTCAGAGCTGCATTTTAATGAATTCACCAAAGCAGTGGGCCTATCCCCACGGGGATCACGTCTTTTCGGTGCGACCATTTCGGCGCCACCTATTTCATAGCCGTACGTTTTCTGCACAGATCGTTTCGACGCCAATTCGGTGCTCTTTGACTTATTTAGGGTTTGGGTTAGTGTTAGTAAAAAGCACAGAATATTGGTGCCGAAAAGTCGTGGACCCATCCCCACGACATCTAGGTTTCAAAACAAAAATTTATTCTATGCAGCAGAGTAGAAGCTGCTGTATCAGCATAGTGATTCTTTTGGCTAAGCAACTTTTGCTCTTTTGTTTTAAACTAACATGGTGTTGTTGTTTTTCACAGAATACAGAATAACCTACGGTACTAGCGGGCTAGTTTTGAACGTGTTAATAGTGTTTTTGCGCAATGTTTAGGGTTGTACAAAGTAGAATTTCGAATCCTTGAGATTCGAATCTCCGGAGAAACGAATCTCAAAAAGCATTTTTTATCGGGTAATTGGATTCGAAAAAAAATTTTTAAAGGGCTGCCAAAACGCAAAGAGTGGTGCGTGTTACACGATTTTAAGCAACCAAATTGTCTAGTCGCATTTCATTGATAGTGCATTGCACTCAAACAAGTGGGCAGCACTCAAGTGGCAGTTGTCTAACTTAGTCAGGATTGTGTTTTTCAATTTTTGCAATAAAACTGTATTGTCACAGTTTGCCATGAGTTATTCTAGAATAGGATTCGAAATTCTAGATTCGAAATGTCTATTCTAGAATTATTCTAGAATATTGCATTATTCTACTTTGTACAACACTAGCAATGTTTGTTAGCTTGTTGTTTAAAAAGTAACAATTGCTCGAATACTGGAAAATTCGCAAAAGTTCTTTCGCTGTCTGCTTGGTCGAGACAACTTGGTGAATATAACTGTATTTAGAATTGGTCTCAAGCTATACTGTATACAAGAGCTAAGAAGATAAAACAAAAATCAAAAAAATTCTATGAAGTTTTGGATTGACCTAACTACTTCTGTGAATAGCAACAAACATGGAATTTTTTCTCCAGAATGTCCACTTAAAAGTCTTCATATTTCTCAAGGTTTGTGACAGTGATCAAGTTGAACTGGAAGAAATAGTTTTGAACTCTCCCAAGTTTTATAATCATGAATATTTATAGTGATTTTTCACTACAGTCCTATGTAATGAAAATAGAAGTGTCCAGCGTATTATGTTCATTTACTGTATCTTTGTGTAATATCTGAATTTAGTTGTTTGTAAATTTCAAAACATTTCTTCCTGTCTCTTAAAATTTAAACTGCTTTATTATGATGAATAAAGTGATCAAGTATACAATTTCAAGTCTGAAGTTCAATCATTACAATTACAGTCAGTGAAACCAGATCAAATTAGAAAGCCAATAAATATTTTATGAGTAGAAAGTGACAGTTTAATTTTTTGCAGCGTAATTTTTTTTTTTGTAGTACGACATTTTTTTAAAGATTACAGTATAATGTAAGTATTTATTCCTGTTTTATTGTTTATCAATGTAATCAGTTATTATACTTACTGAAAACTGTAAAATTTTGCAGAAAATTGATAAAGTACTGCAGCTGCCAAGCATGTCCATTAATATAGTTCCATTCTCATCAGTCACCACTAAACAAAAAAACTTGATATAGCATTTTTACAATAAATAATTGGACTGGGGAAGGAAGCATCAGTTACGTGAAAATGTGAAAACTAACAACAATTTTATTCAGATGCTGAGTAACAATTTTCACATGAAAAAA
The DNA here is from genome assembly GCA_963965965.1 of Trididemnum nubilum. Lineage (NCBI taxonomy): Eukaryota > Metazoa > Chordata > Ascidiacea > Aplousobranchia > Didemnidae > Trididemnum > Trididemnum nubilum. Next base: position 25,405,352 of record OZ014474.1, read on the forward strand.
TAAATCTACATGTTTTTTATCAGGGGCATACTGTAACCAAAAAATTGCCAAGAAGGGGGGCTTGACCTTACAGCTATAAATTTGTCTGCATCTTACAAACTGTACTTTGGAGCAAAGCCCTTTGAGGTAAACATAGGGATGTTCATTACCGATTCTTTGCTAATTTCGAATCGATTCCGAATCAAATGTTTTGATTCCAGTATTTCGATTCCTAATTTCGATTCACTATTTACATATGACAAGATGTTGGTGCTGGTAACGAAAAATTTTATCGAAATCAAAAGCTCGCAGAAAACACAGTAAGTTAAACTCTCTCTGCACAGTATATAAGTTAAACTCTCTCTGCAGTGCGTGCAACGAACACGTTTATTTCCGTCTTTGTCCAAGACGGGAAGTTCAAAATGGTCCCATACATCAGATGTTCTTTTTCTTCCTGCCGCTAAACGCTTCATAATTACCCAGACTATCGCAATCGCATGTAAATTTAAATTGAAGTCTTAATTCTCTATCTGTAAGAACTTTTGTTATGACTAGTATTATGTTATACCTGTCCTTTTGTAACTGAAGATTTAATAACAGTAAAGTTATGGTAACGATCTCCGCAGAAAGACTTTTGCTAATTCAATATCTGACATTTACATGATCGGCGCCCGGCAAACTGCTAAAAAGTAACCACATCTCCGCAATCACAACAGTAATTGTGACGTTATTGTTTATTTGCACATGGGACTTGCGAAAAAGTAGTGAGGCGAGCAGGTGGCTTTTTTTTTAGCGCATTTGCAAACACATGCGCTCCTGCACTTGTGACAATACACACGGCCGAGCATGCAAGTGTGCGTGAAAGCGGCGCCGTCTGTACTAACCATCTCTCTAATCATCATGCGAGGCAATTAAATGACGCTGTTACGTAACAATGCTCGTGATGCGTGTTTATTTTCCGTACAAAGCAGTGCTGCCTAAAAACTTAGCACGAGTATTTCGATTCAGTAGTATCAAAAAAAGATTTTAGATCATTTGGGAATCGGAATCGAAATACTAGAATGAACATCCCTAGGTAAACATGATCGTCGCAACGTACTGGTGCCATACCGCAAGAAAGTGTTAACTAATAAAATGCTCACGAAAGCATTAAATGTTGCACTAAACATCGATAAGCGCTCCACTAGTGAATAAAAAAATGAATCTAGTTTCAGAGGCTGACTTTTTCTCAAACCAACTGCTAGTATTACAGTACTGTGCTAAATTCTGATCCTTCGATGATAGTGCCAAATCATGCAAAAAGTGCTTTGTTTTTTTTGCTTTCTCTAGCAAAGCAACACAGCAATCCATTGCACAATAAGCAAAAACTCCACTGCATAACTAATGACGAATCCAGCTTTTAGATTTACTTGTAGCGTTAGCATTGGGAGTCTTCATAAACAGCACGAAATAGCCAACAGAAACAACTGTTTAAGCTTACTATCGATACCATAACATACTTTTCTGAAAAACAAAAATCACATCATAAAACAAAATTAGTCTAATGCTTTCAATGTACCTGTAGACAATTGGTTTACACTCTAACAAAATAAATCTACCGGTACCATAATGAGACATGGAAAAAAATTTTTGTTTCAAATACGGTAACAGTTATTTTTTCAAAAATACCGTATTTATTCGAGTATAAGTCGCATGCGTGTATAAGTCGCACCCACATTTTTGACATGAAAAACAGGACAAAATTTTTAAAAACATTATTCATTCATTGCAATCTCATAACAAAAAATTTAAAACCATTGAAGTCATCACTGCTGTCACTGTCTTCAAATAACCCTGTTTACCTCTGGAACATCCTGATCAGCATCCGATCAAGGTGGCAAGTGATGCAACGCAACGTAAGTGGATAAAATAATGATAACTAAACATGTTAGAACATGAAAAAAAGGTGACAGTGTTGAAAGTGCAACGCTACTCGCATGGAAGGCAATAAGTGATATGATCTAATGAAAGGAGACAGTGTAGAATTCGATAGCAAGGAAACACCTCAAAAAATTTCGTATGGCATACAATGCACTTCATGTATTCGTGTATAAGTCGCACCTGACTTTTTGGGTGATATTTTGGTACAAAAAAATGCGACTTATACTCGAATAAATACGGTAAGTGTTTTTTTAATTTGTTTTTTTTTAAACACATTTTTTTTCAAATAAAACCTTTTCCCCCAAAAAATGTTTTTTAAACAAAAAAGTTTTACAGTACTTGGATTAAAATGTTATATAATATTTTCAAAGCTTTTCATCTGACACTTGTCAAGAAGAATCGACAGAACAAACAGCGCAGAAAAAGGAGCCGCCATAGGAAAAAGCCAAACAGTGATTAACTGGAAAAGGATCGATGAGGAGCATCATTTGTGTACACAAACATATAGTGGAAAACATTCTTCATGATTGGAAAAAGTACAATATGAAATCAATTTCTGGGAAACTTTTTCCGCTCTCCTTCCATCTATCTACCTGCTTTTAAAGTCACTTTTATCAAAACTTTTAACCCTACCCTATCAGCTATGCAGACAAAAAAAAATTCGTGTACAGTTTACATCCTAATTGACCCTTTTCCAGCCAATCGCTACTCATCTTTTCCTAAAGGCACTCCTTTTTATGCCCTCTCTATTCTGACAATTTTTCTGGACAAGTGTCACATGAAAAGCGTCGAAAATACAAACATTTTAATGAAAGTAAAACTTTTTTGTTCGAAAAAAAAATTTGGGGGGGGGAAAAAGCTTAATATACATTTGAAAACTATGTTTTTGAAAAAAAAATAAAAAAACTGATATTTTTGAAAAAAAAACTGTCATTTAAAAACCTTTTTTTAAAAGTTTTTTCCGAACATTTAAAAAAAAAAATTTTTTTTTGCAAAAAAAATTTTGAAAAAAAATTTTTTACACCTCGGGCATTTTTTTCACCTCGGCCACCTCATCGGCGGCATCTAAACATATATGTCTAAAAAATCAAGGTCCGGGTCAGACATACAAATGGCACCCCCTCCAAGCTCAGGTGGCGCCACCTAAAGCTTCAAGTGGCGCCACCTGTAACTTCAGGTGGCGCCACCTGCAACTTCAGGTGGCGCCACCTGCAACTTCACGTGGCGCCACCTTCAACTTTAGGTGGCGCCACCTGAAGCTTCAAGTGGCGCCACCTATAACTTCAGGTGGCGCCACCTACAACTTCAGGTGGCGCCACCTGAAGCTTCAAGTGGCGCCACCTGCAACTTCAGGTGGCGCCACCTGAAGCTTCAAGTGGCGCCACCTACAACTTCAGGTGGCGCCACCTGAAGCTTCAAGTGGCGCCACCTGCAACTTCAGGTGGCGCCACCTGAAGCTTATAGTGGCGCCACCTGTAACTTTAGGTGGCGCCACCTGAAGTTGCACGTGGCGCCACTGCAACTTTTTTGTCTGACACTTGTAGAAATTTAGGGTTGGGAGTTACAGCTACGATATTAATTTTCGTTTTTTAGCAACACCTTACCGCAGTGTCTGCCAACATTTAACAAATAATATTTAAGTTTACTTATTAAGTTGTAACTGTCACATCCACTTATAGCTCTATTGTTTTCTATGAACTGCCAAAAGGGCAAGGGAAATCAAAAATTTGGAAAAAAGTTAATGAAATACGATCTTGAAAGTTACACACAAACCAAAAACCTATGTAAATAAAAGCTGCAGCTTAAATCTAAAATTCTTAACCACCACATAATCTTTCGGGTCGTGCCATCTGAGCTTTGAGCTTTCACACTAAACACAGAACAGACATCAACCATAATGGTGAGTTTGATTTCGTTTTAGAATTTACTTAAACATTAATAAATCGTCACCTCAACTAGTTTACATCCACTGCAATTTTGACATCCAATAACATCCACATTCACTTCATGACTACATTACATTAACCTGTAACATCAACAGCCACCCCAACTTTGTTTCAAAACCACCAACCCATCAGATGGCGCCACCTGAGCTATGATCTTAACACTAACAGGCATCAATGTAGGTAATGGTAAGACTGTTGGGCATCATCGACTACACTTACAGTACATTTACAGTCACATCTGATGTCACAAACTGAACCTCAAGTGAGCTTAAATTTATACAAAATAAAATTTCCACACTAAAAAAAGGTAAAATCATACCGGTACCATACGTTGTAAGCAACAACGTAAACAACTTTATGAATCAGCTGAGAAACAGAGATACATCACTGTTCCACTAGTATTGGGAGGTACAATCCTACATAACACATTAAGTTGCTATTATTATTTCCTACATGACTGTTTGTTATTTGACAGTGAAACATAGCCTACTGAATTGAGAGAAGCTTTCAATAAATTTATTTTTTTGGTGATACTTTGGGAGTATCAAAGTTTTATCCTTACTTTGATAGGGGCCTAGACCAATAAAAGTCTTTTCGTTTTTGTTTTAGGGGCAATACCTATAATTCATTTCCAGTACTGGTAATTTACTTATAAGCATTAGGCTACATTTTACACCATAAAATAAAACACTGCTCAGTAATTAAAAACAATTCAAGGAATCAGCTGAGAAGCAGGAAAAGTTTTTATAAGATGTCACTGATTCATGGTGGGAAAAACAAATGTTACAGAAAAGATTCAGAAAACAATTCTAGCCAAAGCTTCTGAAGTAAAGCTGAAATAAAGAAACAAGAGATTTAAAAATACTTGTATATACACTGTCTGTCCAATTTTATTTACTTCTGAATTTAAACATACCTATACTGTAGTGGATAGGCTAAGCCTAGTGCTATACTGTAGTGGATAAGCCTAGTCCAACCATACAGATAGCCTAACACATCAACCATTACGCCTAATGATTAAGAGTGCTTCTACTTCTTCAGCCTCCGAACAGTAGCCTAGCCTAACTTTCAACCTTCTGAAGTTGCTACACATTACAAAGTAGCCTGCCATACTAATACCGGTACAAGTCTGAAGCTAGGCAATAGTATCTCTTATCTTGATCATTCATCAAACCAAAGCCTGGACAATGGCCAGAAACTTAGAAAGGGTACCAATAATACAGTACGATAGCCTGGTAGCCTACTAATGCAATAGTACAGGCCCACAAGTACGGTAAAAGTAGAAAGGCATTTGCCACAGGTTTTCCAAATAACTCTGTGTCCCACACTACTGATACCTCACCCCCTAAAAATACGGTAATAAGCTATGCCTATGACCAGTACCAGCTAAAGAAATCTACTTGCATAGGCCTAGTCAATTCCCAATTCATCCTCATTCAGCATTAGCCTACACATTATGCCAATAAAACTGCTTAAACACTTCACTGCTTCATTAAACATTAGCCTATCTTCTAGAATTTCTAACATTCACTTTCCATTGCTTCTCAGTTTAGCCTTGTGAGTTGATAAATAAATCAATAAACTCAAATCTCAACTGCCACTTCAATTCTCAGATGGCGGTACGAATAAATTTTGGTACCGCCACCTGTGATTTTGGTACCGCCACCTGTGATTTTGGTACCGCCACCTGAAGCTTCAGGTGGCGCCACCTGAACTTAGAAGTGGCGCCACCTGAAGCTGCAAGTGGCGCCACCTAAACTAAGAGGTGGCGCCACTTGAACTTAGAAGTGGCGCCACCTGAAGCTGCAAGTGGCGCCACCTAAACTAAGAGGTGGCGCCACTTGAACTTAGAAGTGGCGCCACCTGAAGTTGCAAGTGGCGCCACCTGAGCTTGGAGGTGGCGCCACCGCCACTTGTATGTCTGACCCCTGTTGGGATTTTGTGGTGGCACCCTTTTTCATACCAAAATAGGCAGTAGGTGAAGACCATAAAAAAAAAGGTCTTCCCTGCAAAATAAGTGAGTTTTCGGTCCAACAGTACGTACCTATGTGAAGACCAAAAAAAAAAGGTCTTCGCCTAAAAATCAGTGTTTTTTTTGTCCAATTGAGGATGAGGATGACCAAACAAGTAAAAAAAAGTAAGATATTCACCACAAATCAGTGGAGTTATGGTTTCACATCATAATATGGTGTCAAATCATCTATGTAAATGACTTACCACTAGATACCAATCTGAACATAAGACTCTTTGCTGATTATACAAATATCACAGCATCTCATCATCACAAAGATACTCTGGAAAAAATCATCAATAACGAATTAAAACAAGTAAATAATTGGATGAAACTCAACAAGCTTTCAATAAACAACCGGTATAAAAAAACTGAATACATCATTACAATTAATAAAAAAGAAAAACCATGTTATGATGTAAAAATTGACCAAACCACTATTTGTCAAAATTCATGCACTTAAGTATTTAGGAGTACTGATTGATGACACTCTAACCCTGAACCTGGAAACCTCAAGTTGACAAAGTGTGTTCAAAACTAGCTAGTGGATGTTGGGTGCTGCAGCCTATCAACTAAGACCATACATAAAAAGTGCTGCTCTAATGATGATATACTACACTGTACAGCAGTGGTGGATTTAGGGGGGGGGATGGGGGGGGGATGCATCCTCCCCACCAGCCTAAAAGTAACGATTTTGGCCGAAAAATCAGCCTCTATTTCGAATAATTCGGCTCCATTTCGGGATGCATCCCCCCCACCAGCCTAAACGTAACGAATCCGGTCGAAAAATCAGTCTCAATTTTGGTGAAGATTTTTTTGTTTTTTTTTTTTTTTTTTGGAGAACACCTGATTTTGGGCGAAAAAATCATTTGAATTCCCGATTTCGGCCGAAAAATCACTCTCAATTTTGGTGAAGACCTTTTTTTTTTTTTTTTTGGAGAACACCTGATTTGGGGCGAAAAATCACTCTCATCAAGCTACAAAAAAAAGTCATAAGGATAACCACCCGTAAAAATATGAAAACACACACGAAACCACTGTTCTCAGATTTAAAATTATTGACAATCAGACAATCACAGACTTGTACCGATTTGAAGAAGCAAAACTCTTTTACAGAATTCATTACAAATCATTTACCTGTAACCTTTGCAGTGCTGAAACAGAAAAAATGATATTGTTAGATGATCTTCATACATCAGACATACAACCTGACAACACGCAAAGAAAACTCAAATGCAACTACGCCTACTTTCTTCCTCGGGTTCAAACAACTCAAACTCAAACTGTCAAAGTTCCATTGAGTTTTACTGAAATTAGGAAAATAAACTTCTTTAAATTTAAAAAAGAACTAAAAATTCTATTTCTATCTCAGTACTCAAGCAATTAACGCCCACAGACGTTAATTAAGGATTTTCAACGTTTTTAAATCCAAAAATGAACCAAAAAATCTATGTTTATCCATGGTTTATCACAGCAAGCAAACAGGTAATTTCTGTCCACAATTTTTAAGCTTTGGTTCAGTAGGGGGGGATAGAGGGGGCCTAGGAAGCTTGATTTATTGAGATTCTGAACGTATGCTTATTGGAACGACCGACGCTCGCGTCCCGTGTTCCTCTGTTTTTCTCGGCCATTTTCCAACTGACGAGTGCGAAATTTCAGACTTTTGCTTATAACTGAAAACGGTTGGGTCTAGCTACATGAAATTTTGGCAGCAGTTTAAGATTAATGAGTGAAGGTGAATTTACACAGTATCCGTTTTTCATACGTTTTCGTCCGTTTTTTTACGTTTTTGCTTCTCCTAGACAAAGTATGCGCTTTTTCATCCGCATTTTCATAAGTCCATATACGCACTAAGTAGACTGTTATATATAGATAAAAATTTTGTTCAAAAATTTTGTGTATGAACGATAAGAGCGATATTTCGAAATAGAGCTGTACCTCTTTACAAAAAAATTTTTTCGGAAAACTTTTGTCCAGTATGTGACTGTCTGGTTAGTGCGGATATGGACACATAAAAATGCGGATGAAAAAGCGCATACTTTGTCAAGGAGAAGCAAAAACGTAAAAAAACGGACGAAAACGTACGAAAAACGGATACTGTGTAAATTCACCTTTACATGTTTGTACACAATTTCGAGGCAATAGGTCACTTGACTTCGGTTTTAGAACCCGAAAACCGCCCCGCAAGTTTTGCGTAAAAAGCGGTCTCAGTCAAAAACGGCTTAAAGGCGGTGAATCATCCACCCAATTCCAGTGGTTTACAATAGCTAAAATTGAACTTTAATTTTTGACATTTTTTGTTTTGATTCTGGGGCTGCGTTTGCAAAGATATTCAACAAATACAAAAAGATGTCCCCCCGAAAAAAGTTTTTGGAAACTCTGAGTTTTGATCTTCCCGCCAAAACCGCAGTTCTCTAAACTATTAGGCCTACTGTAATCTTATTAAACTATTAGGCCTAACTATCTCTAAACTATTATGCCTAATAGTTTAGAGATAGTTAGGCCTAATTAGGCCTAAATAATTAGAAATAAACTATCTCTAAACTGTTAGGCTTACCACAGTTCTCTAAACCATCAGGCCTACTGTGGTTTTGGCGGGAAGATCAAAACTCAGAGTTTCCAAAAACTTTTTTCGGGGGGACATCTTTTTGTATTTGTTGAATATCTTTGCAACCGCAGTCCCAAAATTAAAACAAAAAATATCAAAAAATATAGTTCAATTTTAGCTATTGTAAACCACTGGAATTGGCTGGATGATTCACCACCTTTAAGTACGGCAAAAAATATTTCATAGGGTTGTATGTCTCAAGATACCCTTTCATCCCGACCAATCCACTTTTGGCCGCGATGAGGTTTTTTTTTTTTTTTCCTTTGTTTTTCCTTTTTTTTCCTTTTTTTTTTCCTTTTATTTCCTTTTTTGTCCTTTTTTTTCTTCCTAAATTTTGTACGCTCTTCCTCTCCTAAACCACAAAACATGGGAATCTAATTTTTGTTTAAAGTTGTTGAGCTGCAAACGCAATTTTTTCTCCTGAAATTTTTTGGGGAAACTCCCCCGGGAACCCCCCAAAATGGGGCCCCAAAAAATCAATTTTTTGAATGACTCAAGCTAGGGTGCTAGTTTGTTTTGATATCAGAAGATATTTAACAGGCAATTATGTTGACATAGTTTGGGGGTGCCACGCCCCCTGGGCACTTCCCAAAGGGACCCCCCAAAAATCAAGTTTTTCTACGGCTAAAGCTAGGGTGCCAGTTTGTCTTGATATCAGTAGATACTTAACAGACAATAAATTTGACATAATTTGGGGGTACCACATCCCCCGGGGTACCCCCCAAAAATCAAATTTTTTGATCAGCTTGACTTAGGGTTCCAGTTTATTTTGATATCAGCCGCTATTTAACAGACAAATATTTTGACGCAGTTTGGGGGAGCCACCCCCCCGGGATTCCCCCAAAAAATCAATTTTTTGAACGGCTTGACTTAGGGTGCCAATGTTTTATGATATCAGCAAAAATTTAATTGACAAATACTTTGACTTAGTTTGAGTGTACCTCTCCAAGAACTTCCCTACCCCAAATAAACCTCTCGAAATTCAATTTTTCGAATAGCTACAGCTGGGGAGCTAATTGTTTTTAACATAGGTGGGCACAAGTCCGTTAATCGTTAATCCGTTATTAACGAAGCTAACTTTTTCATTAACTCGTTAATCCGTTAAAAAGTTTTTTCATGTTAACGGACCAAATTAACTTCCGTTAAGTTCTGTTAACGGACTAAAGTAACTGTTAACTGTTAACTTCCGTTAAGGTTTTTATCGTTAATATCTTGCACCATTCATTCATCATACCTGTACAAACCAGTTTGCACTGGTAGCAATTGTTGCGTATTACCTCGAGTTTTATAGAAGAAAGCGAAAAAAGGAGCTCTTTTTTGTGGCAAATAATAAGCTGCAGCCTCAGAGGTCTATTAATTATCGCTGTTTGCAGTTTCCAAACATTTTCCGATCGCAGCTTTGTTAGTGCATTTGAACTTATTTTTATCTTGAAATTAGATTAGACTTTAAAATGTAACTTCCAAAACACAAAAAGACCACCATAGCAATAAATATTTTCTTGCAATCTGCTCAACAGCGTCAATACGTGTTCTAGAAGCGAGTGAATAAAAAGAAATGTAAATTACTCGCAAAATGTTAACGAATTAACGGACTTCATTAACTTCCGTTAATTAAAGCTGAAAATAACGGATTAACGTTAACGGAGGCGTGAAGTTTGTTAACGGACTAGTGCTTAACGAAGCTAACATTTTGCATTAACTTGCCCACCTATGGTTTTTAGTAATATTAAACAAATTATTTGACATAGTTTAAGGGTATCACTCCCTCGGAAAACCGAAAATTGGGCCACTCCTAAATCAATTTCTTTAAATCACTTGTTAGAGAGCTAATTGGAACGACCGACGCTCGCGTCGCGTGTTCCTTTGTTTTGACTCGGCCATTTTCCAACTGACGAGTGCGAAATTTCAAACTTTTGCTTATAACTCGAGAACGGTTGGGTCTAGCTACATGAAATTTTGACAGCAGTTGGAGATTAATAAGTTGTATGTTTGTACACAATTTCGAGGCAATAGGTCACGTGACTTCGGTTTTAGAACCCGAAAACCGCCCCGCAAGTTTGGCGTAAAAAGCGGTCTCAAGTCAAAAATGGCTTAAGTACGGCAAAAAATATTTCATATGGTTGTATGTCTTAAAATACCCATTTATCCCAACCAACCCACTTTTGGCCGCGATGAGGTTTATTTCTTTTTTTTCCTTTTTTTTCTTCCTAATTTTTGTACGTTCTTCTTCTCCTAAACCACAAAACATGGAAATTAAATTTTTGTATAAACTTGTTGAGCTGCAAACGCAATTTTTTCTCCCAAAATGTTTTTGGGCAATGGCTTAAGCTAGGGTGCCAGTTCTTTTTGATATCAGTAGATATTTAACAGACAAATATTTTGACATAGTTTGGGGGTGCCACGCCCCCTGGAGACCCTCCAAATAGACCCCCCAAAAAATCAATGTTTTGAACGGCTTACTTAGGGTGTCATTTTGTTATGATATCAGCAGATATTTAACATACAAATATTTTGACATAGTTTGGGGGTGCCACCTCCCCGGGGACCCCCCAAATGGACCCCCAAAAATCAATTTTTTGAATGGCTCAAACTAGGGTGCCAGTTTGTTTTCATATCAGTAGATATTTAACAGACAAATATTTTGACATAGTTTGAGGGTACCACCCTCCTGGGGACCCCCCCAAATAGACCCCCAAAATCAAGCTTTTGAATGGCTCAAGCAAGGGTGCCAGTGTTTTATGATATCTGTAGATATTTAACTGACAAATATTTTGACATAGTTTGGGGGTGCCACCCCCCAGGGACCCCCCCCAAATGGACCCCCCAAAAATCAATTTTTTGAACGGCTTGACTTAGGGTGCCAGTTTGTTTTGATATCAGCAGATATTTAACAGACAAATATTTTGACATAGTTTGGGGGTGCCACCCCCCCGCGGACTCCCCCCCCAAATGAAGCACGTTTTGGCTGAAGATACTAAGTCGCATTTTGCCGTTTCGAGAAAATCGCGTTTGAAATTTTAAAACTCTCAAACAAACTTTGCAGTCAAGTTTAACATGTTAATGAAAAATAACTTTCACAGGTATGATGTACCTGATTTCGCCCTTCTTTCATTGAAATTTCAAGGTTTTAGGTGAACAAATAAAAAAGTTAGAATCGGAAAAGTTTGTTAAATCGCGGTTTTCAATAACGTTTGCTTTTCAAGTTAGACGTGTACAAATTTTGTCTTTGATCAGTCATAGTAAAACTTATGGGGTCAAAAAAAGTTTACTGAGAACTGTTAACTCAAAAGTCAAAGCCGGTTCTATGTGTTGACAGCTAACATCTTTCGTAAAAAGTTCATTGACTCAGGCGCGTCACTGCTGGAGACCATTAATTTTATTTGCGCTCGACGTCATGACGCGGCTTTTGGTTTAACGAGTACAAATTTGACAAATGGTTATTCTTTCTTTTCATAAACAACAGGTTTATTGCTGATTGGATTTATTTTTGCAAAGTTAAAATTACATAACGAAAATTACAAAAGCCATAATGACGGAAAAACTTACGAAATTTTACGACGAAAAATTTTGGGATATAAAATAGCACTGTAATACATGATTAAACTGGCTACGAAAATAGGGTGATAGGTAGGCGGTGGTATAATGGTAAAACTTCAATCATTTTATTACATGGCGTAAATATATTACACGCCATTTATTACATTCGAAAAATCACCCTAATTCTTGTGCATTTTATAGACCTGAGAAAGAATTGGGAAAAGAAAATAATGGAATGAGATTTGAAAAAAAATGATTTAAGTTATCGAAATTAATTTCCTCCTTATACTCATAGTTTTTTTTTATGAAATCTACATGGTAAACATTTTCCATCAACCGTTCAAACTTTGATTCCTTGCCATTTTTTAGCCGTGGTTTAAAAGTTTGTACTACTTTGTAAGCCTAATTTTTGACAAATATTAGCCCCATTTCCAAAAGCAATTTTTTAAACGTGGCTTTAAATAATTTTAGAGTACATACCTCTGCAAAAGACTGCATCAAAAGGGAAAAAAACGTGGCATTTTTTCATTATGCATTTTGTTCAGAACTCGACAGGCAGTGGGGCCCTCTGACGAAGTTACTAATCATTACAAGTTTGGTTTTAATTCCTGTTTCTGAGCAAGCATAGCGTGAATTTATAACATAAAACGCCGTGACGTACGATATTGATTCTGATAAATGCTCAATGACAGACGCCAAAGCATTTGATTATTGTGATTAATTAACAAATTAGCACTTTAATGTGTTCATCCTTTTGTACGATTTAAGCTGCTTCGCAATGGAATTTTTGGTTATCAAATTACAAACTTCACAAGAAACCTTACTTTCGTTTTGTGTGATGTTCTTGTAATCTAATTATCGTAGCTGTTATTTCAAAGTTGTAAACAGGCCGACAAGTTCAGGCCCAAGCCCGAAAAATGGTTTGAACCTCAAAGCAGGCCCAAAAAAGCCCGGACGTGAAATTAGGTTTGAAAAACGTATACGGATAATATAATTGTATTTTTCTTTTTTGACTCTTTGCGGTGACTATTATGGACTCGAGCTCTAATGAGAATTGTGATATATCCAGACAAACCAGAGCTCTCTACTGTATTGGTAACAAGTTGAGGTCAAAATTTTCGCTATGCTCTACTTATGTAAAAAATACTTTGTTTAAGTCTTATTGCATGTCTTTGTATGGTAGTTCGTTGTGGCATAACTACAACAGCTACGCAATTAGGCGTCTTCGAGTAGCTTACAATGATGCATTTAGAATGATCCATGGTCTTCCCCGTCATACCAGTGCCAGTGTCCAGCAAATTTTGTTTAATGTATATACCTTTGATGCTCTTATACGTAAGTCGCTTTTTAGCTTCGTTAAACGCTGTTGTGCATCACCTAATCTTTGGATTAATGCGCTGATGAATTCTGATGTCTTCTATGAATCGAAGTACTTTCATATGTACTGTAACACAGTGTATGAGGGTGGTACATCCTACGATTTAGTAAAGAACCACCTGTTGTCTAATGTGGTATGATCTTATTTAGCGTATGCTATTTGTGTGTTTGTTTCTTTGTTTTTTTCTTGTGTGTCTATTTTTGTGCTATGATATGGGCGGTTCGCCTGCAATAAACTCCAATAATAATAATAATAATAAATAACAGTGACGTGCGGTGAGGCTTTGGTTGGTGAGGCACAATTTTTTTTCACACTCATGTTCGCAAAAAAATTATTTAAGACAATAAATGACAAGCAAATGATTGTTTTTATAGCCATTCAGGGTCGCCGAGAGGGGGGCAGGGGGGAGAATGACCCCGGGGCCCATGGACTTTAGGGGGCCCATGGACTTTAGGGGGCATGTAGGCTTCAGGAAGCCGTCGGCTTCAGCGGGCCCATGAGCTTGAGAGGGGGCCCATCGAAATGACACTGAGAAATCAGCATGTGAAGCCTGAAGACCTTTTTTTTTTTTTTTTGGAGAACACCTAATTTCGACCGAAAAAACCGTTAGAATTTTGGTAAAAACCTTTTTTGTTTTTTTTGGAGATCACATCATTTTTCGGACCAAACTGACCGGAAATCCATCATGTTTGAGCTGGCTCCGGGCCCACTTTTGGTCCCCGGCGGCACTGTAACCATTAAACAAAAACCAAATTTTTCGATAATTAATTATTCGTTTATTTTTTACTGTTCACTGAAAGCCAAATCAATTCTTGAAGTTTCGAAAATCCACAAAGGTAGCCTAGCCTATTATTTGGCTTTGAATGTGGACATAATTGAAGTTTTCGTGCTTGCTAAGTCTTCTTGGCAAATTCTCTAAGTCACAAAAACCCGATTTCAGTCCCAACATTATTATTTGCTGAAAACATGAAAGCACAAACGACGATTTTCATAGCGCAACCACTCTTTTCTTGAGTACAGTTCTACTCTTTTTGAATTGAGGGGTTCTTTCCAGTGGCGGATTTAGGGGGGGGATGGGGGGGATGCATCCCCCCCACCAGCCTAAAAGTAACGATTTTGGCCGAAAAATCAGCCTCTATTTCGAATAATTCGGCTCCAGTTAGGGATGCATCCCCCCCCACCAACCTGAACCTAACGAACCCGGCCGAAAAATCACTCTCAATTTTGGTGAAGACCTTTTTTTTTTTTTGGAGACCACCTAATTTTGGGCGAAAAAACGCTTGAATTTCGGATTTCGGCCGAAAAATCACTCTCAATTTTGGTGAAGACCTTTTTTTTTTTTTTTTTTTGGAGACCACCTAATTTTGGGCGAAAAAACGCTTGAATTTCGGATTTCGGCCGAAAAATCACTCTCAATTTCGGTGAAGACATCCGAATTTTTGAGGTTTTGTGCTTAAAATCCCCCCCCCACCAAAATTTTCTAGATCCGCCACTGGTTCTTTCGTAATGATGTCTCGAGCAAATCTTTTAAATCAGTTTTCTTTTAGCTATATTCAATTCAATTCAGATTATTATTTGTTCACTTGAGTTCAATTTCCAGAAACTTAACACCAATGACAAAATATATTCACGCGCACAAATAGAATGATTATTAATGCCAATAAAGGAAATAAATGTGGGCTAATTTACTGAAACACTTAACAGAAGTAATTGTTGATGAAGGCGTAGAAATTAATAGGCAATTGCAAAGTTTACCAGTACTGTAGTTTGAATCACTTACTATCAAGCAAACAGGACAGCGAAAGACCTGTTTCTGGTCATCGAGTCAAGCTGCCCTTATAACTAATTTATTATTGTAATTATTATAAGTTTTTTTGAGGGGGTAGCTTTGTTTAATCATTTTTAAAACAAACAAGAAACAAAAGTAAGGATTCAACCAAAAATAGCAGTTAGCATAAGAAAAGAGCACACTTAGGCTTATCTCGAGTTTATCAAGACTGTAAGTACTTCAGTAATTACTTAGCATGGACAATTTTATTTGTTTGCTAAATGAGTGTTTTGATAATTTTTCAAAAGTTGGTGAAATATTATTCCATATTTTTACTCCAATGCACGAGCAAGATCGTTGCCCGTTTCGAATTTTAGCTCGTTCCAAATAAAAATTGTCTGCAGTAATCGATCTCGTTTTATAATCATGAAGTTTGCTAGCATATTTTAAATAATTGTCGAAATTTTCAGGTTACCTGGAGTGATAATAAGAGTACATAAATTTAGCAATTTCTATAACTTCAAGTTCAGATAAAAAACTTAGTTTAAAAAGTCTCTTAGCTTTGAGACTAAATTTTCTTCCATTTTAGTTCATCTTCTCCTATTAAAGGCGGTGAATCATCCAGCCAATTCCGGTGGTTTACAATAGCTAAAATTGAACTATAATTTTTGATATTTTTGTTTTAATTTTGGGACTGCGGTTGCAAAGATATTCAACAAATACAAAAAGATGTCCCCCCGAAAAAAGTTTTTGGAAACTCTTGAGTTTTGTTCTTCCCGCCAAAACCACAGTAGGCCTAATGGTTTAAAGAACTGTGGTAGGCCTAATAGGTTAGAGATAGTTTATTTCTAAATAGTTTAGGCCTAACTACCGTGTTTCCCCAATAATAAGACAGGGCTTATATTAATTTTTACTCCAAAATATGGCACTAGGGCTTATTTTCGGGGGATGTATTATTTTGATATATCAAAAAATGAAGTTACAAAGTAAAAATTACGAGATTTTAAATAAACAGAAATTACGAAAAAAGATCTACATTTACTTGCCATTAGCATGTTTTTTATTCAGAAACTCATCAACAACAATTTATTCAAGAACAATCATATCATCATCCTCCGAATGTCTAGCAAGTCATCAGTTTCCAAAATTGCAGCGGAGTTTTCGCTTTAATTAAACCTATGCGTCTTTCTGCCGCTCTCAACTAGGGCTTATTTTAAGGGTAGGGCTTACATTAAAATCATCCCCAAAAATCACGCTAGGTCTTATTTTGCGGGTAGGTCTTACTATCGGGGAAACACGGTATCTCTTAACTATTAGGCCGAATAGTTTAGAGATAGTTTGGCTCAATAGTTTAATACGATTACAGTAGGCCTAATAGTATAGAGAACTGTAGTTTTGGCGGGAAGATCAAAAATCAGAGTTTCCAAAAACTTTTTTCGGGGGGACATCTTTTTGTATTTGTTGAATATCTTTACAAACGCAGCTCCAAAATCAAAACAAAAAATATCAAAAATTAAAGTTCAATTTTAGCTATGGTAAACCACCGAAATTGGCTGGATGATTCACCGCCTTTAAATTGTTTTTATTCGGCCAGAAAAATAACTTGTTCAATTTCGCAATGAACAAAAGACTACAAAAAAACTGCTTAAACTTTTTCTCATTCTATGACGTCACAGGTGAGGCGCGCCGCAAAATCAGATTTAAAAGCAACGCGAAGCGAAGGTTGGCGACGTTCGCCAACCTTCGCGAGTGGTCGATTACGTCACTCGCGAAGGTTGCCAACATTCGCAAGTCTTCGCGAGTGGTTGCTAATCTTCGCGACTGGTCGCTTCATAGGCTAATTTTAATACCTTACTTTTAAAATGTATTCAATGAGCAGAAAGCTTTGTGTACTTTATTATTGAAGCGCTATAATAGTAATCACAGGTTCTGTTTCGTCATAGAGCGCTGGAATTACCGGTAAAACGAAGATTGTAAATACGCAACTATTAATTAGGTCAAAATCACTTATTGTAATTATATTTCTATGTTTTTTGTTACATACCGGTACGGTAGATGCACAAATACCGTAGTAGGCCTAATTTTTTTTTTTTATTGTCCTGCCTTCTTCCTTCTCTACCCTCCCACCCCCCTCCCCGGCTTGAAATGGCTGACTAGGCTTGCAATAGGTCATATTATCGCTATTTGCATAGGCCTACTTGTTACTGTTTTTTTTTGTGTGTGCGTGTAATTATATGTACAAATACAGAATGTACGGGTTATGTGTACAATAAAGTTTCGAAAAAAATAACAATAGGCTTGGAAAATTGATTGATAATATTACAATAGAGTAGGAAATCTGATTAATATTACCATTATTAGACTAGAAAAAATTGAGTGCTAAGTATTGGCATTAAGCTAGGCCAGGAAAATTGATTGATAAATATTGGTATTAGGCTAAGAAAATGGATGGATAAATGTTACTGTAGCATTGCGCTAGTTTAGGAAAATTGATGCTAAAGGCTAGCATTAAAATGGTTGGTATTAGACTAGGAAAATTGATTGATAAATGTTACCGTAGCATTATGCTAGGCTAGGAAAATTGATGGATAAAGGTTAGCATTGATAATTGATTGATGAATGTTAGCATTAGATTACGAAATTCATTGATAAATGTAAGCGTTAAGCTTGGAAAATTGATTGATAATATTACATTAGAGTAGGAAAACTGATTAATATTACCATTATTAGACTAGGAAAATTGTTTGATAAAGTTAGCTGTGGAGTAGAAAAATTAACTGATAAATGTCAGCATTAGACAAGAAAAATTAATTGTAAGCATTGGCATAAGAAGGTAGATTATTGGCTGTTGGCATTAGACTAAGTAAATTGATGTATAAATATTAGCTTTAGGCTAGGAAATTTGATTGACAACTGTTAGCTCTTAACTGGAAAAATTAATTGACGAACGCTAGCATTAGGCTAGGAAAACTGATTGACAATTGTTAACACTTGACTAGGAAAATTGATTATAAAAATGTTAGAAGTAAACTAGGAAAATTAATTGATGAATTTAAGCATTGGTATAGGAAGGTTGATTATTGCATGTTGGCATTGGGTGGAAAAATTGATAGAAAATATTAGCGATTGGCTAAGAATATTGATGGATCAATGTTAACGTTAGGATAGCACTCCAATCCGATATTTAGACAATGGCACTCTAGTTTCTGCTAAAAAGTGCAAAATGCGACTTCCCCGCGACTCCAGTCTATGAATTGTAAAGCTGGTTTCCGGAGTGGATTTGTTTTATCCTGTATAGGTAAATAATTATGGTTTTGTTTATGGTATAGCATGTAGTAGGCTTAGTATGGCACGATAGGCATAGTATGGCAGTGTAGACTTAGTATGGTATATAGCATGCCACAGTGGGTGCCGCAGCTCAGCACAGCATTGTAAGCATAGCGTGATACCCTAATAGGTTTAGCACGACATTCTTGTAGGCATAGCATGACACTCTAATAGGTTTAGCATGACACGCCTGTACGCGTAGCGTGACACCCATAAAGTAGGCTTGTTATGGCACAGTAGGCATACTATAGTGTAACTCTAGGCGTATGGCATAGTTGGCTTAATATAGACCAGTAGGCACTGGAGGTTAGTATGTCACAGTAGGGATAACATGACACCCTAGTTTGGCAGAGTATGGCATATAATAGACTTGTTATGGAACAGTGGGCATAGTATTAGTAAGGATAATATGCCACGAATGCGCTACAGGCTAGTACGATATTGTAGGCATAGAATGGTATATAGTAGGCTTATTATGGCACAATAGGTATATTATGCCATATTGTAGGCTAATTTTGGCACAATAGACATAGTATGCTGATTATGGCACAATAGACATAGTATGCCACAGTGAGCACTGTAGCTTTGAAGGCATAGTATGGCATATGGTTGGCTTGTTATGGTACAGTAGGCACTGCACCTTAGTATGTCATAGTAGACGTAGTATGGCATTGTACACATAGTATAGCATGCGGTATAGTATGGAATGTAGAGTAGTAGCCTTATGGCACATTAGGCATAGTATACCACAGTAGGCGTAGTATGTCTAGAAGGCTTAGTATGGCATTTTAGGCATAGTATGACATGAAGTAGGCTTATTATGGCACCCTAGTAGGCATAGCATGTCACAGCAGGCTCTGTGGCATAGTTGGCTTAATATGGCACAGTAGGCACTGGAGGTTAGTATACTTAGTTGGGATAGAAGGACACCTTATTAGGCAGAGTATGGCATATAGGAGGCTTGTTATGGAACAGTACGCATATTATTAAAACCATAGTTGGCGCTACAGGCTAGTATGACATTGTAGATATCGTAGGCTTATTATGGTACAATGGGTATAGTTATGCTATATTGTAGGCTAATTATGGCACAATAGACGTAGTATGCTGATTATGGCACAGTGAGCATAGTATACCTCAGTGCGCACTGTAGCTTAGTAGGCATAGTATAGCATATGGTTGGTTTCATGCGAGTATAGTATGGCATGTACACTGTACAGTAGTAGCCTTATGGCACATTAGGCATAGTATACCACAGTAGGCGTAGTATGTCATAGGAGGCTTAGTATGGCATTTTAGGCATAGTATGACATGAAGTAGGCTTATTATGGCACCCTAGTAGGCATAGCATGTCACAGCAGGCTCTGTGGCATAGTTGGCTTAATATGGCACAGTAGGCACTGGAGGTTAGTATACTTAGTTGGGATAGAAGGACACCTTATTATGCAGAGTATGGCATATAGGAGGCTTGTTATGGAACAGTACGCATATTATTAAAACCATAGTTGGCGCTACAGGCTAGTATGACATTGTAGATATCGTAGGCTTATTATGGTACAATGGGTATAGTTATGCTATATTGTAGGCTAATTATGGCACAATAGACATAGTATGCTGATTATGGCACAGTAGGCATAGTGTGCCACAGTGGGCACTGTAGCTTAGTAGGCATAGTACAACATCAGAATATGACATATAGTTGGCTTATTATGGCACAGTAGGCATAGTATCCCACAGTAGGCGCTACAGCTTAGTATGTTGTAGTAGGCGTAGTATGACATTGTAGACATAACAGGCCTATAGCATTCGAGTGTAGTATAGTTGGTAGCTTGGCCAAATGGGTAAAGGCGAATTGTTTACGACGACCTTGATTGAATGATCTGGGTTCAAACCGCACCCTGGTCACGCCGTTGCGTCCTTGGATAAGACGTTTTACGATAATTATCTCTGGTTGGTGGCTTTGAACAAGCGGCAAATTCGGTGGGCAAGAATTTGAAATCTACAGGAACGTTGGATCATCGGAAACTCCTTAAGCAGGTGCGGATTTCTCCAATCACGAAGTAGTCACTGCTATAAAAAAATGTGCGGATCGTCCAATAAGTTAGCGTCTGATGTTGTCTGGTGACTGGAGGATAAATATGCGCTACAACAACAATATACTGTAGTGGGCTTTTGGCACCATAGGTTAGTAGGAGTACTATGTCATAGTAGGCTTAGTATGGCATTGTAGGCATAGTGTAACATGAAGTAGACTTGTTATGGCACCCTAGTAAGTAAGTAAGTAAATTTTATTTTTGGACTCAGTTACATACGATCAAAATAAATAAAATAAGAGAGTACAAATAATATATCAAAAATCATATAAATAAACGTATCGTATACAATTACTGAGTCCAAGGAGCGCCGAACAACCCTGAGGTACACTAGTCAAGGCGCTCCTTGTTCTCGTCATTTCTACTGCAACCTAAAGGCATTAATTATTGAACAAAAAATTATGTATATAAAAAGAAAAACAGAAAAGGAAAACAAATTAAAAAACCAACATGAAATAAACACAAAGTATTTGAAGTACACATTAAGACTTAAAAAAAAAGGAATGCACACGCATCAAAATTCTCATAGTTGAAGAGGATTCAATTGATTTGATTACAGTACCAGAAGAATCAAAACCAAGTCAATAATGTGATACAATTTTTTCTTTAAAACATTTTTTGAAGGAATTAAACGTTTTATGTTTAGTGTCTTCATCGATTTCATTCCAAAGTTTGGCGCCTCGAAATTCTAATTTTTTTTGACCTGCAGTTTTGGAAACGCGAGGTAAAAAATAGTTCAAGTTAGTAAGTTTTCTTGTTTGATGAGAGTGTACTAATTCAATTTTATTAAATCGTTGTTGAAACAAAAGTGGCAATTTATTATTACAAATTTTATGCATAAACTTAGCAAGTTCCAAATGGTAAATGTCATTCAATTTCAGATAATTCAAATTTTTATACAAATGAGTAACATGAGAAAACTTTTTGTTCCAAGTTATAGTGCGCACAATGTTGTTCATTCTCACGTTTATTTCATGCAATTGGCTTTGAGTTGCTATGCCCCAGACAATGATACCATAATTTAGAATACTGTATACAAAACTGTAGTACAGCGTGTTCAAAGTATGTTCAGTTACATTGTCGCGAATTTGATACAACATTGCATTGTGCTTAGCCAATTGTAAAGACAGTTTATTAATATGAACAGACCAAGTCAGTTTTTCATCAATGTAAACACCCAGGTACTTTACAAAATCACTATGTCTAAGTACCTTTTCATTCATGACTACCGTGAATTTGGTTTTAATTGATTGGTAAGGATGTTTATTGCATAACAAATAGGTCGTTTTTGAATAATTTAAGGATAATTTATTTCTTCTGAGCCAAATATCGATATTTTGAAGCTGTGTATTTACCTTAGTTTCAAGACTAACCAAACTTTTATCTGATAGTGCCAAATAAGTATCATCAGCGAATAGCGTGGTAGAAAATTCTGAAACTTGAGGAAGGTCATTTACATATAGCATAAAAAGTAGAGGACCAAGCGATGATCCTTGTGGAACACCGCAGTCTATTTTTAGCTACTTGGATTTACTGTTACCAATTTTGGTATATTGTACTCTATTAGTTAGGTAACTTTTCATTAATTCTAGAGCATTTCCTCGAAATCCATAAAGTTTTTCTAGCTTGCATAATAATATGTCGTGTTGGACAGAATCAAACGCTTTACTTAAGTCTAAAAAAATACAGCAACTATATTTTCCTTCATCAACATTATTTAATAATTCGTCATAAATGTTGCATATTGCCAAAGAAGTAGAATAATTTTTTCTAAACCCAAATTGTCTTTCGCTAAATAAGTTAAATTTTGATAGGTAGGAATATATACGACTATGTAGCAATTTTTCAAATATTTTATTAAACTGAGAAAGAAGTGATATTGGTCTATAGTTCGTCAGTTTGTCTTTTTGCCCTTTTTTAAAAATTGGAATTACTTCAGCTACTTTCATCAAATCTGGATATGTACCAGTACTTAAGCATAAATTGAACAATTCACTTAGGAAAAAGGAAATAATAGGATTAGCGAGTTTTATGAATTTGGTCTCAATATCTAAAGTCCTTGTAGCTTTCCTATTTTTGAGTTCTTTAATTAAGTTGAACACTTCTTGTTGACAGCTAGGTAAGAGAAAAATAGAATTGGTTATTTTTTTCTTTTCTCCTACTGAGCATTCTGCGCTATTAGAATCATTAGGTTGAATAGAAGCTGCCATTTCCTTTCCAATGTTAACAAAAAACCTATTAAATTCTTCGGCTATAATCTGTGGTTCAGAGACAGTATTATCGTTATTCAATGTTAGTTTTGATGGTTGTACGTTGCTGCGACGTTTAATATTGGTCAATTCCTTAATCACATCCCAAGTTTTTTTTAGCGTTGCCTTTGTTTTCATTTAACAAATGGTGGTAGTAATCAAGCTTTGCTTGCTTCAACTGTCGGCGTAATGCATTGCGAAATGTTTTGTATTGATTAGTCAACACGAGATCGCCTTTGTTTTTATGAAGTCGATCAAACATTTTGTTTTTGATTCGAATTGATTTTATTAAATCGCTTGTAATCCAGGGTTTAAGACCCAGCTTCTTCTCCTTTCTTGTTGCAGTTCTCAGAGGCGCAAATTGGTCTACTAAATTTGTAAAGGCTTCTACAAAACCTTCATAAAGCTCATTTACATTTTTTGATTTGTCTTCAAATAAACTATAAAGCTCATAGTTTAAGGCCAGCAAAAAATCATCTAAAATAAATTGGGTCATATCCCTGATAAATACTTGATTACTAATTTTATTTTTAATATCAATGTGTGATATTATCGCAAATACTCCATAATGATCACTAAGATCTGATATTAACACTCCTGTGGTTACTGCTCTTTGCTTATCATTCTTGATTACGTGATCAATCAAGATTTTTGATGTTTCTGTTACTCTAGTTGGCACATCGATCAAACACCGACAGTTGCAGCCTAAAAGCATATTTGCATATCTACGAATTTCGTCTCGAGCATAAATGTTTAGTAAATTGATATCAAAATCTCCGAGACAATAAAACGGTTTTTCTAAGGAGAGAATCAGCATATTTAAATTTGCATTGAAATCATCAATGGCATGTGTAGAGTTTTCCGGGTGCCGGTAAACAACCCCTACTACTACAACACCTTGGTTTGTTTTCAAATCAACCCACAAGTGTTCAGCATTAGATAATCTAAGATTTGAGCATGGGTTAACATTAAAAACAAGCGAATTGCTTATATAGAGCCCCACTCCACCCGCACTGGTTATACTGTCTCTGTGAATAAATTGATAGCCATCTAGTTCGATATTTTGATAAATTTTCCCTTCTTGTAGTTTGGTTTCCGATATAGCTATAATTTTTGGCTTATCATCAAAACCCGCTATTATATTGTTAAGTTCGTTGATATGTTTTTGAAGGCTTCGAATATTGAAGTGCATCAGAAATAAATCATCTTGTCTTTTTTTGTTAATAATAGTTTGATTTTCCGATGTCACGTAATCGCATTTCTCAAAGAATTCAGGGTAGTCATTTTCTAATTCATAATTTGCTTGAATGTCATTGCAACCCAATTGCGAACTAGAGTTAGCCATTTGGGTCATTCCATGTCAAAACAGCAAATTTTCAGAAAAATTCCCACTTGACCCTCTCAGATTTTGCTGAAACTTCATCAAAATGGGTTTTTCGATGAATAGTGAAGATTTGCAAAGTTTTAGCTTCGGGTCATTTTTTGTTCAAAAAATATGCCCCCCCAAATTTTGCACCCCCAGCTGCAAAAATTTTTTTGCATTTTCGCCCAAATTTGAGTTCTCATATCTTTTGATTGAAGTTACTCAGATTGCTCAAACTTGGAATTTTTACAGACATTTTCCCACTAATTTCAGATATGGTTTTGAATTTTTGATACCGTGTTTAAATTTTGAGCTACAGACCTTCAAACATGCTCGTTTTTTCAAAAACATACTTTTTTACACTTTTTTTGAGGGGGTATATCTTACATCACAAACATTACAGCCGCATCAAACTTGCAATGCTCCTTAAGTATATATATGAGACTGTCATAAAACAATATGAAGGGGGTAGCTGCAACAGATTTTGGGTAATTATGAATCAAATACGGCCCATTTTCTGAAAAAATCGAAATTGCGCCATCTTGTGAGCCCTGGTTGACAATGTGGGCAACATTTTAGAAATCTGAAATTTTGCACAGAGTTTGCTCACAGCCACAACTATATCATATGTGAATTTCAAGAATGTGTCTCAACTGCAAAGTAACACTCTAAGATGGTAAATATTCACCTATATCAGTAAATTTGCTTGTGTAATTTCCCTAGCAACGGCCATAGCAACCATTTTTTCTGTGCATTAAGACGCTCCAAATTGACAAAAAAGTTATTTTTAATGAAAAATAGCAACTTCTGCAATGAAAACGTACAGTTTTCAATCAATTCTGATATTTAAATCTGTGCTCAATAGCAGAAAAATTTAGTGAATAGAACACCAAGGTAACATATTTTGCTCAAAAATAGCCTTTATCACTGTTCATTCAAGACACCAAACCAACATTTCAACATTAGTCATGTTTCAGTGAGCGCACAGTACAGAACACATTGTACAACAAAATATACTTGTATGCAATGTTTCAAAGCCTTGAAAAGCATCAAATTTCATACGATATGTATTTGCAATAAAAAGCAAATACCGCAACTAACAGATTTGAAGTTCTGCAGCTTTGAAGGTTCATACACTGTACAACAACCAATTCACTAAAATGCATAAAACGATCTTGTCAGTATTATGGTTAGTTAGCATTGCAGTTTATCATTAGTGATCATTGCACGTCAAGACGTAAAGAGTTTGTATCAATTAAATATGGAAGTGAAAAAATTCCAAAACAAAACCATCTTCTGTTAGTTAACTTAAAAAAAATTTACGAACAATTTCAACGGAGCAACAGTGGTTCAATTGGGTTTTCAAAGTTTTGTGAACTTTGACCAAATGGTGTATAACCGTTAACTCTAAGGGTATGCATTCTGTGTGTGTTTGTAAGAACAATCAGAATGCAAAGCTTCTCAGTGGTCTTCCTGAAAAAGTTTCATTTCGAGACTTTCTAATGCACATGGTTTGTAGTGTGTAAAATCGAAACAACATGATGCAGCAATGTTTGCAATGGCCTGGAAAAGATCAACTTAAGGATGTATTGAAACAGACCTTTGATCAAAATGATGTCGACCTGGAAGATACTATTATCGTCAATCAGTGGTTTACCCGGATAGGACAAAACTTTTTGATTTGCAGTATACTAGAGCTGAGTTTATTGAAACCACTTGTGAAAGTTTTGGTTGGTTGAGACAGCGTCAGTATAATCTCAATCAGCTTTTTTGAAACAATAAAAGAACAAATCAATGGCCAATGAAATTATTGTTCTTCTTGATTTTGCTGCAAGTTATAGCTTTCTGGTTCAAGACGCTGCCCAAGGATATAAATGGGAAAACAGCCAAGCTACCCTCCGCCCATTTTTTGTTTACTTCAAGAATGATGTTGGTGAAGTCAAGTGTTAAGTATCTGCATCATATCTGATAGCATGAAGCATAACAGTTCATACATTTATCCACAGTGTGCTCATCTATATACAAGAAAAGCTTCCAACAGTTTCCAAAGTACAGTAGTATATTTCAGTGATGGCGCTGCAAGCCAATACAATAACTTCAAGAAATTGGTGAATTTGTGCCACCATAGAAGAGACCATGACCTTGATGCTGAGTGGCATTTTTTGTCACTAGCCATGGAAAATCGTCCAGTAACGAAAACAAGCTTACAAGCAACTGTAACAAGTCAAATTTTAAATCCACAACACATGTTTGCTTTGGCTATTGCTGGCATAAAATATCTGTACATCAATGAAAAGAATATTGCTAAGAATTTTCAAGACTTTGTACATAAAGAGCGCTATGCCAGGTGTAAAACTATCCCAAGTACTCGATCACATCACAGTTTTATACCTATTTCTGAAACTGTCCTGGAAATGAAAAGGCTTTCTGCGGATGTTGTTGGCAACCAATTTTCTTTTGGATTTGAAAAACATGCACCTTGCTGTTTTCAGATTGTACCAATTCAAAATGATGCACAATTCCCACCTGGTCACTACATAGCATGCAATTATGATCAACAGTAGTATGTTTGGATTACCATGGAATGATGCGATTAGCAGAAAGATGTTTACGTTAAATTCATGCATTGCAATGAAAACCGCACTTTATCATGGCAATACGACGCAAGAAACGAGTGCTGGGTTCCATTTCAAGATATCTTGTGTGTTGTAGATGCACCTGTCCTTCAAAATTAGAGTAAATGATACTATAAACTAAGTTCTTCAGATCTGAATTGCATTATTTCTCTTTTCAATGCCCTGTAATTTTTATCCTTTGAAGAAGTTTCCTCTTTTTAATGGTATTAAGTCTCATGCTTATTACTCAACAGACTTAGAAACTCTCAGTCCAAATTTAATTCGTTAGCTGTTCTTCATTCCTGCTTTGAATGAAAAGGATCAGTATCTCTAAAGTGATGGTGTTTGGGGTATTACATATTATTTTTATAAGAACCTGTGAAATTTTAGGTGCGAATGACTGTTCTTAAATGTTCGGAAGTTTTCAGCCTTATTTGTGCTTGACTCAAACTTATTCTCGCTTGGTTAAAAGGGCTCTGTCTGTAGTTATAGATCATGACTACTGTTTCACAAATCAACAATAGCAAAAAAAAGCCGAGGAAAACACTGCTGGTTACACAAATACGTTGTGCTAGCACTTTTTCTGGATTAATTTTTTGATGCTGAGCCTGGCATTGCTCTTAATTTGTGTTCTTATGAAACTGTTGTTTTAAAAAAAGAAGCCTAATACAAGACTATCTAGACACCAGTATACACAGTATTTTTGAATTTTTTTAGCTGAAATAAAAAGTGCTGCAACGTCTTGACATGCAATGATCACTGATGATAAACTGCAATGCTAACTAACCATAATACTGACAAGATCGTTTTATGCATTTTAGTGAATTGGTTGTTGTACAGTGTATGAACCTTCAAAGCTGCAGAACTTCAAATCTGTTAGTTGCGGTATTTGCTTTTTATTGCAAATACATATCGTATGAAATTTGATGCTTTTCAAGGCTTTGAAACATTGCATACAAGTATATTTTGTTGTACAATGTGTTCTGTACTGTGCGCTCACTGAAACATGACTAATGTTGAAATGTTGGTTTGGTGTCTTGAATGAACAGTGATAAAGGCTATTTTTGAGCAAAATATGTTACCTTGGTGTTCTATTCACTAAATTTTTCTGCTATTGAGCACAGATTTAAATATCAGAATTGATTGAAAACTGTACGTTTTCATTGCAGAAGTTGCTATTTTTCATTAAAAATAACTTTTTTGTCAATTTGGAGCGTCTTAATGCACAGAAAAAATGGTTGCTATGGCCGTTGCTAGGGAAATTACACAAGCAAATTTACTGATATAGGTGAATGTTTACCATCTTAGAGTGTTACTTTGCAGTTGAGACACATTCTTGAAATTCACATGTGATATAGCTGTGGCTGTGAGCAAACTCTGTGCAAAATTTCAGATTTCTAAAATGTTGCCCACATTGTCAACCAGGGCTCACAAGATGGCGCAATTTTGATTTTTTTAGAAAATGGGCCGTATTTGATTCATAATTACCCAAAATCTGTTGCAGCTACCCCCTTCATATTGTTTTATGACAGTCTCATATATATACTTAAGGAGCATTGCAAGTTTGATGCGGCTGTAATGTTTGTGATGTAAGATATACCCCCTCAAAAAAAGTGTAAAAAAGTATGTTTTTGAAAAAACGAGCATGTTTGAAGGTCTGTAGCTCAAAATTTAAACACGGTATCAAAAATTCAAAACCATATCTGAAATTAGTGGGAAAATGTCTGTAAAAATTCCAAGTTTGAGCAATCTGAGTAACTTCAATCAAAAGATATGAGAACTCAAATTTGGGCGAAAATGCAAAAAATTTTTTGCAGCTGGGGGTGCAAAATTTGGGGGGGCATATTTTTTGAACAAAAAATGACCCGAAGCTAAAACTTTGCAAATCTTCACTATTCATCGAAAAACCCATTTTGATGAAGTTTCAGCAAAATCTGAGAGGGTCGAGTGGGAGCCATTTGCTGTTTTGACATGGAATGACCCATTTTTAGACTAGAAAAATAAACATATTACAACACAAAAAACAGCACTTCGCAATCACTCCTCATCGCTATCGTTTTCGTCATTAAACAACAATGGATAATAGTTTAATTTACCAAAGTCAAAATCATTTACTCCATGTTTGAAAAGATCATCAGGTGAAGCTACGCTGATCCAGTCTCCTACACCGTTATCTTTTCCTTCTTTGTCGATACGACCAGATGCCTTTTTCATACGAATACGACCATTCATGGAATGGCACAATACGAATTTGTCATTGCATTCGTATTTTACGTAGTTTAATAGCTTTGAACGTAGGGGGGTCAAGTCCTCTGTAAGAAAGGCTTTCGGGTAGTTTTTACTTCCTTTCAAATTTTTTTTGCATGCAGTAATTCGTTTCGCTTTTTATACAAAATGAAGCGTGCGATAATTTGTCTCGGCTTACCACCTGGTGAATTTTTCTTTTTACCCAATCTGTGGGCCCTTTATATATCGCATTCGTTGATGTCAATCCGTAGTTCAGCTGCGATGTTAGCCACGACCTCTTCTCCGTCATCTTTATTGCTGTTGAGTTTCTCGGCAACTACGTGAATACGAATGTTTTCTCGACGCCCATATTGTTCTAGTGCGTCAACGTTATACACAGCTAACGAAAGGGCCTGCTTTAACTTGATATTCTCATCTTTTAACTTGCCGATTTCTTTCGTGTTAGTGTCAAGTTTCTTGTTTAATCTTTGCACTTGATTCTCTAGGCTTTTCATACTTTCTAAGGTAGCAGTTAGTTTTTCTCGATCTTCTAGACTAAATCCAGCTAATTCAGAGATGTTAGATTCGATTGGACTGCCAAATTCAACCACATTGCTACTGCAAGGTTTATCAATACCTTTTTTGCGACCCATTTTATCTCGAAAATAATGCAGTCTTGCTTCTTTTCTGCTGTGAAAAGCACGTCTACTTGCTTTTTTTCTGCTTTGCAAAACACATAGTAAGCATAGCATGTCACAGTAGGCACTGTAGCTTACTATGGCACAGTAGGCATAGTTGGCTTATTATTGCACAGTATCCCACAGTAGGCACTGCAGCGTAGTATATTATAGTAGGGATAGCATTACACCTTAGTAGGCAGATTATGACATACAGGAGGCTTGTTATGGAAAATAGGCATAGTATTAGTAAGTATAGTGTGCCACAGTAGGTGCTGCAGCTTTAGTATGACATTGTAGGCATAACATGGCACCCTAGTAGGCATAGTATGGCATACAGTAGGCTTATTATGGCACAACAGGCATAGTAGGCCAAAGTGGGCACCGTAGCTTAGTAGGCATAGTATGACATATAATTGGCTTATTATGGCACAGTAGGCATAGTATAACATAGCTCGGCAATTAGACCTACAATGCATAGCTTTTCCATGAACTATCACCGTAACGAGGTGGAAAAGTCTATGTGCCTCAATGACCTGCAGAGCTGTACTGGCTGGAGATTCAATTCTCCTGATAGGGTTACCCATACCAGATAGGTCTAATGGTATAAGCGAGACGAAGTATAGTTCAAATCAAAATAGTTGGAAAACTTAAAACCTGGGTTGGTTATGCCCATCAGCTGTGGTAAGTATATAACCTAGGAGAAGGACAACTCTGATATAAAACCTCTCCGCAGTTAGATTAAACTGCAAAACAAATCATGATGAGCACAAATAATGAAAATTACGTGAACGACGTTAATGGGGCCACCTTCACAAGTGGAACCTCGTCCGGCAGGGGAGCGCCTAGGGACTCCCAGGTCGTCATTCAGCGAAACCCCTATGGCGTTCGAGTCTTAGGCAGAGGGGCTCGTTCGAAAAATAAGCGACAATCTCCACCAGCCAGCCCTAGTGGCAGCTCCACCAATGTGCCCGCTACACGTTTGGAGAGGCGAATGGAGGCAGCGCAGAGTATTCGTACTCGAGATAATGTCGCATACTCACGGGTCAACCATCACCAACTGCTGTTGGGCAATTGGAATATCCTCACCCTCACAGGAAAAGAGCTAGAATTGGTTGAGGAAGCAAAGCGGTATCATCTCGATATTATTGGAGTTTCTTCAACCAAACGACGTGGCTCTGGAACTGTGGATCTGGATGGCGGATGGAAACTCTTCTATTGTGGTGCTGATCCTAGTATGTCTGCACAAGCGGGTGTGGGGATTCTCACAAGCCCCCGTTTGTCAGACTGAGTGTCAGATTGGATTCCTTTGGGATCACGGGTCTGTATGTTGAAGCTTAAGGTATTGGATCGGTCATTGTGCCTATTGCAGGTATATGCCCCCAATGCCACGAGTGAATATCAGACTTTTGTGGATGAAGTAAATGATGCTCTTCTACGAGTATCAGCTACGGAATCTACAGTCCTTATGGGGGATTTTAACGCACAGGTTGGAACAGACACAGATACGTGGAAGGGTGTGATCGGAAAACATGGAGTCACTGGACTGAATGAGAACGGAAGGTATTTATTGCAGCTCTGTTGTAGCAACGGACTCCGCATCATGAATACCTTTTTCCAGCACAGAGAGGTTCACAAGTATACATGGTATCGACCTAGTATGGATCAAAAATCTTTGATAGATTTTTGCATAGTTTCGTCAGATTTGTTTTCTGATGTGCTGGACGTTCGAGTGAAGCGAGGTGCTGAATTGTCAACTGATCACCATCTGGTAGCATGTTCCTTACGACTTTCAAAACCTTGGCCAAACAAGAGATCCAACAGGTCGTCTGTGACTTACCGCATCAAATGGGAGGCTTTGGAGGACAAAGAAGTAAGAAAACAGTTTGCATCCAGTATATCATCTAAGTTCAGACAACTTCCTGATGTATCCGAGGACATTGAGAGGGAATGGCTGCTGTTCAGATCAGCAATCATTTCATCAGCTGCTGAAAGTTGTGGGCGAAAACGGCTTAGAATGGCGGGCGATAGTGAGAAAAGAACACCTTGGTGGAACCAGGAGGTTAAAGAAGCTATTCGAGCAAAGAAAGATGCGTTCAAGGCCTGGCTACAGGACAGATCGTCATCTGATTTGCAATCCCAGTACACTGAGGCGCGAAAAGCGGCAACTTCGGCAGTAAAGAAATCCAAGGAGAAGTCATGGGAAGAGTTTGGTCGTCGGTTGGATTCCAACTATTTTTCGGCAAACAAAGTATTTTGGCAGACCATCCGCCGTTTACGTGGCAAAAGATCGAGTATCACGTACTCCATCAAGGATTCTGACGGTAACATTCTAACGGATGAGAATGAAATCCTTTCACGATGGAGAGAATACTTTGAAGATCTTTTGAATCCTGTAAAGGCATCGACTCGTGACACACACGAAGTGACACATCTAGGGGAGGACGAAGTTTTCACTGCAGCAGAAGTGGCAACTGCAATTAAAGGGATAAAATCTGGAAAAGCTGCTGGTGAAGATGAAATCAGACCCGAGATGTTGAAAGCGCTGACTGGAAAAGGAATTCTCTGGTTAACGCGAGTGTGTCAAGTTGCGTGGAAGCTTGGCAAAACTCCCAGAGATTGGCAAACAGGTGTGATTATTCCGATATTCAAGAAAGAAGATCGCAAGCAATGTACAAACTACAGAGGGATATCACTCCTTAGTTTGCCAGGGAAAGTATATGCCAAATGCCTTGAAAGGAAATGCCGAGAAATAGTGGAATCAAAACTGGAAGATGGTCAGTGCGGTTTTCGTCCGGGTCGCAGCACCACGGACCAAATCTTCACTCTGAAGTAAATCTTCGAGAAATCTTGGGAGTATGGCAAAGATCTCTTTGCATGCTTTGTCGATCTTGAAAAAGCATATGACCGAGTTCCTCGGGATAAACTTTGGAAGGTTTTGCAGGAGTATGGCGTTGATGGTCAATTGTTACGTGCTATTAAGTCATTCTACTGCAGATCGGAGGTTTGTGTTCGGGTAAATGGCAAGCAATCAAAGCCGTTCCATGTCGGCGTTGGACTCCGGCAAGGGTGCGTTTTGTCACCTCTCCTTTTCATTGTTTACATGAATTGGATCGACAAATACAGCCAAGCTGATGAGTGTGCCACGATTGGAAATTGCAAAATTAGTCGTCTGCTATTCGCTGATGATTTGGTTCTGCTTTCTTCCACAGAATCTGGTTTCCAGCGCGCATTAAATAGCTTTGCAGATGCATGCAACACCGCCGGAATGAAAATAAGCACGGCCAAAACTGAGGTACTTCATCTTTCAAGAAACCCTGATCAGTGCGTATTACAAGTGAATGGAGCGACACTGAAGCAGGTAGAGAAGTTCAAGTATCTTGGGGTTGCATTTACGAGTGACGGAAGGCAAGACGAAGAACTCGATACCCGAATAGGCAAGGCTAGTGCAGTAATGCGAGCTTTGCACTACTCGGTTGTCATGAAACGAGAATTGTCGAAAAAGGCAAAGCTCTCAATTTTCAAAGCAGTTTTTGTCCCCATTCTCACTTATGGTCATGAATCTTGGGTAATGACCGAAAGAATGCGATCACAAGTGCAAGCGTCCGAAATGAGGTTTTTGCGAAAAATCGAAGGAGTTACACTGTTTAACAAGGTGCGTAGCTCTGAGATTCGAAAATCTCTTAACATCGAGCCGTTATTTCTCCGAATTGAAAGATCTCAGCTTAGATGGTTTGGCCATGTAAGCAGAATGCCTCAGGAAAGACTCCCCAAACAAGCTTTACATGCCAAAGCAAATGGGAGAAGACCAGTCGGACGACCTAGAACTAGATGGACCGATTACATTGAGGATCTTGGATGGAATCGCTTGGAACTTCGCCCAAGCGAAATGATGGAGGTGATGGAAGACCGTGAGGTGTGGCGGCTCAATCTTGAGCTACTGCCCCCGCAACTCTCACGGAAAAGCGGGCAATGAAGAAAGAAGAAAGAGAAGAAGATGCGTTGTCCGCAATTTGTTTGAGAAAAAAAGGCATACTTTTAGTTTGTTCATTAAAATTTGCTTAGTTGAAGTGAGGCACAATTGACCATGCCTCACTTCGCCTATTTGAAGCGATGCTCAATGCACGCCGTAGTGATAGCAATATTACACCGAATAGTTTGGGCGTTTTAATGCGAAAGACATAACATAAAAGCAGTGAATAGGCTGCACAAAAAAAGTAAATATGACAAACATTAATAAAGCTTTCGATAAATATTTTGATTTGTATGAAATCATTTTATGTTAATTATATACTTTATTTTCTTTTTTCTTTGCACAATTCTACAGGTGAGGCACGGCAATTGAGATTGTATGGTTTGAGATTAATGAGTTGTATGGTTGAATGAGTTGTAAACTCAAACGGTTTTGACTTCAGATCACTTCTCTGGTTCGGGCCTGTACTTTACAACTCTGGTGCGATTTTTTCAACCTTTGCCGCGGAAGCCGAAGTTTGGTCAGACTTCAATAATAATCATTACAGTAAATTTTGTAAGAGCAGAAATTTTGTAAATATTCAGCCAAATTTTCTAAGTGCACGCAAAAAAAAAGATCAGCCTTTACGTTTGGTCTACACTGAAAGTAAAATTGTGAGGGTGTGAGCGTATAACATTTATAGTATTTATATCAGAATCAAAACTTTCATTTTACTCGCTGCATTACGCCGAAGCGTGTAACGAGTTTGTAGGGCCCATCTCCGCGTCATTGCGCCCGAGCAACACGCTTCATTTTGAAAAAATGTCGCAGTGGTGGCGAGCCGTTGGCAACACTGAGTCCGATTTGACCGGCCCGAGATTTGAACCACAGACCTCTCGCACCAGAGAAGAACGCGTTATACCACTTGACGACCAGGACGTAGCAAAAGTTTATTTTTGCCTCGCTTTGAATTAAAGGTGTCAATTTGTTTGAGGTCAAGTTCAAAAAACAAATCTAAGCATGCTTAAACTTAGAAAACGATTTTTAATGCAGATTTTTGACAGTTTTTGGTTTAGAGCAGGGCTGGGGAGCAGGGGAAACTGAATTTCGGAATATTATTAGCCTGCTGCATTTTACCACAAAGCAACAATGAATATTATTTCATAATTTTGTTGCAGTGTAACACCAAACTCCTACCTAGGCAAAAAAAAAGTAAAGTCAAAATCTTCATACCAACACAAAGTAGTAAGTCGGGCCGGGCTATGCGGGCCGGGTT
The DNA here is from genome assembly GCA_963965965.1 of Trididemnum nubilum. Classification (NCBI taxonomy): domain Eukaryota; kingdom Metazoa; phylum Chordata; class Ascidiacea; order Aplousobranchia; family Didemnidae; genus Trididemnum; species Trididemnum nubilum. Next base: position 25,440,277 of record OZ014474.1, read on the forward strand.
CGGGATCGAGCTTAAGATTTACAAAATTTCGGGCTTAAGTTTGGCCTGATACGTGCCTCATGTTTCAGGTCACTGTAGAAACATACCGGTAATACAAATAACTTTGCAACACTGAATGAAGATTTTATTGAAGCTTTAATGCATTATTATTATGTCTAATATCCTAATTTGCCAATGTTATTGCGTCACAATTCATCAATAATTTGGTCTATTTAGCAGGGCCTTACGTTCAGGGGAGGTAGGTGAGGCCGTGCCTGAACGTTTTTCTATTTTGAGATTTCTATTTAAAACTCAGTTTGAGATTAATGAGTTGTATGGTTGTACACAATTTCGAGGCAATCGGTCATGTGACTTCGGTTTTAGAACCCGAAAACCGCCCCGCAAGTTTGGCGTAAAAAGCGGTCTCAGTCAAAAACGGCTTAAGTACGGCAAAAATATTTCATATGGTTATATGTCTCAAGATACCCTTTCATCCCAACCAACCCACTTTTGGCCGCGATGAGGTTTATTTCTTTTTTTTTCCTTTTTTTTCTTCCTAAATTTTGTACGCTCTTCTTCTCCTAAACCACAACACATGGAAATCTAATTTTTGTGTAAAGTTGTTGAGCTGCAAACGCAATTTTTTCTCCCGAAATGTTTTGGGGCAAATCCACCGGGAAGCCCCCCAAAATGGGGCCCCAAAAATCCATTTTTTGAACAGCTCAAGCTAGGGTGCCAGTTCTTTTTGATATCAGTAGATATTTAACAGACAAATATTTTGACATAGTTTGGGGGTGCTATCCCCCTGGAGACCCCCCAAATGGACCCCTAAACATCAATTTTTTGAATGGCTCAAGGTAGAGTTCTACTGTTTTTTGATATCAGTAGATATTTAACATACAAATATTTTGACATAGTTCGGGGGTGCCACCCCCCGGGACCCCCCCCAAATAGACCCCCCAAACATCAATTTTTTGAATGGCTCAAGCTAGAGTTCTACTTTTTTTTTGATATCAGTAGATATTTAACATACAAATATTTTGACATGGTTTGGGGTGCCACCCCCCCAGGGACCCCCCAAATGGACCCCCAAAAATCAATTTTTGAAAGGCTTGAGCTAGGGTGCCAGTGTTTTATGATATCAGTAGATATTTAACTGACAAATATTAGACTCCACTTTTCTGGAGGTTCCATAATCAGATATTTTTGAATAATTGCTGATTTTACGGTAGACTAAAAATACTTTTGCGCGTCACAGCATTAGCTACGCGTCGGTCGTTCACTGGGTTTGCTGGCAAACTCCCATCTAGTTTTTTACCATTTTTCAAAGTTTTCATTTATTTGTTGGTTTTATTTTTGAGAAGTTAGCCCCCCCTGAACATACGTTTCAAAAGATGTTTTGATGTTTATAGTCCACTCCAGTGCATAAACAGTCTCAAAAGTGCTAAAAACGTAGTGATTTTCCCCATTCTGCATTTTGGTGGACATGCCAATGGGGGGGCTATAGCCCCCCCCCTTTCCCCTCCCCCTGGCTGCGCTACTGGCGTTCACCAAAAGGCTAGATGTGGGCCTAAAATAGCAAATTTTAGGACAAAAACTCTCCATTTTCTCCGGGTTATACGTTTAAATTGGCTGGCAAAAATTGAATTGAGGGGGACCAGGCGCTCCTGGTCTTCAATATTGTTAATTAGTTATACTATTGTCAGCGAAAAATGCTAAAAAGAAACTGAAATTGAAGAAACAATAGGCTTTTTTGTCACATTTTTGTCATTGGTGAAATTTCAATTGGGGGGGCTTTCCCCTCCTCTCCTTGCATACGCCTATGCTCCCAATGAGGAAACAAAAAAAGTGTTCGCAAATTTTCCGCGAGGTTTCTGTCGTTTTCCAAAGAAATTTCAAGTGTTCAAAAAATAGTGCTGTCTTCGAGCTGAGGACAGGGCAATTTTCGAGGACCTAAGGCTTCGAGGCTAAGGCCAAGGCCAAGGACTTGAGGCTTCGAGGCCAAGGCCAAGGACTTCAAAATGTGTCCTCGCGGACGTCCTCGAGGCCAAGGACGTCCTCGAGGACTCCACCTCTGATTAAAAGTATATTGCGTGTAATTGTGCCATAAATGACAACCATATAGGGGAGTACAGTAAGAACGAAATAACATATTTTTTATGGTACTTGAACATTTTATAAATCTCGATCGCAATTTATTTGCTGCAGAATATAGCATTCTCACTTGGCGTTTTATGTCGTCATTATCCAGCAAGTATTGGTTTATGAGAATTCCCAAATATCTCACTTTATCAGAAAATTTAATTTTAGTGCCCGAAAGAAAAATAGAAGGGATCGAATACACTTTAATTTCTTTAGAAGGAAAAACAACACCAACAGTCTTCTTAGCATTAAATGAGATTTCATGAGTATGTGCGTAATCACTACAGATATCAATAAGTTCTTGCAGACCGTCAATACTAGGGCTAAAGCAACAGATGTCATCCGCATAAATTAAATGATTAAGGCAATCATCTCCCACACAACAACCAGTTGCAATTTGGTTAAGACTGTATGACAGTTGATCCATTCATACAGAAAATAGTAAAGGACTTAGGACACTACCTTGTCTTACTCCATTAGTTACATTGAAGGATTTGGATACCTCTGCTCCCCATCTCACCCTCATTGTTTGATTTTTATACCAAAAATATAAAAGACGAACAAAGCACAATGGAACATTTCGGTTAATTAACTTCTTAAATAATAAAGAATGACTGACCTTATCGAAGGCCTTTGAAGCATCAAGAAATACACTAAATATAGGGCTGCCTTTGTAAATGTAGGAAGACACACACTGTTTTAGCAAAAAAACACACATATCTGTGCTATGCTGTGCTTTAAACCCAAATTGATTATGAGTTGTATGAAGAAAGGCTTCAATGCGATTCAAAATAAAATGCTCAAGCAACTTAGAGATAACACTAGTTAGTGCGATTGGCCTGTAGTTACTACTGTCTTGCAAATTACCGTTCGCATTTTTGCCAATAGGCACAATAATAGTATCTAGACAACCAAGAGGAACAAAATTATGACAAAGACACATATTGAAAAATATACTAAGGTACAGACGAATACTCGGGTTACCATAACAAAGATGTTCAGCAGTTATAGTATCAGCCCCAGGAGAGGAGTCAAGTGGCAGCTTATACAGCAAAATATGTATTGAGTCAACAGTGCATAGTAAATTGGGAATGTTACGAAAACTGGAGCTATTGCCAATAGCATTTTGTACAAACAAATTATCAGTTAGGCCTGCTGGGGCACTAGAATTTAATATAGACTCATAGTGAGATCGCCAATGATCTGCAACATCTATAGTCCCAGTTGCATTGTCGACTGAAATAGGAAGAGGGCTAGACTTTTTAGTACGTTTGACTTTTTGCCAAAATAACTTAGTTGATTTGTCAGTTTGTAGTGCAGTTGCTAAGGCATCGGCTCTACGCTGCTCAGACATGTTCTTGCATATGCTCGAAGTTTTGACTTAAAAATTTTTCTGGAAATACTCATTTGCTGGTACAGGTTTCCCGAGCGAGGTTTACCATTGTCAATCCATTTTAAGTACATAGTTCTGCCTTGCAATTGAATGAGCTTGTTTGACATCTGAATTCCAACCTGGGACGTGCAATCCAGATCTTTGGGAGTTAAAATTATTCTTTAGAGGAGCAGATGCTGTCAGGAGCACATTAATAATAGCATCATAAAAATCTTTAATCTCAGATTTGTGAGAGGCATTGGAACAAACAAGATCATGGCACTGAATTGCATCACGTGGGAGTGAAATTTTTTCCAACAGTTGTTTTGTCTTTACACTGTATTCATATATTAATTCCTGTGAAAGCTTATTCCAATCAACTTTATTTATGTCATGAGTGTTGCAATGTGATTTGACCTCACAAAGCTTGGGCAGCTGGGAGCAACAGATAATTACAACAAGTGGTGAGTGATAAGAAGATATGTAGTCATGCAGTACCTGCATCGATTCAACTGCTTGATGTACTGATTCACTAGTTAAACAGTGATCAATCCAGGAAGTTGATCCATGGGCCTCACAGAAATAGGTGAAAGTATCCTGCGGTAAAAACTCCTTGTCTGCAAATTTGTATCCACTGTCTTCACAAAACTGATTAAGTAGGGGACCAAACAAATTACTATCACTTACATTAAAATCTCCTAATAAGCATAAGTTTGTACAGTCAAGGATTTCACATAAATCATTTAATTTGGCAAGATACTGCAGGTAGCTGTCGATATTATTATAACAGCAGAATGGTGAATATACATTAATTAAACAGATATCATTATCTTCCTGGTGTATTTTAATTCCTATTATGGATTCATCAACATTTTTTAAAGTCGAAACTTTTAACGACTTATTCCACAACACCGCAGTCCCACCAAAAGGCCTTCCAGTAAGTATGCCATCTTCAAAATCTACAGAATAGTTTCCATAAGCTAAATGAGTGTCAGCTATGTAGTTCAATTTCTCAAGATTTTGCTTGGCTAACCAAGTTTCTTGTAGAAAAATAATATCAAAAGCATTACACAGAGTTTGTATGTCAGCAAGAGAGGAAGATAAACCCTTGCAGTTGAAGGAAACAACTTTTAATCTTGAGCAATTGAATGTTCTGTAATACTGTTAGCAGAGGATTCTGAGATCTTAAGAGATATCTTCCCAGCATTTAAAGGTGCAGTGTAAAATCTCTTCACAAGCACTCCCTCAGGCTAATTTTCAAGACTTAAAGATTCTTTCAATGGGATTCCAGAGATGACAACTTTGAAGGAGGAGTAAGTGTTATATTTTGTTTTGAGCTTTGTGCATTTAACGTGGGATGAAAGAGGAAATTGAGCTTTAGCATAGTCACTAATCTCTTTATCAGGACTAAGCCGAGAGACAAAAACTTCTGCTGGCTTTGCAGGAGGTTTAATGGTTTTCAATTCCTTAGATTGTTTCTTACCTATAAATGAAACTTTTTTCTCGTTGGTTTTTTCAACAGTGTGCCAGCTAAAGTTTTCATCATTAGGATCAGTTAGATGTTCACCCCTACTCGAGGAAGCTGGAAGCAGCATCAATATTACTTATATCCAGAGATGGAAAATTTGATGTGGCTGTCACAAACAGTGGGGTAGCAAATTTTTCTGAACCATGCATAGCATGAAAAACCTCCACCATGTCTTTAATATTCATCTCAGGTTTATGAGCACCTTGTCTCAGTTTTTTCCTTAAGTTGGTTGGTCAAAATTCTTGAGGAAAATGGTTATAAAGCTCATCCTTTGCTTTTTCAATTTCGTCATCAGAATAATAATCCAGCAATAACTTCAAGAGTATGTCAAGACGTAGCAGCTTCATTTTTTGGTTGATAAACCAGAGAACAGGATTTATCACAATAGTATTATTGAGGTTAGAATCATTCATATTGTTGGTAAGCCTAATTACTATTTACAGTAGCCCTAGGCCTTATTCAATTAATTTAAAAGGGCATTCAGGACGTTTTTATTTCAAAAATTGTTCAGTAAAACAATGCTGAAACAAATTTGGCAATTTTTAGAATTTTTATGCGCCATTTTTGGGTCACTTTGATCAAGAAATTATGAGATATTTCCAGTTATTTTTCCACTTAGAAAAGGGAGAAACGCTTTACGAACGTTTCCGAATTTGAAAGAAAGTGCGTCAAAACCATTCCAAATGACTGATCACATCTGATTGTAGTGGCGAGTCGGCAGTTTCTTGGGTGCGTGGTTGGGCTGCAGCAAACCTTATTCTGCATTAGAAATTGCTACTTTAGGCTTTTGGTTTTGGATTTGCTTTTAAGTACTTGCTGTTGGAGACTAAAGTAATTGAAACAGGAAACATTAAACTGCTTTGCATTGAAGATTGCAATTGTATAGCCAAAAAGAGAAAATCTACGAAATAGCTAGGTACGCACGATAGGCTACCAAGTCTAAAAGTATGGTACAACTACAAAAAGTTTCTCATGTTGCGGTGTGACTGAGATGATTGGCTTCGATCAAAACAATCAGCCATAAGTTGTTAAGCCCCTCCCTTAGTACTATAGACTATGCTATTGTTCACAGATGCCTGTGCCAATCACAGCCAGCTTGATCAGTTTCAATAGCATAGGCTTAACCTAGGTACTGTAGCTACGGAAATGTAGCAGGCTAGCTGCAGTGGCGAGGCGCTGTGTAAGCAATAAGCAACCACTCCCAAGCTATTCAATATTGCATAGGCCTATATAACCTGCACAATTTGATCGATTCAGGTAGGCTACCGGTACGCACGTATCTCAGATCTGAAGGCCAGACCTTATCAGTGTTTGTATTTCAGTTCAAATGCGTTACAACTTGAAGAACATTGGTAGTCTACGGTAATGGGTGCCATAAGTCAAAGCACTCTAGAAACAATTGGTATTTCGATAAAAATTTTATTTTATTTTTTTTAGATTCTGGCCCAAATTTTACTAGCCTACTCTATTATCTTTGACATTGTACCGGCACAATAGGCCTATATCTAAGCAGAATATTATCTGTCACAAAATCACTTTGGGTGGCAAAACCACGGCAATAATATTATTTTATAAAGAGATTACTAGCAATTGAATATTTGCAGCTTTTAGGTGTATTTTTTGCAATACCTAGATAAATTAGTCGATAACAATGGCTAGTTATGAATCTGATAGTAGTTGTGATAGCAGTGCTTCAAGTTGCTCAAGTGACCTTGATTTCTTGATGGCTTCAGTTGCATTCAATCGTAGTGCTCCTTTTCAATTTGAACCTCAACTATCAAAAGAAGAAATTTAAAAAAAAAGTTTTTGAAAACGAACAATGTAAGTTTAAACTTATTTAGCTGAGTTCACCAGTATATGACGGAGTGTACCGTATATTTGGAGATAAACTGTGATGCAACACAAGCATCAGACATATTTAACCAGACATGCGAGACACATTGCATTGCAAAGCAGCAAAGAGCCGAATAAATTCTCCAGTATTGTGTTTTCAACAGGACATAGCAGTGTGCATGTTGCATAGTGCAGTGTGCTGTGTGCAGAGGCATGGATATATCAGTATTTGCTTCATGTATAGAGTTTTCATTCACAATATCCCATATGAAAAGATTTGTGATCTGTGGTACCAATAGGACAGAATTGTAATGATTAATTTACAAGTTTATTGTTTAACATTGTCAACATTGTAAAGCTTCAAAAGTATACGTGAAAATAGAAGTACATTGTGTGACAGCTGTAAACATTTTACCAAATTTGATATGATTTCTGAAAATAATGTAATAATAATAATAATCTGTTTTATTTCAGACAACTACGGTCCATAGGTTTAAAGAAACAAAATAAGCAAAAACAAAGACAAGAGGCACATATGTACAAGCGACACGCTTATTTACAGATTACACCAGAAGAGTACGATTGTAGTACTCGTAATACTTGGACAAACTGAAACTGTCCGAATTCATAAGAGAATTTATCCAATTATTAGGAGACTTCAAGCATCTCTGCACAAATCCATAAACATTTCTGCGAATTAGGGCTTGAAATGTTGGGATCTCTGCAGCTACGAGACCTTCATTGGCACTCATAAAACGGGGTATGCTATGCAAAATTCTGTAAGCATCATTGTAGCCAACACGTATGCGATTAAAAGTATATTGCGTGTAATTGTGCCATAAATGACAACCATATTGGGGAGTACAGTAAGAACGAAATAACATATTTTTTATGGTACTTGAACATTTTATAAATATTGATCGCAATTTATTTGCTGCAGAATATAGCATTCTCACTTGGCGTTTTATATCGTCATCATCCAGCAAGTATTGGTTTATGAGAATTCCCAAATATCTCACTTTATCAGAAAATTTAATTTTAGTGCCCGAAAGAAAAATAGAAGGGGTCGAGTACACTTTAATTTCTTTTGAAGGAAAAACAACACCAACAGTCTAGTGCCCGAAAACATAATGTAGTTGTACACCAGGCATTTCAAATAGGAAGTGGCTAGTATTACGTTACGTAACGCCCCTAAAGAGAATAAAAGAGCAAAGAGTGAGTGCTCATTTGCTCATTTACTCTTTTGTATTTTAAATTATTGTTAGGGTTTGGGTTAGATTTTGAGTTTAGGTTAGGATTAAACTTAGGGTTAGAGTTTGGGTTAGGTTTAGGGTTGGGGTTAGGGCTAGAATAGCAATTTTCTTATTCTTACATAACGTAACAGCAGCCTCTGCCTTTCAAATAAGAAATTTCTGAAGTTCTGCAAGTGTTATAGGCTAGCTTTGAGAAATAACTTTGGTACTACAAAAAAGACTAACTTTATTTGCTAACATTTCACCAGTTATAATCATCTAGCTTTATCACAGCATTGCTATCCGAAGTGGAAGCACTATGCCATCATCTACTGATTGCAGAATAACAGAAAAACAATCCCACACATTGCTGTGGTAGAATAATTAGCAAAAAAAGTCAAAGCAAGACTCAAAAAAGTTCATCGTTAAAATAGGCATCATCATACAGATAAATACTGTATTAAGATGTGTACAAAACCAAATGAAAGCTCTTCGAATAAAAATAATTTTTTTGGAGTTGGCATCGCAGCAAAATACGATTAAACTAACATTGAAAAAGATCAAACCAGAAATTTTAACAACGGAAATTTGGCAACTTTCTTTAAACAGCAGGAAATGCTAATCGATCGTTTTGGTCGAGCACTTGAGGCTTTTCTTTGATGTACCAACTTTCAGTTAAAAAATGCTGTGAGTAATCATGTTCCACTTTCAAAATTTTGACTTCAGACCAATTAATGAGATGATCATTTTCCATCAAATGCTGGCAAAGTGCTGATTTGGCGATGAGCAATCACTAGCCTACTTATAGCAATGCTCTGATGAAGCTAGTTTAACTTTTTTTTTTGACAAATTTTTTCCTAAGTTAGCAATTACTCGTAAATTGCAAATTCTTGAAGCAATTTTCTTATGAAAGGCTGTGAAAGACCAAAAATGCCATTCTGAAAAGACTGGCAAGGTCATCGAGTCTGCAGTCTCTCGTAATTACACTAACACAACACAATTAATTTCAATTTAACACAATTCCAGATAACGTGCATTCCTACAAAAAAACACAAAACTGAACATTATGTCTTGCAGTACGCTAACAGTACCGGTACTGTAAATTTAAACAAATGCATTTTTTTGGCATAGTTATCAAAAAATTGAAGTAATAAAGCAGATATGTGAAACAGGATTATTTATCTTCAAATGTTTCAAGTAATGCAATTTTAATTTTTTTTTGAGAATGCGCTTAATCCTTTGTTGGTATAATTCAGTAATCGAGTTAAGAGTTTGTTTCACATTTTGGTTCCACATATTTTAATTGATCTTTGAGTAAGTTTTTTGTTGACTTAGGATAAATAATTGATTCCTTTTTTTGAGTTTCTCATTTCGGAGTTATAAAAGTTTGATGCAGGGTATAAAATAGTTTCGAAAAGGTGTTGGCAGCATTTTAGTTTTAAATTTACACATAAATTTCAGTGTTTCAAGATTGTTCTTACCCTCAATTTTTGATTTATTCCACTTGCTATACAAGAAAGAGAGTTTGACTTTTTGTTTATAGGTTTTTGACAAAATACGAATAAGTCGATTTTGCTGTACTTGAGCTTTATTGATATAAGTTGCTGGTGTTTTTCTCCAGCTAGTAATGTTGTATTGTAAATGGGGGTAGCAATACTGTAATAAACTTGTTTTAAAAGTTGGAAGTGGCTAGTGTTACGTTAAGTAACTCCCCTAACGAGAATAAGAGAAGAAAAAGTAAGCACTTGTTTGCTCATGTACTCTTTTTATTTTTTAAATTAACGTTAAGGGTTTGGCTTAGATTTTGAGTTTGGGTTAGGATTAACGTTAAGGTTAGAGTTTGGGTTAGGTTTAGGGTTGGGGTTCGGGCTAGGATAGCAATTTTCTTATTCTTACGTCACGTAACAGCAGCCTCCGCCTTAAAAGTTTTGCAGTCAAATAGTGTTGCAGTGTATACATGATTCCTCCGGCTATTCGTAGCTTTTTGGAGACTTGTTGCAAATGCTCAGCCCTGTTCAAAGTTTTGTCAAGACTTATCCCCAAGTAATTGGCTGATGTTTCTGAAAACAATTTTTTACCATCGATGTCTAGAACAAAATCATGCTGTTGGGGTTTGCTTTTGTTTGAGTACAACATGCTTTTGTAGTTGATCCTAACTAGTGAAAGGTTTACAAATAAAGTCAGTCTTTTGAGTAGTACCTGAGTGATTTCTCTGAACTAGCCTATAACATCAGCAGAACTTCAAAATTTTCTTATTTGGTATGATTTGTTTCAGGAAGATCATCAAAAATCCGTGCAATCAGAGCAAATCGTGCAACATGAAAATCGCTTGGAAAGCACTGATTGGTGTCAATGCCAAAACTGCAAGTTAATGCCTTATGCATACGAGTGCTTGTGTTGCCATGAGGTCAACCACACCAAAATACACCGGTACCACCAGTACTGCAAAAACTTCCAGTGCCAGCTGATGATTGCTGAAATGTATAAAATACAAACTTAAACAAAAAAACATACACGTAATTCTGCGTTCGGTCACTTATAATGCAGTGAGTTGTTGGTAGCAACATTTTGAACTTTGCTGGTACGTTATCACATGTACTCCTTCCATTCCAAAAATAAAATAACTTTTGAAAGCAAAAAGTCAATAGAAAACTTATCTCTGGAACCAGTCAATCTTTGGAGAGCGTGAGTTTTTTTACGTCGTGTTAGCGTCCTGCTAGCAGTATTTGCCACAAATAGGAAATAAATGAAAAGATGCGATGTACCAGTAAAGCTCACCTTGTCAAACAAAATCTCAGCTAACACTGGTTCGTTAGCGGTGTAGACTGAAGAATCTGCTAGCATCTGAAAAGAAATCGCTAAATGACAAAAGCTTACTTTTAGATAGGATATTACTGTCTGTCCAAGTTTAAAGTTGTAGAAGTCATTCGTGGATACCACACTAGAGAACAATGCATGCCAGGTCAACTGACCGCGACAAACTGACTGCGGACAAACTGACCACGGACAAACTGACCATGAACAAACGGTTTCGTCACAGTGATTTGATCACTGATTTCGTCACAAAGTGAGGGTTTAGGCAAGATGGCCATGGGGATAGTAAAAAATGCTTATGATCGCTCTTCTCAGCTAATCAGCATCATTTGGCTCGCAGTCAGTTGTCGTGGACTCAGAAGTATCTATGACCTTATCTGGAAGAGTACCATGATATCACCAGTCATCACTTCACCAAAGACAGTACCATACCGTAAAACCAAATTTGAAGATAAAAAAAGATACTCAACTACCACTACAAGAAGTTTGAATTCCTGGTATAGCTGAAATTAGGATATACAATGCTTGCAGTGCTGTTTGATTTTGTAAATATAAAGTTTTGAATCAAAGCGATAAGACTTTAAAAGAAATTGCAATTTAAAGAAAACTTCCTTGATTGTCCCATGCTATCTAGCCTAAGGTTACCAGTGCATAAACCAAGGGAAGATATGCTAGGCAAGAAAGCATGTAATCAACTACAAACAAAAAGCTTTGTAATTAAAGTAATAGACTTGTATTTCGCAAAAAACATTTATTTACCGGTGATTGATCATTTGCAAGTTCTGGCAAGATGTGGTCGATGCCCTCAGGTGTTGGTTCAATAGAAGAAATACTTGATGCACTATCTGCAGATGACTGCTGCAAATAGGAGTATGCAGTTTAACCAGAGGTGGACAAAGTAGTCGAAAAATCTACTTAAGTAGAAGTATTGTTACTTACTCAAAAATGCCTTTCAAGTAAAAGTAGAAGTATGGCGAAGCATTTCCACTTAAGTAAAAGTAGGAAAGTAGTCAAAATTAATTCTACGTAAGTAATGAAAGTAGAAAGTAATTTCGAATTTCACGTGTTTGTTTATTCTTCGAAAGTTTGCAGTTGTGACGCTTACGATCAGTGTTCAAGCAAAGCCATACTTACGGTAGCATATCAAAAAAATCAAAGTTTTGTTATTCTCTTGAAATTACACCGAAGCGTGTTACGAATACGATTTAGTAGGGACTTTGGGCTCATCTCCGCGCCTGGACAACACAGCTTGAGAAGAAATGTCGCAGCGATGGCGAGTCGTTAGCAACACTGTTCGTTAACCGGCTAGGGAATTGAACCCCCGACGGGCCGCAGCAAACGCAACGCCGTTAACCGCTAATCTTTTTCGTATGAACCAGGAGTAATGCGCATGTCTAGTTTGTCTACTGTACCATGCTAATCAGGGTTCGGTATGTTTTTTTTTTTTAGTGAGACTGAGTCAACACCTGGTATTTGATGCAACGCAAAAACACACTACCCTAGATGACCTGTAAATGAATCGGCGTAACTATTCAATAAGTTTCGTAGTACTGTACAGTAAAACAAACTCGATACGTACTTATTGTACACGTTGTGAGGTGGAATAATGTTTACTTCGTTATTGTACACGTTGTGAGGTGGAATAATGGCTAGGTGTTTACTTCTACTTTACATAAAAGTCATTACTACTCAAGTAGCGTTACTTCGAGAGGATTTTACTTGAAGTAAAAGTAGAAGTATCAGAAATGAAAAATACTTAAGTAAGTCGCTCGTTACCGAAAATACTACTTAAGTAGTCTACTTAAGTAGAACTACTTCGTTACTGACCACCTCTGAGTTTAACTATAAGAATTTGCTCATAGTAATATATCATCTCAATGATATATACCGTAGTAAACAGCATCTGACACAAAAAAAAAAGTAACAACTTTTTAATAGCCAGATTTTTTGACATAAAAACCTATATGGTAAGTAAAAGTTTGCTGATACCCAATATTAACCTATTGGAGAAATATTTTGATATTTTTTCAAACATATCAATGTTGATTTCAGAAACAAAATTCTGCCAATGATGCAAAAATTATTGATATCTATTCATAAAAACTTTAAACGATTACAGTAGTTATATTCAACGCTGTTTTTTTTTTGAAAATCATTTGCATCTTTTTGAAACCTTGTAACAACATCTATGTTATTACTACTCTTACTGTTTAAATGAACTTGATCATTTATAAACAGAGAATAGTGAGTAGACAAAAGTAAAATGGCGCTAAAAGCCACAGATTACTAAGTATCTTAACCCAAGTTTTAATGAAAAGCCCAACACTGTAACAGGCTAGTAAGAATAAACAGAAAACTTTTTCTTAAAACCAACCTCTTCTTGAATTTGCACTTCAAGCGTTTGACCTCTTCTCAACAGCAAATTATTTACCGGAACAGCACCTAATTACAAAATAGCACTAGTCTTAATAAAGGTGGTGGTTCCAATTATAGGCATAGAAGGTTAGGATTTGAATTAGATTTAGGGTTAGCACGAGTCCACGACTTTTCGGCGCAACCATTTTGGCACGGACCTTTTTCGGCGCCAATTCGGTGCTTTTTGACTAACCCTACCTCAGACCCGAACCCTAATCCTGACCCTAAATAACTGAACTGTCAAAAAGACCGAATTTGCGACAAAACGATCTGAGCTAAAAAGGACCGGCAACGAAATAGGTGGTGCTGAAATAGTCGTGCTAAAAAGACGTGATCCCTGGCATACTACGTCTATTTCAGATTTAGAATTGCTAGCATACTTCTGTAAGCTAGTGCAATTAACTATGCTAGCGACAAATTATTTCAGAAACCAGCTTTATCTTTTGGTTGCTAAAAATATTGCAAAATTTTACCCCTTAGTTTGATAATTTCACCAAGAAAAAAAAGTCTCAAATAAGGCAGTGATTAAAAATTTTACCAAACAATTTTAGCTTCAAGAGAGTAAAGCAAAAATGAGGAATATTTATCCGCGACAAAGACAGAAATTTTTGGCAATATAATGCCTTCCAATACCTAAATTACCATAATTGAAAACAAATTTAGGTATGCACTAATAGGTACACTATTCACTCATTTTTAAAATTCAAAAGTAGAAATTTAAGTGTTAATTTCCTACCTTTTCGTAGTTTTCTTCTTGGACTGGTGGAACAAGAAGAATCGGGAAGATCATAAAAATCTTCAAAATCAAAATGCAAACTACAAACCACAACAGATTTGAGACTTGCAAGGTTTGAGTGTGGAGGATATTTTGGATTATTCATTGCAAGTAGCCATTTTTTAGCTTCCACAGGATTATTAGGAATGTGGTGGAAAGATAAAAATTTTTCTCGAGAACCAACACTAAAACTTTTGCTGGTACATCCATGAACTGCACAATAGCGAACCATTATGCTATGATTAAAACTTAAGAAATTTGACAAATAATAGCTTGTACTGTTTAGCAAAAATATAGTCTGTAAAGTTTGAATAAAACAGATTACTAAAGTTTAAAGTAGGTATACCACAAAAGTATACTCTGTATTTGACAAATTTCAGCTTATTGTAACATAATAATAATATGATATTTCAACTTGCTACAATATTAATATATTTGCTTCAACTTTTTAAACCAAAATTAGTCTAATATTTAAATTAAAATTGACGACTGGGGACTGTGAGTCTGGAGTGTGAAGGGACCCAGGAAGAGTCTTCCAGTTAAAGAGCTACCATATGCCTGTTTAGTACAACCCATAACTGGAAATGGCTAGGCCGAATATAACTTTACCTAGGCCTATTGCCTGCCATAATTTCATTATTTAAGCAAAGCTTACAGATTCTGAACTGGAATATTAGTTTTAGATCTTAGATCTAGGCTAGTCCTCTGTTCCAGCCTCCAATATCATGTAATCACTTCATTGATATGAATAGATCTGAGGTTATCTCATAGCTGTCTTTGAATGTCTGATCGGTACTACCAATGACATATGTCATTGGTACCACCTACACACTACCAGTACACAGTGCACTACAGATTGAGCTAAGCAATAAATCTGAAATAGGGCTGAGGTTAGGCCTATTTTGCTTACTAGAATGCATAACTTAGCTCCATCTTGATTCATAATACCCTGTAAGCTCTTGGCAGTTAAAACAGCACACTAAACAGCTTGAGATAAGCAATAAGTGGGCTGGGCCTACTTTGCCTCATAGGCCTACTGCACATAGCCTAGCCCTATCTTGATTCCGGATACCCTGCAAGCTTTTGGTGGTCAAAACTTAAAACACTCTTTAAACAGAAGAATTCAAACAACAATTCCAATGATGTATACCGGTATTGCGTAACTAGTAGCCTCGATACCTTCAGCATTAACCTAGCTCCCAGAAGCCCGCTAACTCGCAGACTCAAAATAGGAGAAATTCACAGAAGAGATATTGCGCAACCCGCTTGAAACAAGATGGCCGAAATTTGGTTTCTAAGGGGAAAATATAAAATCTTTCCCCTTAGGCTTTCTTAACCTGACGAATTGGAAGAATTGCAATGGGTTCATGTTGATTAACGTATTTTTTAAGATTTTTTCTCCGTTTTTCAAAAATCGGGTTGAATGCCCTTTTAAATCTTAATTAATTTAAACTCCTTATTCAAAACTCTTTATTCAAATAGAATCTTATTCATATAGAATCTTTTGCTACGTCCAGGTGGTCAAGTGGTATAACACGTTCTTCTCTGGTGCGAGAGGTCTGTGGTTCAAATCTCGGGCCGGTCAAATCGGACTCAGTGTTGCCAACGGCTCGCCACCACTGCGACATTTTTTCAAAATGAACTGTGTTGCTCGGGTGCAATGACGCGTAGATAGGCCCCACAAACTCGTTACACGCTTCAGTGTAATGCAGCGGCAAAATGAAAGTTTTGATTCTGATATAAATACTATAAATGTTATACGCTCACACCCTCACAATTTTACTTTCAGTGTAGATAGACCAAACGTAAAAGGCTGATCTTTTTTTTTTTTGCGTGCACTTAGAAAATTTGGCTGAATATTTACAAAATTTCTGCTCTTACAAAATTTACTGTAATGATTATTATTGAAGTCTGACCAAACTTCGGCTTCCGCGACAAAGGTTGAAAAAATCGCACCGGAGTTGTAAAGTACAGGTCCGAACCAGAGAAGTGATCTGAAGCCAAAACCAGGCACGAAAAAAAACGAATTTGTGTCCAAAAATGAGTTCGGTTGTTGCTTGTATGCGGTTGAAATAAAACTATTTCCTGCAGATCAGTTGTGACACAATATTGATAAATGAGTAGTAATAATCGTGTAATGCTTAGAAAAAGTCATCATTTTGGGTTCAAATCAAACTCATTTTCTTTTGAGAAAATTTAAACTGCATGAAAAAAAATTTTTGTTAACGCAATATTGCAATTAGTTTCCTTGCGCTGTTGCTCGAGCCGTTTCTTTTTATCCAGCCTTTCAATGACATGGTGAAAAACAGATGTCAAGTGGTATAACGCGTTCTTGATACGCAGAGCGTGAAAAACAATAATATAACGTCATGAGGTTTAAGACTTTAAAGTAAGGTGGCTTTTTAAGACTTTAAAGTAAATACTAGGAAATTTGTCATTTTGCTTGTCATTCATAGTGCTAGAAATTTGGTTAATGAAATAGGATTCGATAAACCGACATTTTATGAAGTCAAGTTCAAAGTCTAAAATTTTAGCGTTGGTCCAACTAACCGAATGTTCGTTATCAAAAACAATCATGTGTAGTCAGCGCTGATTTGCCGAATCCTAGATGCCAGCAAAATGACAAATTTTCTAGCGGCGGCTCGTAATAAAAGATAAAAAAGCTGCATCTGTTCGTTTTTCTTTCTATTAACATTTTTTTTGGAAGAAATGTTTAAAATTTCTGATGTGAACGGCAATTGATTAATAACCTTTACCACGCCCTTAACCCCTTCCCGCCTGACCGAAAAAATTAAGAAAATTAATGCATTTTTATTAACTATTGGAACTCTGGAGAAAAGTTGTTCACTCAGTAGCAGAGGTGGAGTCCTCGAGGACACATTTTGAAGTCCTTGGCCTTGGCCTCGAGGCCTCAAGTCCTCGAAAATTGGTCTGTCCTCGGCTCGAGGACAGCACTATTTTTTGAAATGTTAAAATTTTGTGGAGCGCTTAAAAAATTTTTTGGAAAACGTTTTTTCGTGGAGATCGCTTGAAAAATTTTTGTGAAGACCTTTTTTTTTTTTTTTTGGAGAGCACTTTCGCTTGTGTCCTTGGTCCTTGGCCTTGGCCTCGAGCATTCCTGTCCTTGGCCTCGAGAGTGTCTGTCCTCGGAAAGGCTGTCCTTGGCCTTGGCCTCGGACTTTTTTTGTGTCCTTGGCCTTGGCCTCGAGCCTTGTGTCCTCGACTCCACCTCTGCTCAGCAGCTTTACAGTATAACGCACTAAAATTGTGCGCGATGACGTCACAGCCTGCCTTTCTTCACTCTTTTATGTGATAAATGGACGAAAACTAGAATATGAAATCGCAAGCGATATCCGGGGACTTCGCGAAAGTATCTAACTTTACAGGGCCAAAGAACTTCACAATTGCGTTAAGCATGTTTATGGTTGTTGATAGTCAGATCTGAAATACATCGCTTTCAAATTTCATTATGTTCCATTAACTTGATCAGGTTTGTGGCTAACGGCTTTCAAAATTTAAATGCCTAGAAAAGGTATGTATAAAATGTCAATCAAAATTTTACAACTCGACTTAGTTCTCGTATCAATTTTTAAGAAGTTTGTTGAATTTTCACATAGCAGCGCAATTGTTAAAATTACGGTTACAAACGAAAACCTCGTTGAAACAAATATTTCGAAAGTAACCTTTCGCTTCGATCTGAAAATGCCATTAAGATTTTTTGGATTTTGTAACTTACATTATTTTTGGCCAGAAATTTGACACACTATCCTAAATATCAAATCTACACCTTCAACTAGCCCACTGCAATATTGTTTAAAAACAAAATGTTTAAAATTATAAGCACATGTATGAACATTGAACAGTTCTACTAATTTTTCTCAAAATTTAAGAACTAAATCAAAACAATGCCTGCCTTAGCAATTAGCATGGAAAACGATACGCACACAAGCAAAATTTAAAAACAAAAAATCAAATTTTAATAAATTTATGAGTGATAATGCAAAGTCTAACTTTACGATGACTTTACATTCAAAACTTATATCAATTTACTCCACTCTATGCTTTCCAGAACCCAAGGTGTAATGTTTAAAGTCAAACTACTATTTGCCAAAAATTATCTACTTCTTTTGCACATTACGCTCTGGTTAGTTCATTTAAACATCTTAAAGTTTTTCGTTTTCTAAGTTCAACTGTCCGAAAAAGTTATCAAAACTAGAACGTGACATTGCAGCGATATCTGGGGACTTCGCGGCATTCCCAACTTTTATTGAACTTTATTAAGCTTTAAAATAGTTATTCGATTGCTTTGAAGGAATTTGTAAAAAATGTGGTCGTTACCAACAAGTTTGACGTCCTTCGTGGTCGACTCCTGGGAAATCATAACGACTTCCTCTGGCAGTTAGGTGGCCAGATCAACCACCAACCTTGCAGCTACAAAGCAGCTCGAGTCATAAGATGCACAGAGCTGGACAGCGCTGTTTCGAGCTTTTAGCTCTCATCGGCAGCCCTCAGCTTCTCTAACAAAGTTATTCCCCAGCTGGACAAGACTCTTGGCCGAACTGGACAAACCTTAAGGGCTTGCACAGCGGCAGAGGGTTTCTAGGGAATAAACGATTTTTCACTTGTGGTACTTAAAAAAAAAAAACAAGTGAAAAAATCGCTGAAATGACTCGAACTGCTTTGTAGCTGCAGGGTTGGTGGTTGATCTGGCCACCTAACTGCCAGTGGAAGTCGTTATGATTTCCCAGGAGTCGACCACGAAGGACGTCAAACTTGTCGGTTATGATTTCCGTGGTCACACAAGGAGAACCCTTGTAGTAGGGATAGCCTATGGCTGTTCTTACTACAAGGGTTCAGCGATTTTTTCACTTGTTTTTTTAAGTACCACAAGTGAAAAATCGTTTATTCCCTAGAAACCCTCTGCCGCTGTGCAAGCCCTTAAGGTTTGTCCAGTTCGGCCAAGAGTCTTGTCCAGCTGGGGAATAACTTTGTTAGAGAAGCTGAGGGCTGCCGATGAGAGCTAAAAGCTCGAAACAGCGCTGTCCAGCTCTGTGCATCTTATGACTCGAGCTGCTTTGTAGCTGCAGGGTTAATGTGGTCGTTGATAGTAAGATCAATAATTTAAATGCGTCCCTTTCAAATTTTGTTTCACCAACTTAAATCGCTTTGTGGATATTCGAGTTTAAAATTTAAATCTCTCGAAGTTATCCAAAATAATCGAGTAACGTCAATCAAAAAGCTCGCTTAATAGTTTACGTCGTCAAATCTCTGCACTTTTTACGAGTTCTTAACAATTTTCCACTCCGTTTGAAATAACATAAAGCGGTCTTTAAAATTCCAGGGACTCATAAGCCAAGTGTCGTTACATCAACCGAACTTACAGCCATGTATGATACTGAAAACGCTCTTTCGCATCGCAATTCAACATATATTATTTCATCATTTTCCATCAACATCGGCTTTTACTGAGATATATCAGTTCAAAATCGTCAACTTTTTGCCTATTTTTGGCAAGGGCGTCGGCAGAAAATTTTTCAGGGGGGGCCAATAAGAATAGATCCCGAATTAACTTCTAAAAATGAAAGAATTTTTGAAATTTAGGAGGATTAACAGAGAGTGTATGAAAATCTAGGGGGGCCATGACCCCCTTCCTCCCCTTGCCAACGCCCAAGATTTTCGGCCAGTAACACTTTGGTCATGTGACCGCGTGCTTCCAAACTCGGTTTACGTAAATCATTCCTAAGCACCGTCAGTGTGTACAAATTTCAACTTTCCACGCCAAGTGGTTTTTGAGTTAAAGGCGAATTAATAAATTTTCATGCCAAAAATCGCCGTTTTTTGTGTTTTTTGAGTCTCAATTTACGGTCACGTGACCTAGGATTCCCAAAATTGGCAAACATGACGCTTTTATTACTTCTTATGTTGAGTCCAAACTTCAATTTTCTAGGTTTTATCGTTTGTTAGTTATTGGCAAATCAATTCTCATCTGCCAAAATTGGCGAACAAAAACAAAGGTACTACACGCTCACGCAAAATCCCAATAGTGACGTAACGTCAACAAAAAAGCTATTAAGAGTTTTTAACAACTTTTCATTTTGTAATGAAATATCATATACCGATCTTTAAAATTCCTGCGCCTTTATTATATCAGCCAAACTTAACACTAACCACGGCAAGAAATATGCACGCATTTTACAGCTAGTCTTATCAGAGTTGTAAGTCGGGCCGGGCTTTTCAGGTTTGGTTCGGGCCTAAAGTTGACAAAAATTTCGGGCTTAATTCGGGCCTGAGACGTGCTTTTTGTCTTAGGTGTCCAAAAATTTAATCAAAATAGCTTGGCAACATTGCTAAATTTTTCAGGCCTAAATTAACTTTTTTTTTTGGACTTCAAATTAGTTTTCGGGTTTTGGCGTATATTTTCGGGTTCGTGCCTGCACGGC